>BSBM01000017.1:28067500-28705000 GCA_027924585.1 Larix kaempferi
AGGAATTTCCTTCATTACCTAAGGTCAAAGAATTCCTACAGGCATCCATTCCGAATGTGGAGCCATCTTACTTCATGGCACAGAAGAAACCATGACAGCCTCACAATCAAGGTATGAATCCAGACCCATCATTTTTTCTGAATAATATGAATGGAATGAACAGTATGCATAATATGAATACACAATTACCTTCACATTATTCTAATAATCAGTGGCATCCATCTTAGAACCGAATGCATAATCCTAACCCATGGACACCATGGTCACGATAGTCAAACAACCAAGCTCCTTGGAATTCCAACTCGAGAAATTCTTACCAAGGAAATAACTTTCCCCATCATCAGACTCAGTATCAACAATATCCTCCTCAACAGTATCAGCACTAACATTATCAGTAACCACAGCTCCTATTCCAAAACAATGCCGCACCTATGAATGCACCACTTCGACCACAGTTACCTGCACAACCTAACCCGAACCCAAACAATAAAGCATTCCATCAATTTGAGACTGCCAACATGCCTGCGTATTCCAACACCCAGATTCCCTGCAATGATATACAATTACGATCAGGAAGGGTGGTGGAACCTACTATCATTGAGGATGTTTCAAACCCAGTGATTGAAACTGGAGTGAATCAGCACTATGAAAATATGGTTAATTTAGCAAGCCCCATCATTGAGGATGTTGATACTCTTACCGAGACAGTAGCTGAGACTCAGAGAGTAACACACGAAGTATCATAGCCTACGCAGTTGATGAGAGAACTACCATACCCTGAACGATTGGCCCTACAGAAAACAGTGGAACAGCCCCGATTCGATCTTGTGGGAGAATTGAAAAATTTGTATGTTAAAATTCCATTGTTACAAGCCCTCCATGATGTGCCCATTTATGCTAATACTGTTAGAGATTTGTGTTTCAAGAAACCAGGAAGAAGGCCCAGGGACCCCCCCACTGTCCACGTATTGGAAAAAATTTCAAAATTAATAATGGGGAAGGCCCATGTGGCAAAATACGATGACCCTGAAAACCCGACTGTTACAGTTCACATAGGGAGCACACAAATTCCCAATGTCTTGGTAGATTTAGGCGCAGCTATTAATGGTATGACCATAGAGACTGTGAATAAATTGGGACTAACTAACCTTCGGCTGACCCCTACTGTTTTGGAACTTGCTGACAGATCAACGATCAAGCCTGAGGGGATCCTTGATGACCTCATGATCTCAGTTGACTCATGGGAATACCCTGCGAATTTCTTGGTGTTACAGCTGAAATCCCAGTTGGGGGGACACCCACTGATCCTAGGAAGACCATGGTTGGCCACAACAGATGCCTGTATCAGCTGTCAGTCAGGATCTATGACCATTTCAGATGGGACTGAGATCAAGAGCCTAACTTTGTACCCTCCATCTCGGCCAAGCACAGAAGCTGAAACTCCATTGTGGGTAGATTTGGAGGAGGAAGAAGGTGTGCATCCGTTATTAACAATAGGGAGAGCCTTAACGTTCAAAGATGAAATAGAGGATGATGCCATTAATAGTTTCATCAGTGAGCCCATGTCAATCAATAAAAATGTCTATCAAATCTTGGACAGTACTTTAGCTACAACAGAGCAAGAAAATCTTACAGAAGAAACTCTAATCGGTGATGTGTTGGTTATGGAGCCAGATCTTCCAGTCTCATAGATGATGATTCAGCTGTGTCCGTACCCCAGGTTTGGTTATGATCCCAGCTCAACGCTCAGGGGGTTTGGGGGGGCTGTTTTCGCCACCAGTTTTCGGGCCCATGGTTTTGGGTAATCCGTGGTATTTTCCCATTGTATTTCCCTTATAAAAGAAAGACATTGTAACAAGGCTAGGGTTGATTTATTAGGTTTTATGCATTATAAAGATCTCTAAGATCTGAGAAGAGAGACTATGAGACAGTGAAGAGGAAGTGCAGCGGTTGTGCTGCAGGTTGTATCCCTTCAATTTGTTGGATGGAATAATATTAAGGACTAGCAACTTCAGTGTGGACGTAGCCCAAGTTGGGGTGAACCACGATATATCTGTGTCTCTCTTGTAATGTGTGTGTGATTATATTTTCATTTTTGTTTATTGTTATTGCTCTGCGATCTTGTTTTTCTAACAATTGGTATCAGAGCCAAAGGTCTATTTGGCAGATAAACCCGCACGAAGCTAGGGTTTTTGGTTCAAGTGGGAGAAATGGCGGAAGAAGGAAAGTTTAAGGTCAAGAAGTTTAATAGCCAAAATTTCCAGTTATGGAAGATGCAAATGGAGGACTATCTGTACCAGAAGGATCTATTCCTACCATTGGGAGGAAGAGCAAAGCAGCCGGCGACTATGAAGGACAAAGAATGGGAGGTTCTTGACAAAAAGGCTCAGGGAACAATACGGCTGAGCTTGGCCTCGTCGGTGGATTTCAATATCTCAAAAGAAACAACAACGGAGGGTTTGATGAGCACATTGGGTAAGCTGTATGAAAAACCCTTGGCCTCCAACAAGGTATTTCCAATGAAGTGTTTATTTAATATGAAGATGTCTGAAGGTGGATCTGTTACTGATCATTTAAATGAGTTTAATACGGTTACAAATCAACTAAGTTATGTAAGTGTGAACTTTGATGATGAGGTTAGGGCTCTTCTAATCTTGTGTTCATTGCCATAAAACTGGAATAGCTTGGTCATGGCTGTAAGTAACTCTGTCTCTAGTTCAAACACCTTGAAATTTGATGATGTTATTGGTGTTATTCTTAGCGAGGAAATGCGAAGAAAAAGCACATATGAGACATCAGGTAATGCGTTGACCATGGAGAGCAGGGAAAGACAAAAGGAGAGAGGAAAGAGCCAAGGTAATCATGGCAAGTCTAAAACGGGAAGATCCAAGTCCAGACTAGGAAAGATAGAGTGTTGGAACTGTGGAAAGAAAGGACATCTGAAGAAAGACTGCATATCTCTAAAGAAGAAAGGAGATGCACAGAAGGAAACTACCCAGGAAGCAAATGTAGCAGGTGATGTGTTACAAGATGCTTTGATTCTTGCATTAGATAATACTAGTGATTATTGGGTAGTAGATTCAGGAGCTTCATGTCATGCTACACCCCATAGGAAATACTTTCATGAGTATGTTCCTAGCGATTTTGGACATGTTTTATTGAGTGATGATGAGCCATGTAAAATTGTTGGAATGGGTAAGGTATGGATAAAAGTTAAGAATGGAACTGACTGGCTGTTGAAAGATGTTAGTCATATTCCTGCTATGAAAAGGCATATGATCTCAATAGGGAAGTTGGGAGATGGCGGCTATCTATCTACATTTGGAGAAAAGTGGTGGAATATCACTAAAGGATCAATGGTGATAGAAAAAGGAGACATGATAGGTACGTTGTATTTATCTCCTCAAATACTAACCATTCTACCTCTTTAGCTTCCACAGGAACAGATACAGCATTGTGGCATTATAGGCTTGGCCACATGAGTGAGAAGGGGATGCAAATTCTCCACTCAAGGAAGTTGTTGCCAAATTTGAAGCAAGTAAGTTTGGAATTATGTGAGAACTGTGTTAATGGAAAATAGAAGAGAGTCACATTTATGAGGGTTGGGAAACAAAAGAAGAATGAAAAGTTAGAGCTAGTGCATATAGATGTATGGGGACCGGCTCAGGTACAATCTCTTGGTGGCTCTCATTATTATGTTACATTTATTGATGATGCAATTAGGAAAACTTGAGTTTCTTGCATTAGACATAAATCTGATGTGTTTGCTACTTTTAAGAAGTAGAAAGATTTGGTTGAGAATGAGACAGGAAAAAGGTTGAAGTGTCTCATATCCGATAATGGAGGTGAGTACTACGGCAAGGATTTTGATAGTTACTGTTCATACCATGGGATTCGTAGAGAGAAGACAGTCCCAGGAACACCACAAGAAAATGGTGTGTCAGAAAGGATGAACAGAACGATCATGGAGCATGCGAGGTGTATGAGATTGCATGCAGGGTTGCCCTTAAAGTTTTGGGCAGATGCTGTAAATACTGTTGTTTATTTAATAAACAGAGGACCCTCAAGTGCTTTGGATGGTGGTATTCTAGAGGAGGCGTGGACAGATAAAAAAAGTAAACTACTCATTTCTGAGAACGTTTGGTTGTGAAGCATTTGTCTATATTGATAAAGAAAATAGAACAAAGCTTGAAGATAAATCCAAGAAATGTACCTTTATTGGATATGGGGTTGATGATTTTGTTTATCGTTTATGGGATTATGAAAATCACAAAATCATTAGAAGTAGAGATGTCATATTCAATGAAAAGGTCATGTATAAAGATCAGTTGCAGGGAAAGAAACAGGAAAATGAAAACATAGAGTACATAGTATTTGATGAAATTCAAGAAAATGAAGTTCCAAAGGTGCCAAAAAATCAAGAACAACAGCAAGTACCTGAAAGTCCTACAACTATAAGAAGATCTACCAGGTTAAGTAGACTCCCTGAACGATACTCTCCTTCAATGTATTATTTGTTGATGACTGATGCTGGTGAACCAGAATGTTATGAAGAAGCAATGCAGGTGGAAACTAGAAAGAAGTGGGAGCAAGGCATGAATGAGGAGATGGACTCATTGGTAGGAAACCAGACTTGGGATCTGGTTCAGTTTCCTGCTGGTAAAAGAGCATTGCAGAACAAATGGATTTACAGGTTGAAGGAAGAAGAAGGAGGTAAGAAGTGATACAAGGCCAGACTTGTTGTAAAGGGGTTTGCAAAGAAGAAAGGTATTGATTTTAATGAAATATTTTCTCCTGTTGTTAAGATGACTTCAATTAGGACTATCTTAAGTCTAGTGGCGATAGAAGATTTGCATCTTGAATAGTTAGATGTAAAAACAGCCTTTTTCCATGGGGATTTGGAGGAAGAGATATATATGCAGCAACAACAAGGGTATGAGGTCAAAGGTAAGGAGAACTTGGTATGCAAGTTGAAAAAGAGTTTGTATGGCTTGAAGCAAGCTCCAAGGCAGTGGTATTTAAAATTTGATAGGTTTATGACAGAACAAGGTTATAGTAGATGTCATTTTGACCACTGTGTTTATTTCAAGAAGCTAGACAATGAAATATATATTATCTTGTTATTGTATGTGGATGACATGCTTGTTGTAGGGTCTAACATGCAAGATATAAATGTACTCAAAAGGAAGCTAGCTAATTCATTTGCGATGAAGGATTTGGGTGCTGCAAAGCAAATCCTTGGTATGAGAATAACAAGAGACAGGAAAAATCGCAAATTGACATTGTCTCAGTGTGAGTACATACAAAAGGTGTTGGAGAGGTTCAGAATGCAGAATGAAAAACCAGTAAGTACACCTTTGGCCAGCCATTTCAATCTAAGGAAACGTGTCCCAAGACACAGGAAGAGACAGATTACATGTCCAAGATTCCCTATCAATCAACAGTTGGCAGCTTGATATATGCCATGGTGTGCACAAGACCAGATATTGCACAAACAGTGGGAGTTGTGAGCAGATATATGAACAATCCAAGTAAAGAACATTGGAAGGCAGTACAGTGGATTCTCAGGTATTTGATAGGTACTACCACTCAGGCATTATGTTTTGGAGGTTCAGACACTGTTCTACAGGGATATGTTGATGCAGATATGGCAGGTGATAAGGATAGCAGGAGGAGCACCACAGGGTATGTGTTTGTTGTAGGTGGAACAACAGTAAGTTGGATTTCGAAACTGCAGAAGGTTGTTGCACTTTCAACAACAGAAGCAGAGTATGTTGCTGTTACAGAAGCTAGTAAAGAGATGATTTGGTTGCAGAGGTTTATGGAGGAATTGGGTAAGAAGTAGAAGGATAGCAGGTTGTACAGTGACAACCAGAGTGCCATTCATCTTGCAAAGAAATCAGCATTCCATTCCAGGACTAAACATATAAAGCTCAAATACCAATTCATACGCTCTGTTCTGGAAGATGAACTGTTGAAGCTAGAAAAGATACACACTAGCCAGAATCCTGCAAACATGTTCAAAAAGGTAGTGACTAGAGAGAAACTGAGTTCCTGCTCGGTTTCAATTGGCCTTGTAGCATGAAGGTGAATAGGAGAAAGTTACCAAGTCCAAGGTCCAGTAAGTACAGCAGCGGTGGAGTTGTTGTGATCAGTCTCCAAGTGGGAGATTGTTGGTTGTGGAGCCAGATCTTCCAGTCTCATAGAAGATGATTCAACTATGTCCGTAACCCAGGTTTGGTTATGATCCCGAACCGACGCTCAAGGGGTCCGGGGGGACTGTTTTTGCCACCAGTTTTCGGGCCCATGGTTTTGGGTAATCCGTGGTATTTTCCCATTGTATTTCCCTTATAAAAGAAAGACATTGTAACACGGCTAGGGTTGATGTATTAATTTTTATGCATTGTAAAGATATCTGAGATCTGAGAAGAAAGACTGTGAGACAGTGAAGAGGAAGTGTAGCGGTTGTGCTGCAGGTTGTATCCCTTCAATTTGCTGGACGGAATAATATTAAGGACTAACAACTTCAGTGTGGACGTAGCCCAAGTTGGGGTGAACCACGATATATCTGTGTCCCTCTTGTAATGTGTGTGTGATTATATTTTCATTTCCATTTATTGTTATTGCACTGCGATCCTGTTTTTCTAACATGATGCCAGTATAATTCCAGTACTCAAGAATTCTAAGAGTGTTCCAGTAGAAATCGGGCCAAGAAAAACATTGAATATCAATCCCAATCTTGCGCCTAGCGAGCTGGAACAGCTAGTCCCTCTACTGAAACAATGTAGGGGAGCTTTCGCTTGGGAGTACACAGACATGAAAGGGATTCCTTCCAATATGTGCACCCATCACATTTATATTAAGAGTGACTCCAGGCCTGTGTGTCAACCACAACGAAGGATGAACCCGAACCTAGGAGACATAGTGAAAGAGGAGATCCAAAAACTTTTGGAACTGGGATTTATATACCTGATTTCAGACAGTGAGTGGGTTTCCCCACTTGTGATTGTGTTAAAGAAGAATGGGAAATGGAGGGTCTGCGTGAATTATAGAGAATTAAACAAAGCAACACAGAAGGACCACTTCCCCTTACCTTTCATTGATCAGGTCCTTGATACCTTGTCTAGGAAAAAGTATTTTTCCTTTCTGGATGGTTTTAGTGGCTACAACCAGATCCAGATTGCTCCAGAAGACTAGGAGAAAACCACTTTCACCTGTCCATGGGGAACTTTTGCATACCGATTGCTTCCTTTTGGGTTGTGCAATGCACCAGCTACATTTAAGAGGGCAGTGATTGGAATCTTTTCGGACATGGTGAATGATTGCATGGAGATTTTTATGGATGACTTTACTCCATATGGTGATAGTTATGAAGAAGCACTGAAAAAATTAGAAAAGGTCTTAAAACACTATGAACAAACCGAGCTCTCTTTAAGCACTGAAAAGTGCCATATGATGATGAGTTAGAGCATAGTGCTAGGGCACTTCATCTCTTCTGAGGATATCCAGGTAGATCCATCCAAAATCAAGGTAATTGAAAATATACCAACTCCTAGAACACAGAAGGATGTACACAGCTTCTTGGGGCATGCTGGTTATTACAGAAGGTTCATAGAAAAATTTTCCAAACTAGCTTCTCCTTTGTTCACTCTGTTGATGAAGGATGCACAGTTTTTCTGGAATGATGCATGCCAAACAGCGTTTACTGAGCTAAAGAAAAGGCTATCTATAGCACCCATCGTATGAGGGCCCAATTGGGCTCTGCCTTTTCATATTTCTTCAGATGCTTCAGACACTACCATTGGAGCAGTTTTGGGGCAACAAGAAGCTAATGCTCCCTACACAATTTATTACATTAGTAAGAACTTATCTCTTGCTAATGCGCCATTGTTTATGCCATCAACAAATTTAGACATTATATTACTTGATATTCCACTTTTGTGCACACTGATCATTCTGCTATCAAGTATTTAATGAACAAACCAATCACGAATGCTAGAGTTACTAGATGGCTTCTACTGTTACAGGAATTTGATATCACAATTATTGATAGACCAGGGAAGGAAAATGTTGTTGCAGATTTATTATCTCAACTTACTAACAGTAATGACAATTTACTAGTCGAAGATTCCTTCCCTGACGAACATTTGTTTGCAGTGTCAGGTCATTCCCCATGATATGCAGATATTACTAACTTTTTGGCTGCAGGTAAGCTCCCAGCACATCTGTCGAAGAGAGAAAAAAAGAAGATCATACAACAGAGTGTTAGGTACTGCTGGATTGATGGCCATCTTTTCTACACAGGGCTTGATTTATAGATCAGAAGATGTGTTAGAGAAGATGAGATATTTTGCATTCTTAAAGCTTGCCATGATGAGCCCTATGGGGGGCATTTTGCTGACAAAAGGATAGGTCATAAAATTTTGAGAATGGGCTCTTTCTGGTCTACATTATTCAGGGACGCAAAGAAGTATGTTCAGGCATGTGATAGCTTCCAAAGGATGGGCCAACCCAATAGATTAGATGAAATGCCTTTGCAGCCACAACTTGTGGTTGAACCATTTGATAGGTGGGCTCTAGATTTTGTAGGTCCTATCAACCCTCCCTCAAAACAGAAAGTTCACATCTTGGTTTGCATAGATTACATGACCAAATGGGTGGAAGTTGTAGCCTTGGTTAAGGCCAATGATCAGGCTGTGATTGATTTCCTATATGAAGAAATTTTTACTCGGTTCGAGGTACCTAAGGAAATCGTTACAGACGGTGGACCACAGTTTGTGTCTCACAAGATGGAAGCACTGTTACACAAATTCCATATTCAGTACAGAATAACCTCACCATATCATCCTCAAGCTAATGGCCAAGTGGAGAGTACAAACAAGGTCATTGAGGCTATTCTGACAAAAACAGTGAAGAGCCATCGCAAAGACTGGGACGAAAGACTTCCAGAGGCACTATGGGCCTATCATACTACATGGCGTAACACCACTGGTTTTTCCCCATATGAATTAGTGTATGGTAAAAACGTTGGCTTTCCAATCAAATTTGAAATCAGGACTTTGAAGACAGTTGTGGAAGCAAAACTTGATTTATAAGAGGCATAGAAGGACCGACTGAATCAGCTCAATGAGTTGGATGAGAAGCGCACAGCTGCAGTACATCATACAACTCTAATCCAACAACAACGCTCCAAGTGGCATGATCGATTTATAAAGAAGAAAGTATTCCAAGAAGGAGACTGGGCTCTGTTGTATGACTCACGGTTTAAGAGGGACTTTAAAGGCAAATTGTGTACCCGGTGGTTGGGCCCCTATCAGATAGATCGGCTATTTGATAATGGAACAGTTCGGTTGATCAACATTGATGAAAACAAAATGCCATTATTCGCAAATGGTCATCGGCTGCGACTGTATCACAAGTCGATCTCAAGGGAAGCTTTCATTTCGCATGTTGCAGGTGATCCAGATTATCAGTTAACGCCGGAACAAGGATTTTTCTCAACCCCTGTCAATTTTTAAGAACTGCAATATCCACATGATTTGTACATAAATAATTCATTTTATTTTTCATTTTTTATTTTATCTATGTTTCATTTTTGCATTTGATTGGGTTTGTTTGAAGAATTTTGTGCAGGAATTAATTATAGGAACAGCGGTCGTGACTGGGCTAGACGATTGCAGACACCTTGCATTGTTCCTGGTCTAATAAAGCTATTTTTAAGAAGATGGATGATTTGTTACCTTTCAGTAGTTAGCTGAAAATTTGCCTATTACTTCATTATCGCGCAACTGCGACTCCTTACCTTGCTCATTCTTACTATTTCAGCAGCTGCGACTCCTTGCTTTGCTCATTCTTCCTATTTCAGCAGCTGTGACTCTACTATTCTTGGCCATTCCACTAAATCCAGCAGCTGCGACTCCGCTATTTTCCACTTCATTTTCGCTCTTTGCCAGCAGCTGCGACTCCGCTACTCTTGGACATTCCGCTAAATCCAGCAGCTGCGACTCTGCTATTCTTGTCCATTCCTCTAAACCCAACAACTGCGACTCTGCTATCTTCCACTTCATTTTTCGCTCTTTGCCAGCAGCTGCGACTCCGCTACTCTTGGCCATTCCGCTAAATCCAGCAGTTGTGACTCCGCTATTTTCCACTTCATTTTCGCTCTTTGCTAGCAGCTGCGACTCTGCTATTCCTGATCAATCTGCCAAAATCCAGCAGCTGCGACTTCGCTATTCCTGACCATTCCGCCAAATCTAGCAGCTGCGACTCCACTGTTTTTATTTCCATTTCGCCCTTTTCATACAGCTGCGACTCCGCTATTTTTTATCATTCTACTAAATCTCACAGTTGTGACTGCCATTTTCATTTCCATTCTGCTTTTCCCGTACAGTGGTGACTCCACCAGTGTGCCTACTCTCTGAATGATGATGCCAGTAATGATTCAATTAGGCGTCAGTTTTGTTGCTTGCTCCACAAGATCCAATCATGGTTCGCCACGAAGGAAATTTTTGGGTGTATTGGGTATCTGTCAGCTCGGGTGGTGGTGGCCGCATCACTTCAGCACATGTGCATTCATACACGTGAGGACGAAGGCCGGCTGTAATGATTGATTCATGGCTGAAGACATAAACGTGAAGGTACGGATCGCGCCTTTTACATGATTTGGCAGGAAATTAAATACGGTAATAACGATTATGTACTGTTGTGACCCTCGATTAGCGAACCCATACTAATTAACCTCCAAGGAATATGTTAGGATCATGGTTGTATTTATTTCCCGGCACCTTACCCGATTTGCACCCAATACCCCAATTCTGCCAACTTCCCCATTCCATTGAATTTTCATACCTACGCCGACCTGCCTAAAAACCCGATTTTGAACCCCAACGATCCCTTGCATGCTCGTAAAACTACAACTCCCACGTCTATACTGGTAATTGATGTATTCATTTTGAAGTGTGAGGAAAGGTCGATATGGGAAACCTAGTCCAACATGAACCAGTAAATACAAAAGCTATACGTGCCAATGCAGAAGTCCTTAACATTTTCACAGCATCAGGTTGGATGGAATACTTTGAATGTTTGAATGATTTCCACACGAAAACCTCATTGCAATTTGCCCTTAACCTGACTGATACTCACTCTGAGGTTAGGGGACTACGTGTGGATGTTATAGAAGAGATCATAGCAGAGGTTACTGGCTTACCCCGATTGCGAAGAAATCATTTGGACGGAAGGCACATAATGCAAATGCTGTGAGAGAATTTTTGGCAGTTGGAGAACATGTTAGTCCAAAGCGTCGTGGGTTAGAACTGGCATCTTTACCACCACCCTAGAATCAAGTGGCAATCTTCGTGAAAAGATACATCTCTTGTGAAGGTAGGTATCAAATCGTTTCCTTCTCTGAACTTTCCTTATTGTATCATTTACGCCATGGCAATTTGGTAAATATACCATTTTATCTTTTTAAAGCCCTACAAGCCATGGCTGGATATGCAAGAACATTCCCAACACCCAGTTTCCTCCCTTACTAATCATGGCCTGGTTAAATTATTAGTCTTAAGAGCCATTGCAAATCGTAATTTAACCCGAGAGCAATTCCTTGCTGGAGATGGGCCAATTAGAGAACCTGTACTAGCAATGGAGGGTGTTGACGAAGGTAATGAGGACCGATGTTCCTCAAATCCAGTTGGGGGGGAGATTGGAGCATTAGGGAACTAGACTAGTAATGAAGAGGAACTAAATAAGGGAGAAGCAACATCAATAGAAAACCCTATTGTTGAGGAGATTATGATGGAAGCCATGGCACAGGAGGTAGTGATATCAGAAGCTGTAATTGCAGAAGCAGATACTCAGGTGGAAGAAGCTGAAACTGGAGCAGCTCTTGAAGCTGCTACAGTAGAAGATGCAACTGCAGAAGTAGGAATTAAGGAGGAAGGATATCAGGCAGGAACAGCAGGAGAAGGAATTGTGGAAATTATGGAGTTTGTGTCCTCTCCTGAGATAAGGGGGACCATTATTGAAGCAGAGAAGACCAAGGAAAAGACCCTTGTGTCAAAGAAATGAAGAGGAAGCTCAGGAAATAAGGGTCAGACATCCACTACAGCAAAGAAAAGAAGAACCAGAGCTGTCACAACACCAGTAGCAGTAATCAATGAATAACACCCACTAGGAATGGTGAGGAAAAGAAGGACTCGATCGACTGTAGCAGCAGAAGCAGCTATAACAGCAACAGCAGCACAAGCAGCGGGGACAACAGAAGAAGCAGTGATAGTGGATGCAATAGGGGTTAATAATGAAGCACCTTCAGCAGAGAGAGCAGGAGCAGTCAGAGCAAATATTGAGTCACCTATGGCAGAAATAGCACCTGCAACAGGGGTAGACATAGAAATTCCTATTTTGAACCCCAAGTCACCTATTGTCATGCAGGAACCTTCCATAGAAGAACCTCAAATCGAAAATCTCCTGCATGAAAATGAATTATTGAAGGAGGAGGTGCAGACAATGCAAAATGAGTTGGAAAGATGGAAGGGAGTAGTTGGAAAACAAGCAGAGAAAAATTTGAACACATTATTAGATGTTGCACACTTATTAGAAAATTCATCTCTTGCAATAGAAAATGAGGAGCAAGGAGAAACTGTTTGCCCAGAATGTGAAGACATATTCTTTGCATCAGGACACAGAGTTATTGTGTTGGGAGTTGTATCACAAAAGCATGCACAGATAGAGCAAGAGGTAGAAAAGATGCAAGAAATAGAATTGATGGGGGAAAGTGAGCCAAAAATTGAAGTGATTTCTTATTTGAATCTAGGAGATGAAACAATGCAGTCCCAGCCATCAGGGGATACTGAACTTCTTCAGGACCAGTCTCATCAATCAGAGGGATTTGATATAATCTAGAAACAATCTTAGCAGTTCAAAGAAATTGAAGAACAGGGGACCGTTACACAAGAACCAGTACCCTTGAAAATATATAGTGAGGTTGCAACTCAGACAGCAACATTTGACATCAAGGACTAAGAAGAGAACACTATTACACAAGAAATAGTGTTTTCAAAATCATTTGTTGAAGTTGCAACACAAACTGAGATGGCTGAGGTTGAAATGGAAAGGAAGGATGTTGTCACACAAGAACCAGCAATCCTAAGAACATTTGCTGAGACTGTAACACAAACTGAGAGGACTGAGGTTGATATGGAAAGAAAGGATGTTGTTACACAAGAATCAGCATCCCCAAAATCAGTTTAGAGCCTTGGATCAAACCTTTTGATTGTGCAAAAGGGTGGGCTTCATCAAACCCTAGTTCAGGGATCCTGTCTAGAATATCCAGAAGTTTCGAAGGCAATTTTGAGGGGTCAAATTTTGGAGATTTCAAAATTGAAGTATGCTAGTTTGATCAGCTCAGCAAGACACATACTTCCATCCATTCAGAAGTGTGAAAGTCAAAGATTGAATTTTTAGGGTTTCTCTAGCAAACCGTAATCAAGCTCTAGATCAAGTTTCAGGGGGAGTTGAGGCTAAGGCCTTACATAAGAAGACTACAAGAAGTCTCGACAGGTATGACATAAGGAGGTTCAGGTATGTCTTGAAATCTGATTCCTGATTAAGTTCATAATATGTTTGTCTTCATATTATTTATTAGTACAATCTTGATTAATGTTAGAATTGTCTTATCACCCTAGTAACAACAGTATGAATGCATGTGAATGATAGAATACATTCATTGATTAGGGTTATATGATTGTACTAATGCACTGTGGTGTTGTATGAGGTTGATGTTGTCTGCTAACAAGATATAGGTACATAACGAAAGACAAATCAAGTTCCATGACCATGACAACATGAAGACAAAGACTCATCAATAATCTTTGTTCCACTTATGAGGTATGTATGACTTTGTTATATTATGCTTAACCTATGAGATATGCAGGTTCTAGCACAGGATTTCTAAATCCTTGAAGAGAACAAAGAAGATATTGTTTAGGTATGTTAGACATAACTAAGCAGGTATACTAATCCAAGTATGTTTTCCTATGTCAAATTAGAATCTTACCTTGTGTTAGGATCCCTTATATAAGTATAATTGGTATGATTGGTTATGCTTATTCATAAAGTTAGTAATCAAGGGTTTATGCATATTATGTCTCTTATCTTGATTGAACTAACCAGAAGAGTCCTATGATCAAACAAGAATATGCATGAGTAAAAGAAGACTTCCCTGAAACCTTGAATACTAATGTTTATTATCTATGATCATGACTATACATATTCAAGATTATTTAGAATTATAATGTTTTGATAATATTGAGAATATACTAATGAATGTATGTTTGTGTATGAGATCATGAGGATGACACTAGTGCACACTTGAGCATGCACAATGGTACATAATGAATAGAATTTCAAAAGACATATAGAAGATCAAGCGAGAGGCAACCACACAAACATAAAAGATAATTATTTGAGTTGTTATTTGAAACAATAAATGATATTGCTTGTAATAAGTTGTATACATATTTGTATTCCTAGAATATATATCATGCTGAGTGTAAACATTCATATAGCATTGAACAGTATACTACTAATATGCATATGATTGGTAAATTGGACAAACATTCCATTGTTGCTTGTCTAGAATGAAACCTCTTTGCTGACATGCTGAGAGCTGTGCACACTCTCGATAGTATGTTCTGGTAGAGATGGAAGGCATCTAGATAGCCATTGTATGCATACAGGATATGGAAAAGTGTTGTACCAAAGTATTGGTCAAAATAGTTGCATAACTATGTAAATGATATCTGTATGCATAATAGGTTATCATGTCAATATGATTTGATTTGATGATTATGAAGTATTACTAATCATGTACTTAATTTTGATTTGTAGGGAAGATCATGATGAATGATGAACACTGAACAAGCGATGGATGTTCAACAAAAGGATTTACAAATCAAACACACTATAAGGCTTGTGGCTAGAAGATTCTCTTAGAAAGAGGAAGAGAATCATGATGAGATGTTTTCTCCAAGTGGCTAGATAAGACCATTCTCTTAATGGTGTAATTAAAGAAGAAGTGTGAATCAGGTTCTGTATGGGTACCCAGGATCGATGGTCAATTGATGAGCTTAATGATCACCATGGGTGATGTGGATCTCAACCCTTGCTACAAGGTTGAATATGGTTTCTATACACAGATGACATGGATGCAAGAAGGAACTCACCACAAAGTTCGAATGATATTGAGGCGCATATCAGTAGACCCATCTGACGAGAGATGGCACAGATAGATGGCTGAAGAAATGAAAATGAAAGATCTCAGATTAATGCATTACTTCCTAGGTCTGGAAGTATGGCAAGGCTCAGAAGGAATCTTTCTCAACCAGGGAAAGTATGCCGAGAAATATTAAAAGGAATTGATGTGTTGGAATGGCCACTCTCATGGATTCCAACTTGAAGTTGTTAGCAGATGACTCATCAGAGTTAGTGTATAGAACTCTGTACAGACAAATTATTGGGTCATTGATGTATCTAACAAATACTAGGTCAGATATATGCTTTGTTGTGAATACCTTGAGTTGGTATTTAGTGGAACCTAGGCATGTTCACCTGATAGTTGCAAAGCATGTGATGAGGTACCTAAAGGGTACGATAGATTTTGATCTATGTTATCTTGGAGATCATGACTTTAGATTGTATGACTAGACAAATGCTGATTGGGTAGGAAGTGTATCAGACAGGAAGAGCACATCGGGTGGATGTTATTGTCTGGGATCTGCCATGATCTCATGGTCTAGCAAGAAGTAGTCTAGAGTGGCTCTCAGCATAGCTGAAGGGGAATATATATATATATATATATAGTTGCTTTCTCTACTAGTTGTGAAGCGATATGGATTCAGAAGTTGTTATCAAGATTGTTTGACTTAGAGATGGACTCCACTGTGATCCTGTGTGACAACCAGAGTTGTATCAAGATGACAGATAATCCAATGTTCCATGATAAGTCAAAGCGCATAGAGATCTGATATTTCTATATATGGGATATGGTGCATAAAGGAGCTATTAAGCTCGAGTATGTGAGTGTTAACACCCAAAAAGTGCTCACTAGCTCATTTCCTTATTCACATGACCCATTTGTCCACTTTTCCACCAGAGCCTCTAAAGCCACCAAAAGGTCACCAAAAGACCTTAATACACCCCTTTTTCCACTCAAAATGAATATTTTTCCTCAAAAAGCATAAAAAACCCTAAAAAAGGGTCCAGAATTCCCAAAAATATTAAAAAGCGAATAAAAATATTAAAAATATTCAAAAAAGGAAAAAAGAGGGAAAAGGTACCTAAACCATGTTGGTCAATACCATTGGTTTCCATAAAACCATAATGGTATTCCCCACCACCAAAAACTATAAAAAGGTGGTAGGGGCTCCTCACTTTCAATCCATCCATCATCCTATCCTCATGCTGTCAAAATATCTCATGAGATTTTGACCATTGTAGCAATCTTGGAGAAGAGACCATTGGAGCTTGGAGCTGCTCACCCTTGGAGCTACTCAACAATCTTCACCACTTGGAGGTATCACCATTGCAAGCACTTCCTTGCCCCTATTCTTAATACAAAAAGTTATTTTTTATTTTATTTCTTGTTCTTGTTTTCAAATCTTTCCAAGTTTATTATGATATGCACATGCTAGTTTAGTTTTAGATTTAGATTTACAATTGTTTTTACTTTCAATATTGAAACTGCTATCACTTGTTGATAAGTGCCCATTGCACTAAGCTTGGTTGCAAAACCAAGCCAACAGTGAGCACTGACGAACAAGTTGCTAATGTGTTGACCAAACCTCTGTCTCAAGTAAAGGTTGAGTATTTCTGAGACAAGCTTGGTGTAGTTCAGAAGGACCCTCCTCGAAAGGGGGAGTGATATGGTCGATGATGAGGCTACCTGTTCCAACGATGAGGTTGATGATGAGGTTTCCTATTCCGACGATGAGGTCGATGAAATGGTCCTTAGACTTTGTGGATGATAAGAGGATTGTATCATCCATGGACTTCAGTCCTAAAGTGATCCGCAGACAGATGTCTCCGAGAGTAAGAGGATTGTATCATCCGTGGACTTCAGTCCTAAAGTGATCCGTAGACAGATGTCTCCGAGAGTAAGAGGATTGTATCATCCGTGGAATTCAGTCCTAAAGTGATCCATAGACATATGTCTATGAGAAGTGGTCCTTAGTGGACGAGAGGGATTGTATCATCCCCGGACTTCGGTCCCTGAATTGATCCGTAGACTCTTGTCTTCGAGAAAGATGTTGGTGAATGATGTAATGTGCGCTCCTGGACTACTTAGCAGTGGGTGATCATTCACAAAACCTATAATGATGTAATGTTCGCTCCTGGATTAGCAGGTGATCATTCACAAGTTGTAAATCCTAGATTTGATCTAGGTCACACCCCAATTGAAATAGTACGGGCTCTGTGGTTGACTAGAATGATGTAATGTTCACTCCTGGACTGCTCAGTGTAGCAGCAGGTGATCATTCGCAAGTCCTGTAATGATGCAATTTTCACTCCTGGACTGCAACAGGTGATCATTCACAGGTGATAAAATCCTATTTTTAATCTAGGTCACATCCAGTATGAAAAAGGACTGGCACTATGGTTGGGATTGCATCGTCCCTGAATGCTTGGTTCAAAATGTATGTGACAGGATTGCATCGTCCTTGGACTCATGTCCTAAAGTGATAGGGATTGATCATCCCGTAAGCAGATTAGGATTGCATCGTCCTTGGACTTATGTCCTAAAGTGATAAGAATTAATCATCATGTAAGTAGATTGGGATTGCATCATCCCTAGACATGGTGAGATGTCTTAAATTGATAAGGACTAATCATCCTGTAAGCTGATTCGGGATTGCATCGTCCCTAGACATGGTGAGATGTCTTAAAGTGATAAGGACTAATCATCCTGTAAGTTGATTCGGGATTGCATCATCCCTAGACATTGTGAGATGTCTTAAAGTGATAAGGACTAATCATCCTGTAAGCTGATTCGGGATTGCATCATCCCTAGACATGGTGAGGTGTCTTAAAATGATAAGGATTGATCATCCTGTAAGTTGATCTGGATTGCATCATCCATAGACATTAGAGATGTCTTAAATTGAGAGGGACTGATCATCCCGTAAGCAGATCATGATTGTATCATCCTTGGACCTATGTCCTAAAGTGAGAGGGATTGATCATCCCGTAATAGGATCTTGAGTGTTGCAGGGTATGCTGCTATTGTGTATACTTGTATTGATGAGGATACTTGTATTGATGATGTGTATACTTGTATTGATGAGGATACTTGTATTGATGATATGTATACTTGTATTGATGAGGATACTTGTATTGATGATATGTATACTTGTATTGATGAGGATACTTGTATTAATGATATTTATACTTGTATTGATGATGTTGTTGATCGTGATGATCTAGATGACGATGCTACTGGTCGTGATGATCTAGATGACGATGCTGATGATCATGTGATGACGATGCTGATGATCGTGTGATGACGATGCTGATGATCGTGTGATGACGATGTTGATGATTGTGTGATCATGATGCTGATGATCGTGTGATGACAATGCTGATGATCGTGTGATGATTATGTTGATGATCGTGAGATGATGATGCTGATGATCATGAGATGACGATGTTGATGATCATGAGGATCTAGATGTTGATGTTGTTGTAGCTATTCGATTGCTGCAGAATATGAAGACTCAATACTGAAGATGTTGATGTTCTAGTATTGAAGATGTTCCAGTAACTGCTTGAGTTACTGATGATGTTGAGAAAGCTTCCAATGATTTATAGATGTATCATGTATGATGTTGATGACTCCTTGCTCGTGCAGATGCTGTTATAATATCCTTCTCGTTAAGGGGGAGTGTTGAGATATTGTAACTTCAAAGAATATTATATTTATACTTATTATTCTGGAGATGTTTTATTCCTCCGTGAAGATCCTATTGTATATCCGGAGATGTTTATTCCTCCGTCGGAATGTGGTAACTTGGGTTATTAGACTTCCCTAGTGGGGGTCGGCCCTGTATGTGTTATGTGGGTAAAAGGGTTGTTAGACCACCTTAGTGGGGGTTGGCCCTGTATGTGTTATGTGGGTCAAAGGGTTGTTAGACCACCCTAGTGGGGTTGGCCCAGTCAGTTGTAGTGGGGTGTTTAACCCAGTGGTAAAGTTGGGGCCGACCTAGTTAATATAAAGTACAAGTCGGAGATGTGTATATATAGAGGAGGTGTGTTCCTCATTTGACACACTTCTCTCACTCAGAAGGTAGCGCACTTGTGGAGGAGAGGTCTGCTATGGTGGAGGAGGAGATCATGTCTTTGGTTTGCATCTTTGTATATTGTTGGTCATCTATATTGAGGAAGCTTTGTTGGGTTTTCTACCCCATGAGGGTTTCCTAGGATAAATCTGTGTCTCTTATGTTTATGCTGTGCTTGTTGTTTCTTCAGTGATCCTGTATATGCTATTATTGTGAAATGGAATGTAATGCTGCTATTTTCTGTCTTAGCATATTAAATCTTAACACATACTCTCTGAATGATGATGCCAGTAATCATTCAATTAGGCGTCAGTTTTGTTGCTTGCTCCACAAGATCCAATCACGGTTCGCCACGAAGGAAATTTTTGGGTGTATTGGGTATCTGTCAGCTCGAGTGGTGGTGGCCACATCACTTCAGCACATGTGCATTCATACTAATGAGGAAAAAGGCCGGCTGTAATGATTGATTCATGTCTGAAGACATAAACGTGAAGGTACGGATCGCACCTTTTACATGATTTGGCAGGAAATTAAATACGGTAATAACAATTATGTACTGTCGTAACCCTCGATTAGCGAACCCATACTAATTAACCTCCAAGGAATATGTTAGGATCATGGTTGTATTTATTTCCCGGCACCTTACCCGATTTGCACCCAATACCCCAATTACGCCAACCTCCCCGTTCCATTGAATTTTCATACCTACGTCGACCTGCCTAAAAACCCAATTTTGAACCCCAACGATCCCTTGCATGCTTGTAAAACTACAACTCCCATGTCTAGACTGGTAATTGCTGTATTCATTTTGAAGTGTGAGGAAAGGTCGATACAGGAAACCTAGTCCAGCATGAATTAGTAAATATAGAAGTTGTATGTGCCAATGCAGAAGTCCTTAACATTTTCACAGCATCAGGTTGGATGGAATACTTTGAACGGTTGAACGGTTTCCACACGGAAACCTCATTGCAATTTGCCCTTAACTTGACTGATACTCACTCTGAGGTCAGGGGACTACGTGTGGATGTTATAGAAGAGATCACAGCAGAGGTTACTAGCTTACCCCAAGTTGCGAAGAAATCATTTGGACGGAAGGCACATAATGCAAATGCTGTGAGAGAATTTTTGGCAGTTGGAGAACATGTTAGTCCAAAGCACCGTGGGTTGGAACTGGCATCTTTACCACCACCCTAGAATCAAGTGGCAATCTTCGTGAAAAGATACATCTCTTGTGAAGGTAGGTATCAAATCGTTTCCTTCTCTAAACTTTCCTTATTGTATCATTTACGCCATGGCAATTTGGTAAATATACCATTTTATCTTTTTAAAGCCCTACAAACCATGGCTGGATATGCAAGAACTGACCAACACCCAGTTTCCTCCCTTACTAATCATGGCCTAGTTAAATTATTAGTCTTAAGAGCCATTGCAAATCGTAATTTAACCCAGGAGCAACTCCTTGCTGGAGATGGGCCAATCAGAGAACCTGTACTAGCAATGGAGGGTGTTGACGAAGGTAATGAGGACTGGTGTTCCTCAAATCCAGTTGGGGGGGAGATTGGAGCATTAGGGAATAAGACTAGTGATGAAGAGGAAGTAAATAAGGGAGAAGCAAAATCAATAGAAAACGCTATTGTTGAGGAGATTATGATGGAAGCCATGATGCAGGAGGTAGTGATATCAGAAGCTGTAACTGCAGAAGCAGATACTCAGGTGGAAGAAGCTGAAACTGGAGCAGCTATTGAATCTGCGACAGTAGAAGATGCAACTGCAGAAGCAGGAATTCAGAAGGAAGGATATCAGGAAGGAATAACAGGAGAAGAGATTGTGGAAATTCTGGAGTTTGTGTCCTCTCCTGAGATAAGGCAGACCATTATTGAAGAAGAGAAGACTAAGGAAAAGACCCCTGTGTCAAAGAAACGAAGAGGAAGCTCAGGAAATAAGGGTCAGACATCCACTACAGCAAAGAAAAGAAGAACCAGAGCTGTCACAACACCAGTAGCAGTAAGAAATGAAGAACACCCACTAGGAATGGTGAGGAAAAGAAGGACTCGATCGACTGTAGCAGCAGAAGTAGCTGTAACAGCAACAATAGCACAAGCAGTGGGGACAACAGAAGAAGCAGTGTCAGTGGATGGAATAGGGGTTAATAATGAAGCACCTTCAGCAGAGACAGCAGGAGCAGTCAGAGCAAATATTGAATCACCTATGGCAGAAATAGCACCTGCAATAGGGGTAGACATAGAAATTCCTATTTTGAACCCCAAGTCACCCGTTGTCATGCAGGAACCTTCCATAGAAGAACCTCAAATCGAAAATCTCTTGCATGAAAATGAATTATTAAAGGAGGAGGTGCAGACAATGTGAAATGAGTTGGAAAGATGGAAGGGAGTAGTTGGAAAACAAGCAGAGAAAAATTTGAACACATTATTAGATGTTGCACACTTATTAGAAAATTCATCTCTTGCAGTAGAAAATGAGGAGCAAGGAGAAACTGTTTGCCCAAAATGTGGAGACATATTCTTTGCATCAGGACACAGAGTTATTGTGTTGGGAGTTGTATCACAAAAGCATGCGCAGATAGAGCAAGAGGTAGAAAAGATGCAAGAAATAGAATTGATGGGGGAAAGTGAGCCAAAAATTGAATTGATTTCTGATTTGAATCTAGGAGACGAAATAGTGCAGTCCCAGCCATCAGGGGATACTGAACTTCTTTAGGAGCAGTATCATCAGTCAGAGGGATTTGATATAATCCAGAAACAATCTTAGCAGTTCAAAGAAATTGAAGAACAAGGGATTGTTACACAAGAACAGTACCCTTGAAAATATATAGTGAGGTTGCAACTCAGACAACAACATTTGACATCAAGGACCAAGAAGAGAACACTGTTACACAAGAACCAGTGTTTTCAAAATCATTTGTTGAAGTTGCAACACAAACTGAGATGGTTGGGGTTGAAATGGAAAGGAAGGATGCTGTCACACAAGAACCAGCAGTCCTAAGAACATTTGCTGAGACTGTAACACAAACTGAGAGGGTTTAGGTTGATATGGAAAGAAAGGATTTTGTTACACAAGAATCAACATCCCCAAAATCCATGGCTGAGACTGCATTACAGGCACAAACCACTGCAACTCCAATGGAGGATGAAACTGTTACAGTGCCAAAGCAAAACGAGGAAGTCATTTATCTGGACTATGATGATGAGAAGGATGTGGAGAACAGAAGATTTCAACGGCTAGAGAAGAAGATTCTCTGGCTAAATATCGAGTTGGATAAATGGCACAAATGGATTGATCAGTTCAGGACAGGTATGATTTCTCTCCAAGAACATAGAAATGTCATTAGGGGATTGATAGAAAAGTGGGCTGAGGAGTTATTCTTCCAGAAACTCCGGTGGGAGAGACTTCAAGAAAAATTGGAAGGATTGAAGAAACTTAAGTCCCTACAACAAGAAAAAGACAAAATGTATACTCTTTCCCCAGAATTATTGACTTGCAAGGCTCCATCCCCCTCTTACCCTGTCTTTCTCCATGAGCAGACAACTTTATTTCAATTAAGGGCTTTGAAGGAAGGAAGATCATTTGATTTGGCAACATCTACCCAGTTTTCAGATACTTTTCTGAAAAGTGATTTTGAGGATCAACATTTGTTATGTGAATTGTATTTACATGATAGGGCTTGTTATATTGACTTTCCAGCCAATCCATTGCCTTGTTTGGGGGATGTTCAGCTGAGGGAATTTGCCTCTTTTGTTATTAACCATGTAAGATGGTGAGATGCTTTCCAAACCATCCTCAATAATGAGGAGAATTCTACTCTCTGGATTAGGGGTGAACCTCAGGATCCAAAAGGACTCATAAAAAACCATGTTGGATCTCTCAGGGTTCCTGCAATTTCCCAATACTTTGAAATTTTGAGAGATAAAATCCTCACCACATGTGTCCCAATGCATCTTAATATGCAGCAGGATGCTCTGGAAGACAGTGAATACAGATGGTTATATTCTTCTTCGTCTCTCAAGGAATGGGACCCCTACTTCTTTGAGAATTTCAAGCAAGCTTTGACAAGGGTTCCTAGATATGTGCAGTGCATGAAGAAATGTGGACCCTGGTGGATTGGGTTAAGATTCAGGTTCCCTCTCATATGGCTGCCTGTGAGTCCTTACAGAAATAGCTATGCTTTTACTGAAGAAGAAGAGAAGTTGTGTTGGGAGAAATGGACAGCTTGGTATGGGTTTGTGCTTCAAGGGGAAACACCAGAATTTGCCTATAATCTCATAAATATCCACAGATTCAACTCAGACTTAGATTCAGACTAGAGGGGGTTGTTGCATGAGGACATGCAATCGAATAGTTGGGGGGAGATGTTGGGTCTAGGAAATGCCCTTTTTTGGCCATCCTTATTACATCATTTTTCCCTAATTACACCCTATTTTCATAAGCTATACCTATGCTTTTTCTGCAGATCAACCAATGATATCAACAGGTATAATTCGTTATTGCTTTATTTATTTTATGCCTAAGATTGTTAAGGTTTTAGATCCTAGTCCTTGGTTTATGCTAATCTGTGTGATTTCATTTAGTCAAGATCTAAAGCGCGGGTGTATCATCTGAATGGCACCAGCTGTTACTCTTCAAAGGCCGATTCCTCATAACTCCAAGGGACAACGCACTCATCCACAAGAATCTGTAACAGGCCTCCATTGAAACAGAACCCAGTTGCAATAGACAGATCGCATTCCAGCTTGCTAAATCCGTTGATCCATTGATTACTGGAGTAACAGCCTTGTTTAATACGGTTGTAACAGTTAGCTGTAACTCTGCAGCATGAAGATCATAGATATTCATTGCTGCACGATTTTAGTGGATCGCGATCTGTACTTTCATTGTATAAATATGAGAAGGCTCCTGTAGCCTGGGGTTGGACAATTGCTATTTTGCATAAGCTGTAACAGAGCACTGAGATTGTCAATTTCCATCATTAATATGAGAGAAGAGTTCTTCACTTATGTGTCTTAATTTGTTGTGATTCTCAGCATCTCTATTAGAAGGCAGGGCCCGCCTTCTCACAGAGATAGCCGGTTTAGGTAGGCAGGTTAATTTATCTTTCTTTCTTTGTGTGGTGTGGAATCATTGTAGATCTTACTGTTAGCTACAACATAGGTTAGCTTTCCTTTTGGTAGTTCACAATTGCATCTTGAATAGCTGTAACAGAGTGGTGTGACAGTCGACTGTGTAGGATAATTCATTTTAATGCATGTGTGTTTGAATTAGCTGTAACAGCCAAGCTCAATTCCAATATCTTTAAGTTTTTTATGCTTTCTAGGAATTCCAGTAATTATCAGTTAGAGTTCAAGCTTATATTTAGATTATGGTTGTTGTTGTATCTTCAATTGGTTTATTAAGGTAGGCATATTGTGTTTGAGTAACAGTAGCTACTGGATGGATCATTTTGGTAAAGATTGAATATGGTAGTTTGATAATTATAGGATTTAACTTCTTGCAAAAGTAATCTAGTTTATTTCTATTCTTAATTCTATAACTGCTAGGTTGATTTCTGTAGGAAGGTAGCTACAATTGAATTCCTAGATGTATGAGTTAGATTAGTTTTCTTTCTGGAATGAGTTTGGCTAGATAGACTGGTAGGATCATTATCTCTATTTAGTTAATCAACTGCTTGACATGTTTATGCGCATATTATGCTTATTTCCATTGAAACAAAAGACCTCCCTGGGTTTGACAATTTATATTGACCGTCATGTGTGTTAGCTTTAATTAATTGACATATAGGGTGATCAACAGGACATATGGCTAGAGAATGTAAGCGAAGAAAGAATGATTTAGTAAAAGTTCAGAAACAAAGGAAGGGATGGAAGAAGATGGAAGTTTTGAAGAAGAAAGATCAAAGATTCCTCAAATATAAAGGAAAATTCTATGGATATTGTCACTGCTGTCACAAGTTTGGTCACGAAGTTGTTGATTGCAGAACCAAGGGAAAATATCAAAGTACAAAATCCAAATGACAAAGAAGATCAATAGGCAGGGTACCTCATGGAAATATGTGGAGAGGAAAGTTAGATGACAAAGATTCAGAAGAAACAAAGACCCCAAGCCACAAAGAAGTTATGAAAGATGACTGTGGAACTAAAGAAGAGTATCTTTTCTAAAAAAATTCTCATGACCTAGAAGAGAACCTTGAAATTAGCATTAGAAGGGATCATATGCTCAGGGAGAGTTAATATCAGAAAATTGCAATTGGTATTTGAAAGTAATTATAATCATTTGGTAAAAATAAAAAACTATCTTCATCAAAGACAAGAAGTAGAGTAGAGGGGACAAATTGAAGAAAAACATTTTGTCTAAAAAACATCCATGTGAAAAGCACACATAATGGTTGAAGTGTAACAAAATCAGAAGTAGAATTAGAGAAGACAAGAGATGATCATGGTTAAAAGATAAGACTGGTGTATGGTCGACAAAGAGAAAAAGTGTAAGACTTGTGAAGTAACATGAAAATATTAAAATGCTTGATCCATGAAGATCATGAAGTCTGTAATCCAATAGAATATGAAAATTATCTTTATTATTCAGAATATGAAGTAATGACACATAAATTAAAAACTTTGTCCATCCTGAAAGTATTCATTTGATCACATTGGTTTGGGATGGCCTTCCATGTTTCACACTTGGAAGATTTGATAATCATGTCTTCATGGTTGATGAGCACATGTAAAGATTAATACAAGAACAGATATGAAGGGTACCATTTAGACAATCTTAAGGATTGTCTGATAGGGCAATTATGAACAGTCATTCTTGTGAGTTGAAACCATTTTTGATCTAATTTTCTAAAGTAGTTTTAACTACAAAAATTGTTGACGGTGGAATAAAACTCAAGGCTGATTTGATAGATAGAAATGCAGTTTATTGAAAAAGTGCCAGGATGAGTAAAAGTAGCAGTAATATTGCCTCCTAGGAATCAAGAGGAGAAGGATGCAGATACAAATTTTGCAGATTGTGTGGAACTTCAGCCTGAGCTCCAACGGTTGAAGATTGCAAAGGAATAATTGGTATTCAAACAAATATCAATTTGATGAAGTTATTTCTAAATTTGTCTCTCAGAAGCATGTTTATGAACTTGTAGCAAAGCATGTTGTTACCTCAGACCAAGGAACTATGGTGTAGGCTATGAAAGAAAAATATAGTATCAATCCAGCTAGTTAAAACCTGGTCAATGTCTACAGGAACAAGGACATATAGATATAAATAAATTACTTTCACGGCATTGAAGACTCCTTAAGAAGAGCAAGTTACATAATACATCTTTAAGAGTAGTTTATGGAAGAAAACTAAAGGATAAACTGTTGAGTGTAAACTATGTCACAAAATCTAGAAAATTTTGACAAAGGGGAGGAACATTGAAAGGGGGAGTCTATGAACTAATCATCCATGTTCTCTTTCAAAGACTCACTACAAGAAGGTAAATGAGGATGCTATCTAGAGTATCATAACAGAATGATTAGTACCAAGTCCAGTTAACAAGAGGAAGAGAAGCAAAGAGCTAAATTTCTTAAAAGAGGAGATATATTCGCAAGGGCAGTTGTCAAAAAGAAGAAAGATAGGAAATTCTCTATCAAGATGGTTACGACAAGGGCATAACAGGTTATCCTTTGTCATTGTTGTCAAATGGGAAGAATGTTTAGATGTTTCCATCAATGCCAAAGGGGGAGAATGTTGAATGTGGTCGACATTGATGTCAAAGGAGTTCAGTAGTGACAAAGGAATAACCAAGGACATGATGGTAGGGAAAACTCCGTGAAAGACAAAGGAATAACAAAGGAAGTGATGACATAACATGTATGATGATGTGGAATGTGTGATGAGGCTGGAAAGACACATGATGGTGTTCTGGTGCTCTCATGAAGTCAGTGTTGCAATCTGACATCATTCTGGAAAAGTATGGCAATTTTGTGAAACTTTGGAAATTGACTAGTATGGAAAAAATAGTCAAAATTTCCCTAAGCAAATACCCGCCATAATTCATAGGTTAAGGAATATTCATGCCCCATCCTATCAGGCTATAGCTTGTTGAAGTGGCTATCTTACCATAGTCTCATTTCTCCAAAAGAGTGCTCCATGACAAAGTTATAGGTCTTCCAAAACAAGGGTTCATGCAGTTTTAGAAATTCTAGAAATTGACAAAGTGTTGGAAAATTGGTCCAAGTGACCTCAGGAAAATGCCCGCCATACATCATAAGAGCATGATAAAAAGTATCTGAAAATAGCAGGATATACCTTGTTGAATAGGGTATATGACCATGGTCTCGTTTATCCAAAAGAGTGTTTTATGACAAAGTTATAAGTCTGCCAAAACAGGGTATCAGGCATTTTTGCACCAGTCCAGTAAAATGCCCACCTAGGTCAGAGGAAGATGAGTTTGAAGGTGAAATCAGTTTGGTTGTGCTCAGTAAGATGTATTACATCATCTGGTATCATTGGTTCAGGGTTTTGGTGAAAGTAAGAATCCACCTTAGTTGACCTAGGGTTTGGAAAATTTGTCTAAGGGTCAACATAGAAGTTCAGAAGGCCATTTGCAAATGCCCACCAATTTTTTTCTTGGTGTCAATAAATTTGTCCAATGCAATGAGTATGTTCTTTGGTGATGTGTCTATCCAATCATGCTTTTAGTTTCCTCCCTAATGGTAATATGTGCAAGAAATTAACTTGCCAAATTGAGAAAACTAATGTGTTTCCTGTTAAAAATAAATGAAATTTGTCTACATGTTAAAAACAAAAGGTTAAGGGCTATTTGGAAATGCCCACCATATATTGTCCTTGTGATGATAAATTCATCATATGGCACGGGTCTATTCCCTGATGATCTTGCCATCTAGTCATGGTATCAAATTTTTCTCTAGAGGTTACACGTGCGAAATGCAAGCCTGCTAAATTGAGAAAAAGTGTGTCTTCCTGTCTAAATGAAGTCTGAGAGACCATTGGAAATGCACGCCAGGAGTTGTGGTTTTGCAGATAAATCCATCCAAAGGTGTGGATCTGTTCTTTGGCAGCTTTTCCATCTAGCCGTGGTGTCAGTTTCTTCTTTGGTGCTCACACGTGCGAAAATTACACCTGTCAAGTTAGTGAAAAATCATATTACCCTTAAAGAAGGAAAAATGCCTGCAAAATGTGAAGAATTATGCCTGCATAGTCTGTGAAAGGTAATGCACGCAGACATTGTGAAAAGCATGATGCCTATAGATATGGTGGAAGATATGGAGAATAATTTTGTGAGTATTATGCCTACAAAACATATATGAAAGGCATATATGAAAGGTTATATAAAAGCATTTGCATAAACAATAAGCTACATGAATAAATCAGAGATAAATAAACAGAATCGTATTATTCATAAACAGAGATGGCTATCATATATTTTGGCTTTTATGAGTCAACTAAATATTAAATTTTGGCTTTTAGATTCTTATACATGGATGGCTATCATATAGCCTTGTAAGATTGGATTGATGAAAATCACTTCATATCTCTACATAATTTTCCATTTCTTGTTTCTGAATAGAGCACTTTTTCTATGTTTCCCACTTTCTCATTAGAACCGTAAAGTTGTTAAATAAAATCATAAAGTTGTTAACTTCCTTAATACCTATCATTGGGTTGTCAAACTTCCTTAATTTTGTGAATTTTCAATCATCTACATGTCTTTTTTATACTTTCTAATATTGGACTTTTTCCCATCTTTGACAAATCTCTCGACTTTGCATTCAAGTTTAATTGTATATGTTTCATGGAAAGGTGGTTATTTTGGATTTGGAAATGGGAGTTAAGAGATAATTGCAAATCCTTCATCAAAATCTTCAATATATTCATACATGCACTTATTTTTTACAATTTGATGTTAGCTTTTACTTTTTGCAAATTCTCCCATGCTTGTATAATTATTTCCTCATTATTGAGTATGCAACACCAAATATAATATAGTGCTCTCAATGATATACATCTCATGGGAAACTCAAACCTCTAAATTCCAATGAAGGCATAACCCTCACTCATCATCAATCAAACCCTAAATTTGTACAAGAATCACAACCAACAATAACAAGCCGAGATAGGACCTTACCATACAAGACAAGATTGTCTATCTATTAACTATCCAGTTTCATTGTTGGTTATAGCCAGGACAACAATTTAGTAGCAGGCTCGGTAGGAAGGAAGTCAAGGGTTGGGCAGTAGCGGTAGTAAGAGGTTAAAGGAAGCATAGGCCATAGAGCGAACCATAAAGCTAATAGTTTCAGGGTTCATGGTGTATCCTCGGTAAAGCAATATCAGGGAAACAAAGACGAGCTCACCCCTCGGTAGACTAAGAGCCAGGGGTGAAGCGTAGCCTAAAGTATGACCGTCTCGAGCTATCCCAAGTCTCCAGTAGTCCGATCGAGAATCACAACCAACAATAAATTGGTCACAATTATTTGTCAATTCCTACAAAACCTCTCGATGACAACTTTGTGAAATATTGTCTTCAAAGCTATGGATATGCTAAACCAGCTTTGACATTTCTTAAGAAAATCACTATCCTAATTGAACATTCACAATGGTGGTTCCTCAACATTGACATTACTACTAACAACTAGATATGAAAATAATTTTCTACAAAAATGAAGGACCTTTCTTCAATGACTATTATGCATGCATTCACTTATCAAAGTCTTAGTAATATCAAAGTAAGTAAGAAACACGTCTTATTGAAGTGACTTAATATCACAGATTTCATATTTTGTTGCCAAGGAAAATACATTTAACTTATTAAATTATTACATAAAATGAAAAATAAAATATCCTATATATATTAGTAACAAACTTAATAAACTTAATAACCTTTCTTGATTATTCACAAAATAAACAACCATCACAAATCAAGTCAATAGGCCAAGTCAAAGTCCATAGATACATTTGTTTGTCTGTTTTGATTTTTCCTATTCTGCCTCATTAACTTTCAAAAGTTATAATTATATATTGATTTCAATAAAATGAAAAAAAATCCTTCCCTTCACAACTTGCCAACACTATCTATTTTGATTTTTACAAATATAGAAAATTAAAAAATATATTTTCCAATCAAATCAATGGTTATGTCGTTTGATTTTTCCAAACCTATAAGTATAAAAAAAATATTTTGCATAAATGGAAGAATTTTCCTTGCGAGGCAAGTAAACAAGCATATTTCTCTTTCTTTATTTTGTTTTTTTGCAGCTCTGCAATATTTAATTTATAAAGAGATTAAGAGTGGATTTTTCACTTTTTGTTTTCAAAGTAAGCCGCCCATTTCACTTGCCAAAAATAAAAATCATATTACTGCCCCACTGAAATGAAGTCATTATCTTACAGTGAAGATGAATTCCAATTTTGGGAATTTCCGAGATTAAGACTTTCTTCAGTTCTGTCCCACTTCTCTCTCTGGTACAGAACCGCAATTTTTCCATAAACTGACCGCATTTTTTGTAGAATTAAATTAAATCTTATTAAATCAACTCTGTATCAATTTATATGAAAGATTGATACGGCCAACTCATGAATCCACAAAAATCAAATCTTATTTTTGTGGCCGTGCCGTGAAGATGAATCCAAATTCTGGAATTTCTGGCTCTTTGTTAGCTTATGTTGCCCCACTAAAATCAAATCTTATTTTTTCCAACTCTGTATGAATCATGTCAACAGGCTTGTGAGTATGAATCTACAAAAATCAAATCATATTTCCATAAATTGAAGAATCTTTCTTAGCTTTTGTTGCATGCTAAAAATAAAGTCAATTTTTTTGCCGTGAAGATGACTCCAAATTATGGAATTTCTGGCTTATGTTGCCCCACCAAAATCATGTCGATATCTTGCCGTGAAGATGAATCCAATTTCGGCCACTTTCTTCTGGCTCTTTGTTGAAAGATTGATTAAAAGATTAAAAGTTTTTTCACTTTTCACTTGATTAAAAGTTTGTTAGCCAACTCAGGTCAACAGGCTTGTGAGTTGTGAGTATGAATCCACAAAAATCAAATCATATTTCCATAAATTGAAGAATCTTTCTTAGTTTTTGTTGCATGCTAAAAATCAAGTCAATTTTTTTTGCCGTGAAGATGGATGCAATTTCTGGAATTTCTGGCTCTTTGTTAGCTTATGTTGCCCCACCAATTTCTGGAATTTCTGGCTCTTTTTTAGATGAATCCAATTTCGGCCACTTTCTTCTCGAGTGATTTTCTCTTTCTCCGAAATTTCCGCCACTAAAAATCAAGTCAATTTTTTTGCCGTGAAGATGAATCCAACTTCTGGAATTTCTGGCTCTTTCTTGCCGTGAAGATGAATCCAATTTCACAACTTTCTACTTCTCTGAATATTCTCATTGCCATTCAGTTTCTATAAATATATGTACATACATAGAGAAGAACACAATTCTTCTCTTTGAAGGACGTTGAAGCCGACAGTGAAAAATGGATCATAAAATTATTGGTATTTTCTTGACGTTTGTATTGTGTTTTGTGATCATGGCTGTTGCAAGTGTTGCAATGCCTTTTCATTACACTGATCCCGAAGATTATCTGAATGATGACTCTGCAAGTGTTGAGAGTCCACGTAATCTGCTTCAGGAAGCTGATCGCGATATAAAAGATGTGGAGGCGCTTTTGAGCTTCAGAAATGCCATCCCCTCCGATCCACTTGGAACCCTGTCCAACTGGACGGCTGCCAACGCAGATAACGTGTGCAGCTGGAACGGTATTTCCTGCAGACATCACACGAAAAGAGTTGTTGCCATACAACTTTCTGGCTCATCATTGCAAGGTATGCTTTCGCCATCTATTGGCAACCTCTCTTTACTGCGCAGTCTCGACCTTTGTTTCAATAATTTCACAGGAAGAATTCCACCCCAGTTTGGGAGGCTTAAAGCACTGGGCAAACTTGACCTCTCCTATAATCTGCTCAGCGGTTCTATTCCAAAGTCATTGTGTAATTGTACACACCTCCAGCGGATCGACCTTTCGGGTAACAGTTTCACAGGGAGTATACCAGCAGCACTCGGTCGTCTGGTCAAGTTGCAGAAGCTCAACTTGTACGAGAATAGTCTGAGTGGAAATATTCCAGCAGCACTCGGTCGTCTGGTCAAGTTGCAGAAGCTCGATTTGTTCTGGAATCGTCTGAGTGGAAATATTCCAGCAGCACTCGGTCGTCTGGTCAAGTTGCAGGAGCTCTACTTGTCTATGAATAATCTGAGTGGAAATATTCCAGCAGCACTCGGTCGTCTGGTCAAGTTGCAGGAGCTCGCCTTGTCCCCGAATAATCTGAATGGAAATATTCCAGCAGCACTCGGTCGTCTGGTCAAGTTGCAGGAGCTCGCCTTGTCCTCGAATAATCTGAGTGGAAATATTCCAGCAGCACTCGGTCGTCTGGTTAAGTTGCAGCGGCTCGACTTGTCCGAGAATAATCTGAGTGGAAATATTCCAGCAGCACTCGGTCGTCTAGTTAAGTTGCAGTTGCTCGCCTTGTCCGAGAATAATCTGAGTGGAAATATTCCAGCAGCACTCGGTCGTCTGGTCAAGTTGCAGGAGCTCACCTTGTCCGCGAATAATCTGAGTGGAAATATTCCAGCAGCACTCGGTCGTCTGGTTAAGTTGCAGTGGCTCGATTTGTCCGAGAATAATCTGAGTGGAAATATTCCAGCAGCACTCGGTCGTCTAGTCAACTTGCAGTATCTCCACTTGTCCGATAATTGTCTGACTGGAAATATTCCAACGTCTCTCAGCAACTGCACATCACTCCAGGACCTTTCGGTTCAATCAAACTCGCTGAGTGGTCCAATTCCATCCGGTTTGGGTTTCATGGAAAGTCTAGAGAGTGTTGACTTTTCCCGAAACTCATTAACTGGTCATCTCCCTCCCGCAGTTAGTAACTGTACGATGCTACGGGAATTAGTTATCCATAGTAATGAGCTTACAGGGAGCATACCACATAATATAGGTAAATTAAAATTACTTTCTCGATTATACATATATAATAATTTTTTTAAGGGGAATATTCCTAATAGCATTGGTGGTTTAGTTTCACTCACTCAATTAGATTTATCCAACAATCATATAGGAGGACCAATCCCTAAAGCCATTGGCAATTGCACTTCTTTGACTGATTTCTCTAGTCATTCCAATAATTTATATGGGACTTTGCCAAAATCTTTGGCTAATTGTATCAACATTAAACTTTTGGATTTACGAAAAAATAGGTTGACAGGTGAGCTTCCTTTGTACTTTGCATTTTTTCATGATTTGAGGGTTTTAAGCTTGAGCTACAACTATATCTCAGGTGGTATTCCTCAATGGGTGACAAATCTCACTAAGTTGCATGTGTTGGATTTATCCAACAATAAATTTAGTGGAGGAATACCATTACATCTTGAAAGACTTCAAGGATTTGCAATCAATACTACATCAATTGATACAAGTGATACATCATATGATGAAATAATGATTGACATGAAAGGAAGTGAGTATACTCTGTCATACGTGTTGTCCATAAACACGATATTTGATTTGTCTAGTAATAATCTTACGGGGAGAATACCTACAAGCATAGGGACTCTCAGTAGCTTGCGATTGCTGAATTTATCTAGGAACCAATTGGAAGGGTCAATCCCCGCATCTCTTGGTAATATATCTACTTTGGAGCAGATGGACTTGGCCAGAAATAAATTGAGTGGGCATATCCCAAAAGAGCTCTCAAGATTATATGGGTTGGAGGTTTTCGATGTTTCATATAATAACCTTTGTGGGTCAATCCCACGAGGAACACAATTTTCCACTTTTGGCACTTCTTCATTTCAAAGGAATAAATGCTTGTATGGATGTCCTTTACATCCGTGCAATGAAAAGGAAAGCACAGTGATAGAAGGTGACAATAATAATCACAACAATGATGTCAAAGTGGGATGGCTCAATCATGTTGATGACAAAATGTCATTATTAGCCTTGGGGATCGGAGTAGGGATTGGAATTTGGATAGTACTTGGCATATTTATTGTTTGGGAGAGAGCAACCCATTGGGTGTTGGCTCTACCTCCTAACAAACCACGACCCTTTTATGGAGTATATCGATTCCCTATGTAATAACCTTAAGAAGGTTCTAGTTTGTAATAAATGCTCAATAAAATGTTTTGAAAAAAATGATGCATATTATTCTATGTGATGTCTTTTATTTTATGAGTAATGGTACATATATGTATATATCCATAAATATTTTGAAGATTGAATAATATCTTTGAAATTATATGTATATGCATATCTATAAATATTTTGAAGATTGAATAATACTTTTGAAATTATATATATATATATATATATATATATTCATATTTTATTAAAAATCAAAATAAATTTATTTAAACTTTTTTATTAAATAAATTTAAATAATTTATTTTTAAGTTATTTCAATAATAATTAAGTTACTAAAATCCTAACCAAGATATCATATAATAATATTTAAATTACTAAAATCCTAACCAAGGTATATGTATCATGTATGTGAGTATATTTCATTTCATCAAACACTTCCAAAGTTTTACTTTGAAGAGCATTTAAATAATCTATTTTGTTTTTTTAATGGTGAAGTCACTATATTCACATGCAATACGCTTATACTTCGATTGGGACATTCACCCAATCTCCATGTGAAATCCGTTGCATAATTTGTTAAAAGATCTTACCGTTATAAAGTGCCATATAGGATTGCTTTGGATGTACATGATCATGGTTCTCAACAAAGCAATGAGCATTAATGGAGATGCTCTATCACTATTGGCATTTGAGGCCTTCATTAAACTTTTTCATAATTTTTAATTTTATTTTTTATTTTTTCACAAATTGATTTTTTTATTTTTTTTAAAGATGGAAACATTTTTTTTTCAGCGAAAATAACCATATTATTGCTATTCAAACATGAATCAAATAGTATAAATGTGCATAAGTCTATAGATAGACTTATCAAAAGATCCAAAAGGATGGTATACATATTCAAAACATAACTTCAAGCACATGAAACCCTGCGCAAAACTGTTTTGATATTAACATTGCTCCATGCTTTCGATCAATGAGTCAAAATAGAAAACAGATCAGATGCCATAGATCTGGATCATCCCAGAATCTATCATCGAAGATTCAAAGTGTTCCTCCCAGTAGATAACTCCTTCATCTTCGGCATAAGATTCCTTGGATAGAGTGTCGGCCATTGAATTAAACTGCCTATAAATATGATCAAGAGTGACATGTTCAAAGTGCTGCAATAATTCTTTTATCCTTTTGCACCAGTGATATAGGGGTAAGTTGTTCAGATTATAAACTCTTTGCGCTCATTTAATTGTCACTCTGGAGTCACCAAAAATCACCACATTTGATAAACCAAATGTATAAGCGATAGTAAGGAAACACCAAAGACCAAGAATCTCTGCTTTCATATTAGTGCCATGACCATAGTTCAATTTCAGAGTAAAGTAATGGTCCAAGTTGATGTAGATGACCCCACTAGAAGCACACCTACCACCATCCACAGCACCATCAAAATAGATTATAGCTCTTTGATCTGGGGGGCAGAAAGTAGATATCTTTTTAGTTTTCACCTTCTTGCAATCTGAACACTGCTTGGAAATCATCCTAATAATACACTTAAGAGTCCAGTCAATACTAGCACATTGATCCTCAAATATGACAAGATTACGAGTCCTCCAAACTGCCCACGCAGTCACAGCAGGAAAATAGGGGAGCTCATCGGGAGACCTGTACCATGACAATGAATTCTGAGCAAAGGAGTCCACACCCCACTGACAATTTGTTTTAAAGTGTTGTTGAATAGCCGACCAGATTTCCTTTGTGAAAATACAGTCCACAAAGATATGTTCAATGGATTCAGATTTGTGCCAGCATAGAAAGCAGATATTCGGCCCTTCCCAGCCTCTAATTACCAAGATATCCCAAGTAGGGAGTTCACCCCTCAATGCCCGCCACATAAAACATTTAATTTTAACAGGGATTTTCCAATTCCATAGTGCCTTGTACCACAAGTTCACAGGAAATAAACAATATTTGCTGATAACAGCATGATATGCCAAATTTGTCGTATTAGTGCCATGATTATTATTTTTCAGCCAAATCACCTTATCCTTATCAGCAGAAAGTCTGCACCCAATCACATTTAGTCTCTGAACATAATAACTCCATTCAGCTGCACAATCATCTTCAAACCCCATGGGAACATAAAATATATAAGTATCATAAATTCAAAGTGCAATAAATTTGAGTACAATATTATTCCTAATATTGATTTTTTTTTTCTTCCTCCGGGAACAAGTGCAAACCTTGGGATTTCCCTTTTAATTATCTAATAAATTGCGAATCGTAAATCTATTTTTATTTTGTGAATCGTAAATATATATTTTCTCTTACCAGTTTGAATTTATTAGTTACGTCAATTTTCAAAGTGTTTCAATGGATGCGTGAATTTTCAAAGGGCTTGCTTAAGTTCTCGAGCTTTTGGTTTCAAAGTATTTTGCTCATGTGTTTTGCATGTTTCATATTACAATATATCCCAGTTTAGGGTACTACGTGGGCTGTAGTGTTTTTGTGTAATTTATGTTTTATATTATAACAATGATTGTGGCCATTTGTTTAGTTTATTTGAAAGGGGTGTAATTCATGTCTTTATGTCATCCAATGGACATGTGGGGGTTTTATAAATAACGAGTATCGGTTTTCATAATTGTTATAGTTAGTTGGCTCAATATTGGTTTCAACTACTACTAGTTTGACAAGCTAGGTTAGGGGCACTTAAGGTTGTTTTGTGACATGAAGTGAAATTTTGGTAGTATCAGGCCAAGGGATCAATTTGTCATGTTAATCTTCGTCATTAGTTTGATAACCCTTCTTTAATATTAATGATATGTTTGTACAATGGATTTTAGGACTATGTACCAATGGTTTTTTATAACTTTAGTGTAAAGGTTGTGGTGGATGGAAACAAAGTGAACCTTTGCATGTTGGATATAGCCAATATTAATGGTAGAATCACAGTTCTTATCCAAGATCTGCTTTGTCTTTAGTCTTTTCTATTTAAAGACATTATATAGTTCATGTTAAATTATATGATAGATATATATATATATATATATTCTTATTTATGTGTTTTCTTAGGATTAAAGTTCGTAATTAGTCCCTTGTTGTGCATTTTTAGTTATTGCAAAGAGAAACCATTCTATGTGTTTAGATTTTTGGTCTTCTCTGAAAATTTGGTGGAATGGTTCAAGAGGATTACCATATATTAAGACCTCTGAGCTACATGGGAGTAGATATTTTTATTATGTCTTATTCTCTTATTATCAAGAAAATCTATGAGAATCTAACATTTTATGTCTATCTTGTGCATTTCATAGAACTTTTAGGATTGTTAGGCCCATTTATATTATGTATAGCATTCGATCTTTACCAGTTTCTCTCACTTTGTGTTCACTACTAACTCTAGAAAATGTAGCCTTGGTTTTCTATCACCTTGCAAACCTTAATGCAACTTTCTTTGAACCAATATCATTCCTAGATTGAGTGCACAACAATAATATTTATGTTGTTTAGTTTGGTTGGCCAATCATTACTAAATGCCTCCTCCCTTTATATCCAATTATTTTTCACACTAGAATTTGTGATTCGTTTTTTTTCTAAAGAGAATATTTTGTGTTTGTTGATTACCACATATTCATTGTTGAACTTTGGTTGTCATTGATCTCAACTAATGTCAAAGAGGAATTAGTATTCCTGTGCCTATTTGAAGTAGTATATGAAAACCACTTTGAAGAAGTATATGTAAGTAAGTTTGAAGAAATGTATGGATGCCATTCTAAAGAAGTACATAAATCATATTGATTTTGAAGAAGTAAATAAGGAATACATCCAATACATATGGTACATGCGCAGATCTCAAGTCCACCTAGTCATACTCCTTCAAGGTAAAAGCCAAAGAGTTGGTAGGACAAAAGTTTGAGAGTGCGCAAGTAGCCTAGAACAAGAAACGATTGAACAAGAAAGCGCGTCCTGAAAGAGCGCAAGACTCATCAATCAGAAGAAATTCGCAGTTGTTGAAGCATGCACAAGTACCAAAAAGGGGAGTAGCAGTTGAAGATGTCAAATGAGCAAGACCCACAAACGACATTACATTAAGGGCGCAAGACCAAACCACAAGGGTGCAAGTCCCACTATCCAAAGGACCAAGTATGCGCAAAATCCATAAGAGATGACACCTCAATGGTGTAGAAGATGACAAGTGGCGGAAGCGTGATGTAAGTTGAACCATGAAGCAAGGAAGAAAGGATGCCACAACTAAATTGTGGACATCACCATCCACGCAGATCAAGTATAAATAATAAGTTGAGATGGAGAATGGATGTAAGCTTGGAGATGGAAAGTTATGAAAGATGGAAGATACAAATTTATAATTCTCGGGGCATCAAGGGCTTGTGTAACTAGAATAGAATGATCTAGCCGAAGAGCCGTGTGCACACAAGCATAGGAATGGTATAATTGAAGGTGCATAGAATGATGTAGTGACTCTATGACAGTTGCGCGAAGATAGAAAGGTAGAACTACAAAAGATGCACAAGTGCATGAGAATTAAATGACAGTATCACAGACAACACATAGATAGCCACATAAATTCTAAGACATAAGCATAGAGACAGATATGAAGTATATCTTGTGATGCGTGAAGTGAAGAAGTTTATCTGATACACAAGGACTGATTTGATGTGTGTGAAGTAAGGAAGTCCATCAGATGCACAAAGACAGAGTTACAACACAGTCAAGGATGCACGTCCTGATGATGATGATCTGAGACAAGTGTGGCAAATAGAAAGGACATATTACAAATGATGCACAGTTTGTCACAGATGATCTAAATGTTGTTGCACTAAGACATAATAAACATATCTCGGAAGGTGCGCAATTCTATCTGATACTGGTGCGCGAAGTCAGAACAACATGTTATTAGTTGATGTGTAGTATCAGTTGAGATTGTAGATGCGCAGTAGCAAAATGGAATATTGAACCTTGGCACAGATTGAAAAATTTGATGAAGCAACACACAATATATGAAGTGCGACAACAGTTGAAGTGATGAGTTGAGTGTGAATTCAAGTGATGTATGCAGCATAGTAACAACAATATTATAGCATATAGAAGTTGCACACAACAGAACGAACAACAAAATATCTGAAGTGTGTGCAAATCAATACAAGAGACCAATATCTTATTCTTGTATATCAGGGAGGCAGGACTAGTCAAGGAGTAGGGGGTTGATGCCTCCTTCCATTTGAGGCTAGTAAATCAGGGAGTTGGTGCTTCCTTTAGGTCAATGCTTGTAAAACCAGGGGGTCGGTGCCTCCTTCTAGTTGGTGTTGGAGAACTTAGGAAGTTGGTGCTTCCTTGAATGTAAAATTTATATTATAAGAGATCATTTCATGGTTTTCTCTCGTTTGAGTTTCCATGTAAAATTCTGCGTGCTCTGTGTCTTTGTGCATATGTGGATGAATGTTTTGTTTATGGTGGATGCATAATTAAAGTTCAGATTAATCGGTTAAGTAGTTAAAAATTGTTCATAACTGTGCTAATACCAATTCACCCCCCCACTTAGTATTAAATAGATTCCAGCATCCATAATTATGTTTGTTCTATTTGTAATTTTATTCCCTAATATGCAGTCTTTCTATAAAGGAATTATTGATTCAAGGATACAAAATGTTGCATTTCATCAGGAATATGTTGTCCTAGAAAATTTTGTTGGCATCCTTAGAGTAATATTATATCTCAATATTGGAATAAAGCATTGGAGCAATATCTCTATAGATTTGTTTGTGCCCAAGTTTGTATGCTTAAAGGATTGGTTCATGCACATATGAATGATAGATCTGTTATGTACTCAAGGCTTAAGCGCAGGGTCCACATTAGTCGAGTTCCATACAATCATCAACTAGGATATTTGTGTAATTGATAAGGTAGGCTTCATTTTCTTTTACTAAAAACCATTGTTAGAATTTTCATGTGTATCAAAAACATTGTGTTATGAGCTCAACCATATTTTCATCATCAATTTATAAACTTGTAAATAACTTTTCATTCTCAAGTTTAATGGGTTGACATAACTCATATGGTTCAAAACCGCTCTATTTTGGATATTATCGTTCACTCAAAAAGTGTTATTAATGAATTTTAGACATTCTTTACACAGTTTAATGATTGTTAGATTCTCTTCACCAAACAACCTTCAAGGTCCGGGGATTTAGTGATAAAAAATTACATCCTTGAACTATATGTCCAACAAATCTTATATAATTTTTCCTTTAATATGTGCTACATGATTCTACTATCATGTTTCATCCCAAAACTAATTGAAGCTTTCCCTTTGATTTGTTTTTTTTTTTTTTTTCAAAGGAAAACTCCACCGGGAAATCCAAGGGATGATTCCCCACATTCATGGATGGTATCTACAGTAAACCCATCGACATAGACTAGTGTGTCTCACACATGGAGATTTGAATTGAGCACTTGCTGGCACAAAGTTATCTAAATGCTTAAAAACATTGGGGAGGAATGAGATGACACTTTGAACTAAAAATGTTTGGATCATCTCATCTGTAACGTCCACTTCCATCAATCCAGCCAATGGGAGGGGACATTAACCAACTACGGGCTTCTAAATTTTTCTCCATAGCCATGTTACGAATTTCATAACATATAAAATATGTGTGAAGATGCATAATTAAACATACACAACAGAAAAAAATATATCCATTCAAACCTAGCATGCATATATCAACACAATTATCACAGGCACCAATTAAACACATTGCACATTAGAATAGAAAATAATACTTATCTTTATCCAACGCAGATGCAAGCAACTGGTTGTGTAAGAGTGATTTTCCACCCACCCATAGGTTTTCTGTCCAGCATATACTCTTTTTTTTAGAGGCCAACCCCAAGTCAGGCTATGAGGCCACTAGGGTGAATGAAAACCTACAGGATTCTCTCTCTCTGCCCACAACCCATTTTGCACTCTATGCTTAGCCAAATTCCCATACAGAGCTCCACAAGGATATCACTCATCCTTTACAGCCTTGGCTCCCACATTACATGCCCCACAAAACACCCTTTTGTGCTCAGGAATCCCCTTCACTGATCCATGGTTCTCTTGGGTGATCCATCTTGTCGGGTGCTTCCAGTGTGTGCATAGAAGGAGGCCAATATAGATTATGTTTTTGGAGAACCACCTGTAGCCTCAAATTGTGGCTTCTCAAGCATATATGAGCATCAAAATCAATGGGTAAGGGTTCTTAGCTTTCTCGGCTTCTCTGCTCACCTACATCCATCAATTTTCCCTTCCAAATCTACAGTCCTCTCTCCAAATTCGATTTTATGGGTTACACAATCTAGTAATTGGTCATGAACAAAAATGGAGAACTCTGGGTAGTGTAGATATGCATGAAAGAATGAGAGAATGAAAGTTGGCTCCAAGGGATATGAGCTAATGTTGAGAATACAATTGGCATAGCTTTTGACCATAGAATAAAGGGCTGCAGACTGACTTCTGGTCGTTGATAGAACTATCACAAAAGTGCAGTCAACTCCATGCTTGAATAACTGCATGAGGTGACTTTTCCCACCAACCCCACACATCCAGTCAATGATTTGGGTTCAATAGTCAAAAAGAGGTAATTGGCATAAATAGGATGAGTTCTAAGGTTGACACTTGGCAGCAAAGGATTTAGTCTCCCATAGGCCCACTTTTCTCGTCCCCTCTACTGGAATCATAGCCCCTCTAGTGATCTTTACACAACCATCTTGGACCATTTCATTATTTATGAAACATAGTATTTACATACATTTCGAGTTAGCATGACAAGCCAATCATACGGTCCAAATAACAATATTTACATCATACATGCCTAAGCATTCACTAGTCGTGCCTTGGCCTGTTAAAATTCAATATGCTAAGACATAAAATATCAGCATTACATTCCATTTCACAATAATAGCATATACAGGATCACTGAAGAAACAACAAGCACAGCATAAACACAAGAGACAGAGATTTATCCTGGGAAACCCTCATGGGGTAGAAAACCCAGCAAAGCTTCCTCAATATAGATGACCAGCAATATACAAAGATGAAACCCTGAGACATGATCTCCTCCTCCACAATAGCAGACCTCTCCTCCACAAGTGCGCTATCCTCAAGTGTGTGAGTGAGTGTCAAATGAGGAACACACCTCCTCTATTTATACACTACACTGACATGTATTTTACACAGGTACACGTAGGCTCGTATTTAACCAATGGGTTAAATACCCCACTACAACTGACTGGGCCGACCCCTCTAGGGTGGTCTAATAACCCTTTGACCCACATAACACATAAAGGGCCGACCTCCACTAGGGAAGTCTAATAACCCAAGTTACCACATTCTGACGGAGGAATAAACATCTCCGGATATACAATAAGATCTTTACGGAGGAATGAAACATCTCCGGAATAATAAAGTACAATTATAATATTCTTTGAAGTTACAATATCTCAACACTCCCCCTTAACGAGAAGGATATTATAACAGCATCTGCATGAGCAAGGAGTCATCAACATCATACATGATACATCTATAAATCATTGGAAGCTTTCTCAACATCATCAGTAACTCAACTAGTTACTGGAACATCTTCAATACTGGAACATCAACATCATCAGAGTTGATAGTACTTAATCATCAGCATCGATCAACACAATCATCAGCATCATCATCACACGATCATCAGCATCGTCATCACACGATCATCAGCATCATCATCATACGATCATCAGCATCGTCATCATACGATCATCATCATCACGATCAACATCGTCATCACACGATCATCAACATCATGATCAACATCGTCATCACATGATCATCAGCATCATCATCATACGATCATCAGCATCACAATCAACATCGTCATCACACGATCATCAGCATCATCATCACACGATCATCAGCATTGTCATCACACGATCATCAGCATCGTCATCACACGATCATCAGCATCGTCATCACACGATCATCGTCATCACACGATCATCAGCATCGTCATCACACGATCATCAGCATCGTCATCACACGATCATCGTCATCGTCATTACACGAACATCGTCATCATCAAGGAATGATGTAAACCAGTCATGTACCTTTTGAACCGAAGTCCAGGGACGATCCAGTCCTATCATGTTCTCGGAGACCTCACGTCTACGGCTCAGTTTACAGGACCAAAGTCCAAGGATGATCCAATCCTTCACCGTGCTTTTAGGACCTACGTCTAAGGATGACTTAATCCTCAACCGTCCACCAAGGACTTCATTCTCGAAGACATACGTCTACGGCTCTTCTTTCGGACTGAAGTCCAGGAATGATCCAATCCCTTCATCATCGAAGACATACGTCTACGGCTCTTCTTTCGGACTGAAGTCCAGGAATGATCCAATCCCTTCATTATCGAAGACATACGTCTACGGCTCTTCTTTCGGACTGAAGTCCAGGAATGATCCAATGCCTTCATTATCGAAGACATACGTCTACGGCTCTTCTTTCGGACTGAAGTCCAGGAATGATCCAATCCCTTCATTATCGAAGACATACGTCTACGGCTCTTCTTTCGGACTGAAGTCCAGGAATGATCCAATCCCTTCATTATCGAATACATACGTCTACGGCTCTTCTTTCGGACTGAATTCCAGGAATGATCCAATCCCTTCATTATCGAAGACATACGTCTACGGCTCTTCTTTCGGACTGAAGTCCAGGAATGATCCAATCCCTTCATTATCGAAGACATACGTCTACGGCTCTTCTTTCGGACTGAAGTCCAGGAGTGATCCAATCCCTTCATTATCGAAGACATACGTCTACGGCTCTTCTTTCGGACTGAAGTCCAGGAATGATCCAATCCCTTCATTATCGAAGACATACGTCTACGGCTCTTCTTTCGGACTGAAGTCCAGGAATGATCCAATCCCTTCATTATCGAAGACATACGTCTACGGCTCTTCTTTCGGACTGAAGTCCAGGAATGATCCAATCCCTTCATTATCGAAGACATACGTCTACGGCTCTTCTTTCGGACTGAAGTCCAGGAATGATCCAATCCCTTCATTATCGAAGACATACGTCTACGGCTCTTCTTTCGGACTGAAGTCCAGGAGTGATCCAATCCCTTCACATGTTCATCAAGAACATGTATCCTCATCATCATAACATGTATCACCACAACATGTATCATCAACATCAAAAGCATGTATAATCACAACATGTATCATCATCATCAAAACATGTATAACCACAACATGTATCATCATCATCAAAACATGTGTAACCACAACATGTAGAACATGTATAACCACAACATGTATAATCATCATCAAAACATGTGTAACCACAACATGTAGAACATGTATAACCACAACATGTATCATCATCATCAAAACATGTATAACCACAACATGTATAACCACAACATGTATCATCATCATCAAAACATGTATAACCACAACATGTATAATCATCATCAAAACATGTATAACCACAACATGTATCATCATCATCAAAACATGTATAACCACAACATGTATCATCATCATCAAAACATGTATGCATCTATCATCAAAAGCATGTATACATCTAATCATCAAAAGTATCTAGCATGTATACATCTATCATCAAGAGCATGTATACATCTAACCATCAAAATAAAGAATATACGAGTCCTAAATCTAAATAATTCTATGTGAGTAAGTGCAGAAAAATAGGTAACCTCATCATTGATGAGATAGGCTTGTCTGTCTCATACTGTGCTACTCCCCCTTTCGATGAGGGTTCTTCTGAACTACACCAAGCTTGTCTCGGAAGTGTTCAAACTTTACTCGAGACAGAGGCTTGGTCAGGATATCAGCAATTTGATCCTCAGTGCTTATATACTCTAGCTTGATAGCTCCTTTCTGCACCATATCTTGTATATAGAAGTACCGGATCTCTATGTGTTTTGACTTATCGTGGAACATATGATTTTCAGTCATCTTAATGCAGCTGTGATTGTCACACATAATCACAGTGGGATCCATTTCTAAGTCAAACACTCCACATAAAATCTTCTGAAGCCATACTGCTTCACAGCTGGCATAGTAGACAGCCATATATTCTGCTTTAGCAGTACTGACAGCCACACTAAATTGTTTCTTGCTGAACCATGAGATCATGGTAGATTCAAGACTATAACATTTACCTGATGTACTCTTTCTGTCTGAGACACTTCCTGCCCAATCAGAATCTGAGTAACCATGTAAACGGAGTTCATGACCTCTAAGATAATATAGACCAAAAATCTAAAGTACCTTTTAGGTACCTCACTACATGCTTTGTAGCTATTAAGTGAACCTTTCTAGGTTCTACTAGATACTAACTTAGGGTATTTACACCAAAGCATATATCTGGCCTAGTATGACCCAATGAATTGTCTATATAGAGTTGGGTCCACTAAATACGACGAGTCATTAACTAATAACTTCAAGTTGGAGTCCATGGGAGTGGCCATGGATTTATACTCCAACATATCAAATCTTTTTAGAAACTTCACAGCATACTTACCTTGATTTAAAAGATTCCTTTTGGATCTTGCCATACTTCTAAGAAGTAGTGCATTAATCCGAGATATTTCATTTTCATTTCTGCAGCCATTTTCATGACCTGTTTCTCATTCCTTGTCAGAAAGAGATCATCGTCATGCAATAATGGTATGATAGGTTCATCATCCACAACCTCAAGGTTTAGGAATAGCTTTACTTTTGGTAAGGCCCAAGCTTTGTCATGAAGCTATCAATTTACCATTATTCACACTCTGCATTGAGTGATCTTCTGCATATCTATCTGTGCCATCTCTCGTCAGATGGGTCTACTAATATGAGCCTCAAAATCAATTGAACTCTGTGGTGAGTTCCTTCTTGCATCCATGTCATATGTGTATAGAAGCCATATTCAACCTTGTAGCAAAGGTTGAGATCCACATCACCCATGATGATCATTAAGCTCATCAATTGACTACCGATCCTGGGTACCCATATAGAACCTGATTCACACTTCTTCTTTAATTACATCATTAAGAGAATGGTCTTATCTAGTCCCTTGGAGCAAAACATCTCATCATGATTCTCTTCCTCTTTCTAAGATAATCTCTTAACCACAAGCTTTCTATAGTGTGTTTGATTTGTAAATCCTTTTGTTGAACATCCATCGCTTGTTCATCATTCATCATGATTTTTCCTACAAATCAAAATTAGGTACATGATTAGTAATATTTCATAATCATCAAATCATATTGACATGATAACCTATTATGCATACAGATATCATTTACATAGTTATGCAACTATCTTGACCAATACTTTGGCACAACACTTTCCCATATCTTGTATGCATACAGTGGCTATCTAGATGCCTTCCATCTCTACTAGAACATACTATCGATAGTGTGCACAGCTCTCGGCATGTCAGCAAAGAGGTTTCATTCTAGACAAGCAACAATGGAATGTTTGTCCAACTTGTCAATCATATGCACATTAGTAGTATACTGTTCAATGCTCTATGAATGTTTACACTCATCATTATATATTATGGGAATACAAATATGCATACAACCTATTATAGGCAATATTATTACTATTTCAAATAACAACTCAAATACTTATCTTTTATGTTTGTGTGGTTGCCTCCCGCTTGATCTTCTGTATGTCTTTTGAACTTCTATTCATTCTGTACCACTGTGCATGCTCAAGAGTCATCATCATGATCTCATACACAAAGATATACTCATTAGTATATTCTAAATGCTATCAAAACATTATAGCACTAAATAATCCTGAAAATGTATAGTCATGATTATAGTTAATAAACATTAGTATTCAAGATTTCAGGGAAGTCTTGTTTTACTCATGCATATCATCAATCAAGATAAAATATATAATATGCATAATCCCTTGATTACTAACTTTATGAATAAGCATAACCAATCATTCCAAGTATACTTATATAGGGGATCCTAACACAAGGATAGATTCATGGGAAACATACCTGGATTAGTATACCTACTTGGTTATGTACAACATACCTAAACAATCTCTTTAATGATTTAGAGATCCTGAGCTAGAACCTGCATGTCTCATAGGTTAAGCATAATATAACAAAGTCATACATACCTCGTAAGTAGAACAAAGATTGTAGATGAGTCTTTGTCTTCATGTTTTCATGGTCATGGAACCTGATTTGTCTTTTGTGATGTACCTGTATCTTGTTAGCGGACAACATCAACCTCACACAACATCATAATGCATTAGTACAATCATAAGTGTCAACACCCTAACCAATGAATATCTTCTATCATGCATTCATAATTTTGTTAAGGTGATACAACAAATCTAAAATCAAGATTGTACTAACCGTAATAACATGAAGACAAACATACCATAAACTTAATCATGAACAAATATCAAAACATACCTCGATGAGTCATACCTGTCGAGATCGCTTGTAATCTCCTTATGTAAAGCCTTAGCCTCATCTCCCTCTGAAATAGGAACTCCTTCACTTATGCAGGTGACCAATCCATCTTCTTCTAGGATTAACCCTATCCACTTGATTTGCAAGAACTGGACCTGGAGCTGGATATGGGTTTGTCAGAGAAACCCCAAAAATTCAAACTTTGAATTTCAAACTTCCGAAAGGATAGAAATATGCGCCTTGATGAGCTGATCAAACTGATATATTTAGAATTTGAAAACTGCAAAGTTTCACTCCTCAATTTTGCCTTTGAAACTTCCGAATTCCCTGGACGTGACCCTGAACTGGGGTTTGATGAATCCCACTCTTCTGCCCAATCAAAATGTTTGATCCAAGGCTCTAAGCTTCTATTTTTCTGAGGAGCTTCCAGCCATGGTCACAGATTTCAAAAATTCCCATTTTTTACAGAAGCCCTAATTTTCCACTTTTCTGATCAAAGTCCCGAACTAGGGTCTAATCAAACCCGGCCTTCTGCCCAACCAAAAATTCTGATCTTGTTCTCTAAATTTCTATTTTGATGAGTAGCATCCAGCCGTGGTCTCCGATTACAAAAATTCCAACTTTCTCCAAAGCCCTAAATTCCGGAAGCCATGAATGAAGGTACCAAAAAATAATTCTGTTTTGACAGAAATATGTACCTGAATGTTTCTGGTGTAACTCCGAAATTTTTGATCCACAGGGTCTGAAAAAGTTTCCTGAGATATCCTGACCTGTTATCTTTCCATCCTGACAGGTCTGACCTCAATTGGATTCTCTGAGAGAGAGTTATGCCAAATGTCGCAACGTGACCTGTTTATGGGATAATACAGGAGAGCGCACTTGTACGGAGTGCCACGTGTTACTGGTTCAACTTCGGCCTCTGAAAAAGTTTTCTGAGATAGTACAGACTGTGTAATACCTGTCACTTTTTACTAAATTTCATTTGGAGCTTCCTAGCCCAAGATATGACCTTTTTCCCAAGGTCACCTGATTTTGACTTAGATCTGGAAGAGGCAGAAACCCTATATTGTACAGATCATAAATCACAAAGTACAACGAATTAGAGGTTTTCCTTTGGACACAAGGTACCTGGATATTTAATCTTCGTCCTGTAACAATTTCAGATCCGATAACTTCTCCAAAAAGTATTTATAGCGAAAGTTCTACGATGACTGGTTTTTGCTATATAAAACCCTAGCCTTCAAATTGTCGTAAGTAAAGCAAGTGTCGTTAGTGCCATACCTTGTCTTCCTTCAGGTTAGCTCTGATACCATGTTAAAATTCAATATGCTAAGACAGAAAATATCAGCATTACATTCCATTTCACAATAATAGCATATACAGGATCACTGAAGAAACAACAAGCACAGCATAAACACAAGAGACAGAGATTTATCCTGGGAAACCCTCATGGGGTAGAAAACCCAGCAAAGCTTCCTCAATATAGATGACCAGCAATATACAAAGATGAAACCCTGAGACATGATCTCCTCCTCCACAATAGCAGACCTCTCCTCCACAAGTGCGCTATCCTCAAGTGTGTGAGTGAGTGTCAAATGAGGAACACACCTCCTCTATTTATACACTACACTGACATGTATTTTACACAGGTACACGTAGGCTCGTATTTAACCAATGGGTTAAATACCCCACTACAACTGACTGGGCCGACCCCTCTAGGGTGGTCTAATAACCCTTTGACCCACATAACACATAAAGGGCCGACCTCCACTAGGGAAGTCTAATAACCCAAGTTACCACATTCTGACGGAGGAATAAACATCTCCGGATATACAATAAGATCTTTACGGAGGAATGAAACATCTCCGGAATAATAAAGTACAATTATAATATTCTTTGAAGTTACAATATCTCAACATGGCCTTGGGCTCTGCACTAGGGATCCATACTAGCATAATTACATAATTTTGGTTAAATATATTCCAAATCAAAATTGGGGACATTACATCATCCCACCCTCAAGCACTTAAACAATAGTGGTATTGTTGGTACCTTTCCAACTTCAATCAACCCACGAGGGAAAGCATGTCATTGCAGGATTTTCGCCCGAATGGGGAAGATACCAAGTTTAATTTTTCTTAACCATCCAAGTGAGGCCCAATTGATAAAATATATATCAATTGAAGGATACCAGGTGGACTTTGATCTACTTATGTATGCAAAGGGAAAAAGATCATATAGTATAAACTCTCTAGGTGCAACCACATATTTGACCACTACCTCAAGGTGACCCCGTGAATCCAGGGAAATACCTCATGGAGTGAGGCACAATATGTGATAAAGAGAAACAACAAAAGACCGTGTTACAAATATCACATCAAATGCCAATATATCTCAAGAAAACACATTTTAATTTCTACTTACCTTTGGTGAAGTTTGCTTACTATAATAGTTGCCATAGCTCAATCGGAATGCCACTTTATCAATATTTGTATGCAAATTCATGTAGGACACCATTGAGTTTGGAAAGATTATAAGAATGAGTGATTTTTGGGCTATAATTTATTCAAGAGATGGAAGAGGAGGTTATTCAAATTAGGTAACAATTAAAGGAAGCACATAATAGGCATAAGACTTATGTAGATACTCATAGAACTTACCAAAGTTGTAAAGTTGAAGATGGAGTTTTCATTTGTATAAGAACTAATGATAGTACTATTTTGTTTGGAAAGGGGAAAAAATTCAATGCGATTTATAGGGCCATTTGAAATTCTAGAAAAAAATGGATCAAATGTGTATCACCTTACACAATTATCCCATTTTCATAAAACTCGTGATGTTTTTAATGTATCTATATTATGACATTATGTATTTAACAAATATCATTAACTAAATTGGAATATTTTTCATGTTTTGTACAAGGGAACCATCTTGGTTGAACCTTTACACATGTTGGATCGTAGGGTATGACAACTCAGACACCGCTTGGTGAACTAGGTGAAGGTCTAGTGGGACAAGTATAGTACATGATCTACTACCTGGAAGGAATAAGAGAACATGCTTCAGGATTATCCCCCAAAACAATTATTGTAACTCTAGGATGAAATTCCCAAAGGATGGGTGTATGTAACACCCCATATTTTGACTTCAACAACTAAACTACACTATGACCTATTTTGCATTTCTTTGATTATTATCGATTCAACTCATCTAAGTTGGTAGAACTATATCTTATAAACATATGGTCCTACCTATATGTGGAAGTTTTGTATAAGTTTATTGTTTATGTTACTAATGATGACAATTGTATGATTTACTTCTAGCATGCAAATTTAAATGAAAAATTGTGACACATGGATACCAATTTCAATTATAAATGAATGAATAATTAAGTGCCATGTTCATGATAAATTAACTAGCCTTTTTACATTATTTATGGATTAGTAACTTGGTAATCACATAAAAACACTTATATGATTATGTATGATCTTATGTTTTGGTAAACTAACCTAAAGGTTAAATGTGTCAACTGGTAGCCATATAATTGTAGTACTAAAATGATTGAAATGTTGTTGACATCAAAAGAGAAGTGGCATTCTATGAAGCATTAGTATTAGATTTAATCATTGGTTCAATACATTGCAATGATATGTGGGTAAGTATAGATTTTAACAGTTGCCCGAACTGGTCATTCCATGATGTATCTCTAACAACAACACCAACCACCATCCAATATGGTCAATAATAGAGTGTTGACCTTAGATTCATTATTAGGGGTGGAACCCACTGTTTATTCTCTGAAATCTAGATTTGTGGAGGGTCATATTAAGCCACGCTCCCTGAGATGTGTGATGATGTCTAATGGCTTCCTATTGGGGAAGTTAGGCTTATATAGTTGACACTTCTATTTATGGTAATATATGGAGTTAGGTCAATATAGTTGATGTTCCATCATATTACAATAGAGGAAAGGATAGGATGAGGAAATAGAAGTAGGTTAGGGAGGAAGGATGATTTAGAGTAGTTTCTTCTATGTTTAAAACACTTGCTTGATTAATTTATGATAATTTTGGTCTAATGTCCAATTCATGTTGTATTATTGTGAGTTAGTTAGTAAGATTATTGAATGTCATGTTTATTTGATTTATTATCTTGCATGGTCGGTTGTGAGCATATAGGAATATGCATTATAGGTAGTGAATATTATTACTAGTACATACGTAATCAATGTGTCTGCTATTTACACATACATACCCTTCACGCTTACACAGTCTAGTGTTGTTCTAAAATATATTAGTTATTAAAGCAATATTAATAATTAATAATTTGATGCATTATGGCTATATAAGAGGTTACATTTGTATGCTTGTAATTTAACTTCAATTTGGATTGATTTTCCTTTAATTTTGGAATTATGTTACATTTTATTATTGGATGATATTGCATTTCATTTAGGATTTAATTTTGCTTCATTAGAAGAATAAATTCATAAATCTTACCAATGATTTGATTTTATCTAACTGGTATAAAATCAACATTATTAATTGTGGGTAGGTGAGAATATTATGTTATTATTAAGGGACCTTCCTAGGAAAAGGTGCACCCTCTTTTCTCCCAAGACTGGGAAGGTGGTGTGGAAAAGGCATAAGACTAACTTTGGAGAGGGATTAGGGGTTCAATTTTTTATAAGCGTGAAAATATTTTGGAAAGGAAACATTAAGGGGGTTATATTGACCTATGAACTTAGAGCTTTGGACTAAGAACTATTATTGGATGTTTGTTGTTGATTGTTAGATGCACAAGAACGGAGGGAAACCAACAAGTTTTCTAGATCTATACAACTAGATAAGTTGTCACATACTTAGAAACCTCTCAACACAATCTAGTCCATGAGGTACTCGATTTCACATGTAAAATTGTCATTCTTATATCAAATTCTTTTTTCTTGGAATTGTTATAGAATTTTAATAGCGAAATTAAACCATCGAAACCTAATTAATTAAATGGAAATTCCACAACATACATGCAATTCTACCATCGATTATTTCATAATTATGCTAATGAAATCCTTTTCCACATTATTGCACACAAACATTTCCATAAACTATAGTAAATTAAAAAAGTACATAACATGAAATATCAGCCATTACAATCATACACAATCAAGGAACTTATCTTTTAAAGAGAAATATTCCTACAATTGGTGGTAGTGAAGGATGTTCCTCCCAAATATAGGCAGTCTATAACATTAGGTATTTTTATGATAGAGGGCACCCCTAGGATTGGGCTATCAGTCAACAAGGGTGAAGCTCTCAAATCCTTATACTCAACCAAAACTCATGCAACCCTTTATAATTGAAACCCCCTCTACAACTACCTTAATCCACCAACACTCCTCCCCCATCAGCTTGCACATCACAAGGAATGGGACCCCTTCTCTGGTTTCAGTCTCTTCGGGCATCCTAATTCCCTTCTACTGCTCTAGCACAGGCCTACTAAGAAATATTTGTGCTAGGACTATAGGAATATCAACCATAGGCTAGGTTCCTCTCACAAGGGCACCACACCCATCAGCATCATTTTCCCAGGGTAATTGGTATGAGGTGGTATGGTAGCTTTGGTTTCCCTCTCTCATATACCGACATCCAAAATGATGAAAATGATGGCTATAATGATGCTCTCAACTCAATTCCTAACATTCTATATGTATGATTATAAATTTTCATGTAGTACTCATAAGGAGATCACTTTTTCCTTCTAATCTCAACTTAGGCTAACTAATATGCAAGGGATAATAACTTATCTTTAATAAACATGGGTTTAAGGACATTAAGATAAAATCACTATCTAAGGTTTTTAAGTAGGGATGATGACTTAATTTAATAGGTCACTAGGGTCACCTCCCCCCTTAGTCCCCCTTTACTTTCCCTACTTGTGGAATCATAGCCCTCCATCTCTTCTTTGTCCTTCTTCATCTACAGCTGTTAAAGATATATATTAAATATCAATGCGCATATTTACAATGCATTCAATCATCCTAGACCATTTGTGTTCAACTTCTAGCCTTTGCATATTTACACAAATATTTGCATAATGAATTTAAAAATAGGGTGTTACATAAGCTACCAGTTGGATGTGAGGTTTAATCTCAGTTTGGGCTACACTTGACTCTTTAATAGGGCCGCTAAAGAATTGGACTAAAGTTGGACTACTAAATCAAATAGTTTCAAAGGCAATTTCCTATTGCTTTCACATTTCTTGATTAAGTTGTGTTATTTACTTTGCAAAAATTATTTTAATTGATTATACTCTAGATAATTCTAGTTTAAGATAAACTAGATTAAACCATAATTAAACTATTAAAATTGTACTTGGAAATTGTGCTTAAAAAATAAAATTTTACATTTAGAAATTACAAGGATGCTTAGACAAGAAAAATTATATAGATAACTGATATTAATGACACTCAATAATATGAGGTTGTTACATTAAAACTACAATTAGAAAAATTTAAATCTGTCCTTGGTTTAAGACGTAGTTCAAATCTAAGTTCCAGGGCCATACAAAATTGCTCTAATTAAGAAGGTTTTTGGGAGGTTCATATCATGAAAATTGTTGTTCTATTATTTTTTTCATTTCCTATTATTATTTTGTTTCAATGAATATTAGTTACACACTGATTAAATCAAATTACTTTTGCGAAAATTTCGACTATATAATTGATTTGATGTGATTATTGCATAGTTATTGAGATTTTTTAATGGCATGAGGAAAAAGTCCATAAAATTTTACCATTTTAAAAGGATGGCTCTCCATGAACAATTTTAATTCCACTAAGATCATTAATTTGTTCAATTGATTGTGTTAGATAAATGTCAATATGGACAAATGAAAATGATATTTATTATCATTATTCATATACAAATATAGAAAGAGAGAGAGAATTATTTATTATTAACGATGAATCAGAGTCCACTTGTAAAGATGAATTTATTATTTATTTATTAAAAAAAATGATAATATATTTTTCTTAAGTGGATGAATTCTACTTCAAAATAAGATACAATAGTCTAGAAAACCAACATAGGTCTCAAAATATAGAGAAGGAGAGAAGAGGAGGAACTCTATAGTTAGGAAAACAAATCAAAGGCACCAATAATGATGCATCCGACTAGTTTCTTATATCATTAAAACCGTTGAAAAAGAAAATAGGGTCTTGTATTATCTTTGTAATCACCTTTATAAATTTTTGACTCCTTGATGTAAGGGCCTATATTTGGCTATGATAGTGAAAAAAGCACCATCACATTTTTCACATTTATAAGGCCAAACTTACCTAGATATTTTCGATCAAACTCAATACCTTGCAACATAATAATTTGTTGAAAATGATACATTTGAACGGATGATTATATGAGTTCAAAATATTAATGGAAAGTTTACAATCATGGTTTTCCTACATCATATTAATTTGTTGAAAATTTACAGTTCAATGGTTAATAATATCGTTATGGGAGTTAAAAACATTCCAATGGAGAATTTACAATAATCATATATGGAGGATCTAAAATCTTTGTAAAATAAAATTATAATGGACATGTTGATTTAAAATTTAGGGTTTGAAATTATTTCTCCTATTATTTCTAGTTACATCGATAGCTGTTTATATCTTAGAATTTGGGGTGGACTAGCATCTATGTTTTTCCTAGATTGCTTGAGGATGAGACAAGTGTACTTTCAGATCAATTTTATAGAAGTCATTCCAAATTCGAAATAAATAATTATAAAATAAAAAAGAATATTAAAAATTATTGGTAGCTTATGCATGGATAACTAGTAGTTGATGCATGGATAACTCTAGCTAATGCATGGATGTGACGGGATTCGTGGCAGACAACCCATTTAAATAGAAGAAGGAAAGTGATAGCATGTAGCTAAGGCATAGACAATGAGTGATTACAACTACGCATGGAGAACAAGTAACATATAACTTATTTGTGGCACTTAACTTGTGGCCTATCGGTGTTCACCAGCCACAAGTTAAATGGTTGTGCTAGTGTGCGTCTATGTGAGTGTGAGTGTGTGTGTTTTGAAATTATTTCCCCATATATATATATATATATATATATATATATATATATATATATAGAGAGAGAGAGAGAGAGAGAGAGAGAGAGAGAGAGAGAGAGAGAGAGAGAGAGATCAAAGTATCATCTTTTAAATACATGTGAGATTATCAATCATTGGAATATTTTGAAATCTCATACTAATAACCACCTATCCAACTATGTATTTTTTAACAAATTAACATGTTGCAGAAAATTGAGCAACCTAAAATACCATGGTAGGATGGATCTTATAAATGTGAAGATGTGATAACGCGCACAAGCATGAGTGAGTGTGTAAAGTGAGTTCCACTAAAAATACCATGGTAGGTTGGGCATTATAAATGTGAAAATATGTATGTGGGTGTGTCAAAAGTGATTGATAGCTCATAAACAAAACGCCTACTCATGTCAAAGTCCTATGCATATGTTCACCTTGTGATCATGATATTGTCTTGTTAATCGCATGAGTGAGGATTTGTTTCATATTTAAAAGATAGTTATAATTGAAACTTTTGGGGATTCAAAGCCATTGTATGGGATAAATTTGTCTCAAACCATTTGCATGAGAGAAGCTTGCTTACAGCATCCCTCTTTTCATGTAGTTATGTGATTGCACATGAAATCCCCTTCATTATTATTTGGAATGTATTGGTCCTAGTCCTGAAAGGCCTTCCAATAATATATGTGCGCGTGCATGTGTCTATGTGTGTGTTTGAAAGAACCTATAGATCAGCCTCAAATAGCAAGACATAAATATCCATATGAAAGTGTGTGTGTGTGTTTAAAAGAACATGTAGATCAATCTCAAATACAACAAGACATATATATCCATATGAAAAATTCGAAAACTTGTGTGTGTGGTTGTGTGTGTTTAAAAGAACACATGGACCAATCTCAAATACATCAAGACGTATGTGTGTGTGTGTGTGTGTGTGTGTCTTTAAGACAATGAGACATATGTGTGTGTGTGTGTGTGTCTTTAAGACAGTGAGACATATGTGTGTGTGTGTGTCTTTAATACAGTAAGACATGTGTGTGTGTGTGTGTGTGTGTATGTGTGTGTGTGTATGTGTGTGAAATTGGAAACTTTAGGTATGTGTATATGATGCTAACTTACATGCTTGTGAAATATGTTAATCAAATGCAAGACTTAATCAATCATTCATGATATGTTATTGGCATTCCTCATCTCTTCAACTAGGGTGTCTTTGACTTCTTTCAACTTTACACAACTTGCTATGACCAAATAACTAATAACAAGAAAATAATCTCATTGACAATCCTTACAGAGAATGTTCTCTAGTTCTTTGAATTTGTTCAAAGAAATCACTCTTTATTAACACTGAACTTACTTCATAACCATATCATTTATCATTATGTGCTACCAATAACATACTTTATATATGTGTGCATCTCATCAAATAGTAGTGCGCATCTTTTACACTGCTTTACGATGCAAGCATAACAAAAACATCACCTATACAATTCAATCAAATCTACATATATCAAGCTATGTTCAAACTAGAATAAAGATAACAAAGGAGCATAAAACACAAAATTTTAAAATGATTATAAGAAAATTTTGCCTAGAACTCTTGCCTTCTCTCACAAATTAAATATATGCCAAATTTGTCGTATTAGTGCCATGATTATTATTTTTCAGCCAAATCACCTTATCCTTACTAGCAGAAAGTCTGCACCCAATCACATTTAGTCTCTGAACATAATAACTCCATTCAGCTGCACAATCATTTTCAAACCCCATGGGAACATAAAATATATAAGTATCATAAATTCAAAGTGCAATAAATTTGAGTACAATATTATTCCTAATATTGATTTTTTTTTCTTCCTCCGGGAACAAGTGCAAACCTTGGGATTTCCCTTTTAATTATCTAATAAATTGCGAATCGTAAATCTATTTTTATTTTGCGAATCGTAAATATATATTTTCTCTTACCAGTTTGAATTTATTAGTTACATCAATTTTCAAAGTGTTTCAATGGATGCGTGAATTTTCAAAGGGCTTGCTTAAGTTCTCGAGCTTTTGGTTTCGAAGTATTTTGCTCATGTGTTTTGCATGTTTCATATTACAATATATCCCAGTTTAGGGTACTATGTGGGCTACAGTGTTTTTGTGTAATTTATGTTTTATATTATAACAATGATTGTAGCCATTTGTTTAGTTTATTTGAAAGGGGTGTAATTCATGAACTCTTTATGTCATTCAATGGACATGTGGGGGTTTTATAAATAATGAGTATCGGTTTTCATAATTGTTATAGTTAGTTGGCTCAATATTGGTTTCAGCTACTACTAGTTTTCCAAGCTAGGTTAGGGGAACTTAAGGTTGTTTTGTGACATGAAGTGAAATTTTGGTAGTATCAGGCCAAGAGATCAATTTGTCATGTTAATCTTGGTCATTAGTGTGATAACCCTTCTTCAATATTAATGATATTAATGATATGTTTGTACAATGGATTTTAGGACTATGTACCAATGGTTTTTTATAACTTTAGTGTAAAGGTTGTGGTGGATGGAAACAAAGTGAACCTTTGCATGTTGGATAGCCAATATTAATGGTAGAATCACAGTTCTTATCCAAGATCTGCTTTGTCTTGAGTCTTTTCTATTTAAAGACATTATATAGTTCATGTTAAATTATATATATATATATATATATATATATATTCTTATTTATGTGTTTTCTTAGGATTAAAGTTCGTAATTAGTCTCTTCATGTTGTGCATATTTAGTTATTGCAAAGAGAAACCATTCTACGTGTTTAGATTTTGGGTCTTCTCTGAAAATTTGGTGGAATGGTTCAAGAGGATTACCATATATTAAGACCTCTGAGCTACATGGGAGTAGATATTTTTATTATGTCTTATTCTCTTATTATCAAGAAAATCTATGAGAATCTAACATTTTTTTATGTCTATCTTGTGCATTTCGTAGAACTTCCAGGATTGTTAGGCCCATTTATATTATGTATAGCATTCGATCTTTACCAGTTTCTCTCACTTTGTGTTCACTACTAACTCTAGAAAATGTATCCTTGGTTTTCTATCACCTTGCAAACCTTAATGCAACTTTATTTGAACCAGTATCATTCCTAGATTGAGTGCACAACAATAATATTTATGTTGTTTAGTTTGGTTGGCCAATCATTACTAAATGCCTCCTCCCTTTATATCCAATTATTTTTCACACTAGAATTTGTGATTCGTTTTTTTTCTAAAGAGAATATTTTTTGTTTGTTTATTGCCACATATTCATTGTTGAACTTTAGTTGTCATTGATGTCAACTAATGCCAAAGAGGAATTAGTATTCCTATGCCAGTTTGAAGTAGTATATGAAAACCACTTTGAAGAAGTATATGTAAGTAAGTTTGAAGAAATGTATGGATGCCAGTCTAAAGAAGTACATCAAGCATATTGACTTTGAAGAAGTAAATAAGGAATACATCCAATACATATGGTAGATGCGTAGATCTCAAGTCCACCTAGTCATACTCCTTCAAGGTAAAAGCCAAAGACAGAAGCGTAGAGACAGATCTGAAGTATATCTTGTGATGCGTGAAGTGAAGAATTTTATCTGATACACAAAGACTAATTTGATGTGTGCGAAGTAAGGAAGTCCATCAGATGCACAAAGACAGAGTTACAGCACAATCAAGGATGCACACCATGATGATGATGATCTGAGACAATTGCGGCAAATAGAAAGGACATATTACAGATGATGCACAATTTGTCACAGATGATCTAAATGTTGTTGCACTAAGACATAATAAACATATCTCTGAAGCTGCGCAATTCCATTTGATACTGGTGTGCGAAGTCAGAACAACAGGTTATCAGTTGATGTGTAGTATCAGTTGAGATTATAGATGTGCAGTAGCAAGATGGAATATTGAACCTTGGCAGAGACTGCAAAATTTGATGAAGCAACACACAGTATATGAAGTGCGACAATAGTTGAAGTGATGAGTTGAGTGTGAATTCAAGTGATGTATGCAGCATAGTAACAACAATATTACATCATCTAGAAGGTGCACACAACAGAACGAACAACAAAATATCTGAAGTGTGTGCAAATCAATACAAGAGACCAATATCTTATTCTTGTATATTAGGGCGGCAGGACGGGTCAAGGAGGAGGGGGTCGATGCCTCCTTCCATTTGAGGCTGGTAAATTAGGGAGTTGGTGCTTCCTTTAGGTCAATGCTTGTAAAACCAGGGGGTTGGTGCCTCCTTCCAGTTGGTTTTGGAGAACTTAGGAAGTTGGTGCTTCCTTGAATGTAATATTTATATTATAAGAGATCATTTCATGGTTTTCTCTCGTTTGGGTTTCCATGTAAAATTCTGCGTGCTCTGTGTCTTTGTGCATATGTGGATGAATGTTTTATTTATGGTGGACGCATAATTAAAGTTCAGATTAATTAGTTAAGTAGTTAAAAATTGTTCATAACTGTGCTAATACCAATTCACCCCCCCACTTAGTATTAAATAGATTCCAACATTCATAATTATGTTTGTTCTATTTGTAATTTTATTCCCTAATATGCAGTCTTTCTATAAAGGAATTATTGATTCAAGGATACAAAATGTTGCATTTCATCAGGGATATGTTGTCCTAGAAAATTTTGTTAGCATCCTTAGAGTAATATTATATCTCAATATTGGAATAAAGCATTGGAGCAATATCTCTATAGATTTGTTTGTGCCCAAGTTTGTATGCTTAAAGGATTGGTTCATGCACATATGAATGATAGATCTGTTATGTACTCAAGGTTCAAGGGCAGGGTCCACATTAGTCGAGTTCCATACAATCATCAACTAGGATATTTGTGTAATTGATAAGGTAGGCTTCATTTTCTTTTACTAAAAACCATTGTTAGAATTTTCATGTGTATCAAAAACATTGTGTTATGAGCTCAACCATATTTTCATCATCAATTTATAAACTTGTAAATAACTTGTCATTCTCAAGTTTAATGGGTTGACTTAACTCATATGGTTCAAAACCGCTCTATTTTAGATATTATCGTTCACTCAAAAAGTGTTATTAATGAATTTTAGACATTCTTTACACAGTTTAATGATTGTTAGATTCTCTTCACCAAACAACCTTCAAGGTCCGGGGATTTAGTGATAAAAAATTACATCCTTGAACTATATGTCCAACAAATCTTATATAAATTTTCCTTTAATATGTGCTACATGATTCTACTATCATGTTTCATCCCAAAACTAATTGAAGCTTTCCCTTTGATTTTTTTTTTTTTTGTTTTTCAAAGGAAAACTCCACTGGGAAATCCAAGGGATGATTCCCCATATTCATGGATGGTATCTACAGTAAACCCATCGACATAGACTAGTGTGTCTCACCCATGGAGATTTGAATTGAGCACTCGCTGGCACAAAGTTATCTAAATGCTTAAAAACATTGGGGATGGATGAGCTAACACTTTGAACTAAAAATGTTTGGACCATCTCATTTGTAACGTCCACTTCCATCAATCCAGCCAATGGGAGGGGACATTAACCAACTATGGGCTTCTAAATTTTTCTCCATAGCCATGTTACGAATTTCATAACATATAAAATATGTGTGAAGATGCATAATTAAACATACACAGCAGAAAAAAAAATATATCCATTCAAACCTAGCATGCATATATCAACACAATTATCACAGGCATCAATTAAACACATTGCACATTAGAATAGAAAATAATACTTATCTTTATCCAACGCAGATGCAAGCAACTGGTTCTGTAAGAGTGATTTTCCACCCACCCGTAGGTTTTCTGTCTAGCATATACTCTTTTTTTTAGAGGCCAACCCCAAGTCAGGCTATGAGGCCACCAGGGTGAATGAAAACCTACAGGCTTCTCTCTCTCCGCCCACAACCTGTTTTGCACTCTATGCTTAGCCAAATGCTCATACAGAGCACCACAAGGATCTCACTCATCCTTCACAGCCTTGGTTCCCACAATACATGCCCCACACAACACCCTTTTGTGCTCAGGAATCCCCTTCACTGATCCATGGTTCTCTTGGGTGATCCATCTTGTCGGGTGCTTCCAGTGTGTGCATAGAAGGAGGCCAATATGGATTATGTTTTTGGAGAACCACCTGTAGCCTCAAATTGTGGCTTCTCAAGCATATATGAGCATCAAAATCAATGGGTAAGGGTTCTTATCTTGCTCAGCTTCTCTGCTCACCTACATCCATCAATTTTCCCTTCCAAATTTGCAGTCCTATCTCCAAATTCGATTTTATGGGTTACACAATCTGGTAATTGTTCATGAACAAAAATGGAGAACTCTGGGTAGTGTAGATATGCATGAAAGAATGAGAGAATGAAAGTTGGCTCCAAGGGATATGAGCTAATGGTGAAAAGACAATTGGCATAGTTTCTGACCATAGAAGAAAGGGTTGTAGACTAACTTCTGGTCACTGATAGAACTATCACAAAAGTGCAATCAACTCCATGCTTCAATAATTGCATGAGGTGACTTTTCCCACCAACCCCACACATCCAATCAATGATTTGGGTTCAATAGTCAAAAAGAGGTAATTGGCATAAATAGGATGAGTTCTTAGGTTGACACTTGGTAGCAAAGGATTTAGTCTCCCATAGGCCCACTTTTATCGTCCCCTCTAGTGGAATCATAGCCCCTCTAGTGATCTTTACACAACCATCTTGGACCATTTCATTATTTATGAGACATAGTATTTACATACATTTTTATTTAGCATGACAAGCCAATCATACGGTCCAAATAACAATATTTACATCATACATGCCTAAGCATTCACTAGCCGTGCCTTGGCCTTGGGCTCTGCACTAGGGATCCATACTAGCATAATTACATAATTTTGGTTAAATATATTCCAAATCAAAATTGGGGACATTACATCATCCCACCCTCAAGCACTTAAGAAATAGTGGTATTGTTGGTACCTTTCTAACTTCAATCAACCCACGAGGGAAAGCATGTCATTGCAGGATTTTCGCCTGAATGGGGAAGATACCAAGTTTAATTTTTCTTAACCATCCAAGTGAGGCCCAATTGATAAAATATATATCAATTGAAGGATACCAGGTGGACTTTGATCTACTTATGTATGCAAAGGGAAAAATATCATATAGTATAAACTCTCTAGGTGCAACCACATATTTGACCACTACCTCAAGGTGACCCGGTGACTCCAGGGAAATACCTCATGGAGTGAGGCACAATATGTGATAAAAAGAAACAACAAAAGACCGTGTTACAAATATCACATCAAATTCCAATATATCTCAAGAAAACACATTTTAACTTCTACTTACCTTTGGTGAAGTTTGCTTACCATAATAGTTGCCATAGCTCAATCGAATGCCACTTTATCAATATTTGTATGCAAATTCATGTAGGACACCATTGAGTTTGGAAAGATTATAAGAATGAGTGATTTTTGGGCTATAATTTGTTCAAGAGATGGAAGAGAAGGTTATTAGTCCCTGCCGTAGGCAGGAGACTATATGTTCCGGTTATTTCTATTAATTGTAATCAATATATTGTTTTTCCTAAAGTTAGATTAATGTTAACATAAAATTTGTATTTATAATTAGTTAGAAAAATGAAATTACTATTTTCTAATTGGACAATAACCTTGAATTGACTATTTTTTATCATTGCACAACATTAAAATAAATCAAAAAATAGATAAAAAATAAAACCTTACCTTAAAACTTTACCCATGAAACTTCAGACTCCAACTTACTTGTCGTGCAAGCAATCACCTGCAATTTATGGGCGCTGCAACCTTAGATCAAATGATGCAGTGGTTTGGGTGCCTTATTTGGTCTCTTATCGAGGAGACCGTGCATGGACTTATGTCTGCATGCAGTTGAATGCATGTACTCCACCTGTAGGATGAACAATGAATCCACCTATGAACCCTTACCTTAGTCTCATTCCTGTATCTAAACTCTAGTATGTATTGAGCTTACCAGGGTTTGGCCTCACTAAGTTCCTCATCCTCAAACATGGTTCTTGAGTATACTCTCGGGTGGCTATATGTCGAGATTTGGGTGAGATCTATCCCAGCGAGAGGAGGGTCAATATGGATGAGCTATTGTGTCATATCCTTATCAGTGCATTATGTGAGTGTAATGGGTATCATATCAGTGAGCTGAGAGTTGTAGTTGTTTAACTCTATGGAACTTACTGTTTAAGGCTTGAATTGGAACGAAAGGTTCAAGGTAAAATGAAAAAGGGTTTTGAAGGCTTCTATTCCTGGTTATAAAATCCATCAAAGTGAAGAAAAGAATGAACAGGCCGGTCAGACAGAGGATTTAGGGTTTACGGGAGAAGATCAAGATAAAAAATTTAGTATATTAAACTTCACTGTGTTGCCTTTTATGAGATCAAATGATATATTTTTGATGTTTTCATACATCGATTGCTAGCAGCTGCAGTGTATGTTAAGTTTATACTAATTTGACTAGCAGGATCACTGAAAGAAACACAATCACAAGATAGACATAGATTTTACCCTGGGAAACCCTCACGGGGTAGAAAACCCAACAAAGCTTTCCTCAATAAGATGATCAACCAAATACAAGATGTAGTCCAAGACTAGAGCTCCTTCTCTACCTCCTATGTAGACCTCTCTCTCACTTGTGCGCTACTTTCCGAGTGATGGAAGAGTGAGATAAGTGAGGAACATCCTCCTCTACTTATACTTGTTTCCCGAATGACTTTTTACCCTATGGGGCCGACCTCTCCTAAGAGAGTCTAATAACCTTTAATAAATTAACTCAGGGCCGACCCCCACATGGTAGATCTAATAACCCTGGTTACCACAATCCATCGGAGGAATAAACATCTCCGAATACATAATAAAGTCACATCAGAGGAATGAAACATCTTCAGAATAATACAAATATAATATTCTTAGAAGTTACAATATTTCAACACTCCCCCTTAACGAGAAGGATATTATAACAACATCTGCAGGAGCAAGGAGTCATCAACTACATGATACATGATACATCTATAAATCATTGGAAGCTTTCTCAACATCATCAGTAACTCAAGCAGTTACTAGAACATCTTCAATACTAGAACATCAACATCTTCGGTAATGAGTCTTCATCTTCTGCAGGACTCGAACAGCTACAAAAACATCAACATCAACATCTGGATCCTCACGATCATCAGCATCGTCATCGCACGATCATCAACATCGTCATCACACAATCATCCGCATCGTCATCACACGATCATCCGCATCGTCATCACACGATCATTCGCATCGTCATCACACGATCATCCGCATCGTCATCATACGATCATCAACATCGTCATCACACGATCATTAGCAATTTCATCACACAATCATCATCATCGTCACAGCATACCCTGCAACACACATGATCCATTTAAGACACCTCATCATGTCTAGGGACAATGTAGTCCACTCATCAACTTAGACAAAGTCTAAGGACCGCTTCTCAGAGACATACGTCTACGGATCATTTTGGAACTGAAGTCCAAGGATGATACAATCCCCACTCTCGGTGACATATAGTCTGCGGCTCATTTAGGACTGAAGTCCAAGGATGATACAATCCTCACTCTCGGTGAAATATAGTCTATGACTCATTTTAGGATTGAAGTCCAATGATGATACAATCCTCACTCTCGGTGACATATAGTCTACAACTCATTTTAGGACTGAAGTCCAAGGATGATACAATCCTCACTCTCGGTGACATATAGTCTGCGGCTCATTTTAGGACTGAAGTCCAAGGATGATACAATCCTCATACTGTACACTTAGACAAAGTCTAAGGATCATCGACCTCATCATCGGAACAGACAACCTCATCATCAACCTCATCGTTGGAACAGGTAGCCACATCATCGATACAGTATCCTCATAAATACAGGTATCATTAGTACACATCATCAATACAAGTATCCTCATCAATACAAGTATACATATCATCAATACAAGTATCCTCATCAATACAAGTATACATATCATCCATATAAGTATCCTCATCAATACAAATATACATATCATCAATACAAGTATCCTCATTAATACATATCATCAATACAAGTATACATATCATCCATACAAGTATCCTCATCAATACAAGTATACATATCATCCATACAAGTATCTTGATCAATACATACAAGTATCCATATCAATACATATCCTCATCAATACATATCATCAATACAAGTATCCATATCAATATAGGCAATCTCATCATCAATATAGGTATCCTCATTGATACCAGTACCCAAAGATATATTTATCAACCATATCACTCCCCCTTTCGAGGAGGGTCCTTCTGAGCTACACCAAGCTTGTCTCGGAAATACTCAAACTTTACTCGAGATAGAGGTTTGGTCCGTATATCGGCAACTTGTTCATCAGTGCCTACAAATTCGAGCTTTATAGTTCCTTTCTACACCATATCTCGTATATATAAATATCGGATCTCTATGTGCTTTGAGTTATCATGGAACACTGGATTCTCTGTCATCTTGATACAACTCTGGTTGTCACATAGGATCACAGTGGGATCCATCTCTAAGTCAAACAATCCTGATAATAACTTTCGAAGCCATACTGCTTCGCAAATAGCAGAGCATGCAGCTATATATTCTGCTTCAGCTGTGCTGAGAGCCACACTTGACTGCTTTTTGCTAAACCACAAGATCATGGCAGATACCAGACAATAGCATCCACCTGATGTACTCTTCCTGTCTGATACACTTCCTGCCCAATCAGCAGCTGTGTAGCCATACAATCTTTAGGTACCTCATCACATGCTTTGCAACAATTAGGTGAACTTGTCTCGGTTTCACTAAATACTGACTCAGAGTGTTCACCGCAAAGCATATGTCTGACTTGGTATTTGTCAGATACATTAATGATCCAATAATCTGTTTGTATAGAGTCACATCCACTAATTCTGAAGAGTCATCAACTAATAGCTTTAAGTTGGAATCCATGGGAGTGGCCATGGCTTTGCATTCCAACATATCGAATCTTTTCAAGATTCCCACAACATACTTACCTTGGTTGAGAAAGATTCCATTTGATCCTTGCCATACTTCAAGACCTAGGAAGTAGTGCATTAATCTGAGATCTTTCATCTCAAACTCTAATGAGAGCTTCTTCTTGCACTCGATAATTTGTTTCTCATTTCCAGTCAGAAATAGATCATCCACACATAGCAATAATATGACAGGTTCATCATTCATAACCTTGAGATAAAGATTAGGATTAGCTTTACTTTTGGTAAAGCCCAATTTTGTCAAGAAACTATCAATTCTTCCTTACCAAGCTCTAGGAGCTTGCTTCAACCCATATAAGGACTTCTTCAGTTTGGATACATGGTTTCTTCCATATTCTACCTCAAATCCTTGTGGTTGTTCTATGTACACTTCTTCCTCAATCACACCATTCAGGAAGGATGTCTTTACATCCATCTGGTGTAGATCCCATTTCATCATGGATGCAAGTGCCATGATGGTTCTAATGGAAGTGTACCTTGCAACTGGGGCAAATGTTTCTTCATAGTCAATTCCGTCTTTCTGAGAGAATCCTCTGGACACAAATCTTGCTTTGTATTTTTCAATGCTACCATCCGCAGCATGCTTTATTTTGTATATCCATTTGGAAGATACCACACTTTTGTCTTTTGGCTTGGGAACTATATCCCAAACATCATTCTTCATTATTGATTGGTATTCTTCTGTCATTGCCTCTACCCATTCTTTCTTATGAACTGCCTCTTCATAACTAGTAGGTTCCTAATCTACAAGATCACACATCAAAGCCATATAGTTGGAGAATGGATTTGGTTTCTTGCTTACTCTAGTGGAGCCCTCATGAGCTCTATACTTTTTTGCTCCTAGTATAATATCTCTTGCCCATGCTGGCTTTCTTTTCCTTGAAATGTTTGAAAGGGGGGGATTCTTGTGGTTCTATCATATCATGGTCTTCAGGTGTTACATATTCAGAGATGGGTACAGTCTCTGTAATTATGGGAGGTGCATCTTCTTCATATACTTCTTCATACTGGCACTTCCTAGATTTCTTTAGAGCTGTCTCTTCATCAAATGTCACATCCCTACTAATCTCCATATGGTGGAATCCTGGGATGTATATTCTGAATGCCTTGGATGTTTCAGAATATCCAACAAATATTCCCTTCTTTTCGGAAGGAACTAACTTAGTCCTCTTTTCTTTTGGAATGTGAATGTATACTGGACATCCAAATATCTTTAGGTGACTTACCTCAGGCTTCTTCCCTGTGAACACTTCTTTTGGAGTCTTGAAATCAAGAGCACTATGGAATAGTCTATTTTGCACATAGACTGTTGTCCTAGCTGCTTCAGCCCATAGATACATAGGCAGGTCTTGATCATGTATCATTGTTTTCACAGCTTCCATGATGGTTCTATTATTTCTTTCCGCAACACCATTTTGTTGAGGATTGTAGGGAGTGGTTAACTCCCTCTTGATTCCAACTTCTTTACAAAGGATTTCAAAATCCTTTGAAGTGTATTCTCCACCATTATCTGTCCTAAGTATTTTGATCTTCTTTTTTGAAAGATTTTCTATCAAGGCTTTGAACTACTTGAACTTTCCAAAGACTTCATTCTTCCCTTTTAGAAAGTAAATCCAAGTCTTTCTGGAGTAGTCATCAATAAATGTAAGGTATTATTCATATCCACTCAAGGATGTGGAGGGCATTGGTCCACATACATTTGAATGAATTAATTCCAAAATATTCTTGGTCTTTGTTTCACTCTTTGGAAATGGGTTCTTGATATTCTTTCCTTTTGCACACCCCTTGCATGTGCCATCATGATCAATCTTCAAATCTGGTAGTCCTATGACAACCTTACTCACATGAGGTAGTGCTTTGTAGTTAATATGAGCAAGCCTCCCATGCCATAGTTCATTAGGGCTAGTGGCTTCATGAACAAGGGCAGCTTATGGATGTCCCTTGAGTTTGTATAGACCTCCTTCCTCTTCACCAATAATAATTGCATCCTCAATTGATTTTCCTTTGGACCACATGAGTACTTGTCCATCTATGAATGCAACCCTATAACCTTTCTTATCTAGAGCTGAGATAGAAAGTAAGTTCTTCTTCAATCCTGGGACATATAATATCTCTTTCATTTTCAATGGTGTTCCAGAATCAAGCTTGTAGCTTGCTTCACCAATTCCCTTGATGGGATTTGTTAGTCATCTCTTAATGACACCTTTTGTGGAGAGGTCTTCTCTTCCAGTTTTGAAAGAGTTTTCTTTTGTCTAGTCATGTGCTTTGAAGCACCACTATCAATAAGCCATGTATCTTCTCCAGGTGTTATAGATCCCGAGAGTGCAGAGAATAGAACATACTCTTCTGTATCTTCTTCTTCATTCCTTCTAGATCTTTTCTTGAGGAGGGGCCTTTCTTCTTCTTCTTCTTCTTCTTCTCTTTTAGATCTTTTCTTGTGAGGCCTTTCTTCCTCGTCTTCTTCTTCTTCACTTTCATCTTCTGCAAGATGTGCTTGATGTCTTTTATGGTGAATATTTTTCTTCTTCATCGAGGGACAAAATCTAGCAATGTGTCGTTCTTTATGACAATTGAAACATTGGAAAGAAGAATATTTTCTTCTTCCTTTCTTCTGAAATCTCTGTGGAGATTGAGACTCCTTGTGACTATCCTTCTTGACGTAAGATTGATTCCTCCTTCTCTTGGTGTGTGTAGCCAACGCTTGGTCATCTTCTTTGAGCAGGGATTCTCTGTTAGAAACCCTAGCTTCTTCTTGGATGCAATCTTCCCATACCACATCAAACTTCATGCTTTCTTTTCTGGCACACATGGTTTGGATAAATGACTCCCATAGTCTAGTGAGACCATTTAGAGCAGTCATTATTAGTTCATCTTCACCAAGGGTATCTCCAATAGCATCTAGTTGTTCTTTGAGCTGGGATATCCTTGAGAAATAGTCTTGAACAGATTCTCCTTTGTTCATCTTTGTGCTCTTCAATTGAGCTCTCAGATTCATCTTCCTATTGATGTTCTTTCCCTCATACATTCTGGAAAGGGCATCATACATTTCCTTTGGAGTCTTCTTGGATGCCACTTGGGGAATCAAGTGGTATTTAATAGAATCAACAATGATTCTCTTTGCCCTAATCAAATCCTTCCTATACTTCTCTTTGGATTCATCTTCTCCAGGTTCTACAATCTCATCCTTGATATACTGGGCAAGGTCATTCTCTTCAAGAATGAGGCCAATTTTGTATTTCCATGCCCGCAAATTTTTTCTATCCTCTAGCTTGTCTTCAAGCTTAGTGCTTGGAGCCATCTTCTCTAGGGGTCAAAAGAGATTGAAGTTTATCAAGAGATAGAATAACACTTACCAGGAGACGTGCTTGATTGAATTGGAAGATCTGGTGTGTTCTGCTTCTGGAAACTTCAACTTTTCACCTTCCGGATCTGCAACAGAATTTCTGTTTTTCTGGTCTTCTCTTTTCTGGCTTTCTGGTGCACAGGTTCACAGCTTTTCTGGTATGCTGGTGCACAGGTGCACAACTTTCCTAGTTCTCTGGTTTTCTGGTTTTTTGCAGTTTTGGTCAAACTAGGGTTTGAATTTCCTAGAGTTCTACCCAACCAAAAAACTCGATCCAGAGCTCAAAACTTCAATTTTGAGGAGGGCTATTCAGCCATGCAATCAAAATCCAAAAATACCAACTTTTGCAGAAACCCTAATTTTCACCGGAGGAGGAGGGAGAGAGATTTTCACCTTGTGAAAGATGTCCTATTCAGGCTAGCTCCGATACCATGTTAAGTTTATACTAATTTGACTAGCAAGTTCACTGAAAGAAACACAATCACAAGATAGACAGAGATTTTACACTGGGAAACCCTCATGGAGTAGAAAACCCAACAAAGCTTTCCTTAATAAGATGATCAACCAAATACAAGATGTAGTCCAAGACTAGAGATCCTTCTCTACCTCCTATGCAGACCTCTCTCTCACTTGTGCATTACTTTTCGAGTGATGGAAGAGTGAGATAAGTGAGGAACATCCTCCTCTACTTATACTTGTTTCCCGACTGACTTTTTACCCTATGGGGCCGACCTCTCCTAAGAGAGTCTAATAACCCCTAATAAATTAACTCAGGGCTGATCCCCAAATGGTAGATCTAATAACCCTGGTTACCACAATCCATCGGAGGAATAAACATCTCCGGATACATAATAAAGTCACATCGGAGGAATGAAACATATCCGGAATAATACAAATATAATATTCTTAGAAGTTACAATATTTCAATAGTGTATAGATTGTTTTATCAGTAATGTTGGAGATGAAAGCAAAATGGGTGCAATGGGTATATTGGTTGTTGTTGTGTATCTGATTTAACAACCTAAGAAGTTGCCTTGCCTTGAGTGCATTGTGATTTGATAGCAATAGTGTAGCAGCCAACATTTCTAAACAGCAACAAGAGGCACACTCTTTAATCCTGCAGTAGTCAAACAACACTTGTTTTGGCATATTCCTCTAGCATCCTCCATTCATAACGAAAACAAAGTTTTTATAATGGAACAATCAAGAAGGTAATGCTTGTAACTCTCCCATATAAGATAAATTATAATTAGTTATAATATGGCAGTATGATTGAATTAATTTCGTCTTGCTTGTGACATATAACAATTCTGAAGTCTCCAGTTTAATGGGCTGATTACTTCATATAATGTTGTGTAGAATTCAAAAAGGAAGTGCTGAAACTGTACAAGGATGTCGGTGGAGTAACTCATCAACCATTTCAATTCATACAGTTTTCAAGATTTTGAGATTCTTTTCATTTGGTGCAATCAAAATGTAATAGAGAAGTTTTACAATTTTTATTTATTTTTAATGTATAAAGCAGTGTTGTGTGGATTCTTATTGCTTTACAATTTCAATTCATACAGCTTTCAAGATTTTGAGATTCTTTTCCTTTGGTGCAATCAAATTGTAATAGAGTAGTTTTACAATTTTTATTTATTTTTAATGTATAAAGCAGTGCTCTCTGGATTCCTATTGCTTTACAATTTGAATTCATACAGTTTTCAAGATTTTGAGATTCTTTTCCTTTAGTGAAATCAAATTGTAATAGAGTAGTTTTACAATTTTTATTTATTTTTAATGTATAAAGCAGTGATGTCTGGATTCTTATTGCTTTACATTTTTTTCCATGTATAAATTAGTGCTATTTGCTGGCACACTAATCTATGTCTACTGGCACACTAATGGTTAGGTTCGTCCTTGGGGGCACACATCTTTGAGTAAATAATGTATATTTAATCGAGATTAACTAGATCAATGTTAATATGATCCAATGTTTGGTTATGGGAGATCATGGAAACCTGTTTAAAATGATTAATTTGCTTTTGGTTTTAATATTGATATTTTGTTAAATGTACAAATGTTGCAATTATATTTATTGATTTTTTTTAATTATATTTTTTTTATACACAATAAAATCAAAAGGTGTTTTAATAATTATAATTTTCAATTATAAATTTATATTTAGTGATATTTTAACTATTATTTAATTAGTAATGATTTTGTAGTTGATATATGAAATTTATAGTAATTTATTTATTTAGTAATTATTTTATATTTTGATATATAAAATTTAGTTTAATTTATTTATCTAGAAAAAAGTAATGAAAAATTAGTCACAACCTCATTTTTCCAGTTATTATAAGGTGATGATTGAGTATTTTTTCTTAAAATGTTTCTATTTTATTTATAGAAATAATATATTTAAAATGAAATTTTTTATTCATAAAATATTAATAATTCATTCTCAATCTTAATTGTGTTCTAATATAAATTTTGATTTTGAAACTTAAATAGTGATTTTGAAATCCAAAAAAATATATAACTTTGAAAAAAATTTAGGAATCTTCCACTCAATAATAAATAATCGTCTCAATCACAATCAAGTTTAGTATTGAAATTTAGTGTTATGCTCAAAAACCACTCTATATATGGTGATGTGGGATTGGGATAAAAGGAAATGACGTCTCTAAGTATAAAGTTAGAACACATTCAACAAATCTAAAAATAATTCTCTATTTACCTTTAAAATTAAAAACAATAATCTCTACACTATTTTCCTTGAATGTCTCTCATTGAATATGAATCCATAAGAAGTGGCTTCCCTTCTAATAAAATATTCTTAACATGTCTTCATTTAGAAAATAAAATATAAAAAATAGAAACGGGAGTTCCATAAAAAGGCATACAAGAGAACATAACCATATGCCCTGAATGACATTAAACATTAGTTTCCTCATCATCATCAATGAAACAAAAAAAAATTCCTTTATAAATTAAAAAATATCATCTTCTTACATTTATTAAGATTAATTACCAAAATAATGCAAACTCCAAATACCTATATCATATACTTTATACAAATTCATTAAATATAAACAATATCTTACTAACTTAAATCTGTAAACCTAGTTATTTCAATAACATTTCAAGCCATGACCAAACATACAAGATAACTAATTATTAGTCTTTCGAGGAGACTATATGTTCAGGTTGTTTCTATTAATTGCAATCAATATATTGTTTTTTCTAAAGTTAGATTAATGTTAACATAAAATTTGTATTTATAATTAGTTAGAAAAAAAGAAATTACTATTTTCTAATTGGACAATCACCTTGAATTGACTATTTTTTATCATTACACAACATTAAAATAAATAAATAAATAGGTAAAAATAAAACTTTACCTTTGAAACTTCACGCTCCAACTTACTTGTCGTGCAAGTAATCACCTGCAATTTCTGTGCGCTGCAACTTCAGATCAAATGATGTAGTGGTTTGGGTGCCTTATTTGGCCTCTTATCGAGGCCGCCCCCACCTTCTCTCCAGTTGACAACATTCTCCGCATTGTTTTATGTGTGCATGGATTTATGTCTGCATGCAGTTGAATGCATGTCCTCCACTTGTAGGATGAACAACGGATCCACCTATGGACCCTTACCTTAGTCTCATTCCTATATCTAAGTTGTAGTCTGTATTGGGCTTACCAGGGTTTGGCCTCGTTAAGTCCCTCATCCTCAAACATGGTGCTTGCGTATACTCACGGGTGGCTATATGTCGATATTTGGGTGAGATCCATCCCAACGAGAGGAGGGTCAATATGCACGAGCTATTGCCTCATATCCTTATCAGTGCATTATGTGAGTGTAATGGGTATCATATCAGTGAGATGAGAGTTGTAGTTGGAGACGTCTACCTCTTCTACCATTGTCAGTTCTGTTTCATCACCAGGGATCTGCTGTCTATGGGCAGTTAATAAAGTAAAATGGAGGGAAGAAACAATGGTCCTCCATAAAGCCCAAATTCTCTCTAGTTACTTGAGCACTCCTCTTATTGTAGGAAAGTAGCTCAAATTGGATCATCATTCTAAGAAGAAAGAGGCATGTGTCTTAAGACTTTATGTCTTTGGATCATTGGTTAGAATCTAAAATTAATTTTATTATAGCACCCATGTTCCAGTGCTTCAATTCGGATAGAACCCGATTTGTTGCTTGGAAAGGCAAGCTTGCACTCCCAGAAATTTGATCAGTTGATTGAACGAATATCTCCACAGTACGGTCGTTGTTCAATTTGCGTATCTGTAACCATCAAAGTCAGTCTGTTGAGATGTCCTCATCCTCTGATGCCGTATAATGAATAGAAATGGAGTTCATATGCTATCTCTCATTCAAGCGCCAGTGATTCAAGCATGTGGTCCATTGATCCTCCTTCAGCCATGATATTAAAAGATGGTGGCTCCTCTTCAAGTTCAGTCCTTTTCTTAGGATGGGATATATTTGTGAGTACTCATTACGGATAATGATATGGGTTACCTTACATATATCTAGTCATAGTGTTCTTAATATATGCAAATGGAATCCCAATACCATTGATTTTATTAGGTTTTAATGCTTACAGATTATACAAGATTGAACTGTACAGGTGTTATATTGCTCACCAGCTTAGCTTGAATAGGGATGGTACTATGATTCTATAGTAGTACCTTATACGGAATGATTGAACACCAATGATCTGATTATGGATAAGCTTAAGACTGGTGATCTGTTGTTTATGAAAATTTAGTTGGTAAATCTCAATATTGTGGACTAGAAATTATGATAAAAACTAATTTATTAGTATTTAGTTTATTTTTAACTCTGTATTTTATTTCTGGAAGTAAGCATATTCCTCCTTTCCTTCTACAACGATTTATAATACTATCTTTGCTCTACAGGATGTTCTGGTAACTAGGGTTATAACTGAGGGTTTGAAATCTCATGACACACTCATTTCAAAGGTCATAATGCAAAATCCCATATGTGTCATAGTCCTCGGTCGCGGAATCCCTCAAGAATATGATAAGGGTCGGTGCTTTATTTTGAGTTTCTTTTACGGGGTTCTGATTAACATTTTGTGGATTCTTGATTTATGGTTATTTTGAGTTATGGAAATAATATAGTAAGTTATATATGAAGACTCTCTAGACCTTTAGAAAAAGCTATAACTTATGACACCTTTTAGTGAGAACCAAATCCTTCATCTTTGCATTAGGAGTCTACTTTATTTGTTTGATGGGTAATCAGACTCATGAATAAAACGAAAGAAATTTTGTAAACATCTTTGTAAGTTAGAGGGACAGATCTCTCAACTGGAATTGACATGATAGGTCAAAGATCATATATCTATATCAAACACTAGAGTACATGATCCATGCCTTCACTTTGCCTATTCCTGCTGAAAATTACGTTAAGATAAAGTTCAATATCATCAAGACCCAAAATAAATTTTACCTGTAACAACTTTGGTTTCTATTGCAAATGTTTTCATTTTGAAGGACATAGTACCCTGATTTCTAGACTATTGACATTTCAAATATACATCGAGTTCAAATTGAATTTTAGCAACAACATTTTTGGTTCAGTGTTTTGTCCCTTTGTAGTTGAAGTTTCTTATAAAATGGGATTGTTTGTGGGAAGTTGCATTAATTTGTTATCATTAACCTATCATTTTGTTAACAATAACATTGCTTTTTTGCTTTTTAAATAGATTGATATTGGTTTATATTTAATATTGATGTTTGTTTTTATACAATAAGGCATGGACTAAGCTGCACGCAGCTCTTGTTCAAATTAGGTAACAATTAAAGGCAGCACATAATAGGCATAAGACTTATGTAGATACTCATAGAGCTTACCAAAGTTGTAAAGTTGAAGATGGAGTTTTCATTTGTATAAGAACTAATGATAGTACTATTTTGTTTGGAAAGGGGAAAAAATTCAATGCGATTTATAGGGCCATTTGAAATTCTAGAAAAAAATGGATCAAATGTGTATCGCCTTACACAATTATCCCATTTTCATAAAACTCGTGATGTTTTTAATGTATCTATATTATGGAATTATTTATCTAACAAATATCATCAACTAAATTGGAATATTTTTCATGTTTTGTACGAGGGAACCATCTTGGTTGAACCATTACACAAGTTGGATCGTAGGGTATGACAACTCAGACATCGCTTGGTGAACTAGGTGAAGGTCTAGTGGGACAAGTATAGTGCATGATCTACTACCTGGAAGGAATAAGAGAACATGCTTCGGGATTATCCCCCAAAACAATTATTGTAACTCTAGGATGAAATTCCCAAAGGATGGGTGTATGTAACACCCCATATTTTGACTTCAACAACTAAACTACACTATGACCTATTTTGCATTTCTTTGATTATTATCGATTGAACTCATCTAAGTTGGTAGAACTATATTTTATAAACATATGGTCCTACCTATATGTGGAAGTTTTGTATAAGTTTATTGTTTATGTTACTAATGTTGACAATTGTATGATTTACTTCTAGCATGCAAATTTAAATGAAAAATTGTGACACATGGATACCAATTTCAATTATAAATGAATGAATAAATAAGTGCCATGTTCATGATAAATTAACTAGCCTTTTTACATTATTTATGGATTAGTAACTTGGTAATCACATAAAAACACTTATATGATTATGTATGATCTTATGTTTTGGTAAACTAACCTAAAGGTTAAATGGGTTAAATGAGTCAACTAGTAGCCATATAATTGTAGTACTAAAATGATAGAAATGTTGTTGACATCAAAAGAGAAGTGGCATTCTATGAAGCATTAGTATTAGATTTAATCATTGGTTCAATACATTGCAATGATATGTGGGTAAGTACAGGTTTTAACAGTTGCCCAGACTGGTCATTCCATGATGTATCTCTAACAACAACACCAACCACCATCCAATATGGTCAATAATAGAGTGTTTACCTTAGATTCATTATTAGGGGTGGAACCCACTGTTTATTCTCTGAAATCTAGATTTGTGGAGGGTCATATTAAGCCACGCTCCCTAAGATGTGTGATGATGTCTGATGGCTTCCTATTGGGGAAGTTAGGTTGATATAGTTGACACTTCTATTTATGGTAATATATGGAGTTACGTCAATATAGTTGATGTTCCATCATATTACAATAGAGGAAAGGATAGGATGAGGAAGATAGAAGTAGGTTAGGGAGGAAGGATGATTTAGAGTAGTTTCTTCTATGTTTAAAACACTTGCTTGATTAATTTATGATCATTTTGGTCTAATGTCCAATTCATATTGTATTATTGTGAGTTAGTTAGTAAGATTATTGAATGTCATGTTTATTTGATTTATTATCTTGCATGGTCGGTTGTGAGCATATAGGAATATGCGTTATAGGTAGTGAGTATTATTATTAGTACATACGTAATCAATGTGTCTGCTATTTACACATACATACCCTTCACACTTACACAGTCTAGTGTTGTTCTAAAATATATTAGTTATTAAAGCAATATTATTAATTAATAGTTTGATGCATTATGGCTATATAAAAGGTTACATTTGTATGCTTGTAATTTAACTCTCATTTGGATTGATTTGCCTTTAATTTTTGAATTATGTTACATTTTATTATTGGATGATATTGCATTTCATTTAGGATTTAATTTTGCTTCATTAGAAGACTAAATTCATAAATCTTACCAATGATTTGATTTTATGTAACTGGTATAAAATCAACATTGTTAATGGTGGGTAGGTGAGAATATTATGTTATTATTAAGGGACCTTCCTAGGAAAAGATGCACCCTCTTTTCTCCCAAGACTGGGAAGGTGGTGTGGAAAAGGCATAAGATAAACTTTAGAGAGGGATTAGGGGTTCAATTTTTTATAAGCTTGAAAATATTTTGGAAAGGAAACATTAAGGGGGTTAGATTGACCTATGAACTTAGAGCTTTGGACTGAGAACTGTTATTGGATGTTTGATGTTGATTGTTCGATGCACAAGAACGGAGGGAAACCCACATGTTTTCTAGATCTAGAAAACTAGATAAGTTGTCACATACTTAGAATCCTCTCAACACAATCTAGTCCATGAGGTACTCGATTTCACATGTAAAATTGTCATTCGTATATCAAATTCTTTTTTCTTGGAATTGTTATAGAATTTTAATAGCGAAATTAAACCATGGAAACCTAATTAATTAAATGGAAATTCCACAACATACATGCAATTCTACCATCGATTATTTCATAATTAAGCTATTGAAATCCTTGTCCACATTATTGCACACAAACATTTCCATAAACTATAGTAAATTAAACAAGTACATAACATGAAATATCACCCATTACAATCATACACAATCAAGGAACTTATCTTTTAAAGAGAAATATTCCTACAATTGGTTGTAGTGAAGGATGTTCCTCCCAAATATAGGAACTCTATAACATTAGGTATTTCTATGACAGAGGGCACCCCTAGGATGGGGCTGTCAATCAACAAGGGTGAAGCTCTCAAATCCTTATACTCAACCGAAACTCACGCAACCCTTTATAATTGAAACCCCCTCAACAATTACCTTAATCCACCAACACTCTTCCCCCATCAGCTTGCACATCACAAGGAATGGGACCCCTTCTCTGATTTCAGTCTCTTCGGGCATCCTAATTACCTTCTACTGCTCTAGCATAGGCCTACCAAGGAATATTTGTGCTAGGACTATAGGGATATCAACCATAGGCTAGGTTCCTCTCACAAGGGCACCACACCCATCAGCATCATTTTCCCAGGGTAATTGGTATGAGGTGGTATGGTAGCTTTGGTTTCCCTCTCTCATGTAACGGCATCCAAAATGATGAAAATGATGGCTAGAATGATGCTCTCAACTCAATTCCTAACATTATATATGTATGATTATAAATTTTCATGTAGCACTCATAAGGAGATCACTTTTTCCTTCTAATCTCAACTTAGGCTAACTAATATGCAAGGGATAATAACTTATCTTTAATAAACATGGGTTTAAGGACCTTAAGATAAAATCACTATCTAAGGTTTTTAAGTAGGGATGATGACTTAATTTAATAGGTCACTAGGGTCACCTCCCCCCTTAGTCCCCCTTTACTTTACCTACTTGTGGAATCATAGCCCTCCATCTCTTCTTTGTCCTTCTTCATCTGCAGCTGTCAAAGATATATATTAAATATCAATGCGCATATTTACAATGCATTCAATCATCCTAGACCATTTGTGTTCGACTTCTAGCCTTTGCATATTTACACAAATATTTGCATAATGAATTTAAAAATAGGGTGTTACATAAGCTACCAGTTGGATGTGAGGTTTAATCTCAGTTTGGGCTACACTTGACTATTTAATAGGGCCGCTAAAGAATTGGACTAAAGTTGGACTACTAAATCAAATAGTTTCAAAGGCAATTTCCTATTGCTTTCACATTTCTTGATTAAGTTGTGTTATTTACTTTGCAAAAATTATTTTAATTGATTATACTCTATATAATTCTAGTTTAAGATAAACTAGATTAAACAATAATTAAACTATTAAAATTGTACTTGGAAATTGTGCTTAAAAAATAAAATTTTACATTTAGAAATTACAAGGATGCTTAGACAAGAAAAATTATATAGATAACTGATATTAATGACACTCAATAATATGAGGTTGTTACATTAAAACTACAATTAGAAAAATTTAAATTTGTCCTTGGTTTAAGACGTAGTTCAAATCTAAGTTCCAGGGCCATACAAAATTGCTCTAATTAAGAAGGTTTTTGGGAGGTTCATATCATGAAAATTGTTGTTCTATTATTTTTTTCATTTCCTATTATTATTTTGTTTCGATGGATATTAGTTACACACTGATTGAATCAAATTACTTTTGCAGAAATTTTAACTAGATAATTGATTTGATGTGATTATTGCATGGTTATCGAAATTTTTTAATGGCATGAGGAAAAAGTCCATAAAATTTTACCTTTTTAAAAGGATGGCTTTCCATGAACAATTTTAATTCCACTAAGATCATTAATTTGTTCAATTGATTGTGCTAGATAGATGTCAATATGGACAAATGAAAATGATATTTATTATCATTATTCGTATAAAAAAGAATATGTAGAGAGAGTTATTTATTATTAACGATGATTCAGACTCCACTTGTAAAGATGAATTCATTATTTATTTATTAAAAAAATATGATAATATATTTTCTAAAGTGGATGAATTCTACTTCAAAATAAGATACAATAGTCTAGAAAACCAACATAGGTCTCAAAATATAGAGAGGGAGAGAAGAGGAACTTTATAGTTAGGAAAACAAATCAAAGGCACTAATAATGATGCATTTGACTAGTTTCTTATATCATTAAAACCGTTGAAAAAGAAAATAGGGTCTTGTATTATCTTTGTAATCACCTTTATAAATTTTCGACTCCTTGATGTAAGGGCCTAGATTTGGCTATGATAGTGAAAAAAACACCATCACATTTTCACATTTATAAGGCCAAACTTACCTAGATATTTTCGATCAAACTCAATACCTTGCAACATAATAATTTGCTGAAAATGATACATTTGAACGGATGATTATATGAGAGTTCAAAAGATTAATGGAAAGTTTACAATCATGGTTTTCCTACATCATAATAATTTGTTGAAAATTTACAGTTCAATGAGTGATAATATCGTTATGGGAGTTTAAAACATTCCAATGGAGAGTTTACAATAATCATATATGAAGGATTCAAAATCTTTGTAAAATAAAATTACAATGGACATGCTGATTTAAAATTTAGGGTTTGAAATTATTTTTCCTATTATTTCTAGTTACATAGATAGGTGTTTATATCTTAGAATTTCGGGTGGACTAGCATCTATGTTTTTCCTAGATTGCCTGAGGATGAGACAAGTGTACTTTCCAGATCAATTTTATGGAAGTCATTCCAAATTCGAAATAAAAATTTATAAAATAAAAAATAATATTAAAAATTATTGGTAGTTTATGCATGGATAACTAGTAGTTGATGCATGGATAACTCTAGCTAATGCATGGATGTGACCGGATTCGTGGCAGACAACCCATTTAAATAGAAGAAGGAAAGTGATAGCATGTAGCTAAGGCATAGACAATGAGTGATTACAACTACACATGGAGAACAAGTAACATATAACTTATTTGTGGCACTTAACTTGTGGCCTATCAGTATTCACCAGCCACAAGTTAAGTGGTTGTGCTAGTGTGCGTCTATGTGAGTGTGAGTGTGTGTGTTTTGATATTATTTCCCCTAATATATATATATATATATATATATATATATATATATATATATATATAGAGAGAGAGAGAGAGAGAGAGAGAGAGAGAGAGAGAGAGAGAGATCATCTTTTAAATACATGTGAGATTATCAATCATTGTAACTTTATTTTATTTTTTTAACATTTTGGGTCCTCCATATATGATTATTGTAAATTTTCCATTGGCTTGTTTTTAACTCTCACAACAATATAATCACCCATTCAAATGTGAATTTTCAACAAATTAAAGTGTTAGGCAAGCCATTATTGTATACTTTTCATTGGAATATTTTGAAATCTCATAATAATAACCACCCATTCAACTGTGTATTTTTTAACAAATTAACATGTTGCAGAAAATTGAGCAACTGAAAATACCATGGTAGGATGGATCTTATAAATGTGAAGATGTGATAACGCACACAAGCATGAGTGAGTGTGTAAAGTGAGTTCCACTAAAAATACCATGGTAGGTTGGGCTTTATAAATGTGAAAATATGTATGTGGGTGTGTCAAAAGTGATTGATATCTCATAAACAAAACGCCTACTCATGCCAAAGTCTTATGCATATGTCCACCTTGTGATCATGATATTGTCTTGTTAATCGCATGAGTGAGGATTTGTTTCATATTTAAAAGATAGTTATAATTGAAACTTTTGGGGTTTCAAAGCCATTGTATGGGATAAATTTGTTTCAAATCATTTGTATGAGAGAAGCTTGCTTACAGCATCCCTCTTTTCATGTAGTTATGTGATTGCACATGAAAGCCCCTTCATTATTCTTTGGAATGTATTGGTCCTGTTAAATTTTGAGCATTAATTCACAATACTCTAGGATCTTTGCTGAGAGAATAACATATACAGTATATCAATGCATGACAATCACAATATGACAAGCATCACAAGAATCAAAAGCATGAGAGACAAGAGACACAGAGTTTCTGTGGGGAAAACCCTAAGGTGAAAAACCCCACAACTTCCTCAGAGATAGAGAGAGCAATGGCTCAACCAAAATACAACCAAATAACATTGAGATAGTCTCCTAGCAGATGATCTTCCTCTTCCTCACTAGAGCGCCACTTCTGAGAGAGAGAGTGAGTTACTTTTTCGAGTGAGTAAAATAGAGATCTCCTATCTCTATTTATACTCACCTTTTTGCCCAGTGACCTAATGGGGCCGACTTGTCTAGTTAGATACATCCACATTATATTATATATAATTCCGGGCCGACCCCACATGGTGGTCTAATAACCCATCGGCAAGTACACCCACTTGCGACACTTGTCAATCCACATGACGACACTTCCTTATAGAGGAATAACACATCTCTTATAAGGATACAATAAATATATATAAAATACACAGATGAAATACATTCCGAAGTTACATATACATCAACACTCCCTCTTAACTAGGAAGTTATTTCTCGACACAGATCTACTAGACAAGTCTTCTTCTCTGGATCATCATCATCAATGCATCGTCATCATCATCGTCACTGATGCTTCTATCTCAACCAATCTCTGACTCTACTCGTCATATGAAGTTCTACAGAGCCAGTCCTTTTTCATACTGGATGTAGGCCCACCACCTGCAGGTCTTCATCATCACTGGCCATACTGTGGAATTCTCAGGACTTATTATGTGTGTCACAAAACCTTGAAAGAGCATCCCAGGCTGTTACAAGCACACGGATCTACCTATAGGATCTCCCAGGGCACAAATTACATGTGACCTCACCACAAAACCTCGCAAGAGCATCCCAAGACTAATTACGAGCATAAAGCTCAACCTATCGGATCTCCCAGGGCACAAATTACATGTGGTCATGGCAAAACCTCGAAAGAGCATCCCAGGACTGATTACGAGCACACAGCTCAACCTATCGGATCTCCCAGGGTACAAATTACATGCCATAGGACAAAACCTCAAAAGAGCATCTGCCAGATATCCCAGGGCACAAATTACATGCCATAGGAAAAACCTCGAAAGACTATCTGCAGATCTCCCAGGGCACAAATTATATGTCCTCCCAAGCAAAACCTTGAAAGAGCATTTGCCAGATGTCCCAGGGCACCGAATTACATGCCATAGGCAAAACCTCGAAAGACCATCTGCAAATCTCCCAGGGCACAAATTACATGCTTATCTGCACAACCTGTTCCACGGCCACAGAGTATCAACCTGATACTCACCATACATCATCCTGATGTACACATGATCACCCTGATCATCATCACTGCAACATCCTGCTGCATATCATCTGGAGAATCTCGTCATCCACGATCATCCTGATCATACAATGCATCCATCTGATGCATACCATGTATCTACCTGATACATATCATCATACACAGTGTATCCACCTGATACATAGATACATGATCCACACAATGTATCCATCAACATACATGATCTACCTGATCATACCTAATACATATCAATATACATGATCTACTTGATCATATAATGTATCCACCTGATTCATATACAGATACATGGTCCAAGCATCCAACATGATGCATATACACAATACATACAAATGATCCATCCGATCATATCCAACATCCAACATGATGCGTACATACATACAAATGATCCAACTGATCATATCCAACATCCAACATGATGCGTACATACATACAAATGATCCAACTGATCATATCCAGCATCCAACATGATGCATACATACATACATAAAAATGATCCAACCGATCATATCCAGCATCCAACATGATGCATACATACATATACAAAAATGATCCAACTGATCATATACAGCAGAAACCAGAACATCATCCTGATGCTCATCATCCAGCACTTACATCCATAGCCATGTGAAGGATCTTCCTTCCAACATGCTTGGAATGGCTTCAGCAAATGTGTCCATCACTTCTTCCTTGAAGTGTCCTCGATCTGAAGAACGCCAAGCCTCTCTCTGAAGTACTCAAACTTCACCCTGGTTAGTGGCTTCGTCAACACATCTGCAATCTGCTCGTCCGTCGCAACATACATGAGCTTCACAGCTCCTCTCTGCACCATATCCCTGATATAGTGATATTTTATCTCTATGTGTTTCGACCTGTCATGAAACACTGGATTCTCAGACAGCTTCACACAACTCTGGTTATCACAGAAGATACCAGTAGCATCCAATGGGAGATCAAATAACTCATACAGTAGCTTCCGTAGCCATACTGCCTCACAGCTAGCTGAACAGGATGCAACATACTCTGCCTCAGCTGTACTCAGTGCTACGCAGGACTGCTTCCTGCTAAACCAAGAGATCACACCTGATCCCATACTAAAGCAGCACCGAAATGTGCTCTTCCTATCTGCAGCACTGCCAGCCCAATCTGAATCAACATAACCCTACAGGTTAAACTTTTGATTCGCTTCATACTTGAGCCCATAATCCACTGTACCCTTCAGGTACCTCAGAACATGCTTTACAGCAATCAGGTGAACATTCCTCGGATCTGTCAGGAACTGACTCAATGTGTTCACAGCAAAGCAAATGTCTGGTCTCGTGTTCGTCAGGTACATCAAGGACCCAATCATTTGATGATACATAGAGACATCAACCGGCTCAGATGAAGCATCACATAGAAGCTTCAGATTCGATGCCATAGGTGTGGCCATGGCCTTGCAATCCATCATCCCAAATCTCTTTAGGATATCTACTGTGTACTTCCCTTGACCAAGGAAGATCCCACCTGCACTCTGCGACACCTCCATACCTAGGAAATAGTGCATCATTCCCAAATCTTTCATATCGAATTCAACAGCAAGCTTCCTCTTAGTATCTGCAATCAGTCTATCATCTCCTGTTACAAATAGGTCATCCACATACAGGAGTAGAATCACAGGATTCCCTTCCTCAACCTTGTAGTAAAGGTTGGAATCCGCTTTACTCTTGGTAAAGCCCAAACAAGATAGGAAACTGTCCATCCTACCATACCAGGTTCTAGGAGCTTGCTTCAATCCATACAAGGCTTTCTTCAATCTGCACACATATGACTCCCTGTCATGTATTTCAAAACCGAGTGGATGTTCCACATATACTTCCTCTTCCACTACACCATTCAAGAAAGCAGTCTTGACATCCATCTGGTGTATTTTCCATTTCATAGCTGCAGCCAGGGCAAGTACTGTTCTGATGGAAATATACCTGGCTACAGGTGCAAAAGTTTCTTCATAATCTATTCCCTCTTTCTGAGAGAATCCCCGAGCTACGAATCTTGCTTTGTATTTCTCCACACTGCCATCTGCAGCATGCTTGATTTTGAAGATCAATTTAGAAGTCACAACAGACTTCTCTTTAGGTCTTGGGACAACATCCCAAACATCATTCTTCATTATTGATTGGTATTCCTCAACCATGGCATCCTTCCATTCTTTCTTTTCCGCTGCTTCTTCATAACTGGAAGGATCTTTGTTCATAATGTCACAGAGTAAAGCAACATAACTGGTATGTGATCTGGTTCTCTTCTTTGCTCTGTGTTCTTCTTCTGGAATGCCAAATCTTTCTGCATCTTGAATGAGCCCTCTAGCCCATGCAGGTTTCCTCTTGTGAGAGTTATCCTCACGGGGTGGATCTATAGGTTCTTGTGGATCTTCAAATTCACGAACAACTTCTGGAACTGCTTCAGTCATGGTAGTGTCTTGAAATCTAGTTTCCTTAGGTTCTTCATCAACTTCGATAGGTGCCTTCCTTGATTTGATGAATGCTGAGTTTTCATCAAATGTTACATCCCTGCTGACATCAATCTTCTTGAACCCTGGGAAGTATATTCTGTAAGCCTTCGACCTTTCACTGTAACCCACAAAGATACCCTTCTTTCCTGAAGGATCTAGCTTAGTCCTCTTTTCCTTTGGGACATGAGTATATACTGGAAAACCAAATATTCTTAGATGAATGACTTCAGGTTTCTTACCAGAAAATACCTCTTCTAGTGTCTTGTTGTCCAATATCTTGTGGGGTGTTCTGTTTTGCACATATACAACTGTTCTAGCTGCTTTTTCCCATAGATGCATAGGTAGATCCTGGTCATGCAACATTGCCCTTGCTGCTTCCATGATAGTTCTGTTCTTCCTTTCTGCAACTCCATTCTGTTGAGGATTATAAGGAGCAGTCAACTCCCTCTTAATCCCTGAATCACTGCAAAGCTTCTTGAAGTCACCTGAGGTGAACTCTCCACCATTGTTGGATCTGAATGTTTTGATCTTCTTGTCAGTTTGGTTCTCCATCAAGGTTTTGAATTCTTTGAACTTATCAAACACCTCATCTTTGTTCTTCAAGAAGTATACCCAAGTCTTCCTGGAGAAGTCATCAATAAATGAGACATAGTAAACATACCCACTTAGAGAACTTGATGACATAGGACCACATACATCTGAGTGGATGATTTCCAGGATGTCTTTTGCCTTGCTTTCATTGCTTGGGAAAGCCTTCTTAATGTTCTTACCCTTTGCACATCCTTTGCAAACGCCTTCTTGTTTGGTCTTGATTTCAGGTAGACCCTCTACTGCCTTGCTTGCAATTGGAAGTGCTCTATAGTGCATATGAGCAAGTCTTCTATGCCAAAGTTCACTTGGCTCCATGGATTCATGTATCATGGCATGTTCAGATTGTCCCTTCAATTTATACAAACCTCCCTCTTGCTCTCCAATCACTACTGCATCATCTATGTTCTTTCCTTTTGGCCACATTAGAACTTGACCATCCACAAATGCAACCCTCATACCTTTTGCATCCAATGCAGAGATGGAGAGTAAGTTCTTCTTGAGCCCAGGTCCATAAAGGACTTCTTTCATCTTCAAATATTTTCCAGAATCTAGGTTGTAGGAGGCTTCACCACTTCCTTTGATTGGGTATTGATCATCATCCCCAAGTTTCACCTTATGGGGTAATTCATGTTCAGATAGATTCACAAAAGATTCCTTAAACCCAGTCATGTGTTTGGAAGCCCCACTATCAATCAACCAAGCATTACAACCATGGGAGATGGTACCTGTGAGAGCAGAAATTAGAACATATTCTTCTTCACTTGATGAGTCATCATCACTACTACTTTCTGCCCTAGCTTTCTTCTTTGGGGGTTCATCATCTTTGGCAGCATGAGCATGATATCTTCTTTTGTTATGATATCTTCTTTGATATCTTCTTTTGTCAAACATCTCCTTGGGTGTCTTTAGAGAAGACACATGGGGTATGAGATGGTCTTTGATAGAATCAGCAATGATTCTCTTTTCCTTGACCAAGTTCTTCTTATGCAATACCTTGGCCTCTTCATCCTCTGGGATAGGGATGTCTTCTTTCACATATGAGTCCAACTCATTCTCTTCCAGGATTAACCCAATCCTATACTTCCATGCTCGGAAGTTATCAGCCCCTTCAAGCTTATCCTCAAGCTTGGTGTGGAGAGACATCTTAAATAGTACTTCAAATGGAAATAGAAAAGATTTAGGTCTTACCACTTGAAATGCTAAAAACTGGATCTGGTCCCGGATTAGGGTTTGTCAGAGAAACCCTAAAAAATTCAAAATGTGAATTTCAAATTTCTGAAAGGATAGAAAGATGCGCTTTGATGAGCCGATTAGCGTGGTGCATTCAGAATTTGAGATCAGCAAAGTCTTGCCCTTCAGAATTTCCTTTTTGTCCTCCTGGGTTCACTTGGGAGAGCCCTGAATTAGGGTTTGATTTTCCCGGAGATCTACCTAGCCAAAAATCTCGATCCAAAGCTCTAACCTTCGATTTTTGCAAGGAGCTTCTAGATGTGTCTTCAGATTCCAAAAATTCCTATTTTTGTGGAAACCCTAATTTTTAGGGCCAAATCTGAAAATGCTCGGAATTGAATTCTGATTGGACCGATAGATGCGCCTTGATGAGAAGAGTCAATCTACTATACTGATTTTCAAAAATCTGTGGAGAGAAACCCAATAAACAAGGAACTCAAGCTTCCGTCACTGCAAAATGTCTTCTTCTCAGGTTAGCTCTGATACCATGTTAAATTTTGGGCATTAATTCACAATACTCTAGGATCTTTGTTGAGAGAATAACATATATAGTATATCAATGCATGACAATCACAATATGACAAGCATCACAAGAATCAAAAGCATGAGAGACAAGAGACACAGAGTTTCCGTGGGGAAAACCCTAAGGTGAAAAACCCCACAACTTCCTCAGAGATAGAGAGAGCAATGGCTCAACCAAAATACAACCAAATAACACTGAGATAGTCTCCTATCAAATGATCCTCCTCTTCCTCACTAGAGTGCCACTTCTGAGAGAGAGAGTGAGTTACTTTTTCGAGTGAGTAAAATAGAGATCTCCTATCTCTATTTATACTCACCTTTTTGCCCAGTGACCTAATGGGGCCGACTTGTCTAGTTAGATACATCCACATTATATTATATATAATTCCGGGCCGACCCCACATGGTGGTCTAATAACCCATCGACAAGTACACCCACTTGCGACACTTATCAATCCACATGACGACACTTCCTTATAGAGGAATAACACATCTCTTATAAGGGTACAATAAATATATATAAAATACACAGATGAAATACATTCCGAAGTTACATATACATCAACAGGTCCTAGTCCTGAAAGGACTTCCAATAATATATGTGCACGTGTGTGTGCGCGTGCATGTGTGCATGTGTCTATGTGTGTGTTTGAAAGAACCTGTAGATTAGCCTCAAATAGCAAGACATAAATATCCATATGAAAGTGTGTGTGTGTGTGTGTGTTTAAAAGAACATGTAGATCAATCTCAAATACAACAAGACATATATATCCATATGAAAAATTCGAAAGCTTGTGTGCGTGGTTGTGTGTGTTTAAAAGAACACGTGGACCAATCTCAAATACATCAAGACATATGTGAGTGTGTGTGTGTGTGTGTCTTTAATACAGCGAGACATATGTGTGTCTTTAATACAGTAAGACATTTGTGTGTGTGTGTGTATGTGTGTGAAATTGGAAGCTTTAGGCATGTGTATATGATGCTAACTTACATGTTTGTGAAATATGTTAATCAAATGCAAGACTTAATCAATCATTCATGATATGTTATTGGCATTCCTCATCTCTTCAAATAGGGTGTCTTTCCCTTTACTTTGACTTCTTTCAACTTTACACAACTTGCTATGACCAAATAACTAATAACAAGAAAATAATCTCATTGACAATCCTTACAGAGAATGTGCTCTAGTTCTTTGAATTTGTTCAAAGAAATCACCCTTTATTAACACTGAACTTACTTCATAACCATATCATTTATCATTATGTGCTACCAATAACATACTTTGTATCTGTGTACATCTCATCTGTAATGTCCCCATTCCAATAATTTCATAGTAAGACAATCCCATCAATCCTACTAGTTTCCTAGGTTGGATGGGCACATGTGGAATGGTAATAAGGAAGCAAATAAATGATTTTTAGACATTATAAGGGTTCAAGTATTTAATAAATATAGTGAATAAAGAAATTCAAGAGAAATCATAGGTGACAAATGGTTTTGGAGACATATGGAGGATGTGGGACCCACACTAGCTTGATTTTTCATAATACATGGTATCTCTCTTTTGCAAATTCGAATTAATGGGAATGTGAACACTCTTGGGTGAGTTGGTAAGTCATAACACATGTCATTGAGCATATTAGGTCGAATTGGGAAGGATTGGTAACCTCCATGGAAGATAAAGAGTCAAAGTGGAAGTTTGTGGACACTTGGGCTAGATTCCCTAGCCCCTATGACACCAATGATGAAGCATCTATGACAAATATGACAAATTGCAGACCTGACCTCTGACATCTGACCACTATGACATGTCAGCCCCAAAAATAGGCTCAAGGAAGTCGAATTTGGGAGTTGGAGAAGCCAAAGAGACTCAAAATCGAATTTGGGGAGAAGATGGAAGGTTGGAACTAGGAGACAAGTGGCAAATGTGGAATAATTCCTAAATGGAAATCTATTGAATCTATTGAGAGGATTTCGACCCTTAGAAGGCTAATGTTGGTTATAAAATGTAGAAATGAAGTATGAGAATGGCTTTTGATGATTTGAGAAAAATTGCATTTGTGAAGAGAGAGCTAGTGGATGACTAGTTTCTTGCCTTAGCCAATTTCGAGGGTGAAAGATTCCCATCCAAGTTGGTGTTTGGAGAGGCCACTCAGGTCTTTCATGGTGCTTTAATGGAGTTTGTATTTGCAGGTATCAGCTACAGGAAGTTTCATGGTTTGGTTTAGTGCAGCACTTTCTCTCCACCGTTTCCAGTTTTGAAGGCATATTCATGCTCCTTGAGGGAGGGCGTTTTTGGTGAGCACTTGTGCTTCTTGAGAGAGCTTCTCATTATATATTTATGATTGTAATAGCTTCATATCCTCTGTTATTCATATTCATAAAGTCTCAGGTCGAAATACCCACTGGTTGTATGCAAAACTATTGATTAATGAGCAAACAATGTCCATTTCCCCAATGCATTGATGTATGACACTATAATGTTGATTATTTCGAATGGATGGATGATTCTCTGATATATTTGTGATCAATATAATGCCATGGATGTCTTCTACAAGTTTCATGTACTGTACTTGAGCATTTGAAGCATTTTTACTCAGTTTAGTTGTATTGGGAGATGAAATAGTGCCATTTCCCCAAGGGTCGAATTGGGGGTTTTTGCTGTTGAATGTGAGAGAGTTATAACAGTAGTAAAAATCAATTAATGGTGCATATGAGACCTCAATAACATACTTAACACATTATATACCTCTGTTCATAAATTTGTGGGAGTTTGGAGGCATTTGGAAGGCCATTTTCAGTGTTACCCGGGGGGGATTTGATGCACAAATTACTAGTCAAAATTACCTATATTGATCAGAATACAAATCAAGTTTGCAGCAGTATTTGGAGGTCCATAAAACATCCCTGAACCTGATATTCAAGTCTAAATACCATTAATACACTCATACAGAAGATTTGGGAGCATTTGGGATGATTTGGAGGTCAAAACAGTTAAACTAGTCAAAGGTCGAAATTGGGGAAAAAGTTGAAAAATTGGCATTTTAATAAAATTTGAAAAAGGGATATTACAAGTGGTATCAGAGCATGTTCTTGGCACCTGATGGTCCTAACAAGAAGTCAAAAGAATAATCCACCACCCTTTGAACCAGTAGTTGAAGAGGTTTTTGTTGAAGAAGAGGTAGTAGAAGAAGAGGAGTCTTTTGCTGAAACCATGGGTAGAGAGGAGGATGACAAATTAAAACATAAGGAGGAACTTATTGCAACCTTAGATCCATGTTTCTCTAAACTTTCAGCAAACATGGATAGGATAGGTGATAAATTGTTGCAAGGATTTGAATTGTTGATTAGCCAGCTTCAAAGCAAAGGGATGATAGGAGATAATAGTGGTTCACACTCAGGGGAAAAGATGAAAGGGAATGAGCATATTTTCTCAAGTACAGGACCTCATAATAGACCTGATGAATTTCAAAGCACACAAAGGCATACTGCACCTAAATTTCTCACACCCAAAGAAGAGCCCAATCTTGAATTGGATTACAAGAAACTAGTAAATGATTGGAATGATTTGAATGAAGAGTGTAAAAGAGGTGTACCACTCAGTGACTACATTGATGCTATGCAAAAGATTAAAATGAAGGGAGACAATAGGAGTCCATTCCATAACAAAGAATTGAATAGTGCTATTGGAAAAATGTCACTTCCTACTTTTGATGGTTCTTCTCAAAATTCTGCTAACACTTGGGTGCAAAAATTGGATGTATATTTTCAGCTGAATCCTATGTTGGAAGAGGATGCATTAAAAATGGCCATTTTGCATTTGGAAGGAGATGCCAATGAATGGTGGTTCTATGGTTTGAAAACCTTGGGTCATGATCAGGTTAAAACATATGGAGAATTTGTTGATAGGGTACTAGAGAGGTTTGAACAAAAAGATCCAGAATTGCCTTTCAAGGAATTAGCTCAATTGAAGCAAACTGGGACACCTACTGAATATATGTTGGACTTTCAAAAATTATCAGTCAAGGTGGCTGATGTATCTATGGGAAGGTTGGTATTGCTGTTCACTGAAGGTTTGGTTGAACCCTTAAAAGGTTTGGTCAAAGCACACAAGCCAACTACATTAAAAGATGCAATGAGCTTGACTAGGGATCTCCAAAATGTGCTTCCTAGAACGAGATTTCCTCCCAAGCCTGACTTCAGAATTGAAAAGAAACCTTGGCAAAGAGATGCACCTGATAAGAAGCCATGGCAAGAAGATGAATATGGAAAGGATAAGAAAGAGGAACTAAGCAGGGAAGAGCTCAGAAGGAAGAAATTGTGTTACTCATGCTTCCAACCATGGGTACCTGGACATAAATGTGCTAAAGGAAAGGCCCAATTCATTGAAGTATTTTGTGATGAGGGATATGAAGGGGGCATGGAGGAAGAAAGAAATAATTCAGCCCAAGAAGAAGGATATACTACAGCAGAAGAAGGGAAACCAGAGGTGAAGCATCCCTCTCCCACCAAAGTAACAATGGCAGTACTTTCAGCAGTACCTCGCTATCATACTATCCGATGCAAAGGTATGGTACAAGGACAAAGAACTTCAGTTTTGGTAGATGGAGGAGCCACCCATAACTTCATTGATGCAGAGATGGTGGAGAAAATAAATATACCTATTGAACCATTTGATGGCTTCACAGTTGTCATTCCCGGTCACAACACAATGGAGTGCAAAACATGGATTCCCCAGCTGCAAGTCACCGTAGGTAACTATACTTTTGTTGATAGTTTTTATGTGGTTGATATTGCTGATACTAATGTTGTTTTGGGAGTGCAATGGTTGTATTCAATAGGAGAGCATACAGTAAATTATAAAATTCCTGAAATGAAATTCCAAGATTCAAAAGGAGTACTAAGGATTGTGAGAGGGCAACACACCTATCCGAATCAGGTAGTTTCTTCCCACAGCATGAAGCACCGGAATAGAAATATTATGGGAGACATTACTCATGGAAGGCCACCTGATAGAGGAGGGACAAGTTTGCAGCATGGTAAATTGAGATTGCTTGAGGGCAAGCAATCTTGGGTGGGGAGGACTGTAATGTCCCCATTCCAATAATTTCATAGTAAGACAATCCCATCAATCCTACTAGTTTCCTAGGTTGGATGGGCACATGTGGAATGGTAATAAGGAAGCAAATAAATGATTTTTAGACATTATAAGGGTTCAAGTATTTAATAAATATAGTGAATAAAGAAATTCAAGAGAAATCATAGGTGACAAATGGTTTTGGAGACATATGGAGGATGTGGGACCCACACTAGCTTGATTTTTCATAATACATGGTATCTCTCTTTTGCAAATTCGAATTAATGGGAATGTGAACACTCTTGGGTGAGTTGGTAAGTCATAACACATGTCATTGAGCATATTAGGTCGAATTGGGAAGGATTGGTAACCTCCATGGAAGATAAAGAGTCAAAGTGGAAGTTTGTGGACACTTGGGCTAGATTCCCTAGCCCCTATGACACCAATGATGAAGCATCTATGACAAATATGACAAATTGCAGACCTGACCTCTGACATCTGACCACTATGACATGTCAGCCCCAAAAATAGGCTCAAGGAAGTCGAATTTGGGAGTTGGAGAAGCCAAAGAGACTCAAAATCGAATTTGGGGAGAAGATGGAAGGTTGGAACTAGGAGACAAGTGGCAAATGTGGAATAATTCCTAAATGGAAATCTATTGAATCTATTGAGAGGATTTCGACCCTTAGAAGGCTAATGTTGGTTATAAAATGTAGAAATGAAGTATGAGAATGGCTTTTGATGATTTGAGAAAAATTGCATTTGTGAAGAGAGAGCTAGTGGATGACTAGTTTCTTGCCTTAGCCAATTTCGAGGGTGAAAGATTCCCATCCAAGTTGGTGTTTGGAGAGGCCACTCAGGTCTTTCATGGTGCTTTAATGGAGTTTGTATTTGCAGGTATCAGCTACAGGAAGTTTCATGGTTTGGTTTAGTGCAGCACTTTCTCTCCACCGTTTCCAGTTTTGAAGGCATATTCATGCTCCTTGAGGGAGGGCGTTTTTGGTGAGCACTTGTGCTTCTTGAGAGAGCTTCTCATTATATATTTATGATTGTAATAGCTTCATATCCTCTGTTATTCATATTCATAAAGTCTCAGGTCGAAATACCCACTGGTTGTATGCAAAACTATTGATTAATGAGCAAACAATGTCCATTTCCCCAATGCATTGATGTATGACACTATAATGTTGATTATTTCGAATGGATGGATGATTCTCTGATATATTTGTGATCAATATAATGCCATGGATGTCTTCTACAAGTTTCATGTACTGTACTTGAGCATTTGAAGCATTTTTACTCAGTTTAGTTGTATTGGGAGATGAAATAGTGCCATTTCCCCAAGGGTCGAATTGGGGGTTTTTGCTGTTGAATGTGAGAGAGTTATAACAGTAGTAAAAATCAATTAATGGTGCATATGAGACCTCAATAACATACTTAACACATTATATACCTCTGTTCATAAATTTGTGGGAGTTTGGAGGCATTTGGAAGGCCATTTTCAGTGTTACCCGGGGGGGATTTGATGCACAAATTACTAGTCAAAATTACCTATATTGATCAGAATACAAATCAAGTTTGCAGCAGTATTTGGAGGTCCATAAAACATCCCTGAACCTGATATTCAAGTCTAAATACCATTAATACACTCATACAGAAGATTTGGGAGCATTTGGGATGATTTGGAGGTCAAAACAGTTAAACTAGTCAAAGGTCGAAATTGGGGAAAAAGTTGAAAAATTGGCATTTTAATAAAATTTGAAAAAGGGATATTACATCATCAAATAGTAGTGCGCATCTTTTACACTGCTTTACGATGCAAGCATAACAAAAACATCACCTATACAATTCAATCAAATCTACATATATCAAGCCATGTTCAAACCAGAATAAGGATAACAAAGGAGCATAAAACGCAAAATTTTAAAATGATTATAAGAAAAATTTTCTTAGAACTCTTACCTTCTCTCACAAATTAAATCAAAAAATTGAATGAAATCAATGGGTAACATGGTCTCATATTTTTCCATCTCACTAAACAATCACGTGTAAATGGTACCTTTGGAGCAAGCACTACATGATGCAATTCCTTGGGATTAGTTAGAGCCATAAATGAGGAAAATAGATAGCATAACGATGATCTTGTCAATGGTCGATGACTCCCATGCAGGGATGGAATTTGATGAACAAATTGCCTAGCACGAGGTGATTTTCCAGTCAAATACAATCAGAGTTCTTGGGTAACCATCAAAATTATCCTTTAAAATGTAAAAAACTTCTAATGAAATGGTTTAAACTGTCAGATTTGACGAGAGAAGTAGATTTCAAATTCCTACCTTGCTCCTGTGTCATGATTGATTGGGTGAGAGGCTCATCCTCTTTACAAGTGGCAGATTTGGATCATTGATGTGATAAGGCCAGATCCCTGTTGGATCACTTCTCCAGTTTTTCTATCCATCACATCTATCGAGAGATAAATATTCTGGTTGATTCTTTATCAAAGGTGATAAAAGATTACTCTGGGACTACTTGAAGGTCTTCTTGCATATGAGGAATATCAAGACTACATTTTATGCAGTTGCGGTACTTTACAAGTTTATTAGTTTTTGTCTTGCCAGAGTTGTATAATCTTTTTGAACTCAAGAGTCCCTATTGTTTGTCGTTGTCCATTATGCATGCGTTGTATTGACGCAATGTTATTCTTTATTTCATATTCTAAATTGTTTTTGGTTTATGCTTCTTGGATGACGTCGATTGATAGACAATGTAACTTTGATTCTACCCTAAATAACAAGTTACCGATTTTTGACACGTGAAGTAATTTCCTTGAGATTGGTTTAGATGAAGAATGGATACAATAATTATAATGACCTCAAACGACCAAGTCCAGCAAAGTGAATAGCGATTAATACAAAGTTCCTACCAACTGGTTGTGGAAAGAAAAAGGAAATGCCCGATATGGCCACACCATGATAATGTCGCACTAAGGCTAATGCTTTTCTTAAAGAAGATGGTGGTGTAATAAGTTATTTTTGTGCCATTTATTTTTGTGCATGGATGTGATATAAACCATATGCATTTTGTGTAAACTATGTGGACCTTATAGGATGGTACATCGTAATATATATATTGTATATAAGATTTATGGATATGTAATTCCCATTAGGAACTAAAGGCCAAGGCCTTACTAAAACATTTTTTTAGTTCATCCAGCCATAATTTATTTTTCTTAAAGTTTATTAAATATATTATAATGTACACATGATGAAATTTAGTTTATTTAGTTATAATTTCTTTTTCTTAAAGTTTATTAAAATATATTATAATGTACACATGTACCACGATGAGAATGCAATGGACAAATCATTCTCACTTCACCTATTTAAAGGAGGAGGTTATGATATGACAAGTGGAAAAACAAGACAAGGATGAGAATGCAATAAACAAAACATTCTCACTTCACCTATTCCATTTTGAAGTGATAGAGAGATACAAAGAGAGAAAAATACCTAGAGGGATGCTTAGACACCTTACCCTTGTGCACTCGTGATACCAATCTACCACTTTTCTTGTACATATACATTATCTTGAGACAATTGACAGGTTATTTGATTGTTCTTTTGGTTCCATTTTTCTCAATTTGTGTTTTTGCTCAGTTTGTGCTTGTGTGGAGCTCATGCTAGCTAAGGGGAAACAAACCAAATATGTTATCAAACACTATAACACATGTGTCATGCTTATGTTGCAATAGGGAAGTTTATGGAAATCTTTGTCACGTGCTAAAATAATTATCCCTTAATTTATCCCTTAAGATTATAAAATCTAAAAGTCTCTTTCGAATTGAGAGTTGTTCCGATAAGGTTGTACAAGAAGGTTTATGTGAAATTTAAAAAATCAAAGGCTAATCAAAAGAAATTAATTGTAATATAGGAATCAAGCAAATATTTCCCCTATCCCCTACCCTTTTTGGTATTTACATCGACAAGTTAGAGGGTTGTTTGGAAGAGACAAGTTGGACTACATGAATTTGGATATAATCATCATCCTTCTTCTCTATGATAATGATATTGTCAATGCTCCCCCAAGTTTCGGGGATGCGAGAACGGGGAAACACACATTCGGGACACATGGAGACTGCTCCCAAATTTTAGGGAAATTCAGGGGGGGTGGGGGACGTCTCTAAAATTATAAAAATAAAATAAAATACCAAAAATAATAATTAATTTAATTTATATTTATGATTGTTAACTGTAAATACTAAATATATTGATTTAATTTCTAGGTAGTACCAAGTAGGGATTGTAAAAAGTGAAAATAATAAAAAATCCTAGGGGCATGGGGGGGGATGTTTCACCGGGAGTCCACACGTCTCCAAGATGCAGGAAATGCGTCTCAGTGGAACACTGTATATTTTTCTTGTGGCAAGGAGTATTTCTAATTGCAACAATCAACTAAAAATTCTCAAGGAATTTTTCTCTAGTATGGATACAACTATTAAAAATGATAAAACAAAGGTTATGATAATCAAATCCCAAAAGATAACTTATGATAATTTCATGTATAGCAATAAAAACTTGGATAAAGTGACTTCCTACAAATACCTCATAATTGATCTTCATCATAAGCGTAATTGGAACTATAGAATTGAGAAAATGATTAATGGAGGGTGGAAAGCTTATTACGGACTTGAAAACAATTGTAAATTAGCAAGCCTTTGGCTTTTGGGATAGGAAGAATCTCCTCTTTGAGTCTCTTGTCACCCCTGTCATCTTATATGGATTGAATTTTGGGGTTTCCACACGTGTAGAAAATCATGGAGAATGATATATCAAATCCAAAAGCGTTTTATAACATATAATCTCAAAATTAAGGGCAATACCCCATATTTATCCCCCCTCATAGAAGCAAGTCTATCCCAATTTGGGAGCATGGCTATGACTAGGTACCTAGTGTACAAAAATAGGATAAACAACATGGGAGATAAGAGGCTTCATAAGATTGCCTCATACTCTAGTCAAAACCACCTACAACTTAATCGAGGTTGTCATAAAGAAGCCAAGTCTTAGCTAAATCATTGGGGAGTTAACAAATAGACCACTCTACAGAATAGTGATAATATTAAAAGTATTATTACATATAAATTTGAGGAGAATATGTGGTGCAAAAAAGAGTTAGAGGATAAGAGAAAATTAAGATATTATAAGGAGTTGATCAACCCTAATCTAGAATATCAAACGTATCTCTATATTTTAAGTAGCATAAAGAAGAAAATCAACATTGTTAAAATAAGAACAAACATTTGTCATCTGTGTGACACCAAGAGGGTTGAAGATGAAAATCACTTTCTCGTATAACGTCCTTCATACACCCACATTAGAGTGCAATTTCAAAATATTTACTACAATGCTAACCTTCCTAATCCTTTAACTCATAACTACAGTGACTTAGGAATGCTTTCTTAAAGCTTTTCAAGCATAAAAATAATTTTTTAAAGAAAACTAAGTGACTCCTTACCTTTTTAAAGTTTGATATACCAAAGTTGGTCTCAGTGGACATTAATAACTATCACCATCATCATATTCAAGTTCAATGGAAATCCCTTGCTATATAAAGTTCATTAGAAGGAATTTGGCTTGTACTAGAAAGTATGCCAACAATGTTGCTTAACTAATTGTTGTGGAAGCAAGTATGCTAGCAATGCTACCAACAAAAAAATGTTGTCCTCATGCAATCTAGTGTGTAAGCTAACAAAATATTTTGCTTATATCTAGTGGGATTTACTAGGATGGAAACTGCATTTTGCTTATATGTCCTTATCATCACATAGCCTTCATTTACGGGTGGCATTCAAGAAAAAATGGTTATAGCAAGGCGGTGAATGTTTTATTGACACTCATTATTCCAAACCACAAATTCAATTAAAGATGATTATCCATGTGTTTTTGTATATGCGCGATGTGGATGTCATAATTAAATAGAACATAATTCTATTAATTGTATTCAAGTTCAAATTTTATTTTGGAAACCATGTATAATTATTTCTTTCTCAATGTTTTGGGATAAATAACACATCTCATCATTAGGTGAAGTCACTCAATTATTCTCAAATGTTTAAGGGACCAAACATATCTATAACTAATGAATTGCATCACCATGACGATACTACATTGGTTTAACACTTATTTAGTCTACATATTAGTCAAAAATATTAGTATGCGGTGTCTTTAATCGAATTGATAATAGGGGCCCGTGATTTGTTAATTAACTTGCATCCATCTTCTCGATTGAGGTTGATTGGGTGTTTTTTTCTATTTCCACAAACTTTCTAAACGTATCTTTGTGTAGTGATGTATTTTCATAATAGCTTTCATATTTTCTAAGCATATGCGATGCCTAGAGTTTTGGAATGTTCCACCAAAGTAGATTTCTTAATACAACCATGCACGATGTATGCACTATGTTCTTTTAATATTGTTGAACCAAGCAGCCAGTCTCACAAATGTATACCTTACCACAATGAAACGAAAAAGAATAAACACCTTTAGTCTTTTTTGGATCTATTGGATCTTTTGTATGGTCTAGAACTTTCCTAGATTGTTGGGAGGTTAAAAACCCTCTTGAGGAAAATGCTAGGACATGCAAATGATCCAAAAAAGACTAAGGTGTTTATTCTAGTCCATGTCACCATGGTAAGGTATACATTCACTAGATTGGTTGCGTGATAAAAAAATATTAAAAAAACATAGTGCATAGATCATGCATGGTGGAATTAAGATCATAGATCATAGTGCATAGATCAAGTCCTCCTCTTGATCTAAAGACTGAGTCCCTGCGGCTGATGATGTTGATCTCTCATCAATATTGGGATCCTCTCACTCATTATCCTCTCCCACTGTTAGAAGGATTTAATGTGACTTCCTAAAGGCGTGTCTCTCCTCAAATATAACATCCCTTCTCACCACCATCTTCCTTTGTTATGGAGTGTTCACCATGTATGCATTTGAAGTCTCACTATATCCCACAAAAATTCATTTTTGTGTTGAAGGCTCTATCTTCATCCTCTTCTCTCAAGGTACATGAATATATACTGAACACTTGAAGATGTGAAAATGACCAACCTGCAGTATCGCTCTTGTGAATTCTTCCTAAGGGGTCTTGTCCTACAAGACCTTATGAGGACTCCTATTGTGAATATATATTGCTGTGTTGTATGATTCTACCCAAAGGAACATGGGAATATCCTAATCATGGATCATTTCCTTGGAAACTCCAATGATGGCCTTGTTCTTCCTCTCTGCAACCCCATTTTTTCATGGGTTGTAAGGTACCATCAAATTCTTCTTAACTCTTGCCTCCTTGTAGAAATCCTTGAAGTCATTAGAGTTATACTCACCCCCATTATATGACTTCAAAAATTTGACCTTCCTCTTTGTCTAGTTTTCCACAAGAGATTTAAAATCCTAAAACTAACTAAATACCTCATCCTTGGCCTTCATGAAGTAGATCCAAGTACTCCTGGAGAAATCGTCAATGAAAGTCACATAGTAAATGTATTAAATCAAGGATGCTATTGACATATGACCACACACATCAGATTGGAAAAAAGCTAATATCCCCTTAGACCTACTATCAATGCTAGGAAAATCAGTCTTGGCATACATACCAAGTGCACACCCTTTGCATAATCCCTTTTTCTCCACATTAAATTCTGGAAGACCAATGAAAATATCCCTAAAAGTGGACAATGTTCCATGGTGTAAATGTGCTATCCTTATGTGCTACAACTCACATAGGTTTTTAGTGCTATGTACTAAAGCTTGAACTGGATAAATCTTCAACCTGTATAAGTTACCATCTCCAACCCCAATAACTATCCTTGAGTCAAGGCTAGACTCACTCATATATATAAATACTCATCCTTCCTTGAAAGTGACGGTAAAACATTTATCTTCCATACTTGAGACTGAGAGTAAATTCTTATTAAGCCTTGGAACCACCTTGGAACATACAACACATCTGTAACCTCCAACAAGCCCTCAGACTCCGTTTGGAATGAAACTATCCCCAATCCCACTGCACCATACTTGGCATCATCACCAAGCTCCATGTGTAGATCTGTTAACACCCAAAAAGTGCTCACTAGCTCATTTCCTTATTCACATGACCCATTTGTCCACTTTTTCACCATTTGAGCCTCTAAAGCCACCAAAAGGTCACCAAAAGACCTTAATACACCCCTTTTTTCCACTCAAAATGAATATTTTTCCTCAAAAAGCATAAAAAACCCTCAAAAAGGGTCCAGAATTCCCAAAAATATTAAAAAGGGAATAAAAATATTAAAAATATTCAAAAAAGGAAAAAGGAGGGAAAAGGTACCTAAACCATGTTGGTCAATACCATTGGTTTCCTCAAAACCATAATGGTATTCCCCACCACCAAAACCTATAAAAAGGTGGTAGGGGCTCCTCACTTTCCATCCATCCATCATCCTATCCTCATGCTATCAAAATCTCTCATGAGCTTTTGACCATTGTAGCAATCTTGGAGAAGAGACCACTGGAGCTTGGAGCTGCTCACCCTTGGAGCTACTCAACAATCTTCACCACTTGGAGGTATTACCATTGCAAGCACTTGCTTGCCCCTATTCTTAATACAATACTCATTCTTTTATTTCTTGTTATTGAATCATTATTAGAAAATTTTATTTGTTATATGCACATGGTAGTTTAGTTTAGTTTTAGATTTAGATTCACAATTGTTTTTGCTTTCAATATTGAAACTGCTATCACTTGTTGATAGGTGCCCATAGAACTAAGCATGGTTGCAAAACCAAGCCAACAAGATCCAAGTTCTGTTCTATCATACTGGTGAAGAAATCACATACCCTTTCATGTGACGAGAGGCACCATTGTTTATGAACCAAACACCACTAGAAACTGTGCTAGAAAGAAAAGACACCAATAAGAACTCCTTCTCGAACTTGGTGGAAAAATCACTCACTTGTGTGTCTGTTGTTCCAACCTATTCCTTCTTGCCCTTCTTATTGTTTGGATATGGTCCTGCATAATGCCTAGAATTGTGACAAGCAAATCATTTCACTTTCCTAAATTATTTCTTCTTTTCATCTCGATAGGTAGCTTCCCTACTCATATTCTCCGTGGCATTCCCCTTGCCCTTCTTTGCATAACTTGCAAGAGCAAGGTTCTCATCATCATCACCCGTGTGCTAGTTTCCATGTAGAGATTCCTCTTGAATTTCTTCTTGGATGAATTCATCCCATAATCTCTTCTAGTTAGGAATATTTTCTCATGCAACAATACCTTCATGAAGGAATCCCATGGATTAGTGAAGCCATTCAGAGTCGTCCTCATTGGCAACTCTAGATCTGACACATTCTCCCCAACTGTTTCCAACTCATCATGAACCTGTGTGGTCCTAGTGAGATAATAGGCTACTATATTTGATATGGAAATATTGGTGCCCCTAAGTTTCTCCCTCAACACCATCTTCATGTTGTGGTTATTACTCTGGGATAACTTCATCATAGCCTCGTGTTAAAGAAATATAATTGTGGAAGATATTCTATTTGTACTTGTCTATTGTATTATTGTATTCCTCCTTCGGGAGATGTCATTGATGTAATTGAAAATGTAAGAGTCAATGTAAACCCTAGGTCTTGTCTCGGCCTAGAAGAACCTAGAAAAGATTATTATATTTTGTATTTGACAAGTCGGCTCAGTCAGTTAGGAGAAGTCGGCCCAGTTGGGGAAAAGTCACCCCATCGAAAGAATATAAATAGAGGATGAGTTTCTCATTTGTATTCACTCATCTCACTCACACAAGTTTGCATAGGAGAGAGAGAAAAGTTCACACAAGTGGAAGAGAAGATGATTTTGTCTTGGGGTTTATCTTTGTACTTTGTGAATTCTATATTGAGGAATTTTTCCGAGGTTTTCTCCATTGTGGTTTCCCCGAGAGAAATATTGTGTTCATTGTGTTTCTTTTGCTTGCATTTCTTTCAATGATAAATTGTTTAATGTTATTATGCTAAACAAGTAGAAAAACTAACATGGTATTAGAGAAGGCCTGAAAGAAAACATTGTGCAGCCTCTGCAACTGCAGAAACTAGGGCTTTTTATTCCGAGATATCTCTCCATAGATCAACTAAAAAAGAGGGTGCATCTAACTCGCCTCACTAGGGTGCATATTTCTGTCAAAGCAGAATTCAATTTCGAGAATTTTCATTTTTGGGTCCCCCACTACAACCTGTGATAACTAGGGCATCAAGTGTTTGGATCATCTTCTCATAGAATTAGGAGAAGGAGTACTTTGCTCAAATCTCATTGAGAAGGTGAGTTTGCTCATCAAATTAGTTTTCCAAAATTTTGAAGTCATAAAATTAGGGTTTCTCTGTCAAACCCTAGATTAAGGAAGAAGTAGTTTTTAGAAGGAAAATTTTTTTGGTAAGTCTCAAATCTATTCTATTTCCATTTGAGGTTGTCATATTATCAATATGACAAAAAATACCAAGCTTAATGAGAATCTTGAGGGAGATGAGAACTTCAGAGCATGGAAATATAGAGTCATGCTCATTCTTGAAGAACATGACCTAGAAGACTTTATAAAGGAAGGACTTACAAAACCAGAGGGAGATGAAGCCAAAGCAAGGCATAAGAATAATATGGTCAAGGAAAAGAGGATCATAGCTTATTCTATCAAAGAAAACTTGATCCCTCAAGTGTCTTCAAAGAAGACTCAAAAAGAAATGTTAGATACCCTGACCAACCTATTTCAAGGAAAGAACATTAATAGGAAGATGACCTTGAGAAATCAACTCAAGGGAGTGAAGATATTGAAGTCTGAGTCCATTCACTCATACTTCTCCAGAGTGTCTTAGATCAAAGAACGATTAGAATCTATTGGAGACACTGTAGAAGATGTTGAAGTTGTGATGACCACTCTGAATGGTATCCCAGAGATTGGGAACCATTTGTTCGTGGCATATGTGCTAGAAAGAAACTAATCCAGTTCAGAAAACTATGGGAAGAGCGTGTGCAAGAAGAAGAGAGAGTAGCGGTAAGAGAGGAGAAACTAAATGACAATGAAGATCAAGCTTTGGAAACTCATGCCAAAGGTGGAAGGAAAAGGAAGAACGATGTACGTTCCCGTGAGGACTCTACAAGAAGATCTCAAAGACCTCAAAAGAAGTTCAAGAGAGACCTATCTTCAGTTGAATGTTACTCCTGTCACAAGACATGACACGTTGCAAGATATTTCCCACTCAAATATGGACAACATAAGAATCAGAAGAAGAGATTTCATGCTCATGCAGCGAAAGATAATGAGTACGATGAAGAAGTCAAAACCAAAGAAGATGAAGACTCCAGTGAAGAGTATGTACTAATATCATCCCTCACTGGTTCAGTATCTCGTGGAAGTGATACTTGGCTAGTAGATAGTGGACCTTCAAAACATATGACGAGATACAAAGAATCCCTCTCACATCTCATACATAAGGAATCTCCACACAAGGTAAAGCTTGGAGATGACTATCAAAATCCCATCAAAGGAATGGGAGAAGCCTCTTACAAATTGGACTCTGGAAAGTCCATAAACATGAAGGATGTACTTTATGTACCAGGTTTGAAGAAGAACCTTCTATCTATTTCAGCATTAGATAATAAAGGTCTTCTAATTGCATTTATAGATAGTGAATTTCTTATGTGGCCAAAGGGGAATACTATCAATGATGCAGTAGTCATTGGAGTAGAAGAAGGAGGACTTTACAAGCTTAAGGGTCATGCAGATTCAACACTGATGAACAGTACCATGAGCCCTTGTGAACTATGGCATAGAATACTAGCTCATGTATACTACAAAGCCTTACCAATAGTAAGTAAGGTGGTGACTGGACTACCAGAAATACAGGTTTATCATGAAGGAGTATGCAAACGATGTGCTCAAGGAAAAAGTACGAAGAATCCATTTCCAAGCAGCGACAACAAAGCTAAAGGTATTCTGGATATTATTCACTCAGACATTTGTGGACCTATGTCCACCACTTCATTAAGCGAGTATATTTATTATGCTTCTTTTATTGATGATTACTCCCGCAAAACATGGATTTATTTTCTAAAGAATAAGAATGAAGTTTTTTAAAAGTTTAAAGAGTTTAAGTCTTGTAGAAAATCTCTCTGAAAATAATATAAAGATGCCAAGGAAAGATAATGGAGGGGAATACACTTCAGGGGATTTCAAAGAGTTATGTAAACAAGTTGGGATTAAGAGGGAGCTTACTATTCCCTAAAATCCACAACAGAATGGTGTAGCTGAAATGAAGAACAAAACCATCATTGAAGCAGTGAAAGCTATGATCCATGATCAATACTTACCCATGCATATATGGGCAGAAGCAGCTAGAATCGCAGTATATGTACAAAACAGAATCTCTCACGGTGCTCTTGGCAACAAGACCCCAGAAGAGATGTTTACTGGTATGAAGCATGAAGTCAGTCATATAAAGATATTTGGATGTCTAGTATTTATCCACATTCCAAAAGAGAAGAGATCGAAGTTGGAACCTTCATGTAAGAAGGGAATATTTGTGGGTTACAATAAGAAATCAAAGGCTTTCCGTATCTACATCCCGGGATTCTGCCAAATTGAACTCGGACAGAATGTTACTTTTGATGAAGACACAGCCTTCAACAAATCCAAGAAGACTCATGAGGCTGAAGAGGAGCATGAATCCCCTAGAGTTACAGAAACGAACAATGTACCAGAAATAAATGTTGAAGAAGAACCTATTCCAAAAGATCATGATATGGCAGAACCTCAAAGACTTGAGGAGACACCTCGTGTAGAAAATCCAAGAAAGAGAAGACCAGCTTGGGCACGAGAATTAATACAAGATGCAAGAAGGTATGGTGCCCCAAAAGGAACCAGTAGAGAAAGAAAAATACCAAGGCCATATTCCAGTTATGTATCCCTGATGTGTAACCTTGTTGAAGAGGAATCAACATGTTTTGAAGATGTAGTAAAGAAGAAGGAATGGCTGGATGCTATGGATGAAGAATACCAATCCATCATCAAGAATGATGTTTGGGATGTGGTACCAAGACCGAAGGAAAATTTAGTCATTTCATCAAAGTGGACTTTCAAAACAAAACACTCAGCAGACGAAAGCATTGAAAAGTACAAGGCAAGGTTCGTAGCCCTGGGGTTCTCTCAGAAGGAAGGAATTGATTATGAGGATACCTTTTCTACCGTGGCCGGATATACCTCAATTAGAACCATTCTTGCCTTGGCAACCAAGATGAAATGGAAGTTACATTAGATGGATGTAAAGACGACGTTCCTGAATGGGAAAATAGAAGAAGAAGTATATATCGAGCAACCAGAAGGATTTGAAATAGAATATAGAAAGACACATGTATGCAAACTGAATAAAGCATTGTACGGGTTGAAGCAAGCACCCAGAGCATGGTATGGAAGAATTGATAGCTTACTGATGAGTTTGGGATTTACCAAGAGTAAAGCAGATTCTAATCTTTATTATAAGATTATGGATGATGAACCTATGATACTACTATTGTATGTGGATGATTTTTTCCTGATAGGATAAGAAAAGCCCATCACTGAATGTAAGAAAAGGCTTGCAGTAGAATTTGAGATGAAAGACCTTGGTATGATGCATTATTTTCTAGGTCTTGAAGTATGGCAGTTTCTAGATGAGGTTTTCCTTATTCAAGGAAAATACACAGTTGAGATCCTGAAGAGATTTGGGATGATGGATTGTAATTCCATGACTAATCTGTTGGTGACAAACTTGAAGTTCCTGAATGATGCTTCATCGGAGATAGTAGATGTTACCATGTACCAACGAATTATTGGGTCATTGATGTACTTGACCAATACTATACCAGATATATGTTTTGCTGTGAACACATTTATCCAGTATATGGTGGAGCCCAGACATGTTCAATTGATTGTAACAAAACATGTGATGAGGTACCTAAAGGGTATGTTGGATTATGGACTCAAATATGCTTCAGATAGTGAGTTCAGGATGTACAAGTACACAAACTCAGATTGGGCTGGAAGTGTCGAAGATAGGAAAAGCACTTCAGGATATTGCTTTAGTTTGGGATCAGGCATGATCTCATGGCTCAGTAGAAAGCAGCCTTGTGTTTCACTTAGTACAAAATAAGCTGAATATGTAGCAGCTTGTTCAACTTGTAGCGAAGCAATTTGGATTTGCAAGATGTTGGCAGGATTGTTCGATGCAGAGATAGATGTGATAGATATACTCTGTGACAACCAGAGTTGCATGAAGATGACAAAGAATCATGTGTTCCATGATAGATCGAAGCACATCGAGATAAAGTTTCACTATATCCGGGATATGGTGCAGAAGGGAGCTATAAATATCAAGTATATTCCTACTGAGGAACAAGTTGCTGATGTGTTGACTAAGCCTCTATCTCGCATAAAGTTTGAATACTTTCGAGACAAGCTTGGTGTGGTCTGGAAGGATCTCCCTCAAAAGAGGGAGTGATAGAGATGCCATTCCTAATTAGGTGACTGATGTCAGTCCAAGGGTGACTGAAGATCAATAATTGCCAACTAATAGAGTTCCAGTCCTTAGGTGATTGATGCCAGTCCAAAGGTGATTGATGTCGGTCCAAGGGTGACTGAAGATCAGTACTTGCCTACTGATAGAGTTCCAATCCTTAGGTGACTAATGCCAATCCAGAGGTGAATAATTTCGGTCCAAGGGTGACTGAAGATAAGTACTTGCCGACTGATAGAGTTTCAGTCCTTAGGTGACTGATGCCAGTCTATGTTACAACATATTTTTCCACCTTGTGAGCATTAGCACTCATTGGCCTTCATTATTCATTTGATTGTTTCAGATCCACTTTTTATCCTCCAGGAACCCTTGTTTCCTTATTTTTCTTCCTGTACGTGAGTTGCTTCACTGCAACTCGTGCATGCACAGGCTGTCCCACTATAGCCCATGTACATCGAGTTAATTGGTAAAAAACAGTAAAAAACTCTACTTTTTACTTCCAAAAAGCGTCCATTGTGACCTTTGGCCCTCCATGCATCTCGAAACGACTCGATTCGACCTTTCACCTACCATTGGGAGGGTTATATATTGAGCTCTTATGGCGTATGGAAGGAGGAGAAGGAGAGAGCAACGAAACTCTATTGGATTTTTTCCATGACTTGCATCTACATCCATTGATCCTAGTTGTTGTGAAGCTTTTATGTTCACCTACAAAACTCTTCCATATCATGTGAAGGACCCTATCCTTTACTCGTGAGTTTTCCATTACATGGGGGATTGAAGTGGTGGAGGCACAAGTGGAGGGACCTAGTTCTTGGTTCAGATGAGTTTCCGGCAAGAGGTTGTATCATGTACTTCTTGTTTATATTAGTAGAAATACTCATTTTCTCATCCAATTGATCTTGTGAATGATTGTTTAATAACATTGGGTAACATTTACTTATTATATCATGGACCATGTTATTGTTTATGCTAATGTCTTCCATATATTATACGCAATTGCTTGTATTAGTTGTTAAGACTAAGCTGCAGGTTCAAGTGTAGAGATTGGAAAGCTCAATGGGGATCTACATCAAACGTTCGGTTGAAGGTTGGTATTTTATGCCATATCTTAGCATTTTCATTTATATAGTATTGCATTGGGAATTGAGTTGATTTCTAGTCGTCATCTGTCTGTTGTGGTCTGCCCCAATCCACAGGAAGTTTTTCTCCATAACAGAAATGGCGAATCCAATGGGGAGGAACCTCCATTTTGGGGATTTTGGGCATTTTTTCTTGTTTTGAGTTTTTGTTTTGTCGAGCTTCTGTGTCATTGACTGGCTATTAGGATATGCATAGAAAATATTGAGTTTTCTTGGTTGTTTGATTCATTTTTGGTCCACCTACCTTTCCCTGTATGCGATTCAGCCTTGGTTAGCTCGCGTGTACCCGCTACTGTTAATACAATAGCCAACATATATACGCCATTGTTCAGTGAACAGTTGCATACAACTCCGAGATTGTCTTGTTTATGATCATTGGTTGTTGCTGGGTTGATTCTGGGTGTTTTTGAGTCTTAGTAGGCCTATTTCCTGACTGTTCCATGCTCTTTTATTGACTAAAAACTCCTCTTTCTTTTGTTTTTGAGCTTTTGGTTTCCAACCATTTTTTGTTTTTTTATAGCTCATTAGATTAGCTGAGTCTTACTTTTTGGGATTTGCTCAGTTGTCTGCTTTGCATGCTCTGCATTTTTACTAAAGAGTTCTGATTTTGCTTGCATTTTTCATTCATTTATATTGAAAAATACACAATCATTGCTTGCATTCTCATTTCATTTATAAGTGAAAATACAAAAAAAAAATTGCTTTATGTTATTGCATTTTGCATTAGAGTGCTTGTGCTTTCATTAGGACTTTCTTGTGCATGAAATTATAAAGAGATTGCTTTTTTATTTCAGAAATGAAACGTTGGTTTGACTGTCATTGTAGTTGCATACATTTTCATTGGTAGTTGAGTCTAGTGCTTTTTGGGTGTGCATTCATTGAGTCTATTCACGTCATTAGTTTCACCACCATATCCTTTGAGTAATCACAGCCATTAAAATTAACGCTTAATATTAAAATTGATTAGAACGATTTTCTCTTTTATAAGGTGCACCAACTAGTATAGGTTTAGAGTCTTGGAATAGATAACTGTGAGTAAACGATCCAAGACTATTAAACAAAACATTATGTGTCTGACCAAGGAGTGGTGAAACCCATGGTATACATCAGTGTTCTCAGGAAGCTCTACTCAAACCAGAGTTAAGCATGAGGTCACGGGAGATTGGTTTTGGAGATAGCCCTCCAATATTGGCTGAATGTGGGAGATATATCCAGGATTTGTTCGTATCTGAGGATTCTTGGGGGATTTGACCCTCTTGAGTTTCGGGCTTAGTTACCCTGCCCATACGATGGATCCCACCTGCAACTGTCTTCCTGAGCATTTGGTTATACGTGGTGGCCATAGTTTCTTTACCTAGGTATCACATAGGGTACTTGCAGCGGTTATTCTGTAAGTGTCCTGAGTCAGATAGGGTTCGGACAACACAGTTTTGTTTATGCAAGGATTTGACCGTGTTCGCACAGTGAATTATAGGGGCCCTTATGACTGATTATGTTACCTCCGGTTATAGTTTGGGAGTCTCAAGCCTCTCCTAGGAGAGACATACCGACTGTAGTGTCGGGAGGTCCCTTAAGGCAGTCCTGTTTGTGTGCATTTGGCTGTAGTTTCTTTAGGTGTGTGCTCTGTGACGTGCTAGTTGGACATTAGGAAATGTTTATATTTGTTGACTTTTTCGAGTCATCGCGGATCAAGATCCACCTCTCCGTCGATCTCGTCGTTTGGCTGGTTTACCAGTTAGCAATCTGTCGCAGTCTTTTATTAAGAAGCGTCGGAAGACTACTGCTAGTCTTTCATTTACATCCCACGAGCTTCAAAGGGTTCCTATCATGAGTTTTGCACCTGGCACGATGGGTGTCCCTGCGACCCCATTCAGTGGAACTAAAGGAAACTCTCCTCTGTGTACTCCTAGGATTGGATGGGGGGGAGATTCACCATACATCACTCCTCCTGGGTTTTGGTTATCCCCACCCATTAGTACGAATCCATTTGATGATACTCATACACCAGGTTTCCGATATGGTATGCCATGTTTTGACTCTACGACCGTCCCTATGACCACAAACCCTCTTTCATTGGGTATGCTTGGTGTTTTTCCAACTGCTACCTCCACTATGTCCGGTAGTCATGCTAGTTCTAGCCTTGGGTTTGGGGGAACTATACCACCTGTTACTGCACATCAGTTTGGGAGTGGTCACATCCCTCCATCTACTCCGTATGTTGGGAGAGGGCCACCTCCTAATACGGCCCCTAGTGTTAGTATGAATATTTTCCCTACTGGAGGTTTCATTGTAGGCATTGGTACTACGACTTATATCCCACCTATTAACCCGTATGCCTCTATACATATGCATGTGCCCACAAATGCTTTTATGCTTACGAATCATCCTCCTCCTAGTACTACGGTTCTCGGGGTTGGGAACATACCAATTTCTTATGGCCATCAATCGACTGCACCTTCCATGACTAGTTTCATTCAGTCGGTTTTGGCCCTTATTCCAATCCCCCCTATGGATCCTATTCCACGCATATGCCTATGTACCCTCACATGGGTCAGTTTGGAGGAGGTTATTATCCTTATGGTCATGGTCATGGTTACTACCAGAGTTCTTCGGCACCTCAGGTGTCGAGTTCTATGAACACAGTCCCACCTTATGGTTCGCAAGGTCAGTCTCTTTTGGGAGCTTATAATCAAGCTTTGCAGCCGCAGCTCCCGTTTCTTGCTAGATTTAATTTACCCGATCCTTCAAAGCTCATGAATGATCCAGTGTGTCACGACTATACTTGGCCTCCAGTCCCTACCAAGCTCCCTTCGGACGTTCCAAATTTTTAAGGGAAGAATGGTGACGATCCCGGTGATCATGTCACTACTTTTCACTTATGTTGCTCCTCGAATTCCTTGAACCATGACTCTATTCGTTTGAGGGGCACATATAGTAGTTTTAACAATTCGGCCTTGGTTTTCTTAGATCACTTTTAGTTTCCAGTTCATTACGATACTGGTAATGAACTCTTATCTACCTTCCGTCAGGACAAATCCACACACATGTATGATCATATTCAAGAATGGCGTCGACGGAAGAGGCTAGTGAAATCCAACATTCCTCCAAAATTTCTATTGGAATGGTTCCTTAAGTCTTTACTCCCTTCCATTTCAAAGGATGTCTCACTGCCTGGTATTATGATTGAGGAACAAGCCATTTTCAAAGCCCAATAGCTAGACATAGTCTATGCTCAGTCTGGAATATTTTACGACATTATTCATGATGCACCGAGATCACGCCATGAGCCCAAGCCTGTTCCTGGACTGCATGCCGATGGAGTCGTTGGTTCCACGAGTACTCATCCCATAGATTTGTTTAAAAATCAAATGCACAATTTGTCTATTAACCAATCTACCCCTGGACAAGCTCACACCTCGTTTGTTTCCACCCAATCATTCGATGTTCACTCTATACAATCGGCGAACCCATCAGGTAACCAACAACCTGGTGGAAAGAAGAAGGGGAGAAATAACCATAGGGGTGGAAATAATGGAAACAATAGAAATAATTCTAAGAAAGAGAACGCTAACCCTCCTCGAGATGGCGGATATGCTGGTGGGGACCGCAAACCTAGACATAAAGTGAAATCTCCTTGCAAACTTTGTTCGGAAGATCACCTTACACATTTATGTCCTCGTATTGAGGAAGCTTCGAAACATCTTGCACAGAGACCATCTGTGTTGAAAGATCCCCTTCCACATCACCAAAATATGGCTTCAAGTGCTTTCGTCACCAGTAATGGCTCTAATGAAGCTTCGATGTCCTCTACCCATGCCGGTGGCTTTGGATGCGTTAACATGGTTCAATTTGAGGTTAATATCGCTACTTGCTCACGTGACTATGGAGTGCCACAACCTAATATGGGGAATGAGCCCCCTCCTCCTGATTCTCTATTGCATATTGAGAAGCCTAATTCTATGCCATGTATACCAAAAGGTGTTCTTAAGTGCTCGATGCACAATCCCAATGCTCGAGCTTCCCATAACTACTCCATTGTAGTATATTTGGGCCAAACTCCGTGTTCCATGTCGGCTCTTGAGGTTCTCCAGGATTTCCTTCTCAAAGGAACGCCCTTTTATGTGCTTTAGGAGTTCAGGATCAGGGTAGCCCTAATGTTATCAAGTTTGACACTTTTGATGTCCATCCTCGCTTGCCTTATCATGTGGCTTTTCAAGTCCATGTTAGGTGCTTACAAATGGTCATTAAATGTACGGTGGTTGACGAAGGTGCTTCCACCTCAGTAATGTCGTTAGCTTGTTGGAAAGATATTGGCTCTCCTCCCTTGTCAAAGTCTATGACCATGCTTACTGCATTCGATGGTAGGTCGTTTAGGTCACATGGTATTCTCCCTTCCCTTGAGGTCCACTTGGGTGGGAAATCTATGCCTATTGAAGTCGAGGTGGTTGATGCGCCCATCGAATACAACCTTTTACTGGGTCAGAATTGGATCTATGCGATGAGAGAGATCATGTCCTCCATTTTAAGAGTTATTTTCTTTCCTCACGAAGGCAAAATTGTGACAATTGATCAGCTAGATTTCACTAGTTCCAATACCGTAGCATCTCCAGGAACTATTGTTACTCAAATAAAAAATTCTCAGCCGGCAACAGGGAATATGGTGTAGGATTGTATTCCTCTTTGATGGGATCTTTCGACTTTGTTGCACCAATCTCCTTCATTGGAACCATTTTCGATAGTGCGCCTTCCTCATTGAATAACGTACCATTCCGGACATCATACTTTAGAGATCCATGGACTTTACTATCCACGAGTTCCCCGTCTGGAGACGTTTCACACATTGGAATGGCTATTCCCTTATCTGCAGTCGAGCTTGATTACCATGATATTCAACAAGCTACTAGAGAACCATATCTCTCTTCTTGGACAGAAGAAGAATATCCCGTTATGTTTCTTGCATGGGAAATCGAATCATCTTGCTCACATGATTGCCTTGATGGTACTTTGCCTTCAGATGAAGCTCTTATTGAGGCCATGAACGGTAGTGATAAGCCTTGGGAAGATCTACATCATCAATCTTATTTTATTCCCAACCTTGACCTTATTGAGAAGGAGGAGTTTCGGTCGACTCTTGCAGAGAAAGTTGGTTACCATGTGGCTACTTTGGATTCGCATGGTATTTACGTGAAGGGGAATATGGCGAATATCTCCCCAACCATTCTGGTAAACATTTCTCGCACTCCCGGAAAGATTGAAAACATTTATATTGGTGCCGATTGTTCTCTTGAGAAGATCCACATTTACACTGAGTTATTCAAAGAATTTCAGGATGTTTTCTCCTGGTCATATGAGGAGATGCCAAGAATAGACCCTAGCATTGTCGAGCATGAGATTAAGACTCATCCAAATGTTAAGCCTGTTCGAAAACGTCTTCGTGTTGTGAATCCTAGAAAGGCAGTCGCGATCAAGGCAGAGGTAGAGAAACTACTCAAAGCTGGTTTCATCTACCCGATTCCCCTTACCGAATGTGTGTCAAGTCCCGTTCATGTGGATAAGAAGCAAGGAACAATCTGTGTGTGTACCGATTTTAGAGATCTGAACGGAGCTTTTCCTAAAGATAACTTTTCCACTCCATTTATAGACCAAATTTTGGACGCATGTGCGGGAAGCAAGGTGTTTTCGTTTATGGACCGGTTCTCATGATACAATCAGATCCAGATTAAACTCGAGGATCAACATAAGACCGCTTTTATATGTCCTTGGGGTACCTTTGCATAATGGAAGATGCCCTTCAGCCTTAAAAATGCTGGAGCTACCTTTCAGTGGGCTATGAAATATGCTTTTCATGACCTTAAGTGCATAGTAGAGGCTTATTTGGATGACCTTGCTGGTCACTCTCGCAAGAGAGTAGATCACCCTAGTCACCTCCACCTCATTTTCGAAAGATGTCGGTGTTACAAGATTCGTTTGAACCCCAACAAGTGCATCTTTGTCGTGAAAACGAATCATCTTCTAGGGTTTGTGGTGTCAAAAGTGGGTATTAGAGTCGATCCTCTAAAGGTTGAGGAAATACTTCGGTTGCCTCCCCCACGTAACTTGATTTAGCTTCAGAGCCTCCAAGGGAAAGCCACTTTCTTACAATGCTTTATCGTGAACTATGCCAATCTTACTAAGGGTTTCGTGTGACTTTTGAAGAAGGACACTCCATTTATATGGGATGAGCGAGCCCAACAGTCTTTCAACGCTTTAAAGAAAGCCTTGGTATTGGCCCCTCTTCTTAGTCCACCCAACTTTGCAATAGATTTTTTGCTTTATGTGGTTGTGTCTCAAGAGACGATTGGTATGGTCTTAGTTCAGGTGGATGATGTGCTCCAAGAGCATGTTGTTTATTACCTTAGTTGAAATTTAGTAGACGTTGAGCTGAGATACTCTCACATTGAGAAATTGGCCCTTGCGACTGTTCATTTAGTCCAACGATTACGACATTATATTTTGCTTAGGAAAACCACCGTTATAGCACACGTCAATCCATTTCAGTTCGTGCTCTCACGACGCTTAATTGGGGGGAAATATAATAAGTGGATTGTAATCCTTCGGGATTTTGATCTTTATTTTGCTTCTGCGAAGTTGGTGAAGTCCTTGGTTTTCGCTGAGCTTATGTTGGATTTCCTGAGACTTGATGAGGACGTAGTCCATGAAGAATATTTTGTGGATGAACATTTATTTCTTATCTCATCAACGGACCCTTGGTATGGAGACATTATTATATATCTCCAAACTCTGAAGTTCCATTCGCATTATTCACAAGATGAACGACGACGTGTGAGACATCACGCTAAAGACTATGTCATCGTCGACGACACTTTGTATTGTCGGGGAAAAGACTCCATCCCGCATCGTTGTTTAACTCAGGAAGAAGCAGAGCTAGTGCTTAATGACTGCCACGATGGGGCGTGTGGTGGTCACTTATCTAGGCTTGCGATAGCCCAATGTATCTTGCGAGCAAGTTACTTCTATCCCATGATATTAAAAGATTGTATGAATGTCGTGAAGAGATGTCACCCTTTCCAGGTGTTCTCTCGAAATGTACACTCCCATCCTATGCCCCTTCATCCAGTGGTCACCATCGGTTCCTTCACCAAGTGGGGGGTTGATTTCATGGATTGCAAACCAACTTCGGTTGGGGGGCATCACCATATTATTGTGGCCGTTGATTACTTTTACAAATGGGCTGAGGCCATGCCGACCATAAAAGTCGATGGTGCTATAGAAACCCACTTCGCATTCAATCAAATTATAGCTCGATTCGGTATCCCGAAGGAGATTGTCACTGACCATGGCAGTCACTTCCAAAACAAGATGATGGAAGATTTATCACTTAAACTTGGGTTTTGGAAAGATCATTCATCTTCATACTATTCCCAAGTGAATGGTCAGGTCGAGGCAGTAAATAAGTCCTTAAATACCATTCTCCAACGAACCATCCGACAAAGCAAGAGCAATTGGCATATCATGTTATATCTTTCTTTGTGGGTGTATCGAACCGCAGTAAATACTTCCACTGGTTTCTCACCATTTCAGTTAGTACATGGTGTGGAGTCCATTCTACCGATTGAATGTGAAATCCCTTCATTGAAACTAGCTATAGAGCTCTTGCCTGACACTTCAGATGTTGAGCAGTGTTTGATCCACCTTGAGCAGCTTGACGAGGAGCATCGAGATGTCGCTGTGGCTATAGATGCCAACAAACGTCATGTTAAGGTTCAGTATGATAGGTCTATCCATCCCCTGCAATATGTTGAAGGTGACTTATTCCTCCTTTCTGACCAAGCTAAGGAACCCCTGGGGGCAGGCAAGTTTAACCCCATGTGGCACGGTCCTTACATTGTGAGGCGTGTCCTTGAGAAAGGAGCCTACGAGTTAGAGTATTATGAGGGGAACACCTTGAAGGAGCCTAGAAATGGGCTCTACCTCAAGCGGTATTATGCTTGAGCTTCTAGCTCGAGCTAATACTTTTGTATACTATTGTATAGTTGTTTATGTACATAGTTTAGTTTTCTTTTGATTTTTTGGGTCTATTGATTCGCTTCCGTTTGGTTGACAGATGTCAGCATAATCTCTAATGTTCTTGGGATTCACGGATGGGGCTATTTGTCATACTTAGAGACTAGATTCTGCTGCGTGGGTTATTTACTCGCCCGACCATCAAATTGTGTCTTTCGGAGGAGCTTGTCTTGGTCCTACATCCAACAATGTGGTTGAGTACAGTGTTGTTGTTGAGCTACTTCGCGATGCCATTTTGAATGTATCCAGTCTTTAGAATTCCGCCTAGATTCGCAACTGGTTGTGTCTCAATTGAACGGCCAATACCGTGTGAGGGATCCTACGTTACTAAGGAGGTTCTTAAGGGTAAGACTCTTGGAGCGTCAATTTGTTTTTATTACATACATTCATGTTCCAAGACGTTTTAATCATGTACCTAATGCATATGTTAATTATGTCCTAGATTGGCATTTGTCACATCAATAAAAGAAGCATACAAATAACATTCATTCATACATTTGTACATACACAATAGTAGAACCAGATAATCATAGTTTTTCATTAATAATATGTCCAAAAGTGGTGTCATAATATAAAACTGGAGCTCGTAGCTCTCAAATATACATAGCCGATACAAAAAATAGGACTCCATGGCATCTAATCCATACGGGGAGGCCTCCATGACAAACTTATAAGTCTACCAAAACAGGGTTTCAGGAAGTTTTGAACCAGTCTAGTAAAATACCCACCTAGGTTAGAGGAAGATGAGTTTGAAGGTGAAATCATTTTGGTTGTGCTCAGTAAGATGTATTACATCATATGGTATCATTGGTTCAGGGTTTTGTTGAAAGTAAGAATCCACCTTAGTTGACCTAGGGTTTGGAAATTTATCTAAGGGTCAGCACAAAAGTTCAGAAGGCCATTTGCAAATGCCCACCAAATGTTGTCTTGGTGTCAAATATAAATTTTTCCAATGAAATGAGTCTGTTCTTTGGTGATGTTTCTATCCAATCATGCTTTTAGTTTCCTCCTTGATGGTCACATGTGCAAGAAATTAACCTGCCAAATTGAGAAAAACCATGTTTTGCCTGTTAAAAATAAATAAAATTTGTCGAAGTGTTAAAACCATAAGGTTAAGGGGCTATTTGGAAATGCTTGCCAGAGATTGTCCTTGTGCTAATAAATTCATCAGATGGCATGGGTCTGTTCCCTGATGATCTGGCCATTTATTCACAATCTCATATTTTTCTTTGGAGGTTACACGTGCAAAATACAAGCTTGCTAAATTGAGAAAAAGTTTGTCTTCCTGTCTAAATGAAGTCTGAGAGGCCATTGGAAATGCACGCTAGAAGGTGTGGTTGTGAATATAAATCCATCCAAAGGTTTGGATCTGTTCTTTGGAAACTTTTCCATCTATCCATGGTATCAGTTTCTTCTTTGGTGCTCACACATGCGAAAATTACACCTACCAAGTTAGTGAAAAATCATATTACCCTTAAAGAAGGAAAAATGCCTGCAAAATGTGAAGAATTATGCCTACACAGTCTATGAAAGGTAATGCACGCAAACATTGTGAACATCATGATGTCTATAGATATGGTGGAAGATATGGAGAATAATTTTGTGAGTATTATGCCTGCAAAACATTTATGAAAGGCTATATAAAAGCATTTGCAGAAACAATGAGCTACATGAATAAATTAGAGATAAATAAACAGAATCGTATTATTCATAAACAGAGATATGATAACAAAATATGAGCTACATGAATAAATTAATAAAAATATAATGAAGCAGATTTTATTAAATAATAAATAGAGACATATTCTTTGTGAAAGGACGCGGGTTTATTTTAGAAGGACATAATTAATTGTTTAATATAGGTTTTGATGAAAAGACATGATGGTTCATATGAATATGATGAATATATTAGACGGAGTTTGATTCTGGAAGCTAGGTGTCTTTGGGTGTTGAAGATGAGCATCTAAAGCAGCATAGATACCAGAGAAGAAGAACAGAGTCTCTGTATATTCGATATGAAGAACTGAAGCAGTGTAGAATCCAAAGAAGGTAAAAATAATATGAGAGTGTCTATTGTGTGCTTAAATAAAGATCTGAAGCAGTACATATATCAGAGAAAGAATAAAAGGAACAGAGGTAGTCTCTGGAGCTTGGATTGAAGATCAGAAACATAGGACAATGAAAGCATTAACAGATATATATCCCATTGAAGTTATAAGATCAAATTATGGAGGTAGGGTGGTTCCAAGGAAGGCTATAGGCCTGCAAGGGGGTTGTAGCCTCCTTCCAATAGTTGCTGGTAAATAAGGTGTCGAAGCATCCTTTCAGTATTAGTTGATAAACCAGGGGATCATAGCCTCCTTCCAGTAGTAGTTGGTAAATAGGGTGTAGTAGCATCCTTGTCTGTAGTAGCAGGCATAAACTAATTGTAAATATAATTTTGCAGTTATAGAAAGAGGTTGTGGTTTTTCCCAATTGGGCTTCCACGATAAAAATCTATGTTCTATGTATCTTGTTGATTCTATGTTTTAATTAATATTAAAAGTGGTTTAAATTGTTAAAAAGATAACAATATTGATTCACACCCCCTCTCAATATTGTCCAATATTCTAACAATTGGTATCAGAGCAGGATCCTTCACTACAGTATAAACCATTGGAAGGAAGATCCTATTAAAAACCACTATGGATCAACAAGAAGGGATTTCCTCCGACAGAACTCCAGTACTTAATAAATAAGGATATGCATTCTGGAGCATAATAATGAGAGTGTACTTACAATCATTAGGATATGGAGTATGGAACTCAGTAATCTATGATTACATCCCGCCAATATTAATAAGGAATACATCTCAGAAAGAGTCCAAGAAAAATAACTCAAGGGAAATGGAGTGTGAAAATCCTCACAGTAGATCTAAGAACTGATGTATACCTCACAAGAAAGTAATTGATTAAGCAAGAAAATAGAAGAAGAGTGGTCAATGCATTGTAAAGGAGCAACAGAATAATACAGTAGAACTCGGATAGAAGCAAAATAACTTCACACACACTAATTCATTAATAAAAAATGGACAAATAAATAATACAATGCATGAGGAATTCGAATGCCAAGGTGGAAATTCGAATTAGCCTTCATGGGGTGATAAAAAGATCACTAGAGTGTCATCGGAGCACAACTAGTAGTCTATCTCATCATCAGTGAAGTCATCAATGCTGATCAAGTAACTGTCAACCATCAGTCAAGCTGAGTCTAAATGAGTGTGGTAGGTGTATTTGAGTGTAACGGGCACTAACTGAATGAAGGAGGATCAGTGAATGGGCAATCTAGTCTCACTAGAGGTCTATCGGAGTGATACAGTCAGTTGAACTGAAGATAACTGAAGTAACTGAAGATAACTGAAGTACAACTGAACTGATAAGTGAAGAAGTGCGCCTTTTTCAAGTGGATGGTGAGATGTGGGTGCATCACTAGCTAGGAGGGCTCAAAATGAGTGGAAATAAGCTCTCGAGTGCTGGAAGACTAGCGTCTAGGTGCTGGAGGTGTCAACCTGATGACTGGGTAGCATGCGGATGCATGCAAAATGCATGCTGCATGCAGGAATGCATGCAAGACTGAAGATGCAAATGATGAAAATGCTGGTATGACTAGGATGGAGTATAGGAATATCCTAACAACCCCCCTTAATCCATCTTGGGCCTTGGTAACTGAAACCAAAGGTCACCCAATACAATGAATGATAACAGTCAATAAACCGAGGAAATGGGGAAAACCTCATGGGAAGAATACCCCCCCTCAAAATAGACTGTAAGGCACACACAAAAATAAATGCTCCAAACTCAAGCAGGTGTGATGCTTGGTCATATGTCTAGAGGTATCTTCTTCTTGGGAAGAATTAGTTCATGCTCAAAAAGCATGTGCTTGTACTTGCTCTTCAGACCGAATGTGATGAGAACAAATCCAAAAGTATGAGGATGATCCTTGAACCTATGATTTGAATCACTTGAGGTAGGATCAAATCTATGAATGTGCAGATAGTATTTTGTCTTCTCCTTCGAACCATCATGGGTGAGATTATGCCAAAAAGAACCATCACATGATTGCTTGAAATCCAAATCAGATTTAAGACTTGAAGAATAATTTCTTGAGATCTCCTTTGAACCAGCACGGGTGAGATCAAAACTATCATATGCATGAGAAATTATCCCAAGTAGTGATTGCTTAGAATCCAAATTAGATCCAAGACTTGAATCATGGTTTCTTGAGATCTCCTTTGAACCATTAGAGGTGAGATCAAAACCAGTAAGTGCATGAGAAATTATCCCAAGTAAATGGCAATGGTTTCTTGAGATCTCCTTTGAACTAGCAGGGGTGAGATCAAAACCATGATGTGCATGAGAAATTATCTCAAGCGAATGTCAATGGCCATAATCTTCAATAACCTTCTGAAAGCATGAGATAATGATCATATAGTAGTAAATCAGAGGTGATTGATCAGGGAGAGCGAATGCATTACCTCCAATGGCTGATTTTACCTCCGAAACATTCATGTGATCATGATGAAAACCAACAAACTCTGGTGCAAGAGAGGATTTAGGACCTTCTGCAATTTCTAGAGTGTGAGCTGGCACAGAATTTGAAATAGAAGAAATTTGGAGCATGAGTGTAGAATCTACAAGTTCTTCTTCTTTGTGGACAACATCAATATGAGATATGTTTGATACTAATTCATGATTTGAGAGACCATCAAGGGGAGCGAATGCATCACTGGGATTTCTCTCGAAGGGGTTTGGACCAATCCCTTCATTCTTTCTGCCAAATCTTTCATCCAGGTAGGCCCATAGCTCTTTTGGAGATTCAACATCATCAATGAATTGATGTACCAAGCATCGAGACATAGCAAGCATCATGGTTCCCATGGCTCTGTCACCATTATTTAACCAGCCGATCTTTTCTTCAGAGGATTCAAACTCTCTCTCAAAACAATAATCAAAGAGACCAATTCTCTTCAAATGTGCTATCATCTTTGGTTTCCATTCATCATAGTTGAATGGATAAAGAGGATCATAGTTGAATGGAGGAGGATATATTTCTTCTGAATACATGGAATTTGTAGAATACCTACAAAAACAATAGAAAATATCTGCAATTGCTACTGCTGCAAAAGTGCAGGAACTGCTGCACTCGAAATCTTGATAATAACCTGCAAAAAAATCTCAGGAATGGAGATAAACAATACTCTCAACATGCTCTGATACCATGTGAAAATCCTCACAGCAAATCTAAGAGTTGATGTATACCTCACAAGAAAGTAATTGATTAAGAAAGAAAATAGAAGAAGAGTGGTCAATGCAGTGTAAAGGAGCAACATAATAATACAGTGGGACTTGGATAGAAGCAAAATAACTTCACACACACTAATTCATTAATAAAAAATGGACAAGTAAATAATACAATGCATGAGGAATTTGAATACCAAGGTGGAAATTAGAATTAGCCTTCATGGAGTGATCAAAAGATCACTGGAGTGTCATCAGAGCACAACTAGTAGTCTATCTCATCATCAGTGAAGTCATCAATGCTCAAGTAACTGTCAACCATCAGTCAAACTGAGTCTAAATGAGTGTGGTAGGTGTAATTGAGTGTAACTTGAACTAATTGAATGAAGGAGGCTCAGTGGAGGGTGCATGAGGAGTTAACTGAAGTCAGAATGGGCAATCTAGTCTCACTGGAGGTCTATCGGAGTGATACAGTCAGTTGAACTGAAGATAACTGAAGTACAACTGAACTGATAAGTGAAGAAGTGCACCTTTTTCAAGTGGATGGTGAGATGTGGGCGCATCACTAGCTAGGAGGGATCAAAATGAGTGGAAATAAGCTCCCGAGTGCTGGAAGACTAGGGACTAGGTGATGGAGGTGTCAACCTGATGACTGGGCAGCATGCGGATGCATGCAGGAATGCATGCACGACTGAAGATGCAAAGGATGAAAATGCTGGTAGGACTAGGATGGAGTATAGGAATATCCTAACATGGAGGCCATACTTGATGGATTACCTCAACCCATCAAAGAGAAGATAGGACAATGTATCTCAGCTAAGGAACTCTGGGTCAAATTGGAGAAACTTTACTCAATTGAAAAAAGAGTAGAAGCAAGCCTTGCTATTCTCGAGGATGATAGTGATGATGAAGAAACCTCCAGTCGTAAGGAAGACAAAAAGAGTAAAATCATATACAAGAAAAAATTTAATAAAAAGAAGAAAAACTTCTATTCCATGGAAGATAGTGAATATGAAGAGATAAGTGAAGATGAAAAAAATCTATTCATGGGGACAACAGCTTCAGAAAATGATTCAGATGTGGAAGGAGAGGTGGACCTAAAGCAAGAACCCATAAGTTCCCTTGAAGAATTGAGAAAGAGCAGAATGAAGAACAATTATTTAAAAGAAAATTTGTCAAAGTACCAAGAAGAGCATAAATCAAAAGAAGAGGAAGTCAAGACCCTCCAAGAAGAGTTGCACAATTCAAGACAACAAACAATGGCTAGCATGAAAGAGGCAGAGAGATTAAAACAGGAAGTTGTTAACTTCAAGGAAGAAGTAATTAAGAGGCTAAAAGACCAGTAGACCATTAAAGAGAACAACTCAAGGACTTTAGATGAAATCCTAAGTATCCAAATACCATCAAGTGATAAATCTGGATTAGGTTATCACAAAGAAAAGAAGCCAGAATGTTTGTCTTTTACATTCCAAGATAGAAATAAAAGAAGCTATGTTGTTGCACTCAAAAGCCCAATTAAGAAGGATAGTCAGAAATCTGCTCCCTCCTCTCATAATAAAGATAGAAATGATATGATACCTAATAGAGAAATGACAAGCAAATATTTTTCAGTCATTTCTACTCTTGTAATAATTTTGGACATATGGCTAGAGAATGTAAGCTGAGAAAGAATGCTTCAATAAAATTTCATAAACAAAGGAAGGGAAGGAAGAAGATGGAAGTTTTGAAGCAGAAAGATCAAATATTCATCGAATATAAAGGAAAGTTCTATGGATATTGTCACTGTTGTCACAAGTTTGGTCACAAAGTTATTGATTGCAGAACCAAGGGAAAAGATCAAAGTACAAAAGACAAAAGACAAAGAATATCAGTAAGAAGGGTACCTCACGTGAATATGTGGAGAAGAAAGTTAGATGACAAAGATTCAGAAAAAACAAAGACCCCAAGCCACAAAGAAGCTATGAAAGATGACTGTGGAACTAAAGAAGAGTGTCTTTTCTAAAAAGTTTCTCATGACCTAGAAGAGAACCCTGAAATTAGCATTAGAAGGGATCATATAATCAGGGGGAGTTAATATCAGAAAATTGCAATTGGTATTTGAAAGTAATTTATATCTTTTGGTAAGAATAAAAAACTATCTTCATCAAAGACAAGAAGTAGAGTAGAGGTGACAAATTGAAGAAAAACATTTTGTCTAGAAAACATCCACGTGACAAGCACACTTAATGGTTGAAGTGTAACAAAACCAAAAGCAGAATTAGAGAAGACAAGAGATGATCATGGTTAAAAGATAAGACTAGTGTATGGTTGATGTTACCAGACAATCTACCGAAAGCGGACTTAAGGCATGATCTTCCTAGTTCAACGTGAATCTAGAACAAATCAAACGGAACATAACATGCTTTCCTAGAACAAATAGAAGTGCAAACAGATGGATAGATCACTTACCTCAGATTTGCAGATCCCTTTTCTCTTTGTTGATCCAATTCTCCAGCGTCGTCAGATCTCGAGCTGCAAGACCCTGTTGAACACATAGAAACTAACAAATAGTGAAAGCATACATTTAATATGATCAATCGAAGTTAACAGTTAAGGAAGAAAACTCTAAACATTATCAATGAGACAACATTTATGGAAAGAGATTATATTAACTGTATAAAAGTGGGAGTTACATAGAAAGGAGAAAGATACAACCAAATCCTTAATGTCGCATCCTCCATCCAACATGTCCAAGCCAAACCTCCAAGATGGTACAAGCTTCCCAAGATGATTAGGGATCACCAATATGGATTCTACCAGCATAAGGATACTATAGACCTTCCTCCTCTTCCCATGGAGAGAGGGGGTGTTTATATAGGGCTAAAGAGATAGGGTAGGTTGAGGATTAGGGGGAGATGGTTAAGGGATCCTCCCATTAGGTTAGGAACCAAAATGCCACCTCTCCTAAATTCTAAGGATGACCCTCCACCTCAACAAGCTTCGAGAAGGGTCTCGAAACTTCGAGTTTTCACCTATAAACACCCCCGACGCACCTTACATGAAGAGACAGAGCGCCACTGAGGGCTGGCGCACTTTCCATGAAGGGAAATAGCGCGGGTGGCACACCTTGTCAGTGTGCAAAGTGTGTTGGCTCACCTTGTCTGAAGGGAAACTGCGTCGGTGTAGTTAGAGAAGGAAAAAACCTAGGGAAAAACCCAAACTCAATGCACTTTAGCTAAGGGAACTTCAGAGATTGGGCACAAATTTGACACATGGATCATGGTGATGAGATTTAGGTGTAACAGAATGTCTCCCAAAGCATGAATCTAGCAAAGTAAGTTAGGTGAAATGCTTTGTAGTAAGAAACGAATAGTGGCAAGGACTTGCTGGTTGGAAGGAGCTGTTGTAGAAATGACCCTGAGATCCACAAGTCTCATATGACACAAAACATGGTTTCCCACCAATACAATGCAGATCCATGGTAGTAGAGACCGACTGAATGCAATCATGGCTACTAGACACAATCGTAGATCCATGATGAGATGATAACACAGGCACGACCAATACAAAGTGGATCCGTGTAATATGACTCAAACAATCTCCATCACAACCTGGGTATAATATGACTTCCCCAGAGTCTTCAAGCCGAACCCGCAATGATACAAATCTATCCATGTGATTACAATGTTTTGGAGTCGAACATGGTAGAAACCACTTGATTACCGGTCATTAATGTATACCGTTGACAAGTGTGAGGGAGATCACCATTGATGTCGATGATTCCCAAGGTATCATAGTACATACCATCAAGCGTGAATAAAGGGCTTAAAGTCAAACACTCGATGGGATCTTTCAATCAAGAGTTAATGATGTAAACTCATGTTGAAAGTGAGGTAACCTGCCATTAAGGTATGCAGGTCCAAGGTACTCGATTGGTTTCTAGATTCAATCCTTGGATGATGTGTTGAAGTCGACAAGGATGAATCCATCGAAGGAGGGTCATGATGAATCCCCCATCATCGATGCGAAACTTGGTAACATATGTTTGGAGTAGATCGGATATGGTATAGTAACATGCAAGACTGAATCAGAGTAGACCGACATGATCGAAGGTGTACTGACTGCAGATAATGAGTAACAAATGTCTCTTGAACATGGGCCTGGCATGACTTGGCAGTATTGACATGACAAGAATGATACCAACCCTTAATGCAACTGATGGTGGAAGCATTCTTTGGATGACCCAAAGGAGTGACAAGACTCATGGAATTGACAGGACTCGAAGACAAATAGATTACCCAAGTACTGGATGCAAATGCAAACTAGTGCCATGTTCAAGAGTGGCTACGTACTGCCGTAATTAAAGTGTAACACAAAATCTTCCCTTTTTCCCCATCATGACTGATGATTGCCTCACTTGTTTTTTAACGAACTTGAAGAGGGTAAACAAATGGTCGGTAAAGCTCATCCCATGGATGAGTCCAATCCCAAATGTTTTACGAACCTAGGAAAGGAGGGGTTCGTCCCATTATGGGCCCTACAATGTCAAATTTTAGCGAGTCCATAGAAGGTAAACTCGACGTCATTTCATGTTTAGAGAGTATGAAAAGAACTAAAGAAGACTCCAAAGGTTCTTTTTCGTAAAGTTATCCTCTTCACTCGGAAAAGGGTAAAACAACACAAGAGAGGACTCTTCCAGTCATGATTGGATGGAGTATTCATTTTTCGTAAATAGTACCCCTTGGTTTGAAAAATGGGTAAACTATCACCAGGGGGTACGATAATTCAGATCCTTTTACAAGCGTGAACGAATCAATTTCGCTTAGCCATCTTTTCCTATTTTAGGAGTCTAAAAAGAGCTTAAAGAGGAATCCATGAACAACTTTGTCATGGTTGATAACCGAGTACGACAAAGGAAAAAGTAAACTCCACACAGTTCCTTTTCTGTAAATAGTCTAGCGAGGCCAGATAAAGAGATAAACCTATACTCGTTAGACAAACCTTTTTACTCAAAATTTTAACGAGCACGATAATGGTATCAAAAGCACTCGGAATCTTTTTCATATTTAAACCAGGGCACGAAAAAGTAAAAACTAAGCTCAAACCACTTTTCATGTTTTAACCAGAGCACGAAAAAAGTGAAAAGTAAGCTCAAACCACTTTTCATGTTTTAACCAGAGCACGAAAAAAGTGAAAAGTAAGCTAAAAAATACTCCCATTGGTGGACTCTTCCCCAACATGGTATCTAGAGGTTGGTAGATGCCCCCAGCATGATTGCTAGAAGTAAGTGACTTAGCTCCAACATGATGTGGAGAGGCGATCGAGTTGACTTCAACATAACGTCCAGAGGTTGAGAACATGCCCCCGAAGCTTCATTTCATTTGCCTGAGGCATAGGTGGATGAAAAGAAGGTTCAGCTACTAAGTCTACGAGAAGACTTGACTCAAAGGGAAAGGATCTGTTTCATTTTTTAATGAGATTGAAACAGGAAAAGAACTGTGCTCCTGGGAACCTATTTCATTTTTTAACGTGCATGACATAGAAAGGGAACTATGCTCATAGGGAGATGGTTTCATTTTTCCACAAACTTGAAACCAAAGGTAAACTATGCTCCAAAAAAGGGCCATTTCATTTTTTAACGAGCTTGAAAGGGAATAAAACTATGCTCACATGATACTGTTTCATTTTTTAACGAGCTTGACATAGGAATAGAACCATGCTCGCGGGGTACTGTTTCATTTTTTAACGAGCTTAAAACAGAAAGAAAATGGGCTCAAGATTAAAGGCACTTATCCAACATGATGTCTAGAGGTTAGTAGTGTGCCCCCCAACATGATGTCCATAGGCTGGAGATATGCCCCTCATGCTTAAGGGGAAGAAACCACTAGTACATGTGGAACGTTCAGGGAAGTTTGTTGAATGGAATTCATGCGATGATTGGGTGTCACGAAGGAAAACTGATCAATGGTCACAATCCTCCCATCATAGGGAAAATACATCACTCAAAAGAGTGTGGACACTACGAATTTCATAGCATAGACATAATCATGTCCAAGGAGTAGATTGAAATCTAAAGGACCTTGGACAACCATGACATCAACATAAACAGTTTTTCCTCCCAAGGTGACATGTAACTGCGGAAGAATCCCTAAAGGTCTGGTATGCCTTCTATTAAAAGCCAAAATCTGGCCGGTAACCAGCACAAGCTGTGGAGACCCTATAGCTTGCCAAGCAGTTTAGGATAAAATACTAACAGAAGCTCCCTCGTCAACTATAGTGTGAAATATTTCCTTATTAGCAACACCTACAAATATCTGGAAAGGAACATCTGAGGGGAGACGAGATTCTGCTAGACTATTCCAATCAAATGAAATAACCTCAGTACTTGGAGGAGGTCCCATGGACAAGACTTCTCCTTGCCTAGAACTGTCTGAATTGACCAGAAATATATCAGCGGTTTCTAATTCACTTTTAGTTGGAAAAGCAGGATACGACGAAGATTTTCTGATGGTGGCTACTTCAATCTGGGAATTTTCCAATGAAAGAGTCGGGTGGACCGAGGATAAAACTAGATCTACCGCTTGTGTTTCAATCTTCAAAGGAGGAGTGGGATCAACCGAAGATAATGCTCGATTAATCACTTGGATTTCACTCGTCATAGGAGGAGTGGGGTCAACCAAGAACGAAACTTGATTAACTGATTGGGTTTCATCTCTCGAGGGAGGAATGGGGTTGATCAAGGATGGAGTTGAAGCGACCCCTTTGTTATCACTCTCCAATGAAAGAGTGGGGTCAACTGAGGGTGGGGTTCGATTGACCGTCCTATCAACCAATGTAGGATCAAGGGACAACCTACAATATTCAGTTGGAAGGTGTTTATGGGATATGTCCATGTCTTCCAACAATTGTGAAGCTTCATCCATATGAGGAAAAAGGTAAGTACGGTGCATGCCCTTGCATAGCCAACAAGGAGCTGTAGCTCTACCCTTCCGACCCTTAATTACAATATCACTAGTTGATGGGGTATCATCAGTATGATGTCAAGAGACTGATGACATGGGCTGTTCAAAACGCGACCATATTTCTAAGACCTTGGATATACCAGGGCATCTCTTAAGAAAATGGGACCCTTTACAAAGTTTGCAAGGGAATTTCGGTTTACGCAAATTCGAAATAGGTGTATCGATGCTCCCAGCATGATCATCAGGGGCTGTGCTGCAACCGTATCTGGTTGGATGCTTAATAGTCGAATCCGACTCTCATGTTAAATGATAAATATGAATAATATATATTAGATGATAGGATAAAAGATGATATGTTACAATGATGGCCTTGCCTTAAATATGGCTCGGGCATTTGATGTTAAGGAGACACCTCATTTAATAACCTAACTTTAGTTAACCTAATTATTAATTATTTAATTATTATCTTATTTTATGTTCGTAGCATTGCCACTCTCTTAGAAAGGCTTTGTCCTCAAAGCCTTATAATTTTGTCGCATTGTTCTTTGCGATGTCATGGCTGACGAAACATGTCGATATGAACTGCTAAGTGTAGAGCATAACTTCTGATATGTGGATGGGTCAATCCATCCCAAATTGATTTATTGCTAACTGTTGGGATTCCCTATTGATCCATCGTCAGGAGCTTTGATCACATTAGTACCATTATCTTTCGACATTTCCCACTTTTTAGAATATCGCTTTTATGGTTGGGGTGTCGATAGGGAATTTTCAGCATGTCATTTTCTTTTACGAGTGTCGTCTATCTGAGCCAGAAGTTTTATTTTCGTCTCTTGAGGTTTTAAGGTTTTGTTCTGTATCTTTTCCAACTTGTTTTCTAACTGCCTGTTATCATTTTTACACTTCTTAATCAATTCGACTTGCGATTTTCTGTCATCTTCATACTTCTTAAGTTGTTCCTTAAGATCTTCATTATGACTTCTGATACAACTATTTTCTTCCTGCTTGTCTAGAAGTTTTCCTTCAATGTCTTCCGTAGATTGTTCTATCTTCCGACTATTCTTCAACTTCTTAATTTTTGTGACTAGTGTCTTGTTATGATTTCTTAATCTGAAAATTTCTTCGGAATTGTTAGATAGTGTTTTATTACTTTTTGCGATCTCTGATTTGTGTGTCTTTTTAGAGTCGTCATTTTGTGTTTGAAGAGCTTGTCTCTGTTGTCAACATTGGTCGAACGTTGAATCTTGATCTTCTAAATTATGTCATATCTGCTTCAGTTCTTCATCCTTGTCGTTAAGGATATTATTCAAGTGTATTATTTCTACTTCGTAATTATGTATTTCCTTCTTTATATCTTGATTTCCTAACCTCTGATTGAAATTATTTGTGACTTTTAATTCATCAATTTGCGCATACAATTTTTCTATACACCTTTCCTGGTCAGATATTTTTATTTCATTGTACCTTGCTTGTAATTCCATTCTTATTTCCGAACTGTTATTTATGTCATGCAATTCTTCATTGTCTTTCCAATAACGTTTTAACTTGGCTTCTAATTTCTCTATTTGTAGTCGCAAACTAGCTTCCATGGTCTCTGACTTCTTCATCGTTAGATGGCCGTCTGGACTATAGATGGTCTTCAATTTTTTTTATTTTGTCTTCCTTTGACTTGAGTCTTTGTCGATAATTGTCTTTGACTCCTTGATAAGTGGTAGAACGAAGTGCGTAATAACCACTAATGTAGTTTCCTTGGAAGGGAATGCTTCTTTGACTTCTCTTTTGTATGCCCCTTCTATTTTTCGAAATATATAGATTTTTTTGGAATTGGATAGTGCTTTTAAAGAATATTGTAATAATTTTTTTTTCAAATAATAATAAATATTATTATAATATTTTTTTTTGAATTTAAAATAAAACTATAATAATAATAATAATTATTATTATTATTATTAAAATGTTTTAATATTGAGAATGGTTAGGGAACAAAACGGTCATGAAGTAGCGGAGTGAGGTGTGAAGAGGAATGTATGTAGTATTTGTTGTCGGTGAGGGAGATGTGCAGGATGGACTGCATGGAGAGATTGGTGAGGATGCAAGGCGAGATGAGGGAGTGGTGGAGTGGTGTAAGAGGGCGTGGCAGTTGGAGGTGCTGCGTGCGGGAGAGTGGAGGATGAGGGGAGGCGCGGTGGTGGATGGGAGAAGGGGCAGCGACGGGTGGAGCGTGGAGAATGCAGCAGGAGGGCGTTGCGGGGGTTATGGAGGAGTGTGTAGAGGGGCGTGCACTAGTGGATGGAGGGCGGTGGAGGCATGGGATGGCGAGGGAAGATGTGGGGGAGAGGAGGATCGAATAGAGGCAGCGTTGAGGGTGAGCGGAATTGGAAGGCGTGAAGGTGAGCAGAGTTGGGGCAATGCAAGGAAGGATAGGTGTGAGGGAATGCAGGTCGTGGATGTGTGGAAGGAGTATGAAGAGTGGACGAAGGAAGGTGTTGGAGTAGGAGGGAGCTAGGGCATGGTTGGAGTGACGTAGGGATTTGCAGAGGTGACGACGTGGATGGTGAAGGTGAGGTACAATGGGTGTGAGGAAGAGGAGAGGGAATGGTGATGGGTGGCGAACCCACGGTGGAATGGAGGGAGTAGACAGGGGTAAAGAGGCGTGTTGGTGGGCAGGCTGAAGTGTGTGGAGAGCACTGATAGTGGAGGGAAAAACAATGAGGGATCAACTGCACAGGATTGGAGCATCAAGAGGGAGAGCTGAGAGGGGAAGTGTAGTGTAGAGGTGGCGGGGAGAGTGGTGTGTGTGGGAGAAGGGAAGAGGACGATGATAGAGCAGAAGGATGGCAGGCGATGGTGTGGGGGAGTGGGAATGGTCGATGGCGAAGAGTGGAGCGTGCAGAACGGGGAGCGAAATAAATGGAGTAGCGTAAATGAGTGGAGGAGTTGGCCAATGGCCAGGTTATGGTTAAAGACCAATTTTAGGGAAACCCTGGGATAGTGGCTAAAATCCAAGAGATGGCCACAGGTCGGAATCGATCCAACGAGGCTCTGATACCAAATGCAGCAACCGTATCCAGTTGGATGCTTAATAGTCAAATCTGACTCTCATGTTAAATGATAAATATGAATAATATATATTAGATGATAGGATAAAAGATGATATGTTACAATGATGGCCCTACCTTAAATCTGGCTCGTGCATTTGATGTTGAGGAGACGCCTCATTTCATAACCTAACTTTAGTTAACCTAATTATTAATTATTTAATTATTATCTTATTTTATGTTTGTAGCATGCTGGTGAGTTCCCAGCATGATGGTCAGAGGCTGGGGTTGTGACCTTTTGCTTAGTGTTCTTCTTCTTAGTCTTCCCTTTCTTCTTCTTCTCACCCGTATTCTTACTAACATCAGAGTTTTCAGCAAAAGAAGAGGAAGATAGGGAAACTGATTCAGCTTTTGATGAAGAAGGAGAAGGGTCACCATGAGATTGATTCTCACGTGGTGAAGGACCTAGGTTCAACACAATTGGTGCACTTGGTGTAACTGAATTGGAAAATAACCATACGAGTAATCCTATCGTCAATCCAGGAAGACTCAACGTAGCCATAAAGGGAGGACCAACAGTTCCACAAGGGGGAATAACAAATCCAATACCCTGGAAAGGGGTTTCTTGGTTGGTAGTCCCGGAAGAATATTCCATATCTAAAAAAAATCCTAAGAGTCTCAAAATTACCACACAAATAAAACACTACTCAAGTCTAAAAGAAAAAATCAAACTGTGTGAATAGGAGTGGATAAGCAGTCAGGATCCTCACAGGATTGGCAAGGCGCCACAACTCGCTATATACCGCAGGGTCCAACAGTAAAACGTGACAAGGAGGATTGGGACCATACCCTTTCCTGAATACCCGATTACCTGGATGACACATGCGTAGTAATCTCCCTGAGTGCTGTTATCGATGTATTGCGATGCTAAGACGGCCAAATGGTTAACTTAGTTGGTCTCAGGAATCCTAGGAGTGTCTCCCGATATACTCAAGGTATGTGGGAGGTCAAATCCGTAGTGGTGTTGTCTAATGCACAACCATACGGCATGAGACCTTCTGATATACTACCGAGTACATGAAACACCTTCCGATATATGCCAAGTATGTGAAGTGCCTTTCGATATACCCTAAGGTACGTGAAAGAGCCTTCAATATACTGGTTGGTACGTGAAAGAGCTTCAATATACCGGTTGGTACGTGGAAGACTACAATAACCCCGAAATGCAATGCAGAAAAATAACGACAGCTGCCACGTTTTACGATGCCGGAACACGTCACTAACTTACACACAGTTACTAAATGATTTTAAACTAAGTTAGCATTAATTTTATCTTGTGCGGTTAGGTGGATGCATGAGGTGTAGACAGGAAATGTAAAAATAATTCAAATCCTAACTACATGACGATGCACATTTTCCTTTGTCTTTCGATGAAACCTACTTAAGGTAAGGAGATATATTTTTCCCTTTTATAATCATAATGAACTTAAGCAGTAATGAAATTAAGAATTCCTATCTAGAATGCATACACTCTAGTTTTCTGCCATAATGGGCTAAAAAGGCAAGGAAATCAAAGATGCGACAAGACTTTTATATGCAACAAAATATTGTCCTTGAAAACAAACTAATGAAGCACTTTGATTTTCATATGCGTGTATCAAGATGAAATTTGATAACTAAGTACTTTTCAGATCAACAAGCAGAAAATGAGAGAATATCTAATAGCACTCTAATCACCCATAAATTCCCAAAGAAAAAATGAGAGCACCCACAAACTTAAAAGCACTCAAGAAAGGCTCAAAATCTACCAAATGAAATCAAAACTCAATGATTGAGTGGAGGAAGGGTTTGGAGATCATATCTAATGATCTGAACAGATCTAAAAAGATCAGGTAAGGTGATCAAGGATGGCAAGATCGAACCAACCAGTGGGGGATTTAAATTGTCCCTGACAACCAAGTCACTTACTTGACTAATGTAACATCCAAAATCAACAAAAACACTTCCAAACACAAGCAATGCTGAACCTAGGGGGTGTGTGTCTGTAATACACAACCTACAAACCACAATCAATCAGACCAAAATCCCAAAAAGAAGGAAATCCCAGCTAAAAACTAGGCTTGAAGGGGTCGACACGGGTTGTACAAAGGAAAGGTGCACCAGGTAGGGTTCGACGCAGGTTGTACACAGGAAAGGTGCACCATCAACGCAGGTTGTCTTTAGGCAAAGTGAGCCAGCCACACAGGAGCGCAGGGGAAGCACTGCCCAGGTGCGGCAGTTGAAATTCGACCAGTAAAAGTGTGAGATCTCCCAAGGTAGAAGGGTAGGAGGCCTGATGATGATCCCAAAGAGAATCGAGGACACATAAGAAACTCTTTAATGACAGAGATCTAATGGTAGGAAGGCTCAAAAGGATAGAAATGGCTCAAGAAAAAGAGATGAAATCAATTCTACTGTAAGTCCCTAGTATGGTCGCCAAATTTGTTACCGGACAATCTACCAAAAACAAACTTAAGACATGATCTCCCTAGTTCAACGTGAATCTAGAACAAATCAAATAGAACATAACCTACTTTCCTAGATCAAATAGAAGTGCAAACAAATGGATAGATCACTTACCTCAGATTTGCAGGAGCCTTTGCTCTTTGTTGATCCAATGCTCCAACGTCGTCAGATCTCAAGCTGCAAGACCCTGTTGAACACATAGAAACTAACAAATAGTGAAAGCATACATTTCATATGATCGATCTAAGTTAACAGTTAAGATAGAAAACTCTAAACATTATCAATGAGACAACATTTATGGAAAGAGATTATATTAACTGTATAAAAGTGGGAGTTACATAGAAAGGAGAAAGATACAACCAAAGCCTTAACGTCGCATCCTCCATCCAACATGTCGAATCCAAACCTCCAAGATGGTACAAGCTTCCCAAGATGATTAGGGATCACCAATATGGATTCTACCAGCATAAGGATACTATAGACCTTCCTCCCCTTCCCATGGAGAGAGGGGGTGTTTATATAGGGCTAAAGAGATAGGGTAGGTTGAGGATTAGGGGGAGATGGTTAAGGGATCCTCCCATTAGGTTAGGAACCGAAATGCCACCTCTCCTAAATTCTAGGGATGACCCTCCACCTCAACAAGCTTCGAGAAGGGTCTCGAAACTTCGATTTTTCAACTATAAACACCCCCGACGCACCTTGCATGAAGAGTCAGAGTGCCACTAAGGGCTGGTGCACTTTGCATGAAGGGATAGAGTGTCGGTGGCACACCTTTTCAGTGTGCAAAGTGTGCCAGCACACCTTGTCTGAAGGGAAACTACGTCGGTGTACTTAGAGAAGGAAAAAACCTAGGGAAAACCCCAAACTCAATGCACTTTAGCTAAGGGAACTTAAGGGATTAGGCACAAATTTGTCACATGGCTCATGGTGACAAGATTTAGGTGTAACAGTTGACAAAGAGAAAAAGTGTAAGACCTGTGAAGTAACATGAAGATATTAAAATGCGTGATCCATGAAGGCCATGAAGTCTGTAATCCAATAGAAGATGAAAATTATCCTCATTATTCAGAATATGAAGTCATGACACATCAATTAAAAACTTTGTCCGTCCTGAAAGTATTCATTTGGTCACATTGGTTTGGGATGGCCTTCCACATTTCACACTTGGAGGATTTGATAATCATGTCTTCATGGTTGATGAGAACATGTAAAGATTAATACAAGAATAGATCTGAAGGGTACCATTTAGACAATCTTAAGGACTGTGTGATAGGGAAATTATAAACAGTCATTCTTGTGAGTCGAAATCATCTTTTATCTAATTTTCTAAAGCAATTTTAACTACAAAAATTGTTGACAATGGAAGAAAACTCAAGGTTAATCTGATAGATAGAAATGCAGTTTATTGAAAAAGTGCACGGATGAGTAAAAGTAGCAGTAAGATTTCCTCCTAGGAAACAAGAGGAGAAGACTGCAGATACAAATTTTGCAGATTGTGTGGAACTTCATCCAGAGCTACAATGATTGAAGATAGCAAAGGAACAATTAGTATTCAAAAACATATCAGATTGATGAAGTTCTTTCTAAATTTGTCTCTCAGAAGCAAGTTTGTGAACTTGTAGCAAATCCTGTTGTTACCTCAGACCAAGGAATTATGGTGCAGGCTATGAAAGAAGAATATAGTATCAATCAAGCTAGTTAAACCCTGGTCAATGTCTAAAGGAATAAGGACAAATGGATAATAAATTGCTTTCATGGCATTGAAGAATCCTTAAGAAGAACAAGTTGCATAATACATCTTTAAGAACAGTTTATGGAAGAAAAATAAAGGATAAACTGATCAGTGTAAACTATGTCACAAAATGTAGAAAATTTTGACAAAGGGGAGGAACATTGGAAGGGGGAGTCTATGAACTAATCATCCATGTTCTTTTTCAAAGACTCGCTAAAAGAAGGTAAATGAGGATGTTAACTAGAGTATCATAACACAATGATTAGTACCAAGTCCAGTTAACAATAGGAAGAGAAACAAAGAGCTAAATTTCTTAAAAGAGGAGATATATTTGCAACGACAGTTGTCAAAAAGAAGAAAGATAGGAAATTCTCTATCAAGATGGTTACAGCAAGGGAATAACAGGTTATCCTTTGTCATTGTTGTCAAAGGAGGAGAATGTTTAGATGTTTCCATCAATGCCAAAGGGGGAGAATGTTGAATGTGGTTGTCATTGATGTCAAAGGAGTTCAGTAATGGCAAAGGAATAACCAAGGACATGATGGTAGGGAAAACTCAGTGAAAGACAAAGGAATAACAAAGGAAGTGATGACATGACATGTATGATGATGTGGAATGTGTGATGAGGCTGGAAAGACACATGATGGTGTTTTGGTTCTATCATGAATTCAGTGTTGCAATTTGACATCATTCTGGAAAAGTATGGCAATTTTGTGAAATTTTTGAAATTGACTATGGAAAAATTAGTTGAAATTTCCCTAAGAAAATACCCGCCATAATTCTTAGGTTAAGGAAGATTCATGCCCCATCCTGTCAGGCTATAGCTTGTTGAAGTGGCTATCTTACCGTAGTCTCATTTCTCCAAAAGAGTGCTCCACGACAAAGTTATAGGTCTTCCAAAACAAGGGTTCATGCAGTTTTATAAATTCTGGAAATTGACAAAGTGTTGGAAAATTGGTCCAAGTGGCCTCAGGAAAATGCCTGCCATACCTCATAAGAGAATAATAAAAAGTATATGAAAATATCAGGATATACCTTGTTGAATACGCTATCTGACCATGGTCTCATTTATGAAAAAGAGTGTTTTATGACAAAGTTATAAGTTTGCCAAAACAGGGTTTTAGGCATTTTAGCACCAGTCCAGTAAAATGCCCACCTAGGTTAGAGGAAGATGAGTTTGAAGGTGAAATCAGTTTGGTTGTACTCAGTAAGATGTATTACATCATCCGGTATCATTGGTTCAGGGTATTGGTGAAAGTAAGTATCCACCTTAGTTGACCTAGGGTTTGGAAAATTTGTCTAAGGGTCAGCACAGAAGTTCAGAAGGCCATTTGCAAATGCCCACCAAATTTTGTCTTGGTGTCAATAAATTTGTCCAATGAAATGAGTTTGTTCTTTGGTGATGTTTCTATCCAATCATGCTTTTAGTTTCCTCCTAGATGGTAACATGTGCAAGAAATTAACTTGCCAAATTGAGAAAAATCATGTTTTGCCTGTTAAAAATAAATGAAATTTGTCGAAGGTTAAGGGGCTATTTGGAAATTCCCTCCAGATATTGTCCTTGTGATGATAAATTCATCAGATGGCATGGGTCTATTCCCTGATGATCTAGCCATCTAGTCATGGTCTCATATTTTTCTCTCGAGGTTACACGTGCGAAATACAAGCCTGCTAAATTGAGAAAAAGTTTATCTTCCTGTCTAAATGAAGTCTGAGAGACCATTGGAAATGCACGCCAGAAGCTATGGTTGTGCAGATAAATCCATTCAAAGGTGTGTATCTATTCTTTGGCAACTTTTCCATCTAGCCATGGTGTCAATTTCTTCTTTGGTGCTCACACATGCGAAAATTACACCTGCGAAGGTAGTGAAAAATCATATTACCCTTAAAGAAGGAAAAATGCCTACAAAATGTGAAGAATTATGTCTGCACAGTCTGTGAAAGGTAATGCACGCAGACATTGTGAAAAGCATGATGCCTATAGATATGGTGGAAGATATGCAGAATAATTTTGTGAGTATTATGCCTGCAAAACATTTATGAAAGGTTATATAAAAGCATTTGCAGAAACAATAAGATATAGGAATAAATCAAAGATAAATAAACAGAATCGTATTATTCATAAACAGAGATATGATAACAAAAGATGAGCTACATGAATAAATTAATAAAAATATAATGAAGCAGAGTTTATTAAATAATAAACAGAGACATATTCTTTGTGAAAGGACGTGAGTTTCTTTTAGAAGGACATAATTAATTGTTTAATACAGGTTCTGATGAAAAGACACGATGGTTCATATGAAGATGAAGAATATATTAGACAGAGTTTGATTATGGAAGCTAGGTGTCTCTGGGTGTTGAAGATGAGCATCTAAAGCAACATAGATACCAGAGAAGAAGAACGTAGTCTCTGTATATTCGATATGAATGCCTGAAGCAGTGTAGAATCCAAAGAAGGTAAAAAGAATATGAGAGTGTCTGCTGAGTGCTTAAATAAAGATCTGAAGCAGCACAAATATTAGAGAAAGAATAAAAGGAACAGAGGCAGTCTCTGGAGCTTGGATTGAAGATCAGAAAAAAGGACAGTGAAAGTATAAACATATGTTTATCCCATTGAATTTATAAGATCAAATTAGGGAGGTAGGGTGGTGCTAGGGTAGGATACAGGCTTGCAAGGGGGTTGTAGCCTCCTTCTAATAGTTGCTGGTAAATAGGGTGTCGAAGCATCATTTCAGTAGTAGCTGATAACCTAGGGGGTCATAGCCTCCTTCCAGTAGTAGCTGGTAAATAGGGTGTAGTAGCATCCTTGTATGTAGTAGCAGAAAGAAACTAATTGTAAATATAATTTTGCAATTATAGAATGAGTTTGTGTTTTTTCCCAATTGGGCTTCCACGATAAAAATATGTGTTCTGTGTATCTTGTTGATTCTATGTTTTAATTAATATTAAAAGTGGTTTAAATTGTTAAAAAGATAACAATACTAATTCACCCCCCCTCTCAGTATTGTCCAATATTCTAACAGTGCATACTAAGTACTTTGGTTTCCTTGTTCAAACAAAATCAAGGATGATTGTTGGGCCTTATAGTGGTATCTATTTTGTCTAGTTGTTATATTTATAATACACATTAGTCCATGGAGAAAAGATAGTGTACGAAATATCATCAAAATGTTTAAGGAAGGAACATCATGTGTTATCATGTGTTTCTGTATGTGGCTTTCATTACTGAAGCTTCTTTCATAAATGTATTGAATTTCATTGCATTTTTTTTGGCATAAATTCATGTGCAAAGTATAAGTCTCACAAGATGCCATTTATACACTTGCCATATGATTATGATTATTATTAACAATAATATAACCTTATATGAGTCAACTAAATATTATATTTTGGCTTTTTGTAAGATTCCAAGTAGAGGAATTTTGACTTTGAGTGAGTTTGTTTCACTTGATTTTGGTAGTTGCTGATCTTGTAGCTTTCTTGGTTGTTTTGCATGGGTTTGCATGAAGGTTAATTATCTCATAGATTAATTGCATGCCATATTAATAAACATCATAACCCCAATATCATCAAGCTTGACAGCTGATGTGATTATATATGTATTCAAACTCTAACATGCCCAGGAAATAAGCCAAACTCACTTATTCAATTAATAGGTAGAAATCACTCTAACAACACATAAAAACCAGATATCAAAAGATATAACAATTCTGACCTTTACTCAGCAAATGGTGAATCATATTAGATGACTGTGGCAGTTGGTAGTTCATGTTGATGGATCTTTAAGAAGTAAGCTTTAAACAATGATATTCTTGGATTGTTGATGGCTGTAGCTGCTCATGCATAAATCGTCCGCCCTTGTAAAATACCACTTCTAATGGCTGATATACTGTTGATAGGAGTCAAATTGGGTTGCACCAGTTTGTTGTATTCCATAAGACTTGATAGGGAGATAGAATACCACGCTTCTCTTGAGATAGTTCAAGTTACTTCTTTCCAAATTAGATCTCTGCTAGAGACATTAATTTGCTGATACAATGCTGATAGAAGGATGGAATTGACTATAATAATTGTAGATGATGCTCAGAATGGTATAAAGACAGGGCTGTAGGTGCATGGTCTGATGTAAACGCTCAGCCGATAGAAAAGAGCTTCAATAACGCTTCCCACAGACCATGTATACTCACTGTTGCCAATAAACTCGAACTCTATCCTAATAATCCAGCCATGGGTCCTCCACACATTTATGGTTGTTTTGAAGGTAAGTGCACTGCTCATCAGTGATATATTGTTGTAAATATGCAAATAATCAACCCCGCACTGAATCTAGTTGCCCAGATCTAGAGTATGAGGCTTATAATCATTAGTACGGTCCTCACACTTGCAAGTATGGCCCATAACACAATAAATATAGCGTAGAACATAAAAATAAATGTAGCATGGTAATGTAGCACAACACTGTAGCAGCACTATTCATGACACTATTCACGGCACTGCAGCGGCACTATTCAGGGCACTATAGCAGCACTGTAAATAAGTACTCGCTGCTCAAATACGAATTAATATTCTCTGGATGAAGTACGAATGATAGATCTGAATGATCTATCAAAGAGATTGATTAGGATGGATAGATTTCACTGTCAAAACCAATGTTAGCTAGGGCAATCTGCCCTCAACCCTTAATCAGCTCTGAGAGTTCTCAAACCGAATCTCAATGATCAATAATAATAATAGACACTGAGTAAATCACTTTATCTTTCTTTTATAGCTTTGACATTGCATGCCCTATACCTAAGCCACTTTTCTCCTCTATTTCTCCGTTGAGTTGCATGCCTCTCATTTATTGCATGCATGCATGTTTGCATGTATCTCCCTTCTCTTGTATGCATGATTGCATGCACCTCACTTTTGCATAATTGCATGCATTTCACTTTTGCATGCAGGCTTGCATGCTCTTGAGCTAGGGCTCGGATGCGTTGCATGTTCCTTGTTCCAGTTTTACCCAAAACGGAACATTACACTTTTAGATTCTTATCCATGGATGGCTATCATATAGCCTTGTAAGAGTGGATTGATGAAAATCAATTCATATCTCTACATAATTTTCCATTTCTTGTTTCTAAATAGAGCAATTTTTCTATGTTTCCCACTTTCTCAATAGAACCATAAAGTTGTTAAATAAAATCATAAAGTTGTTAACTTCCTTAATACCTATCATTGGGTTGTCAAACTTCCTTAATTTTGTGAATTTTCAATCATATTTTTATCTACCTGCATTAAAAACAAATGAAAAAACTCAAAAAATAGACATGAACTTTCTAAGTTTCATTGCATATGTTTCATGGAAAGGTGGTTATTTTGGATTTGGAAATGGGAGTTAAGGGATAATTGCAAATCCTTCATCAAAATCTTCAATATATTCATACATGCACTTATTTTTTACATTTTGATGTTAGCTTTTACTTTTTGCAAATTCTCCCATGATTGTATAATTATTTTCTCATTATTGAGTATGCAACACCAAATATAATATAGTGCTCAGAATGATATACATCTCATGGGCAACTCAAACTTCTAAAACCCAATGAAGGCATAACCCTCACTCATCATCAATCAAACCCTAAATTTGTACAAGAATCATAACCAACAATAAATTGGTCACAATTATTTGTTAATTCCTACCAAATCTCTAGGTGACAACTTTGTAAAATATTGTCTTCAAAGCTATGGATATGCTAAACCAACTTTGACATTTTTTTAAGAAAATCACTATCCTAATTGAACATTGACAATGGTGGTTCCTCAACATCTACATTATCACTAACACCTAGATATAAAAATAATTCACTACAAAAATGAAGGACCTTTTTCCAATGAGTGTTATGCATGTATTCACTATCAACATCTTAGTAATATCAATGTAAGTAAGAAACAAGTCTTTTATTGAAGTTACATAATATCACAGACTTCATATTTTGTTACCAAAAATAATACATTTAACTCAATTGAATTATTACAAAGAATAAAAAATAAGATGTCATGTGTATGCCACTAACAAACTTAATGGCCTTTCTTGACTATTCACAAAATAAACAACCATCACAAATCAAGTCAGTAGGACAAGTCAAAGTCATAGGTACATTTGTTTCTCTGTTGTGATTTTTCCTAGTCATAGTCATAGTCAATATCTTGCCGTGTACGTGAATCCAATATCTTGTTGTGTACGTGAATCCAATTTCTTTTTTTTTTTCACAAGGAAGAAAGCCGATACTTGTATTAATAAGTATGGTGGTGTTACAAACCAACAGATGCAGCCGAGACATGACCGTCTCCCAGTCACAGCAAAGAAGTAAAAAAAGATGGGATATACCAAATCCCCCACAAGTGGATCCAAATAGACCAAGATTAAAACGTGAATCCAATTTCAACGAACTTGTAATTCTCGATTGATTTCCAGGTCCACCTTTTTCCCAATCAAATCCATAAGACTTTGTGTTTTCTGTTTTTCTAGAATTAACAAAGATTATTTCCATAAATTGAAGAATTGTCCTTTATAATTTACCAGTCAAATTACTTACCGCAATTTTTCTTCATCTGTTTTGTGTTTACCAACTCTGTACAATTAAATTTATATGAAATATTGATACAGCCTACACATATTTCCATAGATTAAAAGATTTCTCACTTTCACTAATTGATACAGACAACTCATGTCAATAGGCTTGTGAGTATGAATCTACAAAAATCAAATCATATTTCCATAAATTGAAGAATCTTTCTTAGCTTTTGTTGCATGCTAAAAATCAAGTCAATTTTTTTGCCGTGAAGATGACTCCAATTTATGGAATTTCTGGCTCTTTGTTAGCTTATGTTGCCCCACTAAAATCAAGTCGATATCTTGCCGTGAAGATGAATCCAATTTTGGCCACTTTCTTCACCCAATTTCTTGACCTCTGAATTTGGGACATTCACCCAATCTCCATGTGAAATCCATTGCATAATTTGTTAAAAGATCTTAGCGTTATAAAGTACATGATCATGGTTCTCAACAAAGCAATGATCATGGTTCTCAAGAAAGGATTGCTTTGGATGTACATGATCATGGTTTAATGGAGATGCTATATCAGTATTGGCATTCGAGGCGTTCCTGAAATCTTTTCATAATTTATATATATATATATATATATATTTTCACAAATTGATTTTTTAATTTATTTATTTTTAAAAAAATGGGAGCATAAAATATATAAGTATCATAATTTTAAGAAATTGAGTGAACAATTAAATTATTTACATATAATAATTATCAATTAAATTATTTACAAGTTACATTATAATATGTATTTTCTACTAAGTAATTATTATGTTATAAGATGTTGTTGTAGAGGTAAGTCCCTAGCCATTGTGGCCATATCCGTCGTTACTCTGGTTAATCTATGTCTGCCATGTGTTTGGTTCTATTGTTGTAATAAAAAGATGACATGTGTCTACTATCTTGTTGAAGTTTTGATTGCAATGGTGGTTTTTGTAGGTGAAAAAAAGCAATGTCCAATGTTCCTCTATGTTTTGAGAAACCATCGTAATCCTTTTTAGGGAAAATTTGAGGGGCGAAAAGTAGTCAATGGGCTAATTTTCCATGTTTTTCTCCAAAAACAAGATTCACCAATTTCCATTTTTTTCTAAGATGATCCACCCAAATTCCATACAACAATATTTTTTATTCTAAACTTCACCGAAATTATCCACATAATACATAAAATCCTTAAAATTTAAATATTTTTACAAATATAGCCAAACATTTTATGGTTGGACATTTAAAAATTAGTAAGATTCACCAAGGTTTCTACACTTCAAGAAAATTATGGATACTTAAAAAATTCCATGATCCTTTTGTTCTCCCTCATATTTGAAGATATTTTCTCTTCTTAATTCTCCTCTCTCGTAGAGGGGTGGCAAGTGCGGGGGATCATTACTAAATGCCTCCTCCCTTTATATCCAATTATTTTTCACACTAGAATTTGTGATTCTCTTTTTTCTAGAGACAATAATTTGTGTTTGTTGATTTCCACATATTCATTGTTGAACTTTGGCTGTCATTGATGTCAACTAATGTCAAAGAGGAATCAGTATTCCTGTGCCAGTTTGAAATAGTATATGAAAACCACTTTGAAGAAGTATATGTAAGTAAGTTTGAAGAAATGTATGGATGCAAATTTAAAGAAGTATATCTAGAAGTAAATCAAGCATATTTATTTTGAAGAAGTAAATAAGGAATACATCCAATACATATGGTACATGTACAGATATCAAGTCCACCTAGTCATACTCCTTCAAGGTAAAACCCAAAGAGTTGGCAGGACAAAAGTTCGAGAGTTCGCAAGCAGCCTGGAACAAGAAACAGTTGAACAAGAAAGCAAGTCCCGAAAGAGCACAAGACTCACCAATCAGAAGAAATTCTTAGCTGTTGAAGCATGCACAAGTACCAAAAATGGGAGTAGCGGTTGAAGATGTCAAGTGTGCAAGACCCACAAACGACATTACATCAATGACACAAGACCAAACCACAAGGGTGCAAGTCCCACTAGCCAAAGGACCAAGTATGCGCAAAATCTATAAGAGATGACACCTTATTGGCATAGAAGATGACAAGTGGCGGAAGCGTGATGTAAGCTGAACCATGAATCAAGGAAGAAAGGACGCCACAACTAAATTGTGGACATCACCATCCACGCAGATCAAGCATAAATAAGAAGTCGAGATGGAGAATGGATGTAAGCTTGGAGATGGAAAGTTAGAAATATGGAAGATAAAAATTTATAATTCTCGAGGCATCAAGGGCTTGTGGAACTAGAATATAATGATCTAGCCAAAGATTCAAGTGCACACAAGCATAGGAACGGTATAACTGAAGGTGCGTAGAATGATGCAGTGACTCTATGACAGTTGCGCGAATATAGAAAGGCAGAAATACAGAAGATGAACAAGTGCGTGATAATTGAATGACAGTATCACAGACAACATGCAGACAGTCACAGAGGTTCTAAGATAGAAGCGCATAGACGAATCTGAAGTATATCTTGTGATGCGCGAAGTGAAGTAGTTTATCTGATGTACAAACATTGAGTTGATGTGTGCGAAGTAAGGCATTCCATCAGATGTGCAAATACAAAGTTACAACATAGTAAAGGATGCACGTCATGATGAGGATGATCTAAGACAAGTGCGCCAAATAGAAAGGACATATTACAGATGATGCACAGTTTGTCACAGATGATCTAAATGTTGTTGCACCAAGACATAATAGACATATCTATGAAGGTGTGCATTTCCATCTAATACTGGTGCGTGAAGTCAGAACAACACGTTATCAGTTGATGCACAATATCAATTGAGATTGCAGATGCGCAGTAGAAAAATGGAACATTGAATCTTGGCGCAGACTGCGGAATTTTATGAAGCAGCACACAGTATATGAAGTGCAACGTCATTTGAAGTGATGAGTTGAGTGTGAATTCAAGTGATGTATGCAGCACAGTAACAACAATATTACAACATATAGAAGGTGCACACAACAGAACGAACATCATAAGATATGAAGTGTGTTTAAATTAGAAGTACATCAAACCAATATCTTATTCTTGTATATCGGGGCAGCAGGACGGGGTAAGGAGCAGGTGGTCAATGCATCCTTCCATTTGAGGTTGGTAAATCAGGGAGTTTGGGCTTCCTTTAGGTCAATTCCTATAAAACCAGGGGGTCGGTGCCTCCTTCCAGTTGGTGTTGGAGAACTTAGGAAGTTGGTGCTTCGTTGGATGTAATATTTATATTATAAAAGATCATTCCATGGTTTTCTCTCGTTTGGGTTTCCATGTAAAAATTATGTGTGTTCAGTGTCTTTGTGCATATGTGGATGAATTTTTTATTTATGGTGGATGCATAATTAAAGTTCAGATTAATCAGTTAAGAAGTTAAAAATTGTTCATTACTATGCTAATAGAGATTCACCCCCTCACTCAGTATTCAATAGATTCCAAGATTCATAATTATGTTTGTTCAATTTGTAAGTTTATTCCCTAATATGCAACCTTTCTATAAAGGAATTGTTGATTCAAGGATACAAAATGTTGCATTTCATCAGGGATATGTTGTCCTAGAAAATTTTATTAGCATCCTTACAGTAATATTATATCTCAATCTTGGAATAAAGCATTGGAGCAACATCTCTATAGATTTGTTTGTGCCCAATTTTGTATGCTTAAAGGATTGGTTCATACACATATTAATTATAGATCTGTTATGTACTCAAGGCTCAAATGCAGGGTCCACATTAGTCGATTTCCATACAATCATTAGCTAGCATATTAAACCCATCGACATACACTAGTGTGTATCACCCATGGAGATTCGAATTGAGCACTCGCTAGCACAAAGCTAGATAAATGCTCAAGAAAATTGGGGATGGATGAGCTAAATCTTTGCACTAAATTTTATTGGATCATCTCATTTGTAACGTCCACTTCCATCAATCTGGCCAATGGGAGGGGACATTAACCAACTACGGGATTCTAAATTTTTCTCCATAGCCATGTTACGAATTTCATAACATATAAAATATGCGTGAAGATGCATAATAAAACATACACAGGGGAAATAAACTATATCCACACAAACCTAGCATGCATATATCAACACAATTATCACAAGCATCAATTAAACACATTGCACATTAGAATAGAAAATAATACTTATCTTTATCCAACGTAGATCCAAGCAACTGGTTGTGTAAGAGTGATTTTTCACCCAACCATAGGCTTTATGTCTAGCATATACTCTTTTTGTTGAGAGGCCAACCCCAAGTTAGGCTATGAGGACACCAGGGTGAATGAAAACCTACAGGCTTCTCTCTCTCTGCCCACAACTCGTTTTTCACTCTATGCTTAGCCAAATGCTCATACAGAGTTCCACAAGGATCTCACTTAGCCTTCATAGCCTTGCATCCCACAATAACTGCCCCACACAACACCCTTCTGTGATCAGGAATCCCCTTCATCGATCAACGGTTCTCTTGGGCAATCCATCTTGTTGGGTGCTTCTAGTGTGTGCATGGAATGAGGCCAATCTGGAGTATGTTCTTGGAGAAGCACTTGTAGCCTCAAATTGTGGCTTCTCAAGCATATATGAGCATCAAAATCAATGGGTAAGGGTTCCTAGCTTGCTCGGCCTCTCTTCTCACCTACATCCATCAATTTCCCTTCCAAATCTGCAGTCCTCTCCCCAAATTCGATTTTTTGGGTTACACAATCTGGTAATTGGTCATGAACAACAATGTAGAACTCTAGGTAGCATATTAATGCATGAAAGAATGAGAGAATGAAGGTTGGATCAAAGGGATACGAGCTAATGGTGAAAATACAACTAGCATAGCTTCTGACCATAGAAGAAAAGACTACTAACAGCTGCAGACCAACTTCTGGTAGCTGATAGAACTATCACAAAAGTGCATTCAGCTCCATGCTTCAATAACTACAGGTGAATTTTCCCACCAACCCCACACATCCAGTCAATGATTTAGTCTCACACAGGCCCACTTTTCTCATCCCCTCTGGTGGAATCATAGCCCCTTTGGTGCTCTTTGCACAACCATCTTGGACCATTTCATTATTTATGCAACATAGTATTTACATACATTTCGAGTTAGCATGACAAGCCAATCATACTGTCCAAATAACAATATTTACATCATACATGCCTAGGAATTCACTAGTCGCGCCTTGGCCTTGGACTCTGCACTAGGGATCCATACTAGCATAATTACATCATTTACATAATTTTGGTTAAATATATTCCAAATCAAAATTGTGGACATTACATCATCCCACCATCAAGCACTTAAACAATAGTGATATTGTTGGTACCTTGCCAGCTTCAATCAACCCATGAGGGAAAGCATGTCAGTGCAGTATTTTCAACCAAATGGGGAAGATACCAAGTTTAAGTTTTCTTAACCATCCAAGCAAGGCCCAATTGATAAAATATATATCAATTGAAGGATACCAGGTGGACTTTGATCTACTTATGTATGCAAAGGGAAAAAGATCATATAGTATAAACTCTCTAGGTGCAACCATATATTTGACCACTACCTCAAGGTGACCCCGTGACTCTAGGGAAAGACCTCATGGAGTGAGACACAATATGTGAGAAAAAGAAACAACAAAAGATCATGTTACAAATATCACATCAAATGCCAATATATCTCAAGAAATCACATTTTAATTTCTACTTACTTTTGGTGAAGTTTGCTTACTATAATAGTTTCCATAGCTCAATAGGAATGCCACTTTATCAATATTTGTATGCAAATTCATGTAGGACACCATTGAGTTTGGAAATATGATAAGATTGAGTGATTGTTGGGCTATAATTTATTCAAGAGATGGAAGAGAAGGTTATTCAAATTAGGTAACAATTAAAGGAAGCACATGATAGGCATAAGAGTTATGTAGATACTCATAGAACTTACCAAAGTTGAAGATGGGGTTTACATTTGTATAAGGACTAGTAATAGTACTATTTTGTTTGGAAAGGGGGGAAAAATTAAACCCGATTTATAGGGCCATTTGAAATTCTAGAAAAAATTGGATCAAATGTGTATCGCCTTACACATTTATCCCATTTACATACAACTCGTGATGTTTTTAATGTATCTATATTATGGCATTATGTATCTAACAAATATCATCAACTAAATTGGAATAATTTTCATGTTTTTTATGAGGGAACCATCATGGTTGAACAATTACACATGTTGGATCATAGGGTATGACAAATCAGACATCGCTTGGTGAACTAGGTGAAGTTCTATTGGGACAAGTATAGTACACGATCTACTACCTGGAAGGAAGAAGAGAACATGCTTCAGGATTATCCCCCCAAAAAATTATTGTAACTCTAGGATGAAATTCCCGAAGGATGGGTGTATGTAACACCCCATATTTTGACTTCAACAACTAAACTACACTATGACCTATTTTATATTTATTTGATTATTATCGGTTGAACTCATCTAAGTTGGTAGAACTATATTTTATAAACATATCGGCCTACCTATATCTAGAATTTTTGTATAAGTTTATTGTTTATGTTATTAATGATGACAATTGTATGATTGAATTCTAGCATGCAAATTTAAATGAAAAATTGTATTACCCACTATTTATTCTCTAAAATCTAGATTTGTGGAGGGTCATGTTAAGCCACGCTCCATGAGACTTGTGATGATGACTGATGGATTCCTATTGGGGAAGTTAGGTTGATATAGTTGACACTTCTATTTATGGTATTATATGGAGCTAGGTCAATATAGTTGATGTTCCATCATATTACAATAGAAGAAAGGATAGGATGAGGAAAATAGAAGTAGGTTAGGGAGGAAGGATTATTTAGAGTAGTTTCTTCTATGTTTAAAACACTTGCTTGATTAATTTATGATCATTTTGGTCTAAATTATGTCCAATTCATATTGTATTATTGTGAGTTAGTTAGTAATATTATTGAATGTAATGTTTATTTGATTTATTATCTTGCATGGTCGGTTGTGAGCATATAGGAATATGCATTACAGGTAGTGACTATTATTACTAGTACATACGGAATCAATGTGTCTGGCGTTTGCTAGCTACACATACATACCCTTCACACTTACATAGTCTAGTGTTGTTCTAAAGTATATTAGTTATTAAAGCAATATTAATAATAAATAGTTTGATGCATTATGGCTATATAATAGGTTACATTTGTATGCTTGTAATTTAACTTTCATTTGGATTGATTTACCTTTAATTTTGGAATTATGTTACATTTTATTATAGGATGATATTGCATTGCATTTAGGATTTAATTTTTCTTCATTAGAAGACTAACTTCATAAATCTTACCAATGATTTGATTTTATCTAACTGGTATAAAATCAACATTATTAATGGTGGGTAGGTGAGAATATTATGTTATTATTAATGGACCGTCCTAGGAAAAGGTGCACCCTCTTTTCTCCCAAGACTGGGAAGGTTGTGTGGAAAAGGCATGAGATAAACTTTGGAGAGGGATTAGGGGTTCAATTTTTTATAAGCGTGAAAAGATTTTGGAAAGGAAACATTAAGGGGGTTATATTGACCTATGAACTTAGAGCTTTGGACTGAGAATTGTTATTGGATGTTTGTTTTTTATTGTTAGGGGCACAAGAATAGAGGTAAACCCACAAGTTTTCTAGATCTAGACAACTAGATAATTTGTCACATACTTAGAAACCTCTCAACACAATTTAGTCCATGAGGTACTTGATTTCACATGTAAAATTGTCATTCTTATATCAAATTCTTTTTTCTTGGAATTGTTATAGAATTTTAATAGTGGAATTAAACCATGGAAACCTAATTAATTAAATGGCAATTCCACAACATACATGCAATTCTACCATCCATTATTTCATAATTATGCTAATGAAATCCTTTTCCACATTATTGCACACAAACATTTCTATAAACTATAGTAAATTAAACAAATACATAACATGAAATATCAACCATTACATTCATACACAATCAACGAACTTATCTTTTAAAGAGAAATATTCCTATAATTGGTTGTAGTGAATGATGTTCCTCCCAACTATAGGCACTCTATCACATTAGTTATTTCTATGACAGAGAGCACCCATAAGATGGGGTTATCAGTCGACAAGGGTGAAGCTCTCAAATCCTTATACTCAACCGCAACTCATACAACCCTTTAGAGTTGAAACCCCCTCTACAACTACCTTAATCCATTAGCACACCTCCCCCATCAGCTTGCACATCACAAGGAATGGGACCCCTTCACTACTTGCAAGCTTTTCGGCCATCCGAATTCTCTTCTACTGCTCTTGCATAGACCGACCAAGGAATATTTGTGCTAGGACTATAGGGATATCATCCATAGGCTAGGTTCCTCTCACAACGGCATGTTGGCCGAGTTTTTTGTCTTGAGGCCAACAAGGAGAGATAACCCACACAAGATACTTAATGCAGCCCCCGATGTGTTTAAGATGGCTAACTCTAGCAGGGTATAGGTCCTGCTACCTTTATGATTTGCTCTCAACAAGAGAGTATCATAGTTGAATTGACTAATTTAAAGAAAACAAAAAACTACTATTGCCTAACTATCTATAATGCATATTTCAATAGCTGGAAACAAACAGTTTTAACAGCTGCTAAAACAGAACATGATTTTCACAGCTGCTAACCTGTAGCTTTCCATTATGAGACAAAACTGAAATTCTAATTCTAAAAGATAAAAAACTAAATTTTGTCTAATCTATTTCTATCCCGCTAGAGCCAAGATGAATTAAATAAAAAAGTTAAATAAATCTGCATTAGGCATGAAATATGCTCCAATTAGATTCAATAATCAAAGATTAAATCATAATTTGAAACACATTAAAATTTCAACTAGATTTAACAAAATGACTAAAGAAATTTCTGTCATCTAAAAATGTAACCGATAAAGTAGATCCATCTAACTAATGATCAATAGATTAATAATCATATGCAAACATATCCCAAAAGATAATGGATGCATCACAAAAAAAAGAACAAACATAAGATAGGATGAAAAGATTTTACAAACTGAAAATCAAATTCAAATTACATTACAACATTGTTACAGATTCAGGAAGTCTCTAACAAAACTCCAGAAAAACTGAACATGCATTGTATCTATACATGACACTTCCACACCTATCTCAAGCTATAGGTCCATCGATCAATACAAAAGAGACAAAACATAGAATTGAGAACAAAGTCTCTCCATATCAATGGAGCGTTTCCCCCTTTCCATAGAGCGTCTCCCCCTCCCTTTAGCAGTCGAGTCTTCAAGTGTTCAAACTGCTTAAACAACTTCAACTCTTTATCTCTTCCTAATATGTCGAGCGTGCATAACAATCATCTCCTCGTTCTGGTGGTGCATTTGAACGAACCCATAACAATTCATAGCTGGCGAATCAATAAAACCGTTGAAATATTAAATCATTTTCAGATTAATATATCTCTTCTCATGACGGCTAATGTATAGCATAATTTGAGCATTCAAATGTGTGGTCTTCGTCAAATTGCATGAAGACACGGTAATGCCAAGTCTTCAAAGCGATGGATAGTTCTTTAAAGCTTTATGGATTACAATTGATCTGCCTATATGAGATGATGTTGACCTCGTATATATATAAACCACTTTTAGCCTTTGCTAAATTTTTATTTTGAAGACATGGTGAATTTTAATCATAACTTCACGAAAAGAAATAAAAATATATTATATTCTTTATACATTGTATAAGAATAAAATATCCTTTAACAATAAAGGAAATTATATTGTTTGGTTTAAAGGTAATAGTTTAATGATTGTCAAATTAATAAATTCATGTCGGTTCATAAAATAAAAAAATATGGAAAGTATTTAAAAAAACCATGTTGGCTCATAAAATAAAATATTATGAAAAGTAATTAAAATATCGATGTTCGTTTATAAAATAAAAACTTAAAACTTAAACCCAGATCTATCAATCAAGAGATATCAAATTTCTTAAGTTTAAATTTGAAAAAAAAAATACACCTGAAGAAATTGGATTCCTCTCGATGCTTGATAAATATGGATTTAAGATGAATCTATGTTGGTATTATACCAAAGAAACACTATTGTTTTCAAATATTTCGTATAATCCCACTAATGTTTTTAAACATAAATTTTATAAATGACAGTGTCATCATTGCTAATGATTAACCTTTTTAAAATTCCCAGAACCATTGATTCATACAAAGTCAATCATAAATCCAGGTTCAGCCTTATTTTATGTCCTTGAAAATTAGGTTAAATGATATTTAAATATGGAAAAAGAGCAAAAACAATGTAAAAAGTGGTTTTACATTATTTTAGTAAAGGTAGAAGTTTATAAGAATTTATCATTCAATTATATATATATATATATATATATTTAAAAATTATCAACTTCTCTCTCTCTATATATATTATCAACTTCTCTAAATAGATTAAGTTGAATATAAATATGTTTTGAATTGAATTATTTAATATATTAAAAGACATAATAAATTGCTTGAATTATTTAATATATTAAAAGACATAATAAATTGCTCAATTCCATTTTAGATGTATATCCTCATTATATTAATAAAAAATAATAAAAATGATTAACTTAAATAACCTCATAAAACCTTCATTGGGCAACTAAGAAGTCAGAAGACTGAAATGACTCAGATTAAGGAAAATCAACCATCTTTATTTCATGAAAACTAAGCAAGAGAATTAATAAGCATTAGATCACTCATCGAGGAAACCATAAAAATAAAAGAAAACCAAAAGCTAAGTATTTGCAAAATTTACATGGGGGGGCCTTTATTTGCAAAATCAAGGGGAAGTTGTTGCGGGCCAACAGGGCACCACACCCATCAGCATCATTTTCCCATGGTAATTGGTATGAGGTGGTATGGTAGCTTTGGTTTCCCTCTCTCATGTACCGTCATTCAAGATGATGAAAATGATGGCTAGAATGAAGCTCTCAACTCAATTCCTAACCTTTTATATGTATGATTATAAATTTTCATGTAGCACTCATAAGGAGATCACTTTTTCCTTACAGGGCACCACACCCATCAGCATCATTTTCCCATGGTAATTGGTATGAGGTGGTATGGTAGCTTTGGTTTCCCTCTCTCATGTACCGTCATTCAAGATGATGAAAATGATGGCTAGAATGATGCTCTCAACTCACTTCCTAACATTTTATATGTATGATTATAAATTTTCATGTAGCACTCATAAGGAGATCACTTTTTCCTTTTAATCTCAACTTAGGCTAACTAATATGCAAGGGATAATAACTCATCTTTAATAAACATGGGTTTAAGGACCTTAAGATAAAATCACTATCTAAGGTTTTTAAGTAGGGATGATGACTTAATTTAATAGGTCACTAGGGTCACCTCACCCCTTAGACCTCCTTTACTTTCCCTCCTTGTGGAATCATATCCCTCCATCTCTTCTTTATCCCTCTTCATCTTTAGTTGTCAAAGATATATATTAAATATCAATGTGCATATTTACAATGCATTCAATCATCCTAGACCATTTGTGTTCGACTTCTAGCCTTTGCATATTTACATACATATTTGCATAATAAGTTTAAAAATAGGGTGTTACATAAGCTACCAGTTGGATGTGAGGATTAATCTCACTTTGGGCTACACTTGACTCTTTAATAGGGCCGCTAAAGAATTGGACTGAAGTTGGACTACTAAATCAAATAGTTTCAAAGGCAATTTCCTATTGCTTTCACATTTCTTGATTAAGCTGTGTTATTTACTTTGCAAATATTATCGTAATTGAATATACTCTAGATAATTATAGTTTAAGATAAACTAGATTAAACAATAATTAAACTATTCAAATTGTGCTTAAAAAATAAAATTTTACATTTAGAAATTACAATGATGCTTAGACTGTTGGAATATTCTCCCCATCATTTTGTATTTTGCATGCTTGCATGCAGATCTGCATGTTACATGCACTTGCATGCATCCAGTCATCATCATGGTGGTCTCCCCAACACCTATAGCTTGCTTCTAGCTCTTCTTTACCTACATGAAAAACTGCATGTTGCATGCATCCAGTCATCATCATGGTGGACCTCCTAGCTCCTAGATCTTGGTTCTAGATCTCCACAACCCCCAAGGGGCCTCCCACCTACCAAAGGCACCCTTCTCCAGTCTCTTGCATGACTAGTGCACCTTTCTCACCTACCACAGCCAGTTAGGCACCCTTCTCACCTACCAGTCAGTTATCACTCAGTTCTTTCTTGATTTGAGGCTAGATTGACTCCTCCACTGTCTGTTTCACTCCGATAGACCTCTAGTGAGACTAGTCTATCCATTCTGACTCCAGTTAGCCACTCATGCGCCCTTTACTGAGCCTCCTTCATTTAGTTCAGTCCTACCTCACTCAGTTAAACTCTTCATGTGCCCTCCATTGAGCCTCCTTCATTCAGTTATTGCCTACTTCACTCAGTTAGACTCAGTTGACTGACTGTCACATCTGATGACTGATACATTGACTGGATAATGACTCCACTCTCATTCAAGCCACACTATGAGTTAGGAATTCGAATGCCCTACTTGGCCTATTCGAATAGTATATTATGCACCTTACTGTGTTCTATTGTATTCATTCACTTACATTCTTATTCATTGTATAATACTAAGATTATGTTCTATTCTACTGTGTTTATGAGTGATCATTGAGTGTCTCCTTCTCTTCTTCTTTGCAACATATTTGTGAGTTTGATTGTGAGTTGCTACAGCTGTCAGATCATTGCATATTATTACATGGTATCAGAGCAGGAAGTAGCTATTCGAATTGCAGTAGTTGCAGCATTTCTTTGAGCAGCTATCTTTCACTTGTGCACCAGAATCCTCTGAGTTTCCATAGTAAATCCTGGTGCTATTACTTGATTTCATTGGAGAAATTCATTGAGGTCTAGCGAGGTGTGAAGGATTTAGTCCATGTGCCAAGTGTCCTTAAGGTAGTGTTCAATCGAAGTGTAGCATTCCCCATCAGCACATCTTTATTGTTTTGTAGGTTTATTCACCCGTTCGGAGTCTTCTTCAACTATTCGACTTTCTCTGTTCAGATGGATCTAAAGCTTACATCTTCCAACTATGTTGAGTGGAAAGCCAAGATGGCTCTCTTCATGAGATCCAAGAGCTTCTCCAGAATACTCAATGGAACGATGGTAGAACCAACCAATGCAATTGAAAAGTCCAAGTACTTGGATTGGCTTGATGAAGCAATTGGTCTCCTCCCTCTCTCAATTTCTAATGAGCTACACTTTCATGTCATTGATCTTACATCTCCGAAAGAGGTGTGGGACAAGCTCGAATCTCTCTTTGGGCCAAAGGATGATATGGTGGCTCACAAATTGGAGAATGAGCTCATATGTTTGAGTCCTAACAGCTTTGATTCTATCAATGCCTTTCTCACCAAGTTCAAAAGCTTGATATCACAGTTGAAAATATATGAGATAATGAAGGAAGATAAGCATCTTATACTTACCATTCTCTCAAAGTTGGGGGCAAATTTATTAGTTTTTATCTCTACATTCCAGTCAGCTAGGTTGTCCATTCCAATATGGAAGTTTCCCTCATTTGATGATTTCACACAATCTCTTTCCCAAGAGGAAGAGAAGTTGATCTAATTGGGAATGATCATACCCAAATTGGATTCAGCCCTTACAGTTGTAGATAGAGAAAATGATATAGGAAAGCTAGAGATTCCTGGTGATACAAGGCCTACACACCAGTCAGCTAGAATTTCATACTCTAAGAAGGCCAAACATTTTCAAAAGGGAAAGACAGAGTGCACATACTGTCATAGAGGGCCTCATCCTGAAAGTGCTTGCATGCGGAAGGCCATTGATTTGATGGCTAAATTACTGAAGAAAATAACCTTCCTGTTCCAGCATGTGCAAGGAAAAAGGATCTTGATGCTGATTCTTCTATATCCAAAGGAAAGGAAAGTTGTCATGCTCTCACAACAGTTACATCAATTGGTTCTTCTCTCATCATAGATTCAGGAGCATCCTTCCATATGGCTTTCTCAAAAGATCTCTTCTCTGGTCTCAAAAGCTCTACTGGTCATTCCATTAGTCTAGGCAATAATTCAGTTGTCACATCTCAGGGGATCGGAAGAATTGATGTTGATCATGGTCACTTTGGTGATGTGCTCTATGTTCCTTCTCTTGCAGCAAATGTCCTCTCAGTATTTCAACTGACTCATACTGGAGAGCCAAAAAGAGTGATCTTTACTCCATATGAGGTCGAAGTACAACACATGATTTCAGGGGAAGTCATTGCAAAAGGAGTTGCAAATCAAAAGACAAAACTCTATGAGTTGTCACACTTCCTACCTCTATCAAAGGAGTCTTCCCTTCACTCTCCTACTCATGACAGGCGAATGTTGGATCCATATCCACAAGAACCTGAAGATCCTGCACCTATTGGTCCATCTCCTATGGACCTCCATTACTCATCTGATCTTAATGAAGACCTCATACATGTCTTGGAAAAGCTTCATGGCATCAATGTTTTTGGATATGTTCCTCCTCCGAGTGATGATGAAGATGAGCCAGTGTTACTTACTTCTCCTCATGAGATATCAGATTTAGAGTTTCCAGTGTTACTTAATTCTCCTCATGAGATGACACATTCAGAGTTTGCATATGAGGATGAACAAATTTTACTTGCTCCTCCACTTGAGATTTCATATTCAGGAATTGGATGTGATGATACTTTTTCACATGATATTGCAGACAGAGATGAGGGAATGCTAGATCCAGATCCACAAAAACCTCAAGGTCTAGCAACTAATAAAGAAGATGAGCGAATGAGAGATCCAGATCCACAAGAACCTGAAGATCTCTCACCTGTTTTGCCTACCCTTCTTTAGCGGGCATTCACTACTTTCAGATTAGCCAGATCAGAGTCTCAGCATGGGAGGTTTCACCCTTCCTTCTTTACTGATCCTCTTCTTCGATGGGAAACCACTGCTTCTCGATCTGCCAGATCAGAATTTTCACATGTAAGGATTCATCCTTGTCAAATTCCTGATCCATTTCGGATGTATAGATCCCTCTTTGATAAAGGAGGAGACTTACCTCCTTAGGAGTGATAGATTGTATGCTTCCTTGACATCCTTCAGTCTATTTTGAGGGAGGGATTTCTTCCCACTAGGTTTTCCCTCTTTCCTTACTTAGTTTATTTTAGATTGATTGTACAGGGTGACCTTTGGTCTCAGTAACCAGGGTCCTATCTTGCTATTTTACAGGGTGACCTTTGGTCTTAGTTACCAGGGCTCTATTTTTCAGTTATTTCCTCATAGTATAGCATGCAGGGGGGTGTTGGAATGTTCTTCCCATCATTTTGTATTTTGCATGCTTGCATACAGATATGCATGCTGCATGCACTTGCATGCAATTACATGCATCCAGTCATCATCATGGTGGTCTCCCCAGCATTTAGATCTTACTTCTAGCCCTTCTTTACCTGCATGCAAAATTGCATGCTACATGCATTTGCATACATCTGCATGCATCCAGTCATCATCATGGTGGACCTCCTAGCTCCTGGAGCTTGGTTCTAGCTCTCCACATCCTGTCTATAGCCCCTAGGGGACCTCCCACCTACCAAAGGTGGCCTTCTCCAGTCTCTTACATGACTAGTGCGCCTTTCTCACCTACCACAGCCAGTTAGGTGCCCTTCTCACCTACCAGTCAGTTATCACTTAGTTCTTCCTTGATTTGAGGCTAGATTGACTCCTCCACTGAATGTTTCACTCCGATAGACCTCCAATGAGACTAGTCTATCCATCCTGACTCCAGTTAGCCACTCATGCGCCCTTCATTGAGCCTCCTTCATTTAGTTCATGCCTACCTCACTCAGTTAGACTCCTCATGCGCCTTCCATTGAGCCTCCTTCATTCAGTTATTGCCTACTTCACTTAGTTAGACTCAGTTGACTGATTGTCACATCTGATGACTGATACATTGACTAGATGATGACTGCACTATAATTCAAGCCACACTCTGAGTTAGGAATTCGAATGCCCTACTTGGCCTATTCGAATCCTATATTGTGCACCTTATTGTTCTATTGTATTCATTCACTTACATTCTTATTCATTGTATAATACTGAGATTATGTTCTATTCTACTATGTTTATGAGCAATCATTGAGTGTCTCCTTCTCTTCTTCTTCGCAACATATTTGTGAGTTTGATTGTGAGTTGCTACAACTGTCAGATCATTGCATATTATTACATAGACAAGAAAAATTATATAGATAACTAAAATGAATGACACTCAATAATATGAGGTTGTTACATTAAAACTACAATTAGAAAAAAATTAATTTGTCCTTAGGTTAATACGTAGTTCAAGTCTAAGTTCGAGGGCCATACAAAATTGCTCTAATTAAGAAGGTTTTTGGGAGGTTCATATGATGAAAAATGTTGTTCTATTATTTTTTTCATTTCCTATTATTATTTTGTTTCAATGAATATTAGGATTGAATCAAATTACTTTTGTGAAATTTCGACTAGATAATGGATTTGATGTGAATATTGCATGGTTATTGAGATTTTGGTATGGCATGAGGAAAAAGTCCATAGAATTTTACTTTTTTAGAGGGATGGCTCGCCATGAAAAAAATTAATTCCAGTAAGGTCATTAATTTGTTCAATTAATTGTTAGATAGATTTCAATATGGACAATGAAAATGATATTTATTATCATTGTTTGTATAAGAAATTGTGTATATATATAAAGAGAGATATTATTTACTATTAATCATGTATATGAATTAGATTACTCCACTTATAAAGATGAATTCATTATTTCTTTATTAAAAATAAATAATAATATGTTTTTCTTAAATAGATGAATTCTACTTCAAAATGGAAGATGCAATAGTCTAATGAAAAACCAACATGGGTCCCAAAATATAGAGAGAGGGTGAAAAACCAACATGGGTCCCAAAATATAGAGAGAGGGAGAGAAGAAGAACTTTATAGTTTAGGAAACAAATCAAAGGCACCAATAATGATTCATCCGACTAGTTTCTTATATCATTAAAACCATTGAAAAAGAAAATAGGGTCTTGAATTATCTTTGTAATCACGTTTATAAATTTTCGACTCCTTGATGTAAGGGCCTAGATTTGGTTGTGATAATGAAAAAAACACCATCACATCTTCACATTTATAAGGCCAAACTTATCTAGATATTTTGGATCGAACTCAATACTTTGCAACATATTAATTTGTTTAAAATGATAGATTTGAATGGATGATTATATGAGAGTTCAAAATATTAATGGAAAGTTTACGATCATGGTTTGCAATCATGGTTTGCCTACAACATAACATATTAATTTGTTGAACGATTTTCAATGGATGATAATATCGTTATGGGAGTTAAAAACATTTTAATTGAGAGTTTACAATAATCATATATTGAGGATCTAAAATCTTTGTAAAATAAAATTATAATGGATATGTTGGTTTAAAATTTAGGGTTTGAAATTATTATTTTTATTACTCTTGGTTATATAGATAGGTGTTTATATCTTAGAATTTGGCATAGATTAGCATTTATTGTTTTCTTAGATTGTACGAGGATGAGACATGTGTATTTTCCAGATCAATTTTATGGCAGTCATTCCAAATTCGAAATAAATAATTATAAAATAAAAAAGAATATTAAAAATTATCGGTAGCTTATGCATGGATAACAAGTAGTTGATGCATGGATAACTCTAGCTAATGCATGGAAGTGACGAGCTTTGTGGCAGAAAACCCATTTATCTAGAAGAAGGCAAGTGATAGCATGTAGCTAAGGCATAGACAACGAGTGATTACAATTGCGCATGGAGAACAAGTAAGGCACTTAATTTGTGGCCTATCGGTGTTCACCAACCACCAATTAAATGGTTGTGCTAGTGTGCGACTGTGTGAGTGTGAGTGTATTTGTGTTTTGAAATTATTTCCCCTACTATATATATATATATATATATATATATATATATATATAGAGAGAGAGAGAGAGAGAGAGAGAGAGAGAGAGAGAGAGAGAGGGGGGGGGGGTTTGCTAGTGTGCGTCTGTGTGAGTGTGTGTGTGTTTTGAAATTATTTCCCCTACTATATATATATATATATATATATATATATATCTATATGACGGGCTGTGCTTATGACCCTTTTTGTTCTCATATTTTTCCTTGTTTATGAACTTTTTTGACCTGATCCGGTATTACCACTTGCTCTCTTGCTTACATTTGGCACATTTTGGCCTTGGTAAGGATTGATCTTGTTTTCTTTGTTATTTGTCAATTGCTGATGATTTGGATAGAGTTATGATGCCATTATTGCCTACTAAAGGAGTGGTGTTTCAGGTTCAATATCATTTTACCTACAGGTTGCAGAATGAAGAAATTATGGGAGCTGGATAACGTGCATCTCAGTCTCGAGCTATAACAGATAGGTATCAAGCTGATGTATTTCTCTCCTGCCAGTTATTTTACATCACTTTGGTCACCTACCCAACGTATAGATGATGATGCAATCGATCCAAGGATCGGAGATTTTGTACCTAACTCAGTATTCTGGGTCTATGATGACTCATAGTTGATCGCTCCAATATATTTATGGGATCATCTCCACTTTCCACGATATAGGCTCCTGGAATGTCTCATGAGATCTCTTTGAGGATCCGTAGATGGGCCTTATTGGGAAATCTGTTGTAACTGCAAGATCTTTCATGTTTCTCTCATGAGCATTGATGTATAAAAACATTGAATCTCTTTCAGAAGGGTTGGCCACCAATTTGCATAAGATCTATTGAACACTGCTATCAGACTTTTTTTATAAAACCTATATTTACCTGATTTGAATGTGTTGATCAATTTCATGTGAGTGAGTGGCTATTCATCCCCTGTTGTCGAAGGCAGGGCCCCCTTCTATGATAGGTGTTGTTATAGTTAGGATTTCTTTCCTTTATGCATGTCATTAACGTTGATGAATTTAATGTTTGATGCAATGTTGATTGATTTAATTGTTTAGTATTCATATTTGGTGTGCTGAGCATAGCTGAGTGTGAATGTTTTAAGTAGTGATACGACTGGATTGCATAGTCATTCTTATTATCATTAGTGAATAGAGGGGAATGTATGGATGATGAACATTGAGTTAGAATTAATTCTGTGGTGAATGGATGCATTAAGCTCATTATTGGGATTCTGTTGCTAGTGCATAATAATAGAAGCAGATTGTAGAGTTAAATTAGTTTATCCAATTTCTTCATTATAGCAGTGGTTTATCGAATTGCTTCCATAGGAAATTCTCAGTTTGCTAAATTAGATTTAGATGTTGATTGCTTTCCGTACCATAGCAGAATGTTTGCAGTATAGCAAAACATTTCGTAAATTTGATAGCTAAGCGCTTTGGTTTGATTGCAAGATTCTTTCTGTAATTGGAAATTTTCTAGAAGTCTATTCACCAACAGTTGCATCTTAATCTTAAGTTGGTAATCCATAGACCACCTCTGTGTTAAAATCATTTCAAGTTATAGTGTCTGGCATATACCTTGTTAGGTAGCTCATAAGACTTTGTGGCCCTGGGTTGATAATTTATGCACAGATTTCTATTTCAATTTAATTACAAGAGAATTAAAAAGCTCGTCGTTTCGGCGCCATTGTCGGGGAGCTGCCAAGGACATTGTAGTTTTGATTGATTGTTTTTGTTCTGTAATTGCGATTTTTCTTTTCTTTGAGTGGATTGTGTTGGGCGGAAATATTGTCATTTAATTCCATTGTATTACTTGCCCAACTATTTAATTTGTCAATCCGAGGTTCGTAGGCTTACGAAGCACATGCAAAATATATGTAGGATTGAAGTTGAATTAAGCTAATCTAATCCCCCTTGCTAATTGATAATTGCTAATCTAATTCCCCCATTAAGCTAAACACACAACTGCTAATCTAATGCTGGAAACTGAAACACACGGCTGAAAGTAAATTGCATAAAAGAAAGACAGCATATGAAGAGAAACGAGACAACACATGTGAGCTCACATTAACAATAAAGAAATCTTAATTTACATCACACCAATCAATGACAAATCATGAAAGCATCAAAACTAAGATTATGAACAAAAGCTGAGAATCCCATTCTCCATATTACAAAGTCAAAACTAACTTCTACAATCTGAGACTAATCTTCTCCTAATCGACTATTAATCTACTCTCTATCTACTACTATCAAATGAAGAGAGAGCACTCTCTTTTATACATGAATTTCTCTGAGAAGAAGATAACCATCTCATAATGACAGATCCACTATTCCCTCAACCACTCTCAACTACTTTCCTATTATTACAAAATATGATCCCTTCAAATCCTCCACATGTCTCTCACAAATTCTCCACATGTTTCTCATACATCCTAGATAAGATATGCCAACCAAATCTCCATGATCTTCTCCTTGGAATATTCTTTGAATAACTATCTCCTTGAAATGGTGGAGGAGATATTCGAGGAGTATTTCTTTGAATTGATCCTTCCATATTCCTACACATTACAAAGCTCATCCATACTTGAGATATTAGTGAAAAACATGTTATTTTCCAATATTTAATCATAAATTCACTTATAATACTAAAATGAATAAAGTGGAAAATAATAAAATGAAACTCAAGTATATGTATGGAAATGGTATGATGAAAGGTCAATGGGATGATGAAATATGAGGAATAGCAGAAGGTAAAGTGGATGAAAATAGGACATTTCTGAGTCCCAACATACTCCCCAACTGAACTTGTTACATGTCCTCATGCAACCATGCATGGATTTTCTTAAGAACTTTTGGCATTTGAACTTTGGCTTTCATTGATGATGTTTTTCCAACAATGAATGTTTCTAGGGTGTGAGTAACAATTGACATTTTCTTATGGTTGGTTCTTGTGTAACAACCATGAATACAAAGAATGTTGGTTCTTGTGTTAACAACATTTGTCTCATTATCTATTTTCTTGCTACAATAATAATTTAACCCTACAGTCATTGGAAATGATAGGATATCAATGTGCATGAGAAAGCATCAATCTGTATAAGAAAGCCTTTTCTTTACCTCTATGAATCATGCCAATATGTGTATCCATGTGTATGAATCAAAGGGCAACAGAGGATTTGTCGGAAAAGAAATGTTGGTGAATGATAAATGAGATGAAAAATGGAGTGATGGTAGTGGAAAAATGGAGTGATGGAAGCAAAATGATGAAAGTGAATACAGTTTGGAGTTGCAGCTGTGAAATGGAGAATTTGGTGGAGTAACAGCTGTGAAAGTGGGAAAATATGGTGGAGTAACAGCTGGTGTTGCAGCAAACTTCCTGAGCTAATATCTCACAAACTACGATCTGGGTTTGGCTGAAATTTTGCAAACAAGTTTCTATAAGGCCAATGCTTCTCCACACCGAAGAAAAAGAAAAAAAAAACCCACATCATAGATTTCGAGAAAAATGCAAATTGGCTATAGGTGATGATGGTTTTTTTTTTCGAAATCCGTGTATTGGATTGAGCTGAAACTTGCCAATTTTGTTCATCATAATATTATCCATTCCCTATCCAAAAATCATGAGGATCCAATGTATGGTTTGTGAGATATACTCAATTCAAATTTTGCATTTTATGTGAGGAACAATATGCATATGAATAAATTGTCACAAAGGATTTCCTGTCCTCTGAAAATATGATTGCATTTGAGATCCTATAGAGTGTTCAGCAATCTTTACTTATCCTCCCCAACTAAACTTGTTGCATGTCCTCGTGCAACTCGGCATGGGTTATGAAAGTGAAAAAGGAAATGGAGTGTTGTGAGGGAATTTTCCAAATTATTCATTGATGGCATGTAAGGAATTGCATGATTAAAGTTCAAAAAACAACATACCTCCACTTACCCAAGACTGATGATGAACTATGCAATAGGAACATGGTTGGTGATGTTTGTCAGTGCAACAGCTATAACTGTTGGATCAGAGAGGATGTCACTGCTGTAGGATCATAAAAATGTAACTGAAATTGCTACTGCTGAATTATGGAGAATGTGATTGCTGTGACTAGATCGTGGAAGATGTCACTGCTGCAGGATCATGAGAATGTAACTGTAAATGTTGCTGCAGCTGTAACTGGATCATAGGAAAATGTCGAAGGCAGAGAGTGGAACCGTGGTACTCTCATATAGTTGAAGTCATGCTGTTGTAACTGCTGAGGGAGTCATGAAAAAGTGTATAGTCTTCACCCGCTGCAAAACTTGATGGTACAATTCTAGTCATGCAAATAAATGTGTCAATGTCGAGCATGAAAAGAATTCATTGGATTACCGGCCATTGATGAATGCCGTTAACCAATGCAAGGAAAACTCACCATTGATGTCAATGAGTGCCAAGATACCTGAGTACATCTTGCAAAGTGCGAATAGATGTGATGATGTCGAGCGAATTGCAAGATATGACGATCAAGGGACATTGATGTATTCCCATGATTGTCAGCGAGAGAACTTGCCATTAAGGCATGCAAGCCTCCAGGTGCTAAAAAAGGAACTCTAGTCTATATCCCAGATAAGGTGTTGAGGTCGATGGGGCAAGACTTGTTGAAAGGTGGGCCTTAAGGAATCCCACATCACTCAACGCGACTTTTTACAAAAAGATTGGTAGGACTATAGGAAAGATCTTAGTAGCAACAATGCTTATGGAAAGGAAATGTAATTATGGAGAGGGAACTGGATGTTCTTATTCAAAAGGCAGAAAGGGACTGAAAAAGAAGAAAATTATGTATGCAACTCATAAAGATAGGTCTATGTGAAGTCATGACAGATAAGGCAATGGAAAGTGGACTTCACATAGATGACTAATGTGCTTTGAAGGAGAGATGTGGGTATGACGCCAATGGGTTTATGAATAGTTTCTGTGTAACAACAAACGTCATGATGTTTATGATGAGTAACAGCTCCTTCAAACTGTCTATCAAAGCATGTTTCTCAAAAAGTTATGTGATTCTTGAAAAGTCACTTCAGCAGCAAAATGCGATTGTCTTCAAACCTGAGAAAAACTTAGTACTAATCCTGCATGAAATTCGTGAGAAGTTCGAAAGACATAACATGCAGAAAGAAATACGAATGCGGCAAATCAAAGTTCAAAAATAAAACATGTTTTTATACCTGTTTCCGTTGTGCACTTGTTTCATCGTTGACTACTGTACCTGTAACACCCGACTGTAACAGACTTTCACATAGAGATGATTAATATGCGAGTAAAGAAGTCATGACCCAACAATGGTGTTTTTGCGAATATGTTGCTATGTAGCAACAAACATCATGATGCAACAAGTCTCTTTGGTTTTTGTATGCTATTTTTCCCGTTGATTGCTGTCAAAGTGTCTTGAAGAAAACAAATTAGCGTTAAATGTAAAAACATGTTTTGAGATTTGTTCAGGAATTATAGAATGTCCATTTGCAATTTTGAATTTTTACAATGTTTTTATTTTTATTTTTATAATTTTTTTCTTTTCATGGTTTTATAATTTTTATTGTTTTTATGTTACACACCAAAAGAAAATGCAAAAATTATACTACAGGAAACTATAGTTCTTTCTCGACCTCATCAAATATTCTTATGTGCAACAGTTAATGTTCAGAAATTTCAAACATTTGGAAATTGTGCAAGAGTATGATCCTCATTAATCTGCTGCATTAGTGCCAATGGTTTTTCTTGCATGATTAGATCTGTATATTGTCAAATATAATTGAATATTCAGAGCATGCAATTCTCTGCATGGGGTGATTTCTATTGACAGAAACTACGTGAGGCCTATAGCCTTTTTTATTCATGAAACCTGAGTGGTAACTTACCCATTAGATCCTGCGTAAACCATCGTTAACATAAAATACATGCATACCCGCCCCATAAGTACCGATCTGCTCCTGCCCACAGTTCTGAATTTATCTCCTTTATTTTTCATCATCGTGCAAGCAGTCATTCTTACAAGCAAAAAGGTGTTGCTTGTCGTTTTTTAGATGACTTCAAATGGAAGCTTGGTCCACATGTTTATCGATAGTCTGTAATACATCCCTTGATCATCATTCAATACAGGCTAGAAATTATTACGAACAATGGCAATCACTGGCTATTCAAATAGCAGAGCCATCGGTAAAAAATGTTTTTGATTGATAAATCTGTCTGCAAGGAGTTGAATAGGAAATCCTGCAGTGAAACACGTCAGCAAGTATTAATAACATGCAACCATGATTTAGTTACCTTTTCTTAGAAGCATCCATGAAGTTCAATGACTTGGCAGCTGAGACAATCCTTCATGAGGATGAGAACCCGAATTCCCAACTAGGAATCTATTTCAACCAATTGCTAATTTATGAAACCGACCGCAACAGTAATCTGAGAATTACACGTTCAGAGGACCAGCTGTATAGCTTAAACCATTGCTTTGTTTGGGCGATTTCCACATTGTCAGGTAAATGAGGTCGTTGCGCACAAAACCCATGTCCCCTATTTTCGCTATTCTTCTCCATCGGCCCGCAAATCGTGACGCAAACCAATGTGTTCTTATCTGGCATGCGTTTTTGGTTGGAACTGTTTCATTACCAGTTGGGGAAGTTGTGACATGAAGAGTTTCTGTTTCTAAGTATGGGAACATCGAAAATCTATGGTAGCCAAATGGAAATCGTGAATAGCCTTGAACGTCTGTTTTGGAATGCAAATGGGAAAGATTTTGCATAATTTCAACAATGTAATTCAATCAATCCCAATCACAGTTTCAGCTTTTATTACTATTTTCTTGGCCTGATCTAGACAATGCGCCTTCAAACATGCAGATTTAAATTGTTATTATCATGTTGTTTCATTGTTGCTGTAGGTTTTTCTTTAGATCGAAGGATCTTTTAAGGAATTGCAGGTGAATAGAGTGTGCAAATACACAAAATTTCATAAAGGGTTTGGTCGAGGCATTATTGCAGAGTTAGTTTGCAGGCAGCTACATGATGAAAGGCAAAAAGAAAACATCATTGTGACTCCAATCAATGAGAAATTTGTAGGTGTAACACTGTTTCAGCATGAAATTTTTTTTTATTTGCATTACTTCAAATTTTAGCAAATGGAGATAAATGATTTGCAAATTAAGGATAAAATCGATTAGGCATCATTGCAACATTAATTTATTCTTTCTTGAAAACGTTAGAAAACATCCTACTTTTTGATCCTCAGATCGTACAAAATGTGGAGGAGAGTATACTTATTCTGGGTGAAAGCAAAAACTGAAAATAAAATGCTACCTACTATATGCTAATTAACATTCATAAAACAGTTACGTGTAGTTAAATATCCAGTGTAGCCAGTCTCGTAACAACAATAAAAATATGTTCAATGTTAATTCTGCAAATAAAAAATGAGGATAAACAGAAATGTGTGAAATTAGTTGTTGTGACTGTGAATTAACTAGAAAAAAAGAAAAACTAAATTGTTCTAACCTCGTACTTGCTTGAAACCATCGTTCGATAAGGCTTTCATAGGAGTAGTTTTCACGGTGGACTGCCACGACATTCAATTACGCTCTGGCAGACAAATTAATAAAACTACCTCTCCTATAATAACAAAGGAAGAAGATGAGGAGACACCATAAATCATACTAGTCCAATATGAAGAGACACCAGTGCAATCTGAAGATAATTTCCCATCCATCCCACCTAGACAAACAAAACAAAAGCAACCTCCACCATATTCTGAGCGCTTAATCATAGATAAACTTATGCCTAAATCAGAATTTGATCTCCTCGGAGAATTACGAAATGTCTGCGTGAAGATTCCACTCTTCCAAGCCATTAAATACATTCCCATTTACTCCAAATCTATCAGAGAGTTATGTTTGAAAAAACTAGGCAGAAAGAGAAAAGACCCCCCAACAGTTCATGTGATAGGAGATTTGGCTGAATTAATGATGGGTAACACTCTTGATGCTAAGTACTCTGACCCTGGTAGTCCCATTGTCAAAGTACAAATAAATGGCATTTCTCTCTCTAATACATTAATTGATTTGGGAACTATTAATGCCATGACTAAAAATACAATGGATAGATTGGGAATTACAAACGTTCGGCAAAATTCTACTATTTTACAGCCCGCTGACCAATATCCTGTAAGACCAGATGGCATTATAGAAGATCTTGTTATTTCAGTAGACCCATGGGAATACCCGATGGATTTTATGGTTTTACAGACAAAATCAAACTTGGGAGGTTATCCCTAATTTTGGGTCAACCATGGTTGGCCACAGCAGATGCTTATATTGGCTGTCGATCAGGAAACATGTGCATATCTCATGGTAATTCTATTAAGGAACTCACTTTGTATCCTCCTGCGAAGCCAACGATACAACCAAGACCTCCTTTGTGGCCAGATGAAGAGGAAGCTAAGCAAGCAAATGAAACCCTACAGTTGTACATGATTGAACAATCGCTGGCAGCAAAACAATTAACTGAGGATGATTTGCTCAGTCAATTTATTTCTTCTAGTCCTTCGAGAGATTTTATGGAATTGTTTAGTTCAGTTTGCACTACCCAACAAATTGACATCATTCCAAGTTCATCTACAACACTTAATATTACTTCTACACTCTATGGTGATTCTGCGATTAGCAAAGTGGAAATTGAACCTGGAAAGCTTTTAAAGATTAGCTCCACATTGTCAAAGCAACAAACAGAACAACTTACCTCTGTATTAAAGAAACATAAGTTTGCATTTGCCTGGGATTACAGTGACATGAAAGGTCTGCACCCTGACCTATGTACACATCATATCTATACCAATGAAAATTCCAGGCCTATCAGGAAACCCCAGCGCAGGATGAATCCGACACTCAGAGAGGTGGTCAAAGAGAAACTTCAAAAGTTGTTGGCTACAAATTTTATTTATCCTATTTCTGATAGCAAATGGGTGTCTCCGCTGGTCATAGTTCCTAAGAAGAACGAAAAGTGGCGTATTTGTGTTGATTACAGGGAATTAAACAAAGCTACACATAAGGACCATTTTTCGTTACCTTTCATTGATCAGGTGTTGGACACGCTAGCAGGAAAAAAGTATTTCTCTTTTATGGACGGCTTCAGTGGGTATAATCAGATCAGGATAGCACCGGAGGATCAAGATAAAACGACATTCACATGCCCATGGGGTACTTTTGCATACCAAGTGTTACCTTTCGGGTTATGTAATGCCCCTGCTACATTTCAGTGGGCTGTTCTCAACATATTTTCTGATCTTATTCATGACACTATGGAAGTTTTTATGGATAAATTTACCTGTCATGGTGAAGATTTTGTAGAAGCTTTGAATAATATGGACAAAGTACTTACACGATGCCAGGAAGTGAACCTCTATCTCAGCAGTGAGAAATGTATAATGATGCTAACTCAAGGCGTCATTCTGGGTCATCTCATATCTCCTGATGGCATCAAAGTAGACCCAGAAAAGATTCAAGTGATCCTTAATTTACCAGTTCCATGCACATAGAAAGAGGTACCCAGTTTTATTGGATATACAGGTTATTATAGAAGATTTGTTCAAAATTTTTGAAAGATTGCTAGTCTCTTATTTCTGCTCATGTCCAAAAACAAACAATTTGAGTGGATCGATGCTTGTCAACTAGCTTGGGAAACTTTAAAACATAAAGTCTCTACCGCACCTATCCTACGAGGACCAAATTGGTCCTTTCCTTTCCTAATCTCCACAGATGCCTCTGATACCATCATAGGAGGATTCCTAGGCCAATAGGAAGATTAGAAACCCTACGCCATATATTTTATTAGTAAACATCTGACTGCTGCCGAACTTAATTATACAGTGACCGAAAAAGAATTCATGGTTGTCATTTATGCCATAAATAAATTCCGCCATTACATTACAGGATACCCAGTGATTGTCCACACTGACCACTCTGCTATCAAAACCTCATGAACAAACCCATCACAAAAGGCAGAGTCACTTGGTGGCTGTTGTTGCTACAAGAATTTGACATTTCAATAATGGACAGGCCTGGTAAAACTAATGTGGTTGTTGACTTTCTTTCAAGAATAAATAGTAATGAGGAATCTCAACCGGTGGATGATGCTTTCCCATATGAATTTTTTTTTGCTATTTCTACTAATGTTCCTTGGTTTGCAGATGTAGCAAATTATTTGGTTGTAGGAAGACTTCTGGGGCATATGACATCAAAAGAAAAGAAAAGGTTTTTGCAGCACAGCAGCAGATTTTCATGGATTGATGGCTATTTGCTTTATACAAGACCAGACTTGGTGATCCGTCGATGTGTTCGTGAAGATGAAATTTATCCAATTTTGAGAACCTGTCATGATGGCCCATGTGGGGGGCACTTTGATGAAAAACGAACAACCCACAAAATCCTACAACTGGGCTATTATTGGCCTACAATATTTAAAGATGCCCAAGAGTATGTCCGGAGCTGTGATAGCTGTCAAAGAATGGGCCAACCACTACAGTAAGATGAAATGCCACTTCAGGATCAACTTGTGGTGGAACCATTTGAGAAATGGACATTGGATTTTGTTGGCCCTATCAAACCTCCATCCAGGAAGAAATCATATATCCTAGTATGCACAGATTATGTGACTAAATGGGTGGAGGTGAAGGCACTTCCGAGGTCAATAGAGCAGGCAGTTTTCAACTTTCTATATGCAGAGATTTTCACAAGGTTTGGAGTCCCAAGGGAAATTATTACTGATGGAGGATCGTAATTTACATCTAAATTCATCAAAACTCTTACAACACAATACTACATCAAGCACATAATAACTTCACCATATACCCTTGGGCTAATGGGCAAGTTGAAGGTACAAACAAAATTCTGGAATCTGTGCTCACAAAGACTGTTCAACTTCATCAAAGGGATTGGGCTGATAGGCTGCCTGAAGCCTTATGGGCCTACAAAACAACATGGAGAAGTACCATAGGTTTGACTCCTTATCAATTAGTTTATGGTAAGCAAGTCACCCTGCCAATAGAAGTTGAGATTAAAACATTAAGAACTGCATTTCAACTAAGCATGGATTTATAGCAATCCCAACATACCTGCCTGCAGTAGCTTAATGAGCTTGATGAATTGCGGCTGGCTGCCATATAACGTACAACCATTGTGCAACAACAACGAACCAAGTGGCATGATCAATTCGTCAAAACTAAGTATTTTCAAGAGGGTGACTGGGCTCTTCTCTACGAATCTAGGTTCAAAAAGTTCAAAGGAAAACTTCACACTTGTTGGCTGGGACCATATGAGATTGAAACAATTTTTTATAATGGTACAGTACGACTCAGAAACATTGATGGTGAGGGAATGCTTTGTATGGACAATGGTCATAGACTAAGGCCATATAGGAAACCATTGTCCAAAGAGGCATTCATCCGCAATATTGTTGCCTGCTGGTGTACCAAATACTTCGAGATTACCATCTCGACTTCTGAAAGAAAAAAAAAAAAAAGGACTATGAAAATCCTCCTTGGACATAGCCCTAAAAAAAGACCAATAAACAAAAACAAAAAAAGAAAAAGGAAATTTTATTTTGATACTAATAAGCCTATCTGTGGATTCTTTGCAGGGACATTCTATCATAATCCCTCCTTCTTATCCCATTCATTCCATCTCCCCCCTGACATCACTTGCTTATTGATGGCCCTGCTCTCTTGGATATAACTACTTTTCAGACTATTTTACACATATTTTATCTACTATTTCATCTGCAGCATTACGGAAACCATTTCCATTTCATTTCATACTCATTTCTAACATCCTCCATTTCATTGCAGAACATGTTCCGTCCATTGCAGAACCTCTTTCCGTTCAATTGCAGAACCTCTTTCCATTCCATTGTAGAACCACTTTCCGCCCCATTGCAGAACATGTCCCGTCCCATTACAGAACATGTTCCGCTCCATTACAAAACATGTTCCATCCCATTACAGAACCCCTTATCAACTCCACATACCTTTTTCCGTAGCGTTACATAATCTTTTTTTGTTCCACTCTCCATACCTTTCCGCAACACCACATAATCATTTCACACAATGTTACCATCTCCTTTTCTGACTTCACCCAGCACTTTAACGATCATATTTTCGGCTACCTTCCACGTCACATCCACATGGAGGCACCTTTCTTACCTATACTGGCCCAACACCATTTGACATCGCCGGAAAGTGGGGAATAGGGATGCCTCATTGACCCACAACATCGTGGATCCCATTTAGCAGCTAACTCGAGTCCTATCAATTCCTACTTGACAGGACTCGATACCGGAACATCATTGCAGCTTGTTAGCCACAAAGGAGAATGATCGTAGCTTATTACACCCATCAGCACAAAGTGTGGAGAACCTTCTATCCTTCTTCTCATCACCGCAACCAACCATCCATCAAACTCCATGCATCTCTTCTCAAGTAAGGTAGGTACGTAACCATCCTTCATTCGCTTTCGATAAGTACAAGAGGGAAGATCATGACTTATTAATCCAATTAGTACCACACAGGATCATGTGTCGAGTTGGTTGGGGGGGGGGGATTTAGAGGTGTCTCTAAATATAGTAACCACTATTGTTAAACCAAAGGAAACTTACCAATCCTGGCTGATAGTAATTCCACCACCTACGAGCTTCTAGTTAGATCAGTATTGATAACCCACCTTCGGATAATCCAAGTCCATCATTTTCTTTGGAAAAATGACAGGAAATTTGAAGCATTGTAAGCATCTGAAGGGAATAAGGAAAGAAGCGCAATGAGGGGAGCAATCCATAGTGAACCTGAAAACATGGATATGGTCTATGGAAACAAAGAAGTGAAAACAATTTTTCAATAGGCAGGGTGGCTGGATTATTTTGACAAAATAAAGAAGGGAGATGCTGCGATTGCAATGGAGTTTGCGCTCACCTATGACAGTGCAGTTGCAGAAGTAGGACGATTGAAAATCCAAGCAAATGAGCTAACAATTGCAAGGGTCTCTGGATTACCACAGATAGGTGAAAAATGGTTTGGGAGACACGTGCCAATTAAGCCGCTTATACCTGGTGAACTGGTGCAAGGAACAGAAAAGGGACAAAATGAAATTCATTGTCAATTCCATGGGGCGAGGTGGCACTCTACGTGTGCAAATTTCTTACATGTGAAGGTTGGTTTAGTCTAGTATTTGCTTATCACTTTAAAATTCTGAACCATTTAAGGCACCATAAATATATCAATATGTCGTATTTTCTGTGGAAATCCTTAGAATTAATGAGCAGAATGGTTAAGGGCAGTAAGAATTCAGAAACAAGTCTGGCATATCATGGTTTGATTAGATTTTTGGTGTAAGATGCCCTACAGAAGTAGAACCAGACATGTGAATCATTCGTGGGCATATCCTTGAGCACCAGGAAGACAGGGAGGAAAAAAAGGAACACATTGGAAAATACCCCAGAAACCCAAAGGAAGAAACCAGTTCATGCGGGAAACAGGAGAAGCCTGCAAGATGAAACCCCAACCAGTTCGATAGAAGGACCCCATACCCAGACGAGATCAAAGGCTCGGGAAGAGCGACAAGACCAGGAAAAATTGCTTAGCCAAAACAATGAATTTGAGGAAGAACGGAAAGCATTCATCATGTTAGAGAGCAGTAGTAAAAATCGGGAGAATCAATTTGGGTTGCAGAATGTAGAAGAACAACAGAAGAAAGAAAAACGGTGGACGACTATAATCAAAGGGACGCGAGGTAATAGGATGAGGAGATTTCAACATTTTCTGCTGTGCAAATACCGAAGATCATATGGTAAGCTGAGGAAAGATTATGGGGAATTGAAAAGGTCTTATCAGAAGGAAACATAGGAGGTGGTAGCCATGCAAGATAAATTACAGAGATTAGAGGAATATAAAATGAATATCCTTTTGGAAGCCATGGAATTGGAAGGCGAACAGAGGGAATATTTCAGGGAAACATTCAGTGATGAAGGGGCAGAGGTTAGCATGCAAATAAATGATATAGAACCCGAGGAGGGTTTTTGGAGCAGAAGAAGCAGAAAACCAAGAGATGTATGAAGATATCCCTTCAGATGAAACCTGAATAAGGCATTTGGAAGGAAGGCCAGCCCAGCTGTAGGCAAAAACAAGGGAACTGGAAGAATAACTAAAGTTCGCTGGTGACCAGAGAAAGGAGAAAGGGCAGGAAACAATTACAGAGCAGCTACAGAGACACGATTATGCCCTGGCCATGAGGAGGCTTAGTCAATAAGTGGAGAAATTGAAATTTGAAAAAGAATACATGAATTATCTAGCTCACTCTTTGAGGAATCTAAGACCCCCTTCGAATATTTACTCTGTATTTTTGAAGGAAAAACTCATATCTTTTAGGTTGTCAATGGTAACCATGGGGTATAATGATCACATTAAGACATAAGATCAATTCATTGCTGCTTTTTCCAGAAGTAATGATGAAGAACAAGATTTTTTATGTGAATTATATATGCATAATTTGGTTATGACGGACTATGAGGATTGGGACCCAAACCCTCATGTAGGGGAATTACAGTTGAGGGCATTCATGTCCTTCATGAGAAATCATTTGAGATGGAACAATGCTGCCACCGCTGTAGAAAATATTGAATGGTAAGATGCTCTTTGGGTGAGAGCTCCCCCCTCAGTTGAAAAATTATTCATAGCTAGGAACTATGTTATGCAAGATCAAGCATTCATTACACTTCTGGAGACCGCCCAATTTAAAGTTGTTCAGGAATGCAGGAATTGGATTCCCTTTCACAGGTTGGAGGCTTTGCTTTGTCTTCGAAGAAGGAATAATGCCCTGAGTCTGGAATTGAAAAGAAAATATCCCTTCTCTATTAGGATGTTTGAGCGAGCCCTAGAAGGAGTACAGACCTATCTTGATTGTCTGAGTGTGCATAGAGCTAATTGGATCGGGCTTTGATTCCATTTTCCTATACTTTGGTGTCCTGTGATGGATGGAGAGGACAGTGAATTCCAGAAAACTGTCAATGAACAGAGGGGCTTTTATAGTGCAGAGGAAGGTGGATATTCTTCTTATAAGTGGAGTGACGAGTGCATGAACAACTCTCTGAGTACCCCTGTTAGTGGATCCCAGTCTTAGTTTGCATGAGGACATGCAAACCTTTTGGTTGGGGGGAGATGACGGGCTGTGCATATGACCCTTTTTGTTCTCATATTTTTCCTTGTTTATGAACCTTTTTGACCTAATCCGGTATTACCACTTGCTCTCCTGCTTACATTTGGCACATTTTGGCCTTGGTAAGGATTGATCTCGTTTTCTTTGTTATTTCTCAATTGATGATGATTTGGATAGAGTTATGATGCCATTATTGCCTACTAAATGAGTGGTGTTTCAGGTTCAATATCATTTTACCTACAGGTTGTAGAATGAAGGAATTATGGGAGCTGGATAACGTGCATCTCAGTATCGAGCTGGATAACGTGCATCTCAATCTCGAGCTATAACAGATAGGTATCAAGCTGATGTATTTCTCTCCTGCCAATTATTTTACATCACTTTGGTCACCTACCCAGCATATAAATGATGATGCAATCGATCCAAGGATCAGAGATTTTGTACCTAACTTAGTATTCCGGGTCTATGATGACTCATAGTTGACCACTCCGATATATTTTTGGGATCATCTCCACTTTCCACAAAACAAGCTCCTGGAATGGCTCATGAGATCTCTTTGAGGATGCTGTGAATATTTATTTAATATTATTATTTATAAATTAATATATTATTAGGTTACTAGTGAAAGGGCATAACCCTTCACTATGCTTGATCAAGCCTTATAAAAGGTGATCTTATTGTAATTTATCAACATCATCAAATATATTATTCTTATTTATTATTCAATATGAAAGGCGGATTCGACTATTAATAGTCCAACCGGATACGGTTGCTACATTTGGTAAACAACAAAATAATAAAATAAATATTTGATTATATGATAATTAATATAATAATTAATTATTATTTTTAAAATCTCACCATCCTTAATAAAAATACTTTTCCACCCCTCACAAACCATAATAGCGTCGAAGTACACACCTCCGCATACAAGGTCCAAGACCATGGCGGAATTAAAAGACAAACTTGAGAAATTGTACAAGGACATCAAGGCCCTCGTTGCCAACCAAGAAAAATTCAGAGAAGAAATGAAAAATAACAAGGCACTTAAGAAAGGAATTAAAGAAGTTGTTGTTCTAGTACTAGGAAGAAAACTTGATGACAAGATAAACATCATGCACGAGAAACAAAAATAGTTAGATAACAAGATGTGTGCAATGACACAGAATATAAGCACCATGGCACAGAACTTTAGCATGATGACACAGAACCAGGATACCATAATGGAAATGTTACAAAAACTAAGGTCTAATACAAACCATATCAGTAACTCAGATATGTTGGACCACTATGTCAACAAAAATGAGAGTAACAAAATTGATCAAGACAATAAACAAGATAAGGAGACTAAATATCGTAAGGATGACCAAAATACCAATAATATTTTTATAAAGATGAGCTCAACCAAGATCATAATGAGAGTCAAGCTAGTATCATTGACAATAAGGACGATCCACACAATGACAAAAGATGGATCCTACAATATGCAAAGGAATCCAAGTCAAAGGAATTAGATATTGTAGATTCATCTTCTACCTTAACTCTTCTACCACCTTGAAGAAACCTAAATGTAACACTATCGGGTGACTTTGAGTGTGAGAAGCCTCACGAAATGCCACTTCTCGAGATAACTCGTAAGGATAATAAAATGAAAACATTACGTGATGACATCTTAAATATCGTAGGACAAGTGACTTCCAAAACAAGGCTTGATATGGTCAGTCACAAAAATACTCCTCATATTCATGTACAAGGAAAATGGGATAACAATAATAAACATAATGGAGTACAAATTCAAGTTACAAATGAAAGGAAGATGACAAACTATTGCGTAAATACCAAGCATATATCTAATACCAGTTCTAAAAAATACATAAAGGAAGTAATGACATTGTTTCAACACAAAACGAGAATGAAAAGACGACAACAATAATCTAAGCTTTGAGGACAAAGCTTTCCTAAGGGGAAGGCAATGCTGTGAATATTTATTTAATATTATAATTTATAAATTAATAGATTATTAGGTTACTAGTGAAAGGGCGTAACCCTTCACTATGCTTGATCAAGCCCTATAAAAGGCGATCTTATTGTAATTTATCAACATCATCAAATATATTATTTTTATTTATTATTCAATATGAAAGTCGGATTCGACTATTAATAGTCCAACCGGATATGGTTGCTGCAGAGGATCCGTAGATGGGCCTTATTGGGAAATCTGTTGTAACTGCACAATCTTTCATGTTTCTCTTATGAGCATTGATGTATAAAAACATTGAATCTCTTTCAGAAGGGTTAGCCACCAATTTGCATGAGATCTATTGAACACTGCTATCAGACTTTTTTTATGAAACCTATATTTACCTGATTCGAATGTGTTGATCAATTTCATGTGAGTGAGTGGTTGTTCATCCCCTGTTGCCGAAGGCAGGGCCCCCTTCTATGACAGGTGTTGTTATAGTTAGGATTTCTTTCCTTTATGCATGTCGTTAATGTCTATGAATTTAATGTTTGATGCAGTGTTGATTGATTTAATTGTTTAGTATTCATATTTGGTGTGCTGAGCATAGCTAAGTGTGAATGTTTTAAGTAGTGATACGACTGGATTGCATAGTCATTCTTATTATCATTAGTGAATAGAGGAGAATGTATGGATGATGAACATTGAGTTAGAATTACTTCTATGGTGAATGGATGCATTAAGCTCATTATTGGGATTCTGTTGCTAGTGCGTAATGGTAGAAGCAGATTGTAGAATTAAATTAGTTTATCCAATTTCTTCATTATAGTTATGGTTTATCGAATTGCTTCCATATGAAATTCTCAGTTTTCTAAATTAGATTTAGATGTTGATTGCTTTCCATAGCATAGTAGAATGTTTGCAGTATAGCAGAACATTTCGTAAATCTGATAGTTAAGCGCTTTGGTTTGATTGCAAGATTCTTTCTATAATTGGCAATTTTCTAGAAGTCTATTTACCAACAGTTGCATCTTAATCTTAGTTTGGTAATCTATAGACCACCTCTGTGTCAAAATCATTTCAAGTTACAGTGTTTGGCATATACCTTGTCAGGTAGCTCATAAGCCTTTGTGGCCCTGGGTTGATAATTTATGCACAGCTTTATATATATATTCATTCTCTCTCTCTCTCTCTCTCTCTATATATATATATATATAGATATATAGATATATATATAGAGAGAGAGAGAGAGAGATACAGAGAGAGAGATCAAAGTGTCATCTTTTAAATACATGTGAGATTATCAATCATTGTAACTTTATTTTATTCTTTTAAGATTTTGGGTCCTCCATATATAATTATTGTAAATTTTCCATTGGAGTGTTTTGAACTCTCACGCCAATATAATCACCCATTCAAATGTAAATTTTCAACAAATTAAAGTGTTAGGAAAGCCATTATTGTATACTTTTCATTGGAATATTTTGAAATCTCATACTAATAACCACCCATTCAGGAGGAGCTGAGGAGAGGGTTAGGGTTTGGAGGAATGGAAGACCGTGCTAGTCTACTGCAGGAGGCAGGTGCGTCATCTCCCTGTCACAGTTAGGATGACTGCACGGGCATGGTGGTCGACTTCATACTCTGCCTTTAAGGTATTTTGCTTCATTTCTTTATGATTTTCTTCATTTTATCCTGGAAACTGTGGTTTGGCTTGCCGGAAGATCACGGTCGCGGTCGCGGTGTGGGTGGGCGGCCTATCTCCCTTCACTGTCACTTATTCTTGACATTTTTGGGGCTATGATGGAGGTGGCATTACCTCGGGGAAGGGTTACTATATTATTTTCGCCGCAGGTTTTTTTTGGGTGTCGTCAGGTTTCTGGAGGTTGTGTCGGCGTGTGGGGGTTTTGGTAGGGACTGTTGTGCACGGGGGTTCTTGTCTTTGGTGGAAGCAATGGACCTGGAAGCATCTGCGGAACAGATGGATGCATTTGAAGGTTGGGGGTTGCCAGGTGGAGGTCAGATGGAGGGTCCGGTGGGTTTTTCTTTTCAGGGAACTGCAGGCACTGTATCGACCGGCTTGGGCCAGGAGAGGTCGGATTTAGTATCCACGGCATATACGTCATCTCCCCGTGATTTGTTGCCGGCATTTCTGGACTTCGATGGACGGTCGGTGGACCTGTTGGATAACCCGGGCTGGCGGGAGGCCGGGGTATACTTCGCACGGAATTTGGGTTCTCCGGCCACCAGTTTTGATGCTGTTTATACAGATGTGGTTGATTCCGCATTGAATGAGGCTGTGGATGGGGCTCGATTGACTCCGCAGCAGGCTGGGACGTATAATGTCGTTGATGGAGGGTATGTGAGAGTGCCGTTGGAGCTTCATGAACACCGAGGCTGTGGAAGCCCTATTGCGGTTGAGGGGCCGCTGCAGGGTCGTGAAGGGGTTACTGTGAGGGCAGGGGCAGCACACAAAGGCCCTTGTAGGCGTCGGAAGAGAAGCTGGATAAAAACCCGTATCGTGGGCTCTTATGTTGTAGGCGAGGACATCGCCTGGGAACGAATCATTGAGATGTCTAGCTTGACGGTGGTTGGTAGGGTTATGGGCAGGATGTATGCTCGACCCACTGTGATGGCATGGGTGGATTCTCAATGGCGCGCGGTGTTGGGATACACTCCTGAGGTGGATATGCTGCTTCGTGGGTGGTTCGCTGTGGTACTACAGACTGAGGAGGATGTGCGCAAAATACTTGACAGGAATTGGCATTTGAAACACTCACCGGTATTGTTGAAGCCATGGCATCCTCTTTTTGATGCTAGTCGGGAGAGGATTGACAAGTCTCCGGTGTGGGTACGTTTACCAGGACTTCCTCTGCAATTCTGGGATATCCGCCATTTTCGACGGATTGGGGATATTTTGGGGGACTTTCTGGAAGCTGACCTCTCTTATTTGAAGACACATTATAAACAGGTAGCTCGTATCTTGGTGAATTTGAATATCCGTGAAGGACTGCCGGAGCACATAAACTTGGAATGGGGGCCTGTTAATATATCACAGATGCTGGATTATGAGAATGTCCCATTCAGATGCCGAAGGTGTCATGTCTATGGACACCCGGAAACAGAATGTCAGCTATCGGCACGATCCCTGAATCGGGGAAGACAAAACCCTTCGTTTTTGGTTTCAATGGAAGAACCTTTGATCGGTTTGAACAATGTGACCTCACCGGAACGGATGGACTTGGAGGAAGATCGGAATGCTGCGGTTTTGGATACTGCTGGTCAGGATACTGCATTGTCTCGGGATGTATATGAGGAAAATGTTATTGCTGTTACAGAGGAAAACGTTGGAGCTGCCTCAGTGGCTGTGGTTGTAGCGCCGGAACCTATCTTGCCGGGTACTCCTTCTTTTTCTTTTCTACCTTCTGTACATCTTTTTTTCAATCAGTGCTCTGTGGGGGGTATTGATTGGGTTGAGGGTTTGAAGAATCTATCTCTGTTGGGACTGAATGAGACTCCATCTCGCACTGTTGTTAAGCCCTCTAGTGGGTGTTTTGGTTATGCGGTGGGCAATCCTGTTGTTCACAAACCCGACTTGCCACCTCTTCTTTTAGAGGACAAACTGATTACCTTTGAACCGGATCCTGGAGAGGTAGAAGTGTTTTTTGAGCCCTCCTCCCCAGAATCATCTGTTTCAGGATATAACCTTCGTTCATGCACTAAGAATTCTGGGGGGGGCTTGGGAAAGATGAAGATGCAGGCCCGGAGGGGCAGAGGCCGCCGATCTCATTTATCTAAGGCACAAAACAGAGCCAGACTGGACCTACGAGAAGGGAAACAAGTTTCTATCGAGAGGGCACTTAGAGCAGTGAATGCTCGGACGAAGGTTCGGATATGAAGATCATGTCCTTCAATTGTCGGGGTCTGGCTGGGCCAAAAAAGAAATCAGCCTTCATGAGGGTGCTTACTCTTGAACACCCTGATGTGATTCTGCTACAAGAGACCTTAGGTTTAGGTTCTATTATTAAGGAGAAATTGGAACAGTGGTTGGCTGGATGGACTTTTGTGACTCTGGATGTTAGGGGTCGCTCAGGTGGCTTGGCTGTGGGATGGAAGAATTGTACGATTCAATTGATTAATGCTTGGGGGATGGTATCTGTGCTGGGAGCTGAATTCCTCTCTGTAGACTTGGGTACACGTTTCACTGTGATTAATGTCTACGGGCCCTATGTTAATAGAGTGCCTTTCTGGGATTCATTATTGCAAGATCCGATATTTGAGGGTGAATCGATTGTGGTGGGGGGTGACTTAAATTTCACCTTAGGACATTCTGAAGTCTGGGGACCACAAGCTCATGTGGATCTTTTGGCTGGACACTTTCAACAGAGATTGGTACAAATGAACTTGCTGGATATTGAACCTATCAAGCTAAAACCCACATGGAGGAATAACAGGAGTGGAGAGGCCAGGGTGGCAAAAAGATTGGATCGTTTCCTGGTGGCTGAAACTTTGGTGGACAGGTTTTTTCAAATCAGGCAATGGGTAGGAAGTGGAGGGGATTCTGACCACTTCCCTATCTTTCTTGAGATCAGGAGAGGTCCTGATAACCCACCAAGCTCACTTAAGTTTAACAAGAATTGGCTTAGTGATGACTCTTTCAAAACACTTTTTCGGGACCTTTGGAGGCCATTTGATGAGGAGCATGAACGTACTGGAGCATTTCAGTTCGCTGAGAACATACAACGTTTAAAAGGAGCTGTTAAAATTTGGGCTTTCGAAAAGAATTTGAGGGATGATGCTGAATTGAAACTTATTGAGGATGAACTTTTACAGATCTATGAGGGGGATGGGGGGGGGTCTCCTGACTTTGGAATCCAAGGCAGATATGGCCAGGCTGGAAGGCAAATGAAATAAACTGTTGTTGGAAAAGGAGGAAACCTGGCGACTTAAGAGCAGGGCGATTTGGCTGGAATGTGGGGATGAGAACACTAAATTTTTCCATGCATATGCCAGGGGGAGGAAGGCGGTCAACACTATTTGGAGCTTGAAAGATGAAGCAGGTAATGAACATTTCGATTTTGAAGGAAAGGCTCGGTGCGGGGTGGGTCATTTCCAGCATTTATTCAAAGCTCCTGTACAGGCTTCTATTGCAGAAGTGATTAGGATCGCTCAATTATTCCCTCGGTTTGTTGAGGAAGAGGATAATAGGAGACTGATGCAAGCAGTTACTGAGGAGGAACTGAAGGAGGTCCTTGGTAGCTTTCAGAAGGACAAAAGCCCCGGGCCGGATGGATGGACTGTGGAATTTTTTACCACACTCTATGAGATTATCGGTTTAGATCTTCTACAGGTGGTTGAAGATACCCGTTTGAATGGAAGGATACCTGCATGTTTCAACTCTACCTTTATTGCCCTCATACCTAAGATTGATAATCCAGCTACTCTCTCAGAATTTAGACCTATTTCTCTGTGCAATTGTATTTACAAGATTGTGTCAAAGGTCATTGCACGACGTTTCAAGGTAACACTTTCTGAACATATTTCAGCTGAACAATTTGGCTTTCTTGAAGGTCGTCAGATACACGAGGCTATAGGGGTGGCACAGGAAGGACTACACAGTATGAAGACTAGACACATCAGAGGAGCTATTCTAAAAATTGATTTATCCAAAGCATACGACAAGGTGAGTTGGATTTATATCCGGCTCCTTCTAACACATTTGGGTTTTGGTATCAATTTTATTAGATGGATCATGTCCTGTATAACTACTGTCTCTTTCTCTGTGTTATTGAATGGAGCTGCCACTTATTTTTTTCATGCGGAAAGAGGTCTTAGACAGGGATGCCCTCTTTCCCCGCTACTCTTTTTGCTGGTGGCAGAAGGCCTTAGCAGGGCTATCATTGCTGAAAATTTACAGGGGCGGTTTAATGGCATTGGCATTGGGGAGCAGTTATTTGTCACTCACTTATTATTTGTGGACGACATTATCATATTCTGTTCTGGTGATCGAAGGGATACTCAGCATCTGAAGGAGGTCCTGGAACTTTTTTCAAGGGCGACGGGGATGGAGATAAATGCTGAAAAGTCCACTCTTACTACTCATCTGCTCCGACCGGGAGAGGAATGGGCACTTGTTGAAAACTTCCCTTTTAAAATATCTACTCTCGATGAGGGATTGAAATATCTGGGATTCTCTCTAAAAGCCAATACATACCTTAAGAAGGATTGGCGGTGGCTAATCGGTAAGGTGGAGAAACGACTGAATGTATGGAGTCACAAGTGGATGTCGAGAGCGGGCAGACTGGTCTTGGTAAAGGCCGTTCTAGAAGCCATACCTGTCTATTGGATGTCTCTGTCCTGGATACCTAAAGGAATCCTTGAACATATCAGGCGGTTATGCTTTAGATTCTTGTGGAGTGGTAAGAAGGAAGGTCAGGTCACTCCATGGGTCAATTGGAAGCGGATTGCTGTCCCTAAAGGGCTTGGGGGTTGGGGATTAAAAAAAAAATTTCTGTTTGCTCAGGCGCTGGCAGATAAGGGTGGATGGAGACTTCTCAAGACAAACAGCTTATGGACCAGGGTTATTATTGGGAAATATCTATCTGACACTAACCTGGATGAATGGATTAGGAGCCCCCGGAAATCTCATATCGGTGGTTCTGTGATTTGGAAGGCAGTGGTAAAGTCCTTTACACTGGTGGAGAATTATCTGGCGTGGAATGTGGGTAATGGCGAACTGGTGAGAGTCGGTAGAGATCCATGGATCGGGAGTGAACAGGCACATTTATTACCCGAGTTTGTTGTGAACTCTCTGGAAGTAAGGGGTATTCACACTCTAAATCAACTGGCGGTGCAGCGACCTGATGACCCGTGGATACAACATTGGAAATCTGCGGATAGTTTGGGCTTGGGGGACCGGGAGGCTGTATTCCTGAATGAATATATCCGTGGTCTGAATCGGGCCTGTATTCACCTCTCGAACCAGGAGGATGTATTGACTTGGGAGCTGGATCCTGCGGGGATTTATACACCTAAGTTTGTAAACCAATAGAATATGAAAATTATCCTTATTATTCAGAATATGAAGTAATGACACATAAATTAAAAACTTTGTCCATCCTGAAAGTATTCATTTGATCACATTGGTTTGGGATGGCCTTCCACGTTTCACACTTGGAGGATTTGATAATCATGTCTTCATGGTTGATGAGCACATGTAAAGATTAATACAAGAACAAATCTGAAGGGTACCATTTAGACAATCTTAAGGACTGTCTGATAGGGAAATTATGAACAGTCATTCTTGTGAGTTGAAACCATTTTTGATCTAATTTTCTAAAGTAGTTTTAACTACAAAAATTGTTGACGGTGGAATAAAACTCAAGGCTGATCTGATAGATAGAAATGCAGTTTATTGAAAAAGTGCCAGGATGAGTAAAAGTAGCAGTAATATTGCCTCCTAGGAATCAAGAGGAGAAGGATGCAGATACAAATTTTGCATATTGTGTGGAACTTCAGCCAGAGCTCCAACGGTTGAAGATTGCAAAGGAACAATTGGTATTCAAACACATATCAATTTGATGAAGTTATTTCTAAATTTGTCTCTCAGAAGCATGTTTATGAACTTGTAGCAAAGCATGTTGTTACCTCAGACCAAAGAATTATGGTCCAGGCTATGAAAGAAAAATATAGTATCAATCCAGCTAGTTAAACCCTGGTCAATGTCTAAAGGAACAAGGACATATAGATATAAATAAATTACTTTCACGGCATTGAAGACTCCTTAAGAAGAGCAAGTTACATAATACATCTTTAAGAGCAGTTTATGGAAGAAAAATAAAGGATAAACTGATGAGTGTAAACTATGTCACAAAATCTAGAAAATTTTGACAACGGGGAGGAACATTGAAAGGGGGAGTCTATGAACTAATCATCCATGTTCTCTTTCAAAGACTCACTACAAGAAGGTAAATGAGGATTCTATCCGGAGTATCATAACATAATGATTAGTACCAAGTCCAGTTAACAAGAGGAAGAGAAGCAAAGAGCTAAATTTCTTAAAAGAGGAGATATATTCGCAAGGGCAGTTGTCAAAAAGAAGAAAGATAGGAAATTCTCTATCAAGATGGTTATGATAAGGGCATAACAGGTTATCCTTTGTCATTGTTGTCAAATGGGAAGAATGTTTAGATGTTTCCATCAATGCCAAAGGGGGCGAATGTTGAATGTGGTTGTCATTGATGTCAAAAGAGTTCAGTAGTGACAAAGGAATAACCAAGGACATGATGGTAGGGAAAACTCCGTGAAAGACAAAGGAATAACATAGGAAGTGATGACATGACATGTATGATGATGTGGAATGTGTGATGAGGATGGAAAGACACATGATGGTGTTCTGGTGCTTTCATGAAGTCAGTGTTGCAATCTGACATCATTCTGGAAAAGTATGGCAATTTTGTGAAACTTTGGAAATTGACTAAGTATGGAAAAAATAGTCAAAATTGCCCTAAGCAAATACCCGCCATAATTCATAGGTTAAGGAATATTCATGCCCCATCCTATCAGGCTATAGCTTGTTGAAGTGGCTATCTTACCATAGTCTCATTTCTCGAAAAGAGTGCTCCATGACAAAGTTATAGGTCTTCCAAAACAAGGGGTCATGCAGTTTTAGCAATTCTAGAAATTGACAAAGTGTTGGAAAATTGGTCCAAGTGACCTCAGGAAAATGCCCGCAATACCTCATGAGAGAATGATAAAAAGTATCTAAAAATATCAGGATATACCTTGTTGAATAGGGTATCTGACCATGGTCTCGTTTATCCAAAAGAGTGTTTTATGACAAAGTTATAAGTCTGCCAAAACAGGGTTTCAAGCATTTTTGCACCAATCCAGTAAAATGCCCACCTAGGTCAGAGGAAGATGAGTTTGAAGGTGAAATCAGTTTGGTTGTGCTCAGTAAAATGTATTACATCATCTGGTATCATTGGTTCAGGGTTTTGGTGAAAGTAAGAATCCACCCGAGTTGACCTAGGGTTTGGAAAATTTGTTTAAGGGTCAACACAGAAGTTCAGAAGGCCATTTGCAAATTCCCACCAAATTTTTTCTTGGTGTCAATAAATTTGTCCAATGCAATGAGTTTGTTCTTTGGTGATGTGTCTATCCAATCATGCTTTAAGTTTCCTCCTTGATGGTCATATGTGTAAGAAATTAACTTGCCAACTTGAGAAAACTCATGTTTTGCCTATTAAAAATAAATGAAATTTGTCTACGTGTTAAAAAAAAAAGGTTAAGGGCTATTTGGAAATGCCCGCCATATATTGTCCTTGTGATAATAAATTTATCATATGGCATGGGTCTATTCCCTGATGATCTGGCCATCTAGTCATGGTATCAGATTTTACTCTAGAGGTTACACATGCGAAATACAAGCCTGCTAAATTGAGAAAAAGTGTGTCTTCCTGTCTAAATGAAGTCTGAGAGACCATTGGAAATGCACGCCAGGAGTTGTGGTTGCGCAGATAAATCCATCCAAAGGTGTGGATTTGTTCTTTGGCAGCTTTTCCATCTAGCCATGGTGTCAGTTTCTTCTTTGGTGCTCACATGTGTGAAAATTACACCTGTCAAGTTAGTGAAAAATCATATTACCCTTAAAGAAGTAAAAATGCCTGCAAAATGTGAAGAATTATAACTGCACAGTCTGTGAAAGGTAATGCACGTAGACATTGTGAAAAGCATGATGCCTATAGATATGGTGGAAGATATGGAGAATAATTTTGTGAGTATTATGCCTACAAAACATATATGAAAGGTTATATAAAAGCATTTGTAGAAACAATAAGCTGCATGAATAAATCAGAGATAAATAAACAGAATCGTATTATTCATAAACAGAGATACGATAACAAAAGATGAGCCACATGAATAAATTAATAAAAATATAATGAAGCAGAGTTTATTAAATAATAAACAGAGACATATTCTTTGTGAAAGGACGTGAGTTTCGTTTAGAAGGACATAATTAATTGTTTAATAAAGGTTCTGATGAAAAAACACGATGGTTCATATGAAGATGATGAATATATTAGACAGAGTTTGATTCTGGAAGCTAGGTGTCTCTGGGTGTTGAAGATGAGCATCTAAAGCAGCATAGATACCAGAGAAGAAGAACAAAGTCTCTGTATATTCGATATGAATACCTAAAGCAGTGTAGAAGCCAAAGAAGTTAAAAAGAAGATGAGAGTGTCTGTTGTGTGCTTAAATAAAGATCTGAAGCAGTACATATATTAGATAAAGAATAAAAGGAACATAGGCAGTCTCTGGAGCTTGGATTGAAGATAAAAAAAAAAAAAGAAGAAGAAGAAGAAGGGACAGTGAAAGTATAAACATATGTATATCCCATTGAATTTATAAGATCAAATTAGGGAGGTATGGTGGTGCTAGGGAAGGATACAGGCCTGCAAGGGGGTTGTAGCCTCCTTCCATTAGTTGCTGGTAAATAGGGTGTCGAAGCATCCTTTTAGTAGTAGCTGATCAAACAGGGGGTCATAGCCTCCTTCCAGTAGTAGCTGGTAAATAGGGTGTAGTAACATCCTTGTATGTAGTAGCAGGAAGAAACTAATTGTAAATATAATTTTACAGTTATAGAATGAGTTTGTGGTTTTTCCCAATTGGGCTTCCACGATAAAAATATGTGTTCTGTGTATCTTGTTGATTCTACGTTTTAATTAATATTAAAATTGGTTTAAATTGTTAAAAAAATAACAATATTGAATCACCCCCCCTTCTCAGTATTGTCCAATATTCAAACAATGCATACTAAGTACTTTGGTTTCCTTGTTCAAGCAACATCAAGGATGATTGTTGGGCCTTATAGTGGTATCTATTTTGTCTAGTTGTTATATTTATAATACACATTAGTCCATGGAGAAAAGATAGTGTATGAAATATCATCAAAATGTTTAAGATGTTTAAGGAACATCATGTGTTATCATGTGTTTCTGTATGTGGATTTCATTACTTAAGCTTCTTTCATAAATGTATCAATCAAACCCTAAATTTGTACAAGAATCACAACCAATAATAAATTGGTCACAATTATTTGTTAATTCCTACCAAATCTCAGGGTGACAACTTTGTAAAATATTGTCTTCAAAGCTATGGATATGCTAAACCAGCTTTGACATTTTTTTAAGAAAATCACTATCCTAATTGAACATTGACAATGGTGGTTCCTCAACATCTACATTATCACTAACACCTAGATATAAAAATAATTCACTACAAAAATGAAGGACCTTTTTTCAATAAGTGTTATGCATGTATTCACTTATCAACATCTTAGTAATATCAATGTAAGTAAGAAACAAGTCTTTTATTGAAGTTACATTATATCACAGATTTCATATTTTGTTACCAAAAATAATACATTTAACTCAATTGAATTATTACAAAGAATGAAAAATAAGATGTCATGTGTATGCTACTAACAAACTTAATGGCCTTTCTTGACTATTCACAAAATAAACAACCATCACAAATCAAGTCAATAGGCCAAGTCAAAGTCATAGGTACATTTGTTTCTCTGTTGTGATTTTTCCTATTCTGCCTCATCAACTTTCAAAGGTTATAACTATATATTGATTTCAATAAAATGAAAAAAATCCTTTCCTTCAAAAACAAACCAACAAATCTATCTATTTTGATTTTCAAAAACAAACCAACAAATCTATCTATTTTGATTTTTATAAGTATAGAAAATAAAAATAAAAATATTTTCCAATCAAATGAATATCTATGTCTTTTGATTTTTCCAAACCTAAAATTATAAAAAAATTATTTTGCATAAATAGAAACATTTTCCTTGCCAGCTTTGCACATTTAATTTATAAAGAGATTAAGAGTGGATTTTTCAGTTTTTGTTTTCAAAGTAAACCGCCCATTTCACTTGCCAAAAAAACAAATCATATTTTTCTACCAATCGAAGAATTTCCTTGTTTTTTAAAAAATAGTTCCGGCCTCTTTCTTCGCTTTCATGAAATCATTATCTTGCCGTGTACGTGAATCCAATATCGATGACTTTCTTCACCTCTGTAATCCAATATCATTGTCAATATCCTTCCAGGTCCACCTCTGTCCCACTTCTCTCTCTTGTCATAGTCATCGATTATCCAATATCATTGTCATAGTCAATATCTTGCCGTCTACGTGAATCCAATATCATTGTCATAGTCAATATCTTGCCGTGTACGTGAATCCAATATCATAATTAACCAGTCAAATTACTTACCGCAATTTTTCTTCATCTGTTTTGTGTTTACCAGCTCTGTAGAATTAAATTTATATGAAAGATTGATACAGCCTACACATATTTCCATAGATTAAAAGATTTCTCACTTTCACTAATTGATACAGCCAACTCATGTCAACAGGATTGTGAGTATGAATCTACAAAAATCAAATCATATTTCCATAAATTGAAAAATCTTTCTTAGCTTTTGTTGCATGCTAAAAATCAAGTCAATTTTTTTTCCGTGAAGATGACTCCAATTTCTGGAATTTCTGGCTCTTTGTTGCCCCACTTAAATCAAGTCGATATCTTGCCGTGAAGATGAATCCAATTTCGGCCACTTTCTTCACCCAATTTCTTGACCTCTGAATTTGGGACATTCACCCAATCTCCATGTGAAATCCGTTGCATAATTTGTTAAAAGATCTTAGCGTTATAAATCAATGATCATGGTTCTCAAAAAGGAATGCTTTGGATGTACATGATCATGGTTTAATGGAGATGCTCTATCATTATTGGCATTCAAAGCCTTCTTGAAATCTTTTCATAATTTATATATATATATATATATATACTCACAAATTGATTTTTTAATTTATTTATATTTAAAAAAATGGAACATAAAATATATAAGTATCATAATTTTAAGAAATTGAGTGAACAATTAAATTATTTACATATTATAATTATCAATTAAATTATTTACAAGTTACATTATAATATGTATTTTCTACTAAGTAATTATTATGTTATAAGATGTTGTTTTAGAGGTAAGTCCCTAGCCATTGTGGCCGTATCCGTCCTTACTCTGGTCAATCTATGTCTGCCATGTGTTTGGTTCTATTGTTGTAATAAAAAGATGACATGTGTTTACTATCTCGTTGAAGTTTTGATAGCAATGGTGGTTTTTGTAGGTGAAAAAAAGCAATGCCCAATGTTCCTCTGTGTTTTGAGAAACCATCGTAATCTTTTTTAGGGAAAATTTGAGGGGCGAAAAGTAGTCAATGGGCTAATTTTCCATGTTTTTCTCCAAAAACAAGATTCACCAATTTCCATTTTTTTCTAAGATGATCCACCCAAATTCCATACAACCATATTTTTATTCTAAACTTCACCGAAATTATCCACATAATACATAAAATCCTTAAAATTTAAATATTTTTACAAATATAGCCAAACATTTTATGGTTGGACATTTAAAAATTTGTAAGATTCACCAAGGTTTCTACACTTCAAGAAAATTATGGATACTTAAAAAATTCCATGATCCTTTTGTTCTCCCTCATATTTGAATATATTTTCTCTTCTTAATTCTCCTCTCTCGTAGAGGGGGTGGCAAGTGCGGGGGATCATTACTAAATGCCACCTCCCTTTATATCCAATTATTTTTCACACTAGAATTTGTGATTTGCTTTTTTCTAGAGACAATATTTTGTGTTTGTTGATTTCCACATATTCATTGTGGAACTTTGGTTGTCATTGATGTCAACTAATGTCAAAGAGGAATCAGTATTCCTGTGCCAGTTTGAAATAGTATATGAAAACCACTTTGAAGAAGTATATGTAAGTAAGTTTGAAGAAATGTATGGATGCCAGTTTAAAGAAGTATATCCAGAAGTAAATCAAGCATATTTATTTTGAAGAAGTAAATAAGGAATACATCCAATACATATGGTACATGTACAGATATCAAGTCCACCTAGTCATACTCCTTCAAGGTAAAACCCAAAGAGTTGGTAGGACAAAAGTTCGAGAGTGCGCAAGCAGCCTAGAACAAGAAACAATTGAACAAGAAAGCAAGTCCCGAAAGAGCGCAAGACTCACCAATCAGAAGAAATTCTTAGCTGTCAAAGCATGCTCAAGTACCAAAAATGGGAGTAGTGGTTGAAGATGTCAAGTGTGCAAGACCCACAAACGACATTACATCAATGACGCAAGACCAAACCACAAGGGTGCAAGTCCCACTAGCCAAAGGACCAAGTATGCGCAAAATCTATAAGAGATGACACCTTATTGGCATAGAAGATGACAAGTGGCGGAAGCATGATGTAAGCTGAACCATGAAGCAAGGAAGAAAGGATGCCACAACTAAATTGTGGACATCACCATCCACGCAGATCAAGCATAAATAAGAAGTCGAGATGGAGAATGGATGTAAGCTTGGAGATGGAAAGTTAGAAATATGGCAGATAAAAATTTATAATTCTCGGGGCATCAAGGGCTTGTGGAACTAGAATATAATGATCTAGCCAAAGATTCGAGTGCACACAAGCATAGGAACGGTATAACTGAAGGTGCGTAGAATGATGCAGTGACTCTATGACAGTTGCGCGAATATAGAAAGGCAGAACTACAGAAGATGAACAAGTGCGTGATAATTGAATGACAGTATCACATACAACATGCAGACAGTCACAGAAGTTCTAAGACAGAAGCGCATAGACGAATCTGAAGTATATCTTGTGATGCGCGAAGTGAAGTAGTTTATCTGATGCACAAACATTGAGTTGATGTGTGCGAAGTAAGGCATTCCATCAGATGTGCAAATACAAAGTTACAGCATAGTAAAGGATGCACGTCATGATGAGGATGATCTGAGACAAGTGCGCCAAATAGAAAGGACATATTACAGATGATGCACAGTTTGTCACAGATGATCTAAATGTTGTTGCACCAAGACATAATAGACGTATCTATGAAGGTGTGCATTTCCATCTGATATTGGTGCGTGAAGTCAGAACAACACGTTATCAGTTGATGCACAGTATCAGTTGAGATTGCAGATGCGCAGTAGAAAAATGGAACATTGAATCTTGGTGCAGACTGCGGAATTTTATGAAGCAACACACAATATATGAATAGCGACGTCAGTTGAAGTGATGAGTTGAGTGTGAATTCAAGTGATGTATGCAACACAGTAACAACAATATTACAACATATAGAAGGTGCACACAACAAAACGAACATCATAAGATATGAAGTGTGTTTAAATTAGAAGTACATCAGACCAATATCTTATTCTTGTATATCAGGGCAGCAGGACGGGGTAAGGAGCAGGTGGTCAATGCCTCCTTCCATTTGAGGTCGGTAAATCAGGGAGTTTGGGCTTCCTTTAGGTCAATTCCTGTAAAACCAGGGGGTCAGTGCCTCCTTTCAGTTGGTGTTGGAGAACTTAGGAAGTTGGTGCTTCGTTGGATGTAATATTTATATTATAAGAGATCATTCCATGGTTTTCTCCCGTTTGGGTTTCCATGTAAAAATTATGTGTGTTCAGTGTCTTTGTGCATATGTGGATGAATGTTTTATTTATGGTGGATGCATAATTAAAGTTCAGATTAATCAATTAAGAAGTTAAAAATTGTTCATTACTATGCTAATAGAGATTCACCCCCTCACTCAGTATTAAATAGATTCCAAGATTCATAATTATGTTTGTTCCATTTGTAAGTTTATTCCCTAATATGCAACCTTTCTATAAAGGAATTGTTGATTCAAGGATACAAAATGTTGCATTTCATCAGGGATATGTTGTCCTAGAAAATTTTGTTAGCATCCTTACATTAATATTATATCTCAATCTTGGAATAAAGCATTGGAGCAACATCTCTATAGATTTGTTTGTGCCCAATTTTGTATGCTTAAAGGATTGGTTCATACACATATGAATTATAGATCTGTTATGTACTCAAGGCTCACGTGCAGGGTCCACATTAGTCGAGTTCCATACAATCATCAACTAGCATATTAAACCCATCGACATACACTAGTGTGTATCACCCATGGAGATTCGAATTGAGCACTCGCTAGCACAAAGCTAGATAAATGCTTAACAAAATTGGGGATGGATGAGCTAAAACTTTGCACTAAATTTTATTGGATCATCTCATCTGTAACATCCACTTCCATCAATCTGGCCAATGGGAGGGGACATTAACCAACTACGGGATTCTAAATTTTTCTCCATAGCCATGTTACGAATTTCATAACATATAAAATATGTGTGAAGATGCATAATAAAACATACACAAGGGAAATAAACTATATCCACACAAACCTAGCATGCATATATCAACACAATTATCACAGGCATCAATTAAACACATTGCACATTAGAATAGAAAATAATACTTATCTTTATCCAACGTAGATCCAAGCAACTGGTTGTGTAAGAGTGATTTTTCAGCCAATCGTAGGCTTTATGTCTAGCATATACTCTTTTTGTTCAGAGGCCAACCCCAAGTTAGGCTACGAGGACACCAGGGTGAATGAAAACCTACAGGCTTCTCTCTCTCTTCCCACAACTCGTTTTGCACTCTATGCTTAGCCAAATGCTCATACAGAGTTCCACAAGGATTTCACTTAGCCTTCACAGCCTTGGCTCCCACAATAACTGCCCCACACAACACCCTTTTGTGATCAGGAATCCCCTTCATCGATCAATGGTTCTCTTGGGCAATCCATCTTGTTGGGTGCTTCCAGTGTGTGGATGGAATGAGGCCAATCTGGAGTATGTTCTTGGAGAAGCACCTGTAGCCTCAAATTGTGGCTTCTCAAGCATATATGAGCATCAAAATCAATGGGTAAGGGTTCCTAGCTTGCTCGACCTCTCTTCTCACCTACATCCATCAATTTCCCTTCCAAATCTGCAGTCCTCTCCCCAAATTCGATTTTCTGGGTTACACAATCTGGTAATTGGTCATGAACAACAATGTAGAACTCTAGGTAGTGTATATATGCATGAAAGAATGAGAGAATGAAGGTTGGATCAAAGGGATACAAGCTAATGGTGAAAATACAACTAGCATAGATTTTGACCATAGAAGAAAGGACATCTAACAGCTGCAGACCGACTTCTGGTAGCTGATAGAACTATCACAAAAGTGCATTCAACTCCATGCTTCAATAACTACATGAGGTGACTTTTCCCACCAACCCCACACATCCAGTCAATGATTTAGTCTCACACAAGCTCACTTTTCTCTTCCCCTCTAGTGGAATCATAGCCCCTTTGGTGCTCTTTACACAACCATCTTGCACCATTTCATTATTTATGCAACATAGTATTTACATACATTTCGAGTTAGCATGACAAGCCAATGATACTGTCCAAATAACAATATTTACATCATACATGCCTAGGAATTCACTAGTCTCGCCTTGGCCTTAGGCTCTGCACTAGGGATCCATACTAGCATAATTACATCATTTACATAATTTTGGTTAAATATATTCCAAATCAAAATTGTGGACATTACATCATCCCACCATCAAGCACTTAAACAATAGTGATATTGTTGGTACCTTGCCAGCTTCAATCAACCCACGGGGGAAAGCATGTCAGTGCAGTATTTTCAACCGATTGGGGAAGATACCAAGTTTAAGTTTTCTTAACCATCCAAGCGAGCCTCAATTGATAAAATATATATCAATTGAAGGACACGAGGTGGACTTTGGTCTACTTATGTATGCAAAGGTAAAAAGATCATATAGTATAAACTCTCTAGGTGCAACCACATATTTGACCACTACCTCAAGGTGACCCCGTGACTCTAGGGAAAGACCTCATGTAGTGAGACACAATATGTGAGAAAAAGAAACATCAAAAGATCATGTTACAAATATCACATCAAATGCCAATATATCTCAAGAAATCACATTTTAATTTCTACTTACTTTTGGTGAAGTTTGCTTACTAGTTTCCATAGCTCAATAGGAATGCCATTTTATCAATATTTGTATGCAAATTCATGTAGGACACCATTGAGTTTGGAAAGATTATAAGATTGAGTGATTGTTGGGCTATAATTTATTCAAGAGATGGAAGAGAAGGTTATTCAAATTAGGTAACAATTAAAGGAAGCACATGATAGGCATAAGAGTTATGTAGATACTCATAGAACTTACCAAAGTTGAAGATGGGGTTTTCATTAGTATAAGGACTAATAATAGTACTATTTTGTTTGGAAAGGGGAAAAAAATTCAACCCGATTTATAGGGCCATTTGAAATTCTAGAAAAAAATTGGATCAAATGTGTATCGCCTTACACAATTATCCCATTTACATACAACTCGTGATGTTTTTAATGTATCTATATTATGGCATTATGTATCTAACAAATATCATGAACTAAATTGGTATAATTTTCATGTTTTGTATGAGGGAACCATCATGGTTGAACAATTACACATGTTGGATCATAGGGTATGACAAATCAGACATCACTTGGTGAACTAGGTGAAGTTCTAGTGGGACAAGTATTGTACACGATCTACTACCTGGAAGGAAGAAGAGAACATGCTTTAGGATTATCCCCCCCAAAAATTATTGTAACTCTAGGATGAAATTCCCGAAGGATGGGTGTATGTAACACCCCATATTATGACTTCAACAACTAAACTACACTATGACCTATTTTGTATTTATTTGATTATTATCGATTGAACTCATCTAAGTTGGTAGAACTATATTTTATAAACATATCGGCCTACCTATATCTATAATTTTTGTATAAGTTTATTGTTTATGTTATTAATGATGACAATTGTATGATTGACTTCTAGCATGCAAATTTAAATGAAAAATTGTTTTACCCACTGTTTATTCTCTAAAATCTAGATTTGTGGAGGGTCATGTTAAGCCACGCTCCATGAGATTTGTGATGATGTCTGAGGGTCATGTTAAGCCACGCTCCATGAGATTTGTGGAGGGTCATGTTAAGCCACGCTCCATGAGATTTGTGGAGGGTCATGTTAAGCCCTCTATTCTCCCAAGACTAGGAAGGTGGTGTGGAAAAGGCATGAGATAAACTTTGGAGAGGGATTAGGGGGTTGAATTTTTTATAAGCGTGAAAAGACTTTGGAAAGGAAACATTAAGGGGGTTATATTGACCTATGAACTTAGAGCTTTGGACTGAGAACTGTTATTGGATGTTTGTTTTTTATTGTTAGGGGCACAAGAATGGAGGTAAACCCACAAGTTTTCTAGATTTAGACAACTAGATAAGTTGTCACATACTTAGAAACCTCTCAACACAATTTAGTCCATGAGGTACTTGATTTCACATGTAAAATTGTCATTCTTATATTAAATTCTTTTTTCTTGGAATTGTTATATATTATATTCTTTATATATTGTATAAGAATAAAATATCCTTTAACAATAAAGGAAATTATATTGTTTGGTTTAAAGGTAATAGTTTAATGATTGTCAAATTAATAAATTCATGTCGGTTCATAAAATAAAAAATTATGGAAAGTATTTAAAAAAACCATGTTGGCTCATAAAATAAAATATTATGAAAAGTAATTAAAATATCGATGTTCGTTTATAAAATAAAAACTTAAAACTTAAAACTTAAACCCAGATCTATCAATCAAGAGATATTGAATTTCTTGAGTTTAAATTTGAAAAAAGAAATACACCTGAAGAAATTGGATTCCTCTGGATGCTTGATAAATACGGATTTAAGATGAATCTATGTTGGTATTATACCAAAGAAACACTATTGTTTTCAAATATTTCGTATAATCCCACTAATGTTTTTAAACATAAATTTTATAAATGACAGTGTCATCATTGCTAATGATTAACCTTTTTAAAATTCCGAGAACCATTGATTCATACAAAGTCAATCATAAATCCAGGTTCAGCTTTATTTTATGTCCTTGAAAATTAGGTTAAATGATATTTAAATATGGAAAAAGAGCAAAAACAATGTAAAAAGTGGTTTTACATTATTTTAGTAAAGGTATAAGTTTATAAGAATTTAATCATTCAATTATATATATATATATATATATATATATATATATATATATTTAAAAATTATCAACTTCTCTAAATAGACTAAGTTGAATATAAATATGTTTTGAATTGAATTATTTAATATATTAAAAGACATAATAAATTGCTCAATTCCATTTTAGATGTATAGCCTCATTATATTAATAAAAAATAATAAAAATGATTAACTTAAATAACCTCATAAAACCTTCATTGGGCAACTAGGAAGTCAGAAGATTGAAATGACTGAGATTAAGGAAAATCAACCATCTTTATTTCATGAAAACTAAGCAAGAGAATTAATAAGCATTAGATCACTCATCGAGGAAACCATACAAATGAAAGAAAACCAAAAGCTAAGTATTTGCAAAATTTACATGGGGGGGCCTTTATTTGCAAAATCAAGGGGAAGTTGTTGCGGGCCAACAGGGCACCACACCCATCAACATCATTTTCCCATGGTAATTGGTATGAGGTGGTATGGTAGCTTTGGTTTCCCTCTCTCATGTACCGTCATTCAAGATGATGAAAATGATGGCTAGAATGATGCTCTCAACTCAATTCCTAACATTTTATATGTATGATTATAAATTTTCATGTAGCACTCATAAGGAGATCACTTTTTCCTTTTAATCTCAACTTAGGCTAACTAATATGCAAGGGATAATAACTCATCTTTAATAAACATGGGTTTAAGGACCTTAAGATAAAATCACTATCTAAGGTTTTTAAGTAGGGATGATGACTTAATTTAATAGGTCACTAGGGTCACCTCACCCCTTAGACCTCCTTTACTTTCCCTCCTTGTGGAATCATATCCCTCCATCTCTTCTTTATCCCTCTTCATCTGTAGTTGTCAAAGATATATATTAAATATCAATGTGCATATTTACAATGCATTCAATCATCCTAGATCATTTGTGTTCGACTTCTAGCCTTTGCATATTTACATACATATTTGCATAATGAAATAGGGTGTTACATAAGCCAGCAGTTGGATGTGAGGATTAATCTCACTTTGGGCTACACTTAACTCTTTAATAGGGCCACTAAAGAATTGGACTGAAGTTGGACTACTAAATCAAATAGTTTCAAAGGCAATTTCCTATTGCTTTCACATTTCTTGATTAAGCTGTGTTATTTACTTTGCAAATATTATCGTAATTGAATATACTCTAGATAATTATAGTTTAAGATAAACTAGATTAAACAATAATTAAACTCTTAAAATTGTACTTGGAAATTGTGCTTAAAAAATAAAATTTTACATTTAGAAATTACAATGATGCTTAGACTGTTGGAATATTCTCCCCATCATTTTGTATTTTGCATGCTTGCATGCAGATCTGCATGCTGCATGCATCCAGTCATCATCATGGTGGTCTCCCCAACACCTAAAGCTTGCTTCTAGCTCTTCTTTACCTGCATGCAAAACGGCATGCTGCATGCATCCAGTCATCATCATGGTGGACCTCCTAGCTCCTGGATCTTGGTTCTAGATCTCCACAGCCCCCAGGGGGCCTCCCACCTACCAAAGGCACCCTTCTCCAGTCTCTTGCATGACTAGTGCACCTTTCTCACCTACCACAACCAATTAGGCACCCTTCTCACCTACCAGTCAGTTATCACTTAATTCTTCCTTGACTTGAGGCTAGATTGACTCCTCCACTGACTGTTTCACACTGATAGACCTCCAGTGAGACTAGTCTGTCCATTCTGACTCCGGTTATCCACTCATGCACCCTTCACTAAGCCTCCTTCATTCAGTTCATGCCTACCTCACTCAGTTAGACTCGTCATGTGCCCTCCACTGAGCCTCCTTCATTCAGTTATTTCCTACTTCACTCAGTTAGACTCAGTTGACTGACTGTCACATCTGATGACTGATACATTGACTGGATAATGACTCCACTATCATTCAAGCCACACTATGAGTTAGGAATTTGAATGCCCTACTTGGCCTATTCGAATCCTATATTATGCACCTTACTGTGTTCTATTGTATTCATTCACTTACATTCTTATTCATTGTATAATACTGAGATTATGTTATATTCTACTGTGTTTATGAGTGATCATTGAGTGTCTCCTTCTCTTCTTCTTTGCAACATATTTGTGAGTTTGATTGTGAGTTGCTACAGCTCTCGGATCATTGCATATTATTACATGGTATCAGAGCAAGAAGTAGCTATTTGAATTGTAGTAGTTGCAGCAGCAGTAGTTGCAACATTTCTTTAAGCAGCTATCTTTCACTTGTGCACCAGAATCCTCTGAGTTTCCACAGTAAATCTTGGTGCTATTACTTGATTTCATTGGAGAAATCCATTGAGGTCTAGCCAGGTGTGAAGGACTTATTCCATGTGCCAAGTGTCCTTAAGGTAGTGTTCAGTCGAAGTGTAGCATTCTCCATTAGCACATCTCTATTGTTTTGTAGGTTTATTCACCCGTTCGGAGTCTTCTTCAACTATTTGACTTTCTCTATTCAGATGGATCTAAAGCTTACATCTTCCAACTATGTTGAGTGGAAATCCAAGATGGCTCTCTTCATGAGATCCAAGAGCTTCTCCAGAATACTCAATGGAACGATGGTAGAACCAACCAGTGCAGTTGAAAAGTCCAAGTACTTGGATTGGCTTGATGAAGCAATTGGTCTCCTCCTTCTCTCAATTTCTGATGAACTACACTTTCATGTCATTGATCTTACATCTCCAAAAGAGGTGTGGGACAAGCTCGAATCTCTCTTTGGCCCAAAGGATGATATGGTGGCTCACAAATTGGAGAATGAGCTCATATGTTTGAGTCCTAACAGCTTCGATTCTATCAATGCCTTTCTCACCAAGTTCAAAAGCTTGATATCACAGTTGAAAATATATGAGATGGTGAAGGAAGATAAGCAGCTTATACTTACCATTCTCTCAAAGTTGGGGGCAAATTTCTCAATTTTTGTCTCTACATTCCAGTCAGCTAGGTTGTCCATTCCAATATGGAAGTTTCCCTCATTTGATGATTTCACACAATCTCTTTCCCAAGAGGAAGAGAAGTTGATTTAAATGGGAATGATCATACCCAAATTGGATTCATCCCTTACAGTTGTAGAGAGAGCGAATGATATAGGAAAGATAGATATTCCTGGTGATACAAGGCCTACACACCAGTCAGCTAGAGTTTCATACTCTAAGAAGGACAAACATTCTCAAAAGGGAAAGACAGAGTGCGCATGCTGTCATAGAGGGCCTCATCCTGAAAGTGCTTGCATGTGGAAGGCCATTGATTTGATGGCTAAATTACTTGAAGAAAACAACCTTCCTATTCCAGCATGTGCAAGGAAAAAGGATCCTGATGCTGATTCTTCTATATCCAAAGGCAAGGAAAGTTGTCATGCTCTCACAACAGTTACATCAGATGGTTCTTCTCTCATCATAGATTCAGGAGCATCCTGCCATATGGCTTGCTCAAAAGATCTCTTCTCTAGTCTCAAAAGCTCTAGTGGTCATTCCATTAGTCTAGGCAATAATTCAGTTGTCACATCTCAGGGGATCAGAAGAATTGATGTTGATCATGGTCACTTTTGTGATGTGCTCTATGTTCCTTCTCTTGCAGCAAATGTCCTCAGTATTTCAACTGACTCATACTGGAGAGCCAAAAAGTGTGATCTTTACTCCATATGAGGTCGAAGTACAACACATGATTTCAGAGGAAGTCACTGCAAAAGGAGTTGCAAATCAAAAGACAAAACTCTATGAGTTTTCACACTTCCTACCTCTATCAAAGGAGTCTGCCCTTCACTCTCCTACTCATGACAGGCGAATGTTGGATCCATATCCACAAGAACCTGAAGATCCAACACCTATTGGTCCATCTCCTATGGACCTCCATTACTCATCTGATCTTAATGAAGACCTCATACATGTCTTGGAAAAGCTTCATGGCATCAATGTTTTTGGATATGTTCCTCCTCCGAGTGATGATGAAGATGAGCCAGTGTTACTTACTTCTCCTCATGAGATATCAGATTCAGAGTTTCCAGTGTTACTTAATTCTCCTCATGAGATGACAGATTCAGAGTTTGCATATGAGGATGAGCAAATTTTACTTGCTCCTCCACTTGAGATTTCAGATTCAAGGATTGGATGTGATGATACTTTTTCACATGATATTGCAGACAGAGATGAGGGAATGCTAGATCCAGATCCACAAAAACCTGAAGGTCTAGCAACTAATAAAGAAGATGAGTGAATGAGAGATCCAGATCCACAAGAATCTGGAGATCTCCCACCTGTTTTGCCTACCCTTCTTCAGCGGGCATTCACTACTTTCAGATCAGCCAGATCAAAGTCTCAACATGGGAGGTTTCACCCTTCCTTATTTACTGATCCTCTTCTTCGATGGGAAACCACTGCTTCCCGATCTGCTAGATCAGAATTTTCACATGAAAGGATTCATCCTTGTGAAATTCCTGATCCATTTCGGATGTATAGATCCCTCTTTGAGAAAGGAGGAGACTTACCTCCTTAGGAGTGATAGATTGTATGCTTCCTTGACATCCTTCAGTCTATTTTGAGGGAGGGATTTCTTCCCACTAGGTTTTCCCTCTTTCCTCACTTAGTTTATTTTAGATTGATTGTACGGGGTGACCTTTGGTCTTAGTAACCAGGGCCCTATCTTGCTATTTTACAGGGTGACCTTTGGTCTTAGTTACCAGGGCTCTATTTTTTAGTTATATCCTCATAGTATAGCATGTAGGGGGGTGTTGGAATGTTCTCCCCATCATTTTGTATTTTGCATGCTTGCATGCAAATTTGCATGCTGCATGCACTAGCATGCAATTGCATGCATCCAGTCATCATCATGGTGGTCTCCCCAGCACCTAGATCTTACTTCTATCTCTTCTTTACCTGCATGCAAAACTGCATGCTGCATGCATTTGCATACATCTGCATGCATCCAGTCATCATCATGGTGGACCTCCCAGCTCCTGGAGCTTGGTTCTAGCTCTCCACATCCTGTCTATAGCCCCCAAGGGACCTCCCACCTACCAAAGGTGGCCTTCTCTAGTCTCTTGCATGACTAGTGCGCCTTTCTCACCTACCACAGCCAGTTAGGTGCCCTTCTCACCTACCACAGCCAGTTAGGTGCCCTTCTCACCTACCAGTCAGTTATCACTTAATTCTTCCTTGATTTGAGGCTAGATTGACTCCTCCACTGAATGTTTCACTCCGATAGACCTTCAATGAGACTAGTCTGTCCATTATGACTCCAGTTAGCCACTCATGCGCCCTTCACTGAGCCTCCTTCATTCAGTTCATGCCTACCTCACTCAGTTAGACTCCTCATGCGCCCTCCACTGAGCCTCCTTCATTCAGTTATTGCCTACTTCACTTAGTTAGACTCAGGTGACTGACTGTCACATCTGATGACTGACACATTGACTGGATGATGACTTCACTATAATTCAAGCCACACTCTAACTTAGGAATTCGAATGCCCTACTGGCCTATTCGAATCCTATATTATGCACCTTATTGTTCTATTGTATTCTTTCACTTACATTCTTATTCATTGTATAATACTGAGATTATGTTCTATTCTACTATGTTTATGAGTGATCATTGAGTGTCTCCTTCTCTTCTTCTTTGCAACATATTTGTGAGTTTGATTGTGAGTTGCTACAACTGTCAGATCATTGCATATTATTACATAGACAAGAAAAATTATATAGATAACTAAAATTAATGACACTCAATAATATGAGGTTGTTACATTAAAACTACAATTAGAAAAGAAAAAAAAAATTGTCCTTAGGTTAATACGTAGTTCAAATCTAAGTTCCAGGGCCATACAAAATTGCTCTAATTAAGAAGGTTTTTGGGAGGTTCATATGATGAAAAATGTTGTTCTATTATTTTTTTCATTTCCTATTATTATTTTGTTTCAATGAATATCAGGAATGAATCAAATTACTTTTGTGAAATTTCGACTAGATAATGGATTTGATGTGAATATTGCATGGTTATTGAGATTTTGGTATGGCATGAGGAAAAAGTCCATAGAATTTTACTTTTTTAGAGGGATGGCTCGCCATGAAAAAATTTAATTCCAGTAAGGTCATTAATTTGTTCAATTAATTGTTAGATAGATTTCAATATGGACAATGAAAATGATATTTATTATCATTGTTTGTATAAGAAATTGTGTATATATATAAAGAGAGAGATATTATTTACTATTAATCGTGTATATGAATTAGATTACTCCACTTATAAAGATGAATTCATTATTTCTTTATTCAAAATAAATAATAATATGTTTTTCTTAAAAGGATGAATTCTACTTCAAAATGGAAGATGCAATAGTCTAATGAAAAACCAACATGGGTCCCAAAATATAGAGAGAGGGAGAGAAGAAGAACTTTGAAGTTTAGGAAACAAATCAAAGGCACCAATAATGATTCATCCGACTAGTTTCTTATATCATTAAAACCGTTGAAAAAGAAAATAGGGTCTTGAATTATCTTTGTAATCACATTTATAAATCTTCGACTCCTTGATGTAAGGGCCTAGATTTGGTTGTGATAATGAAAAAAACACCATCACATCTTCACATTTATAAGGCCAAACTTATCTAGATATTTTGGATCGAACTCAATACTTTGCAACATATTAATTTGTTTAAAATGATAGATTTGAATGGATGATTATATGAGAGTTCAAAATATTAATGGAAAGTTTACGATCATGGTTTGCAATCATGGTTTGCCTACAACATATTAATTTGTTGAACAATTTTCAATGGATGATAATATCGTTATGGGAGTTAAAAACATTTTAATTGAGAGTTTACAATAATCATATATTGAGGATCCAAAATTTTTGTAAAATAAAATTATAATGGATATGTTGGTTTAAAATTTAGGGTTTGAAATTATTATTTTTATTACTTTTGGTTATATAGATAGGTGTTTATATCTTAGAATTTGTGGTAGAATAGTATTTATTGTTTTCCTAGATTGTACGAGGATGAGACATGTGTATTTTCCAGATCAATTTTATGGCAGTCATTCCAAATTCGAAATAAATAATTATAAAATAAAAAAGAATATTAAAAATTATTGGTAGCTTATGCATGGATAACAAGTAGTTGATGCATGGATAACTCTAGCTAATGCATGGAAGTGACGAGCTTCGTGGCAGACAACCCATTTAACTAGAAGAAGGCAAGTGATAGCATGTAGCTAAGGCATAGACAACGAGTGATTACAATTACGCATGGAGAACAAGTAAGGCACTTAATTTGTGGCCTATCGGTGTTCACCAACCACTAGTTAAATGGTTGTGCTAGTATGCGACTGTGTGAGTGTGAGTGTATGTGTGTTTTGAAATTATTTCCCCTACTATATATATATATATATATATATATATATATATATATATATATATATATAGAGAGAGAGAGAGAGAGAGAGAGAGAGAGAGAGAGAGGGGGGGGGGGGGGGTTTGCTAGTGATATATATATATATATATATATATATATAGAGAGAGAGAGAGAGAGAGGGGGGGGGAGGTTTGCTAGTGTCCGTCTGTGTGAGTGTGAGTGTGAGTGTGTGTGTGTTTTGAAATTATTTCCCCTATTATATATATATATGACGGGCTGTGCATATGACCCTTTTTGTTCTCATATTTTTCCTTGCTTATGAAGTTTTTTGACCTGATCTAGTATTACCACTTGCTCTCTTGCTTACATTTGGCACATTTTGGCCTTGGTAAGGATTGATCTCGTTTTCTTTGTTATTTGTCAATTGCTGATGATTTGGATAGAGTTATGATTCCATTATTACCTACTAAAGGAGTGGTGTTTCAGGTTCAGTATCATTTTACCTACAGGTTGCAGAATGAAGAAATTATGGGAGCTAGATAACGTGCATCTCAGTCTCGAGCTATAACAGATAGGTATCAAGTTGATGTATTTATCTCCTGCCAGTTATTTTACATCACGTTGGTCACCTACCCAGCGTATAGATGAAGATGCAATTGATCCAAGGATCGGAGATTTTGTACCTAACTCAGTATTCTGGGTCTATGATGACTCATAGTTGACTGCTCCGATATATTTCTGGGATCATCTCCACTTTCCACAATACAAGCTCCTGGAATGGCTCATGAGATCTCTTTGAGGATCCGTAGATGGGCCTTATTGGGAAATCTGTTGTAACTGCACGATCTTTCATGTTTCTCTCATGAGCATTGATGTATAAAAACATTGAATCTCTTTCAGAAGGGTTGGCCACCAATTTGCATAAGATCTATTGAACACTGCTATCCGACTTTTTTTATAAAACCTATATTTATCTGATTCGAATGTGTTGATCAATTTCGTGTGAGTGAGTGGCTATTCATCCTCTGTTGCCGAAGGCAGGGCCCACTTCTGTGACAGGTGCTATTATAGTTAGGATTTCTTTCCTTTATGCATGTCGTTAACATTGATGAATTTAATGTTTGATGCAGTGTTGATTGATTTAATTGTTTAGTATTCATATTTGGTGTGCTGAGCATAGCTGAGTGTGAATGTTTTAAGTAGTGATACGACTGGATTGCATAGTCATTCTTATCATCATTAGTGAATACAGGGGAATGTATGGATGATGAACATTGAGTTAGAATTAATTCTGTGGTGAATGGATGCATTAAGCTCATTATTGGGATTCTGTTGCTAGTGCGTAATGGTAGGAGCAGATTGTAGAATTAAATTAGTTTATCGAAATTCTTCATTATAGCAGTGGTTTATCGAATTGCTTCCATAGGAAATTATCAGTTTGCTAAATTAGATTTAGATGTTGATTGCTTTCCGTAGCATAGCAGAATGTTTGCAGTATAGCAAAACATTTCGTAAATTTGATAGTTAAGCGCTTTGGTTTGATTGCAAGATTCTTTTTGTAATTGGCAATTTTCTAGAAGTCTATTCACCAATATTTGCATCTTAATCTTAAGTTGGTAATCCATAGACCACCTCTGTGTTAAAATCATTTCAAGTTACAGTGTCTGGCATATACCTTGTTAGGTAGCTCATAAGACTTTGTGGCCCTGGGTTGATAATTTATGCATAGATTTCTATTTCAATTTAATTACAAGAGAATCAAAAAGCTCATCGTTTTGGCGCCGTTGTCGGGGAGCTACCAAGGACATTGTAGTTTTGATTGATTGTTTTTGTTCTGTAATTGCGATTTTTCTTTTCTTTGAGTGGATTGTGTTGGGCGGAAATATTATCGTTTAATTCCGTTGTATTACTTGCCCAACTATTTAATTTGTCAATACGAGGTTCGTAGGCTTACAAAGCACATGCAAAATATATGTAGGATTGAAGTTGAATTAAGCTAATCTAACCCCCCTTGCTAATTGCTAATTGTTAATCTAATTCCCCCCTTAAGCTAAAACACACAACTGCTAATCTAATGCTGGAAGCTGAAACACACAGCTGAAAGTAAATTGCATAAAAGAAAGACAACATATGAAGAGAAACGAGACAACACATGTGAGCTCACATTAACAATAAAGAAATCTTAATTTACATCACACCAATCAATGACAAATCATGAAAGCATCAAAACTAAGATTATGAACAAAAGCTGAGAATCCCCTTCTCCATATTACAAAGTCAAAACTAACTTCTACAATCTGAGACTAATCTTCTCCTAATCTACTATTAATCTACTCTCTATCTACTACTATAAAATGAAGAGAGAGCACTCTCTTTTATACATGAATTTCTCTGAGAAGAAGATAACCATCTCATAATGACAAATCCACTATTCCCTCAACCACTCTCAACTACTTTCCTATTATTACAAAATATGATCCCTTCAAATCCTCCACATGTCTCTCACAAATTCTCCACATGTTTCTCATACATCCTAGATAAGATATGCCAACCAAATCTTCATGATCTTCTCCTTGGAATATTCTTTGAATAACTATCTCCTTGAAATGGTGGAGGAGATATTCGAGGAGTATTTATTTGAATTGATCCTTCCGTATTCCTACACATTACAAAGCTCATCCATACTTGAGATATTAGTGAAAAACATGTTATTTTCCAACACTTAATCATAAATTCACTTATAATACTAAAATGAATAAAGTGGAAAATAATAAGATGAAACTCAAGTATATGTATGGAAATGGTATGATGAAAGGTCAATGGGATGATGAAATGTGAGGAATAGCAGAAGGTAAAGTGGATGAAAATAGGACATTTCTGAGTCCCAACATACTCCCCAACTGAACTTGTTGCATGTCCTCATGCAACTGTGCATGGATTTTCTTAACAACTTTTGGCATCTGAACTTTGGATTTCATTTATGATGTCTTTCCAACAATGAATGTTTCCAGGGTGTGAGTAACAATTGACATTTTCTTATGGTTGGTTCTTGTGTAACAACCATGAATACAAAGAATGTTGGTTCTTGTGTTAACAACATTTATCTCATTATCTGTTTTCTTGCTGCAATAATAATTTAACCCTACAGTCATTGGAAATGATAGGATATCAATGTGCATGAGAAAGCATCAATCTGTATAAGAAATCTTTTTCTTTACCTCTATGAATCATGCCAATATGTGTATCCATGTGTATAAAGCAAAGGGCAACAGAGGATTTGTCGGAAAAGAAATGTTGGTGAATGATAAATGAGATAAAAAATGGAGTGATGGTAGTGGAAAAATGGAGTGATGGAAGCGAAGTGATGATAGTGAATACAGTTTGAAATTGCAGCTGTGAAATGGAGAATTTGGTGGAGTAACAGCTGTGAAAGTGGGCAAATCTGGTGGAGTAACAGCTGGTGTTGCAACAAACTTCCTGAGCTAATATCTCACAAACTACGATATGGGTTTGGCTGAAATTTTGCAAGCAAGTTTCTATAAGTCCAATGCATCTCCACACCGAAAATATAAAAAAAAAACCCACATCACAGATTTCGAGAAAAATGCAAATTGGATGTAGGTGATGATGGTTGTTTTTTTGAAATCTGTGTATTGGATTGAGCTGAAACTTGCCAATTTTGTTCATCATAATATTATCCATTCCCTGTCCAAAAATCATGAGGATCCAATGGATGGTTTGTGAGATATACTCAATTCAAATTTTGCATTTTATATGAGGAACAATATGCATATGAATAAACTGTCACAAAAGATTTCCCATCCTCTGAAAATATGATTGCATTTGAGATCCTATAGAGTGTTCAGCAACCTCTACTTATCCTCCCCAACTGAACTTGTTGCATGTCCTCATGCAACTCGGCATGGGTTATGAAAGTGAAAAAGGAAATGGAGTGTGGTGAGGGAATTTTCCAAATTATTCATTGTTGGCATGTAAGGAATTGCATGATTAAAGTTCAGAAAACAACATACCTCCACTTATCCAAGACTAATGATGAACTATGCAATAGGAACATGGTTGGTGATGTTTGTCGGTGCAACTGCTATAACTGCTGGATCAGAGAGGATGTCACTACTGCAGGATCATAAAAATGTAACTGAAATTGCTGCTGCTGAATTATGGAGAATGTGACTGTTGTGACTAGATCGTGGAAGATGTCACTGTTGCAAGATCATGAGAATGTAACTGTAAATGTTGTTGCAGCTGTAATTGGATCATGGTAAAATGTCGAAGGCAGAGAGTGGAACCGTGGTACTCTCATATAGCTGAAGTCATGCTGCTGTAACTGCTGAGGGAGTCATGAAAAAGTGTATAGTCTTCACCCACTGCAAAACTTGATGGTACAATTCTAGTCATGCAAATAAATGTGTCAATGTCAAGCATGAAAAGAATTCATTGGATTACCGGCCATTGATGAATGTCGTTAACCAATGCAAGGAAAAATCACCATTGATGTCAATGAGTGCCAAGATACCTTAGTACATCTTGCAAAGTGCGAATAGATGTGCTGATGTCGAGCGAACTGCAAGATATGACGATCAAGGGACATTGACGTATTCCCATGATTGTCAGCAAGAGAACTTGCCATGAAGGCATGCAAGCCTCCAGGTACTAAAAAAGGAACTCTAGTCTATATCCCAGATAAGGTGTTGAGGTCGATGGGGCAAGACTTGTTGAAAGGTGGGCCTTAAGGAATCCCACATCACTCAATGCGAGTTTTTACAAAAAGATTGGTAGGACTATAGGAAAGATCTTAGTAGCAACAATGCTTATGGAAAGGAGATGTAATTATGGAGAGGGAACTGGATGTTCTTATTCAAAAGGCAGAAAGGGACTGAAAAAGAAGAAAATTATGTATGCAACTCAGAAAGATAGGCCTGTGTGAAGTCATGACAGATAAGGCAATGGAAAGTGGACTTCATATAGATGACTAATGTGCTTTGAAGGAGAGATGTGGGTATGACGCGAATGGGTTTATGAATAGTTTTTGTGTAACATCAAACATCATGATGTTTATGATGAGTAACAGCTCCTTCAAACTGTCTATCAAAGCATGTTTCTCAAAAAGTTCTGTGATTCTTGAAAAGTCACTTCAACAACAAAATGCTATTGTCTTCAAACCTGATAAAAACTTAGTACTAATCCTGCATGAAATTCGTGAGAAGTTCGAAAGACATAACATGCAAAAAGAAATACGAATGTGGCAAATCAGAGTTCAAAAATAAAACGTGTTTTTATACCTAATGCCGTTGTGCACTTGTTTCGTCGTTGACTACTGTAGCTGTAACACCTGACTGTAACAGACTTCCACATAGAGATGATTAATATGCGAGTAAAGAAGTCATGACCCAACAATGGTTTTTTTGCGAATGTGTTGGTATGTAGCAACAAACATCATGATGCAACAAGTCTCTCTAGTTTTTGTATGCTATTTTTACCCTTTATTGCTGTCAAAATGTCTTGAAGAAAACAAATTAGCGTTAAATGTAAAAACATGTTTTGAGATTTGTTTAGGAATTATAGAATGTCCATTTGCAATTTTGAATTTTTACAATGTTTTTATTTTATTTTTATAATTTTTTTCTTTTCATGGTTTTATAATTTTTATTGTTTTTATGTTACACACCAAAAGAAAATGCAAAAATTATACTACAGGAAACTATAGTTCTGTCTCGTCCTCATCAAATATTCTTATGTGCAATAGTTAAAGTTCAGAAATTTCAAACATTTGGAAATTGTGCGAGAGTATGATCCTCGTTAATCTGCTGCATTAGTGCCAATGGTTTTTCTTGCATGATTAGATCTGTATATTGTCAAATATAATTGAATATTCAGAGCATGCAATTCTCTGCATGGGGTGATTTCTATTTACAGAAACTACATGAGGCCTATAGCCTTTTTTATTTATGAAACCTGAGTGGCAACTTACCCATTAGATCTTGCATAAACCATCATTAACATAAAATACACGCATACCTGCCCCATAAGTATCGATCTGCTCCTGCCCACAGTTCTGAATTTATCTCCTTTATTTTTCATCGTCGTGCAAGAAGTCATTCTTACAAGCAAAAAAGTGTTGCTTGTCATTTTTTAGATGACTTCAAATGGAAGCTTGGTCCACATGTTTATTGATAGTCTGTAATATATCCCTTGATCATGATTCAACACAGGCTAGAAATTATTATGAACAATGGCAATCACTAGTTATTCAAATAGCAGAGCCATCGGTAAAAAATGTTTTTGATTGATAAATTTGTCTGCAAGGAGTTGAATAGGAAATCCTACAGTGAAACACGTCAACAAGTATTAATAACATGCAACCATGATTTAGTTACCTTTTCTTAGAAGCATCCATGAAGTTCAATGACTTGGCAGCTGAGACAATCCTTCATGAGGATGAGAACCTGAATTCCCAATTGGGAATCTATTTCAACCAATTGCTAATTTATGAAACCGACCGCAACAGTAATCTGAGAATTACACGTTCAGAGAACCAACTATATAGCTCAAACCATTGCTTTGTTGGGATGATTTCCACACTGTCAGGTAAATGAGGCCGTTGCGCACAAAATCCATGTCCCATATTTTCGCTATTCTTCTCCATCTGCCCACAAATCGTGACGCAAACCAATGTGTTCTTATCTGGCATGCGTTTTTGGTTGGAACCGTTTCATTACCAGTTGGGGCAGTTGTGACATGAAGAGTTTCTGTTTCTAAGTATGGGAACATCGACAATCTATGGTAGCCAAATGGAAATCGTGAATAGCCTTGAACATCTGTTTTGGAATGCAAATGGGAAAGATTTTGCATAATTTCAACAATGTAATTCAATTAATCCCAATCACAGTTTTAGCTTTTATTACTATTTTCTTGGCCTGATCTAGACAATGCGCCTTCAAACATGCAGATCTAAATTGTTATTATCATGTTGTTTTATTGTTGCTGCAGGTTGTTCTTTAGATCGAAGCATCCTTTAAGGAATTGCAGTTGAATGGAGTGCGCAAATACAGAAAAATTCAAAAATGGTTTGGTCGAGGCATTATTGCAGAGTTAGTTTGCAGGCAGCTACATGATGAAAGGCAAAAAGAAAACAGCATTGTGACTCCAATCAATGAGAAATTTGCAGGCGTAACACTGTTTCAGCATGTAATTTTATTTATTTATTTGCATTACTTCAAATTTTAGCAAATGGAGATAAACGATTTGCAAATTAAGGATAAAATCGATTAGGCATAATTGCAACATTAATTTATTCTTTCTTGAAAACGTTAGAAAACATCCTACTTTCTGATCCTCAGATTGCACGAAGCGTGGAGGAGAGCATACTTATTCTGGGTGAACGCAAAAACTGAAAATAAAATCTTACCTACTCTATGCTAATTAACATTCATAAAACAGTTACGTGTAGTTAAATATCCAGTGTAGCCATTCTCGTAACAACAATAAAAATATGTTCAATGTTAATTCTGCAAATAAAAAATGAGGATAAACAGAAATGTGTGAAATTAGTTGTTGTGACTGTGAATTAACTAGAAAAAAAGAAAAACTAAATTGTTCTAACCTCGTACTTGCTTGAAACCATCATTCGATAAGGCTTTCATAGGAGTAGTTTTCACTCCTCAGATCATGCTGCAACTCCTCATTGTCCTCCTCGACCTCCTGCTCGCATAATTATTCGTCATCTAATCTGCAGGATTCTTCGTATGTTAATTCTTCATATGTTTCTAGAGGAGTAATTGAGCTCTCGGCTGATGTGAGGATCTCCTCTTCGTGAGAAGAGGAGATCCCTACTTTTGCAAGGATATGAGTGAGCTATTCCAAGCTTAAACTCATTGTTAAATCATTTTGAAAAAGGGATTCTTACAGCACCCAAATCTAAATGAAAAAAGATTAAAAAAAACACTCCAGAAGAAAGATAAAAACACCCTATACATAAAACAATTACTCTTCACAGTTGCAAAGAAAAAAAAACACACTTGCTGAAATTGAAATTCACACTTGCAGAATTGAAACACTCATTGCAGAAATCGAAATTCAGACTCTAGTGTACGCTTGCAGAAAATCAAACTAAACTTCAATCCATCGTGCTTCCCCGGCAATGGCGCCAAAATGTTGGGCAGAAATATTGTCGTTTAATTCCGTTGTAGTACTTGTCCAACTATTTAATTTGTCAATTCGAGGTTCGTAGGCATACGAAGCACATGCAAAATATATGCAGGATTGAAGTTGAATTAAGCTAATCTAACCCCCCTTTCTAATAGCTAATTGCTAATATAATTCCCCCCTCAAGCTGAAACACACAATTGCTAATCTAATGCTGGAAGCTGAAACACACAGCTGAAAGTAAATTGCATAAAAGAAAGACAACATATGAAGAGCAACGAGACAACACATGTGAGCTCACATTAACAATAAAGAAATCTTAATTTACATCACACCAATCAATGACAAATCATGAAAGCATCAAAACTAATATTATGAACAAAAGCTGAGAATCCCCTTCTCCATATTACAAAGTCAAAACTAACTTCTACAATCTGAGACTAATCTTCTCCTAATCTACTATTAATCTACTCTCTATCTACTACTATCAAATGAAGAGAGAGCACTCTCTTTTATACATGAATTTCTTTGAGAAGAAGATAACCATCTCATAATGATAGATCCACTATTCCCTCAACCACTCTCAACTACTTTCCTATTATTACAAAATATGATCCCTTCAAATCCTCCACATGTCTCTCACAAATTCTCCACATGTTTCTCATACATCCTAGATAAGATATGCCAACCAAATCTCCATGATCTTCTCCTTGGAATATTCTTTGAATAACTATCTCCTTGAAATGGTGGAGGAGATATTCAAGGAGTCTTTCTTTGAATTGATCCTTCCATATTCCTACTCATTACAAAGCTCATCCATGCTTGAGATATTAGTGAAAAACATGTTATTTTCCAATATTTAATCATAAATTCACTTATAATACTAAAATGAATAAGATCAAACTCAAGTATATGTATGGAAATGGTATGATGAAAGGTCAATGGGATGATGAAATGTGAGGAATAGCAGAAGGTAAAGTGGATGAAAATAGGAAGCACAATAAGAGGAGGACGTGTTCAAGGGAGGTCACCTTCTATCGACATTTCTAAGCAAGAGATTGAAAGGCCTGAACATTCTACCACGCCCACCGATAGAACGGTCTTACCAACGCATGCTGAGGAAGATCTGCCAGTGACATAATTCGCTCGAGAAGAAGAGTTTGCTCAAGAAGGAGGACTTCTTAACCAACTCAGCATTAACAATCAATGGAGTGAGGAACAATTGTTTGCCGAATATCCGTTGTCATCCAGATCAACTACATTTGAAGATTTTATGGTGAATATGTATGGCGAGAGAGAGCACATTCCCAACAGGGAGGAGACAAACCAAGGAAATACAAATTGAGAATCAAGTACTGGAATAGTTACTTTCGAATTTCCAATTAGAAATTTTGGATCTACACTTACAAACCAGATGAAGAATATTCCACATTCGGCATTGCCCAATTTTCATGGTATGGCAAGTGAGGACCCGGACACATTTCTGTTTGAATTCGATGTCCTCTGCAGGAGCTACGATTATGTTACAGATCACCAGAAGCTAAAACTTTTTCCAGACACATTAAAAATCCAAGCTCTAAGGTGGTTTATGGGGATGGGAGGAGACAGTATATTGACTTGGGCTCAAATGAAGAAGGTCTTCCTCGATAAATATCAAGAATATTGAAAAGATAAGGATCGGAAGGAAGCAATTTTTAAAATAATCCAGCAAGAGGACGAGAACCTAGAGGACTATGTGGAGATATTCCAATATGATTTGCAAAGATCAAGACATAATGGGTTAAATGATGATACATTGAAAATTCTGCTTTTACGAGGGATCAGAGATTATTGCATTGACCTGCTGAATTGATGGGTGCAGGGGATGTATACCTACTAAAATATGTAGAAATATGCGACCTCTGCAAAAGGTATTCGAGGAATTCCTCCAGATCGGGAAGAGGGATTCGGGATACAGTAAACATGACCACTAAGACTTCAAGAGAAGGAGTTTCAAGGATGGAGATTGGAAACCTCTTGGAGGGTTTTAAAACCGACATACTCAGTTCCCTGAGCTCTCAGTTAGATGCACTTCACGCAAAGAAAAGGTAAGAGGAGGAAGATCGAGCTTTGGCTATTTTTTGTCCTAAATGCAGAAAGAGACACCCTCTCAATAGCTGCCCATTAGACAGAGTGGGAATCTGCCTTTTATGCGACCAAGAGCATCCTACGAAAGACTGCCCTTCGCTGCTAGGACTCAAGGCCATATATTAGGAAGCAGGGATAGAAGCAGAACCTATTTGTTTTATATCTCAAAAACGCCCATGGAAACCCCGACCCTCCGGTACGGTACTAGATCCCATGCAAACATTTAATCCTTATTGGAATAATGCTCAAATACACCAGTCACAAGTTCCACAAGTTCAACAAAATTCTCAGCCTTGGTACCCACCTATGCCTCAACATATCCACATAGTAGCCCTTGGCAATCAAATTGGAGGAATTCAAGTTTTTGGAATCAACAACAAATTCAACATCTACCCCCTCAAGTACAGAATCCTCAATTCCCATTTGCACCAGTACAACCGTTAATGCAACCTCTTCCACAACCCTAGTTAATCCTTCCATTGAACAATCCACCTCCCAAACCACTTCTTCCTGCACAAACCGCTCCGAACCCTAATAATAAGGTTGGACAACCTGTAATGGCTGCTGAATTACCTAATTATCCAGCCTATTCCATTTCCACGGTCGACTGCCACGACATTCAATTACGCTCTAGCAGAAAAAATTAATAAAACTACCTCTCCTATAATAACAAAGGAAGAAGATGAGGAGACACCATAAATCTTACCAGTCCATTCTAAAGAGACACCAGTGCAATCTAAATATAATTCCCCACCCATCCCACCCAGACAAATAGAACAATAGCAACCTCCACCATATCTTGAGTGCTTAATAATATATAAACTTATGCCTAAATCAGAATTTGATCTCCTCAGAGAATTACGAAATGTCTACGTGAAGATTCCACTCTTCCAAGACATTAAAGACATTCCCATTTACTCCAAATATATCAGAGAGTTATGTTTGAAAAAACCAGGCAGAAAGAGAAAAGACCCCCCAACAGTTCATGTGATAGGAGATTTGGCTGAATTAATGATGGGTAACACTCTTGATGCTAAATACTCTGACCCTGGTAGTCCCGTTGTCAAAGTACAAATAAATGGCATTTCTCTCTCTAATACATTGATTGATTTGGGAACAACTATTAATGTCATGACTAAAAATACAATGGATAGATTGGGAATTACAAACCTTTGGAAAACTTCTACTATTTTACAGCTCGCTGACCAATCTCCTGTAAGACCAGATGGCATTATAGAAGATCTTTTTATTTAAGTAGACCCATGGGAATACTCGGTGGATTTTATGGTTTCACAAACAAAATCAAACTTGGGAGGTTATTCCCTAATTTCGGGTCGACCATGGTTGGCCACAGCAGATGCTTATATTGGTTGTCGATCAGGAAACATGCGCATATCTCATGGTAATGCTATTAAGGAACTCACTTTCTATCCTCCTACGAAGCCAACGATACAACTAAGACCTCCTTTGTGGCCAGATGAAGAGGAAGCTGAGCAAGAAAATGAAACCCTACAGTTGTACATGATTGAAAAATCGCTGGCAGCAAAACAATTAACTGAGGATGATTTGCTCAGTCAATTTATTTCTTCTAGTCCTTCGGGAGATTTAATGGAATTTTTTAGTTCAGTTTGTGCTACCCAACAAATTGACAGCATTCCAAGTTCATCTACGACACCTGATATTACTTCTACACTCTATGGTGATTCTGCGATTAGCAAAGTGGGAATTGAACCTGGCAAGCTTTTAAAGATTAGCTCCACATTGTCGAAGCAACAAACAGAAAAACTTACCTCTGTATTAAGGAAACATAAGTTTTCATTTTCCTGGGATTACAGTGACATGAAAGGTCTACACCCTGACCTGTGTACACATCATATCTATACCAAGGACGATTCCAGACCTATCAAGAAACCCCAGTGCAGGATGAATCCGACACTCAGATGTTAAGATTTAATATGCTAAGACAGAAAATAGCAGCATTACATTCCATTTCACAATAATAGCATATACAGGATCAATGAAGAAACAACAAGCACAGCATAAACACAAGAGACACAAATTTATCCTGGGAAACCCTCATGGGGTAGAAAACCCAGCAAATCTTCCTCAATATAGATGATCAACAAATACAAAAGATGTAACCCTGAGCATAAGCTCCTCCTTCTCCATAGCAGACCTCTCTCTCATAAGTGCGCCACTCTCAAGTGAGTGAGTGTGTAAAATGAGGAATACACCTCCTCTATTTATACACTACTCCGACTTGTCTTTTACACAAATTATGTAGGCTCGTATTTAACCATTGGTTTAAATACCCCACTACAACTGACTGGGCCGACCCCTCTAGCATGGTCTAATAACCCTTTGACCCACATAACACATATAGGGACGACCCCCACTAGGGAAGTCTAATAACCCAAGTTACCACAATCTGACGAAGGAATAAACATCTCCGGATATACAATAAGATCTTCAAGGAGGAATGAAACATCTCCAGAATAATAAAGTACAAATATAATATTCTTTGAAGTTACAATATCTCAACATCAGAGAGGTGGTCAAAGAGGAACTTCAAAAGTTGTTGGCTACAAATTTTATTTATCCCATTTCTGACAGCAAATGGGTGTCTCCGCTGCTCATAGTTCCTAAGAAGAACGAAAAGTGGCGTATTTGTGTTGATTACAGGGAATTAAACAAAGATACACATAAGGACCATTTTCCATTACCTTTCATTGATCAGGTGTTGGACATGCTAGCAGGAAAAAAGTATTTCTCTTTTATGGACGGCTTCAGTGGGTATAATCAGATCAGGATAGCATCATAGGATCAAGATAAAACGACATTCACATGCCCATGGGGTACTTTTGCATACCAAGTGTTACCTTTTGGGTTATGTAATGCCCCTGCTACATTTCAGCGGGCTGCTCTCAACATATTTTCTGATCTTATTCATGACACTATGGAAGTTTTTATGGATGAATTTACCTGTCATGGTGAAGATTTTGTAGAAGCTTTGAATAATATGGACAAAGTACTTACACGATTCCAGGAAGTGAACCTCTATCTCAGCAGTGAGAAATTCAAAATGATGCTCACTCAAGGCGTCGTTCTGGGTCATCTCATATCTCCTGATGGCATCAAAGTAGACCCAACAAAGATTCAAGTGATCCTTAATTTACCAGTTCCATGCACATAGAAAGAGGTACGCAGTTTTATTGGATATGCAGGTTATTATAGAAGATTTGTTCAAAAATTTTGAAAGTCCCTTATTTCTGCTCATGTCCAAAAACAAACAATTTGAGTGGACTGATGCCTGTCAACTAGCTTGGGAAAGTTTAAAATAGAAAGTCTCTACCGCACCTATCCTACGAGGACCAAATTGGTCCTTTCCTTTCCTAATCTCCACAGATGCCTTTGATACCACCATAGGAGGATTCCTAGGCCAACAGGAAGATTAGAAACCCTACGCCATATATTTTATTAGTAAACATCTGACTGCAGCCGAACTTAATTATACAGTGACCGAAAAAGAATTCATGGCTATCATTTATGCCATAAATAAATTCCGCCATTACATTATAGGATACCCAGTGATTGTCCACACTGACCACTCTGCTATCAAATACCTCATGAACAAACCCATCACAAAAGGCAGAGTCACTCGGTGGCTGTTGTTGCTACAAGAATTTGACATTTCAATAATGGACAGGCCTGGTAAAACTAATGTGGTTGTTGACTTTCTTTCAAGAATAAATAGTAATGAGGAACCTCAACTGGTGGATGATGCTTTCCCATATGAACATTTGTTTGCTATTTCTACTAATGTTCCTTGGTTTGCAGATGTAGCAAATTATTTGGTTGCAGGAAGAATTCTGGGGCATATGACATCAAAAGAAAAGAAAAGGTTTGTGCAGTGCAACAGCAGATTTTCATGGATTGATGGCTATTTGTTTTATACAAGACCAGACTTGGTGATCCGTCGATGTGTTCGTGAAGATGAAATTTATCCAATTTTGAGAACCTGTCATGATGGCCCATGTGGGGGGCACTTTGATGAAAAATGAACAACCCACAAAATCCTACAACTAGGCTATTATTGGCCTACAATATTTAAAGATGCCCAAGAGTATGTCCCGAGTTGTGATAGCTATCAAAGAATGGGCCTGTTAAGTCAGTAAATTTTTCTGCATTTTTAGTTATTCTCTCCAATTTTTGGTTTGTTTTTTGAGTCTACCCTTAGTTAATTTTTTGTTTTCAGTTTTGGTTTTTGTCTTCTTAAGAACCTTATGAATGATTGAATAAAGTTTGAACCCAGTCCTTTCAGATTTCATTTGATTTTGGTCATTTTTTATATTGAAAAGTGGGTCAATGAGAGTTATATATTCAAAAGGAGAATCATTAATGACTTTAGAGAGTAGTTAAACTAATGTCCTAAACCAAATAGCTGCCAAAATCTCCGACAAGTTGGCAAAAAGTTAGAAAATTGCTAAATTTTGGTTAAAAGATATTCTTGTAGCGCTACACCAAAGTTTAACACAGAGTGCGCTACAGGAATATCGTGGCATGAGTTTTTTGTAAATTCTCGATCTGATTTCAATCATGATGCAGAGTGAGAGTATCTAATCGCATTATGTGAGTGTTTAACACGTGTTTGCAGCATTTGGAGCATGATGTTAGTAGGTTGTTAATCACGAAGAGAAAACAAGGGCATCATTACATGTTATGCGGGTTCAGTTGCACAGAGACCAGCCAATTCCGGGTTTAGCTGTCAATTTTCTCTTGTCACACGCATCATCACAAAGGAGTTAGTGTTTGTAAACGAGAGTTTGCTGTTGAACGGTGGATTGTGTTACTGTGGAAGGAGACAGCTGTGTTCTGGCGCCAGCAGAAATTAGGGCTTTTGAATTCGTTCACCTGTGGCTAAAGAATAGATATGGGGACACCTGTGCTTGAAGGAAGACATCATTGACACCTCAAATTGAAGACATTAGGCCACGATGGACAAATAATTAACAGGTATTACGTTATAACCCTTAAAGCTGGAAAATTTGGGTTTTTGCTGCTGCGCGATTTTCTGAAAAAATTGGTTGCTGAGGAGGGTGTAATAGATCATAAGATGAGGAATTCACCACAGAAACAGTTAGCTGAAGCCCGTTAAGAGGAATTTGCATGAATTTTTCTCTCATGACCTAATGTTTTAAAACATCAGAATATACAGAATAGGGTGTCGAAAAGACTCACAGAATTATCTGTAGAACTCAGTTTTTTTTTACACAGAGGGAAGTCTGCTAGCTTGATACAGGTGTTACACAGGGAGGTCTGTTAATTTGTGCAGGTGATTTAAATATCACTGAAATTGTTATAACCTGCAGAATTATTTGCCCAGAAAACAGCTTATAAGACATTTCTGAAACCTAAAACTAGACTGTGCCTGTTCCCTGAAAAGAAAGATATGGGAAAAAGCAGTAAAAGTGGTAAGGTTAATAGGGCTGAACCCACAGATTTGACATGGATTCAGAAACTTCCAGATTGTGCAGAGCTGTTCCAACAGGCAGGATGGTTGAAATTTTTCAAGAAGATAGATGGTTTTAATGCTCAAGTGTCCTGCAATTTTGCCAAAGGACTTAAGAATGAGATGATCATAATGGATCCTTTGAGATTCAAATTGACTGTAGAATTAATTTCAGAAGCCACTGAAATTAGTAATGAAGGCGAGCTCTGGTTTAAGAAGTCTCCTTTTGAGTTTGATCCTCAAAGATACTTATTGCCCAATGTTATTCCTGATTGGAACAAAGGTATTCTCATACATAATTTCAGGAGGGAATGGATTGAACCTATAAGGATTCTTCAGAGTTATGTAACTTGTGAAGGGAGGTATTCATTAGTGTTCAAATATCATCTCAGGTTCTTACAGCATATGGCAGGAGTTTCTAAAATGAATTTGCCATTCTTTTTCTTCAAAAGCCTGCAGAAAATGTCAAGCAAAATAAAACAGCAGGATGATCATACTTCTCAATCATTGTTTCATCATGGTCTCATAAAGTTAATCATCTCTACAGTGTTGCAGCATGAGGAAAAAACTTGGGACTTCTTTTTGTTTTGGTCAGGGATTCATTCTAAAGGAGAAGACCAACAACCCAAAAGACAAATTGATAAGGGAAAAGTAATGATACAAAAATTAGGGCATTCAGTTAAACCTGCAAAGAAACATGACATTAAAGTTAAGAAGGGAACAAAGCAGATAGCAGATGAAGGACAGAATGACAGTCAGCCTCAGAAATTTTCAGAGCACAATAAGGTCGAGTTCTCATTGTTTGATGACAAAAAGGAAGAGGAATTTCTTGAAAAGAAGTCATCTCCTATAGCAGATTTTCAAGAAGAGAAGAAAATTGATATCAAAGTGATTCCTGTAGCAAAAGTAGAAGTTCATAACCAGCCAAGAAGCCCCATCACAGTCCTCTCAGATGATGAGGGCTATATGTTAGAAGAAGAGCAGTTTATGCCTGAGATAGAGGTTAAAACTGAGATTAAAGAAAATCATGCTATAAAGGATAAAACCACAAAGCTTAAGAGCAAGATCAAAAAGCTGGAAGTGGTAGAGTTAGCATCTATCCAATATCAAGGGAAGAAACTAAAAATGATGGGAGAGGCAGCTTCTTTATGGAGACCTAAAACTAGGTCTAAAAACAAATTAAGATTAAGTATGAAAAAGCTGTTAAATCCAAAATTGAAGACTGATAAGGTGACCATCTCTGATGAAGAATCCATGGAGGAGCAGTCAAAGAAAAATGAATTGCATTCAGTTAAAAAAGAGGATTTTGGGTCTGTATAGGTAACAGATGAAGAAAGCTCTAAATCCATTGTTGAAAACAATTCTGGAAAATTGTTAACAGAAGAGATCAAATCAGCACAGGTAACAGGTGTTTCAAACCCTATCATTGAAGATACTGCTGTGAAGCCATTGACAGAGGAATTAATGTTTAAGAAGTTTGACATGTTTTGGAAACCAAGTGAAAATTAGGATGCTGCAATAGAAAAACTGGTTAATTCTGACAAGGAGAATTTGAAGAAGACTGTCAAACAGTACAAGCATCAAATGAACTACATGCAGGAAGTTAATGATGGTCTAATGTTGGCAAATAGAAGATTGAGAGAAGATCTTCAAGATACTCATGACAATTTTCAGGAGTTAATGATTGATGCAAAGGAGGCACTCAGAAGGAAAAGGGTTGCTGACAGGCACTGCTCAGAATTAGAAAAGACTGTTGAAACCTTGCAGCATGAAAATGAACACCTACACAAAAGGATAGCTGAGCTGGAGCAAAAGCACAAAAGAGTGAAGAAAAGATCCTCAAGTCCAGATGGCATATCTTTGTTAGTGGAGGCATCGAAAGAGATCTAAGGCAGTTAGGTTCATTTAAGGCTTTTTGTTAAAGATTTGCTATTTTTAGCAAAATTGTAATTTGTAAAAATGTAAATGCTATTTTGCCTAGTCTAGTCATTCGAGGGAGAATTAGTAAGAAATATCCTAACTGTTTTTTTTGAAGATGAAAAACTATTTAGAGAGGAAGAAAAGACATTGTAATGGTTCGAATTTTTGGAGAGCTTTAGGAGGTCTGCAAGCTGTTGATTCTTCCAGACTTGTTCACTGCTAAGTATTGCAAACTCTCATATGCATTTTTGATGAAACTATGAATATATGACTCCTTATCCCACTTCTGATATGTATTGGCTTCATTTTGAACTTATATAGTTTCTTGATTGACAAATTCATTTCTGGTTTTATGTGTAATTTCCAGTAATGCTTGTCTTTTATTGTATGAACTTCATTGCAATCTTTTATTGGATTTCTGAGATATATATGCATCTTCATGGATATATGTGTATGAATTAGTTTTTACTTATCTGCTGAATGTATTCCCTTATGCTCTTGAAGTTTCTAACCAAAACCTACAAAACAAAACCCTAAAAACTTAGTTTGGATTGATTTTATTTTTGAGATTGTGTTGGCTTGTTACCCTAGCCTTAGTAACAATTTCTGACACAAACAGGGCCAACCACTATAGTAAGATGAAATGCTAATTCAGGATTAGCTTGTGGTGGAACCATTTGAGAAATGGGCATTGGATTTTGTTGGCCCTATCAAACCTCCATCCAGGAAGAAATCATATATCCTAGTATGCACAGATTATGTGACTAAATGGGTGGAGGCGAAGGCACTTCCAAGGTCAACAGAGCAGGCAGTTTCCGACTTTCTATATGCAGAGATTTTCACAAGGTTTGGAGTCTCAAGGGAAATTGTTACTGATGGAGGATCGTAATTTACATCTAAACTCATCAAAACTCTTACAACAAAGTACTACATCAAGCACATAATAACTTCACCATATCACCCTCAGGCTAATGGACAAGTTGAAGGTACAAACAAAATTCTGGAATCTGTGCTCACAAAGACTGTTCAACTTCATCAAAGGGATTGGGCTGATAGGCTTCCTGAAGCCTTATGGGCCTACGGAACAGCATGGAGAAGTACCACAGGTTTGACTCCTTATCAATTAGTTTATGGTAAGCAAGTCACCCTGCCAATAGAAGTTGAGATTAAAACATTAAGAACTGCATTTCAATTAAGCATGGATTTACAGCAGTCCCAACATACCCGCCTGCAGCAGCTTAATGAGCTTGATGAATTGCGGCTGGCTGCCATAGAACGCACAACCATTGTGCAACAACAACGAACCAAGTGGCATGATCAATTCGTCAAAACTAAGTATTTTCAAGAGGGTGACTGGGCTCTTCTCTACGACTCTAGGTTCAAAATGTTCAAAGGGAAACTTCACACTCGTTGGCTGGGACCATATGAGATTGAAACAATTTTTGATAATGGTACAGTACGACTCAGAACCATTGATGGTGAGGGAACGCTTTTTATGGCCAATGGTCATAGAATAAGGCCATATAAGAAACCATTGTCCAAAGAGGCATTCATCTGCAATATTGCTGCCTACTGGTGTACCAAAGACTTCGAGATTACCATCTCGACTTCTGAAAAAAATAAAAATAAAAATAAAAAAATGGACTGTGAAAATCCTCCTTGGACGCAGCCCTAAAAAAAAGACCAATAAACAAAAACAAAAAAAGAAAAAGGAAATTTTATTTTGATACTAATAAGCCTATCTGTGGATTCTTTGCAAGGACATTCTATCATAATCCCTCCTTCTTATCCCATTCATTCCATCTCCCCCCTGATATCACTTGATTATTGATGGCCCTGCTCTATTGGATATAACTACTTTTCAGACTATTTTACACATATTTTATCTACTATTTCATCCGCAACACTACGGAAACCATTTCCATCTCATTTCATACTCATTTCTGACATCCTCCATTTCATTGCAGAACATGTTCCGTCCATTGCAGAACATGTTCCGTCCATTGCAGAACCACTTTCAGTTCCATTGTAGAACCACTTTCTGCCCCATTGCAGAACATGTCCCGTCCCATTACAAAACATGTTCCGCTCCATTACAAAACATGTTCCGTCCCATTACAGAACCCCTTATCCACTCCACATACCTTTTTCCGTAGCGTTACATAATCTTTTTTTGTTCCACTCTCCATACCTTTCCGCAACACCACATAATCATTTCACACAATGTTACCATCTCCTTTTCCGACTTCACCCAGCACTTTAACGGTCATATTTTCGGCTACCTTCCACATCACATCCACATGGAGGCACCTTTCTTACCTATACGGGCCCAACATCATTTGACATTGCTGGCAAGTGGGGAATAGGGATGCCACATTGATCCGCAACATCGTGGATCCCATTTAGCAGCTAACTCGAGTCCTATCAATTCCTACTTGACAGAACTTGATACCGGAACATCATTGCAGCTTGTCAGCCACAAAGGAGAATGATCATAGCTTATTACACCCATCAGCGCAAAGAGTGGAGAACCTTCTATCCTTCTTCTCATCACCGCAACCAACCAGCCATCAAACTCCATGCATCTCTTCTCAAGTAAGGCAGGTACGTAACCATCCTTCATTCGCTTTTGATAAGTAGAAGAAGACGGATCATGACTTATTAATCCAATTAGTACCACACAAGGTCGTGTGTCGAGTTGGTTGGGGGGGGGGAGTTAGAGGTGCCTCTAAATATAGTAGCCACTACTGTGAAACCAAAGGAAACTTACCAATCCTGGCTGATAGTAATTCCACCACCTACGAGCTTCTAGTTAGATCAGTATTGATAACCCACCTTCGGATAATCCAAGTCCATCATTTTCTTCGGAAAAATGACAGGAAATATGAAGCATTGTAAGCATCTGAAGGGGAATAAGGAAAGAAGCGCAATGAGGGGAGAAATTTGTAGTAAACCTGAAAACATGGATATGGTCTACGGAAACAAAGAAGTGAAAACAATTTTTCAATAGGCAGGGTGGCTGGATTATTTTGACAAAATAAAGAAGGGAGATGCTGCGATTGAAATGGAGTTTGCACTCACCTATGACAGTGCAGTTGCAGAAGTAGGAGGATTGAAAATCCAAGCATATGAACTGACAATTGCAAGGGTCTCTGGATTACCACAGATAGGTGAAAAATGGTTTGAGAGACATGTGCCAATTAAGCCGCTTATAGACGCGTTTTTGGAACCTGGTGAACTGGTGCAAGGAACAGAGAAGGGGACAAAATGAAATTCATTGTCAATTCCATGGGGAGAGGTGGCGCTCTACGTGTGCAAATTTCTTACATGTGAAGGTCGGTTTAGTCTAGTATTTGCTTATCACTTTAAAATTCTGAACCATTTAAGGCACCATAAATATATCAATATGTCGTATTTTCTATGGAAATCCTTAGAATTAATGAGCAAAATGGTTAAGGGCAGTAAGAATTTAGACACAAGTCTGGCATATCATGGTTTGATTAGATTTTTGGTGGAAGATTCCCTATAGAAGCATAACCAGACATGTGAATCATTCGTGGGCATATCCTCGAGCACCAAGCAGACAGGGAGGAAAAAAAGGAACACATTGGAAAATACCCCAGAAACCCAAAGGAAGAAACCAGTTCATGAGGGAAATAGGAGAAGCCTGCAAGCTAAAACCCCAACCAGTTCGATAGAAGGACCCCATACCCAGACGAGATCAAAGGCTCGGGAAGAGCGACAAGACCCGGAAAAATTTGCTTAGCCAAAACAATGAATTTGAGGAAGAACAGAAAGCATTCAACATGTTAGAGAGAAGTAGTAAAAACCGGGAGAATCAATTTGGGTTGCAGAATGTAGAAGAACAACAGAAGAAAGAAAAATGGTGGATGGCTATATTCAAAGGGACGTGAGGTAACAGGATGAGGAGATTTCAACATTTTCTGCTGTGCAAATACCGAAGAGCATATGGTAAGCCGAGGAAAGATTATGGGGAATTGAAAAGGTCTTATCAGAAGGAAACATAGGAGGTGGTAGCCATGCAAGAGAAATTACAGAGATTAGAGGAATATAAAATGAATATTCTTTTGGAAGCCGTGGAATTGGAAGGCGAACAGAGGGAATATTTCAGGGAAACATTCAGTGATGAAGGGGTAGAGGTTAGCATGAAAATAAAAGATATAGAACTCGACGAGGGTTTTTGAAGCAGAAGAAGCAGAAAATCAAGAGATGTATGAAGATATCCCTTCAGATGAAACCCGAATAAGGAATTTGGAAGGAAGGGCATCCCAGCTACAGGAAACAACAAGGGAACTGGAAGAACAGCTAAAGTTGGCTGGTGACCAGAGAAAGGAGAAAGGGCAGGAAACAATTACAGAGCAGCTATAGAGACACGATTATGCCCTAGCCATGAGGAAGCTTAGTCAAGAAGTGGAGAAATTGAAATTTGAAAAAGAATACATGAATTATCTGGCTCACTCTTTGAGGAATCTAAGACCCCCTTCGAATATTTACTCTGTATTTTTTAAGGAACAACTCATATCTTTTAGGTTGTCAATGGTAACCATGGGGGTATAATGATCACATTGAGACATAAGATCAATTCATTGCTTCTTTTTCCAGAAGTAATGATGAAGAACAAGATTTTTTATGTGAATTATATATGCATAATCTTGTTATGACGGACTATGAGGATTGGGACCCAAACCCTCATGTAGGGGAATTACAGCTGAGGGCATTCATGTCCTTCATGAGAAATCATTTGAGATGGAACAATGTTGCCACCGCTATAGAAAATATTGAATGGTAAGATGCTCTTTGGGTGAGAGCTTCCCCCTCAGTTGAAAAATTATTCATAGCTAGGAACCAGGTTATGCAAGATCAAGCATTCTTTACACTTCTGGAGACCGACCAATTTAAAGTTGTTCAGGAATGCAGGAATTGGATTCCCTTTCATAGGTTGGAGGCTTTGCTCTGTCTACGAAGAAGGAATAATTCCTTGAGTCTGGAATTGAAAAGAAAATATCCCTTCTCTATTAGGATGTTTGAGCGAGCCCTGGAAAGAGTACAGACCTATCTTGATTGTCTGAGTGTGCATAGAGCTAATTGGATCGGGATTTGATTCCATTTTCCTATACTTTGGTGTCCTGTGATGGATGGAGAGGACAGTGAATTCCAGAAAACTGTCAATGAACAGAGGGGCTTTTATAGTGCAGAGGAAGGTGGCTATTCTTCCTATAAGTGGAGTGACGAGTGCATGAACAACTCTCTGAGTACCCCTATTAGTGGATCCCAGTCTTAGTTTGCATGAGGACATGCAAACCTTTTGGTTGGGGGGAGATGACGGGATGTGCATATGACCCTTTTTGTTCTCATATGTTTCCTTGTTTTTGAACGTTTTTGACCTGATCCGGTATTACCACTTGCTCTCCTGCTTACATTTGGAAAATTTTGGCCTTGGTAAGGATTGATCTCGTTTTCTTTGTTATTTGTCAATTGCTGATGATTTGGATAGAGTTATGATGCCATTATTGCCTACTAAAGGAGTGGTGTTTCAAGTTCAATATCATTTTACCTACAGGTTGCAGAATGAAGGAATTATGGGAGCTAGATAACGTGCATCTCAATCTCGAGCTATAACAGATAGGTATCAAGTTGATGTATTTCTCTCCTGCCAGTTATTTTACATCACTTTGGTCACCTACCGAGCGTATAGATGATGATGCAATCGATCCAAGGATTGGATATTTTGTACCTAACTCAGTAATCCGGGTCTATGATGACTCATAGTTGACCACTCCGATATATTTATGGGATCATCTCCACTTTCCACGAAACAGGCTCCTGGAATGGCTCATGAGATCTCTTTGAGGATGCTGTGAATATTTATTTAATATTATTATTTATAAATTAATAGATTATTAGGTTACTAGTGAAAGGGCGTAACCCTTCACTATGCTTGAGCAAGCCTTATAAAAGGCGATCTTATTGTAATTTATCAACATCATCAAATATATTATTCTTATTTATTATTCAATATGAAAGTCGGATTCGACTATTAACAGTCCAACCAGATACGGTTGTTGCATTTGGTATAAAACAAAATAATAAAATAAATATTTGATTATATGATAATTAATATAATAATTAATTATTATTTTTAAAATCTCACCATCCTTAGTAAAAAGATTTTTCCACCCCTCACAAACCATAATAGCGTCAAAGTACACACCTCCGCATACAAGGTCCAAGACCATGGCAGAATTAAAAGACAAACTTGAGAAATTGGACAAGGAGATCAAGGCCCTCATTGCCATCCAAGAAAAATTCAGAGAAGAAACGAAAAATAACAAGGCACTTAAGAAAGGAATTAAAGAAGTTGTTGTTCTAGTACTAGGAAGAAAACTTGATGACAAAATAAACATCATGCACGAGAAACAAAAAGAGTTAGATTACAAGATGTGTGTGATGACACAGAACATAAGCACCATGGCATAGAACTTTAGCATGATGACACAGAACCAGGATACCATAATGGAAATGTTACAAAAACTAAGGTCTAATACAAACCATATCAGTAACTCAGATATGCTGGACCACTATTTCAACAAAAATGAGAGTAACAAAATTGATCAAGACAATAAACAAGATAAGGAGACTAAATATCGTAGGGATGACCAAAATACCAATAATATTTTTGATAAAGATGAGCTCAACCAAGATCATAATGAGAGTCAAGCCAGTATCATTGACAATAAGGACGATCCATACAATGACAAAAGATGGATCCTACAATATGCAAAGGAATCCAAGTCAAAGGAATTAGATATTGTAGATTCATCTTCTACCTTAACTCTTCTACCACCCTGGAGAAACCTAAATGTAACACTATCAGGTGACTTTGAGTGTGAGAAGCCTCACGAAACGCCACTTCTCGAGATAACTCGTAAGGATAATAAAATGAAAACATTACGTGATGACATCTTAAATATCGTAGGACAAGCAACTTCTAAAACAAGGCTTGATATGGTCAGTCACAAAAATACTCCTCGTATTCATGTACAAGGAAAATGGGATAACAATAATAAACACAATGGAGTACAAATTCAAGTTACAAATGAAAGGAAGATGACAAACTATTGCATAAATACCAAGCATATACCTAATACCAGTTCTAAAAAAGACATAAAGGAAGTAATGACATTGTTTCAACACAAAACGAGAATGAAAAGACGACAACAATAATCTAAGCTTTGAGGACAAAGCTTTCCTAAGGGGAAGGCAATGCTGTGAATATTTATTTAATATTATTATTTATAAATTAATAGATTATTAGGTTACTAGTGAAAGGGCGTAACCCTTCACTATGCTAGATCAAGCCCTATAAAAGGAGATCTTATTGTAATTTATCAACATCATCAAATATATTATTCTTATTTATTATTCAATATGAAAGTCGGATTCGACTATTAAAAGTCCAACCGGATACGGTTGCTGCAGAGGATCCGTAGATGGGCCTTATTGGGAAATCTGTTGTAACTGCACAATCTTTCATGTTTCTCTCATGAGCATTGATGTATAAAAACATTGAATCTCTTTCAGAAGGGTTAGCCACCAATTTGCATAAGATCTATTGAACACTGCTATCAGACTTTTTTTATAAAACCTATATTTACCTTATTCGAATGTGTTGATCAATTTCATGTGAGTGAGTGGTTGTTCAGCCCCTGTTGCCGAAGGCAGGGCCCCCTTCTATGACAGGTGTTGTTATAGTTAGGATTTCTTTCCTTTATGCATGTCGTTAATGTCGATGAATTTAATGTTTGATGCAGTGTTGATTGATTTAACTGTTTAGTATTCATATTTGGTGTGCTGAGCATAGCTGAGTGTGAATGTTTTAAGTAGTGATACGACTGGATTGCATAGTCATTCTTATTATCATTAGTGAATAGAGGGGAATGTATGGATGATGAACATTGAGTTAGAATTACTTCTGTGGTGAATGGATGCATTAAGCTCATTATTGGGATTCTGTTGCTAGTGTGTAATGGTAGAAGCAGATTGTAGAATTAAATTAGTTTATCCAATTTCTTCATTATAGTTGTGGTTTATCGAATTGCTTCCATATGAAATTCTCAGTTTGCTAAATTAGATTTAGATGTTGATTGCTTTCCGTAGCATAGTAGAATGTTTGCAGTATAGCAGAACATTTCGTAAATTTGATAGTTAAGCGCTTTGGTTTGATTGCAAGATTCTTTCTATAATTGGCAATTTTCTAGAAGTCTATTCACCAACAGTTGCATCTTAATCTTAGTTTGGTAATCTATAGACCACCTCTGTGTCAAAATCATTTCAAGTTATAGTGTTTGGAATATACCTTGTCAGGTAGCTCATAAGCCTTTGTGGCCCTGGGTTGATAATTTATGCACAACTTTATAAATATATTCTCTCTCTCTCTCTCTCTCTGTATCTCTCTCTCTCTCTCTCTCTCTCTCTCTCTCTCTCTCTCTCTTTCTCTGTATATCTCTCTCTCTCTCTCTCTCTATATATATATATATATCTATATATCTATATATAGATATATATATATATAGAGAGAGAGAGAGAGATACAGAGAGAGAGAGGGATCAAAGTGTCGTCTTTTAAATACATGTGAGATTATCAATCATTGTAACTTTATTTTATTCTTTTAAGATTTTGGGTCCTCCATATATAATTATTGTAAATTTTCCATTGGAGTGTTTTGAACTCTCACGCCAATATAATCACCCATTCAAATGTGAATTTTCAACAAATTAAAGTGTTAGGCAAGCCATTATTGTATACTTTTCATTGGAATATTTTGAAATATCATACTAATAACCACCCATTCAAATGTGTATTTTTTAACAAATTAACATGTTGCAGAAAATTGAGTCCAACCGAAAATACCATGGTAGGATGGGTCTTATAAATGTGAAGATGTGATAACACACATAAGCATGAGTGAGTGTGTGTGTGTAAAGTGAGTTCCACTAAAATACCATGGTAGGTTGGGCTTTATAAATGTGAAAATATGTATGTGGGTGTGCGTATGTCAAAAGTGATTGATAGCTCATAAAAAAAATGCCTACTCATGTCAAAGTCTTATGCATATGTCCACCTTGTGATAATGATATTGTCTTGTTAATCGCATGAGTGAGGGTTTGTTTCATATTTAAAATATAGTTATAATTGAAACTTTTGGGGATTCAAAGCCATTGTATGGGATAAATTTGTTTCAAACCATTTGTATGAGAGAAGTTTTCTTACAACATCCCTCTTTTGATGTAGTTATGTGATTGCACATGAAATCCCCTTCACTATTCTTTGGCATGTATTGGTTCTAGTCCTGAAAGGCCTTCCAATAATATCCATGTGTGTGTGTGTGTGTATGTGTGTGCATGTGTCTATGTGTGTGTTTGAAAGAACCTATAGATCAGCCTCAAATAGAAAGACATAAATATCCATATGAAATTGTGTGTGTCATGTGTGTGTGTGTGTTTAAAAGAACATGTAGATCAATCTCAAATACAACAAGACATATATATCCATATGAAAAATTTGAAAGCTTGTGTGTGTGTTTGTGCATGTGTGTGTGTGTGTGTGTGTGTGTGTTTGTGTGTGTGTGTTTAAAAGAACATGTGATCTCAAATACATCAAGACATGTATGTGTCTGTGTGTGTGTCTTTAATACAGTAAGACATATGTGTGTGTGAAAGTGGAAGCTTAAGCTTTAGGCATGTGTATATGATGCTAACTTACCTATTTGTGAAATATGCTAATCAAATGCAAGACTTAATCAATCATTCATGATCTATTATTGGCATTCCTCATCTCATCAACTAGAGTGCCTTTCCCTTTACTTTGAATTCTTTCAACTTTACACAACTTGCTATGACCAAATAACTAATAACAAGAAAATAATCTCATTGACAATCCTTACAAAGTGTGAAGAACCTGCAATAATTAATTAATGCAAATACACGAGATATCAGAAATAATAGAACTCAGAATCACTTTTATATTGATCACAGGCCACTTCGAGGGGGCAACCTCCTTTGATCAAGCTCAATACAATTAACTTCATGGTGCCTTCATTGGTCTCAACACCAACTTATATACTAAGTCTAGGTGCCAATACCATGGGTCAATACCATGTGTCAATACAAACCATGGGCCAATACAAAATATGGATCAACAAATACTACAGGACGACTTACAAAGCATATGCGTCCAACAAAAATAATACAAACTATGGATCAACAAATACTACGGGACGACTTACAAAGCATATGCGTCCAACAAAATTATACTAACAAAGTAAATAGAAGGGTTGACATGGGTTCCTAACATCCCCTCTCCCTTAGAAAAATCTTTGTCCGCAAAGCTTTAGATGTGGAAATTGATGCAGAATCTGAAGGAGTGGTTCCCCTGTAGCCTCCTCGGGTTGCATTCCGGCCCACTGACGCCGAAGGAGGACCATATCAGCTACATGAAAAGTGCGCGCAGAATGGTGGTGATTGCCTTGTTGTTTCAATCGAATTCTTTCCATGTGAAGGTTCTCCTACAGAATGAGAAGAATCTGATCGCGGTTTCGAAGAACCGAGTCAATTGCCTGAACTGGGGAGCTATTGAGCATGTATGGAAGAAGAAATGACGGTTCCTGTTCATAAACTGCTTCATATGGTGTCCTTTTAGATGTGGTATTGTACCACTGGAGCGCTTCTAGGAAATCCATAGAAATAACTGTCCAAATCTATGTAGGGATGGGAAAGGGTTCGAGCAATCCGGAAAGGAGTGTTGTTTCACCCTTGTTGACCTGGCAAGTATCACACTCAACCACCATCTGGTGAATTTTCATTTTCAGTCCCTACCAAAAGAAGTTACATTGTTCTCGGTCATAGGTTTTGAGGAACCCAAAGTGCCCTGCCGATGAAGAAGCATGGAGTGCATAGCAGAGATAGCCCTGTTGAACAGATTGCAACCAATTTGGAACAAGCAGAGAAATAGCTGTAAGAGAAACAAGGTCATCAAATTTGCGAGAAGGAGCATCTGCCACCATATTATCCTTACCCTTCTTGTAAGTGATCGCATAGTCATAACCCCTGAGTTGGATAACCCATTGTCGGTGTGCTGGGGAGGAGACCCATTGTTCTAGAAAGTGTTCTAGACTCTGGAGATCAGTCTTGATGCATAAATAATTCCCTAATAGGGATGGTTGCCACTTCTGTACTATATGAAAAATAGCCATCATTTCTTGCTGAGGTGTAGATGCGACTAAATGCTTACCGGAAAGGTCTCGTGAAGGCAGCAATCCCACTGGTGCAACAAAGACACCTGCATATCTATCAAAGGAAGTAGTGGAGACTGTTGGTGGGTGCATTTGAATGGAATGGAGCTGAGCGATGACACCATGTGAATTCTTCTTAAGGATCTTTTATAGGCGATGTGAACTGATGATGTAGAGAGACCCTGGTTGTAAGCCCATAAATTGGTGTTGTGTCCCATTGACTAAAAACTGCATCCAAAGTTCAGCAAAATCCCATAAGATGGGGCCAAGTGTGCTTAACCATTGAACACCCAAAACCACATCACATCCACCTAAGGACAAGGAAAACATGTCAGAGCGTAGGTTATAATCTTCCATAGAAATATGCACATTGTGACACTTCCCCTTGCAAGGTAAGGTGCCCCCATTGGCAACCGTGACTTCAAAGTTGGAGCAAGGATGGACAAAACAATCAGCCTGTTTGGCAATCCGAGGGTCAATGAAGTTATGAGTGCTACCAGAATCAATGAGTATGGTAAGAGGGAGCTTCTTGAGGTATACCCTGACCCACATTGTTTATGGGGTGGTGACGCCAGTTACAGCATGGAGAGAGATCTCGGGTGGGTCGTCCTGAGATGGGGTGTCAACAGGCGAGTGTTGAATGTCAACCTAGTCATCTACTGTATTTGGAGCTTCTTCACCAAGTTCAAAGGCAAGTGGAGAATCCACATCCAAGAGATAGAGATTTTGTTGAACACATCTATGTCCCCGAGTGAATTTCTCATCACAAATATAGCAAAGCCCTTTTTCTTTGCATGCTGACATTTCTGTTTCAGACAAATGCTTGATAGGAGTTGGTCGAGGAGCTGGCGGGATGGGAGGTCGCTGAGAATCCATATTTCGGAAGGGAACAAAAGTGGGTTTGGAGCGCTTTTGGGCTGCAATCTTGTCTTTTTCCAACTTAGCCAACCCTAGGACTTCCATCATTGTGTTGGGACAGAACATTTTGACTTCTGAGCGGATTTCATCCTTGAGACCACTGATAAAACAACTCCTGTAGAATTCATCAGACAATCCTTCTGTGTGATTTGCCAGTTTCTCAAATTCTATCTGATACTCTCTCACTATGCCAATTTGGTGAAGTTTAGTGAGTGCTCCTGTGAAGTCATCAAAAGCAGTAGGACCAAATCGTGGCAAAAGGAGTTGGCAAAAATCTGTCCAGTTTGGCTCGAGATGAGCTTTGATGTACCAATGGTACCATTGAAGGGCTTCCTGTTCCAAATGAAAGGATGCAAGTGGAACTTTCTGGACATCAAAAGTATTATGCAGACTGAAATATTGTTCTGCTCGGTATATCCATCCTATCGGATCAATACCATTGAAGCGAGGAAAATCAAGCTTCGGCCCACGAAAATTCCTGGAAGAAGAGAACCCGGTGGCTGCAAAAGATTCTGGCTGTCAGTTATAGTTCATGGCTGAATGCTGAAGATGGAGGCTGAGAAAATTTTCATTCAGATCTTGGAGTTTGGTTTGGATGGCTGCAAGTGCTTCCTCCATGGTTTTTGCTCCTGCGCGGGTGACAACCATAACCAGGCATTTTTTTTTGTTTTTTTTTTTAGAATGGATAAAAAAACACAAACAGAGACTGTTTCAGTAAAGGAAAATCTGGATTTGGGACAAAATCGGAAGGGTAATTGGGGTGTGACTAGGTTTTGGACACTGTTGAAAGGACAAGGAAGCAGAAAAGGAGGATTTCATAAGCGGGGTGAAAGAATGAGAAAATTTGGCAGAGAGGGACAAAGAAGCAGAATTAGGAAAGGAACTCTGTGGTAAAATTTGAAGGCAATCGGGTGAAAATTGAAGAAGTTATGGCAAACCCTAAAAATAGACAAATGTGAGATTTCGGGTGTTGGGAAGTGGAATTTGGGATAGGGTTCTCAGGAATGAAAGATGCAGAATGGGAGTACAGGGGTGTCAGAGAAGTTTCAAGGGAAACAGAGGTAAAACAAAAGAGATATGGCAGAAAAATGGAATTTTATACCTTTTTTTTTTTAAGAAATGGATCGGCAACGGCACGGAAGGGATCCGCAACAAATGGATCTGCAATGGCGCAGAAGGGATCCGCAACAGGTGGATCTGAAACGGCAAGGAAGTGATTGGCAGCAGTTCTGGACAGAGGAAATCTGCGATGTATCCGCTGAAAACTGATATGGAGCCCAGGTATGTGCGGCTTCCTATCGGTTCAAGGGATTCACTCGGCCACCAATGTTGTCTGATGGCTTGCGTATTGGGGAAGTACCCCTCACTCCATGGCTCAGGAAAAACTGCTAACCGCTTTGCCACAAACGACAGCTCTTGGTTTACCTCACGGGTGGGAACTAGTCAATCAGGTAGGGGTCATTGCCCTTTTCGCTGGTAGGTCCTCTTAATGGGCCAGCTACTTCGGGTTTCCTGTGGTACTCCTCACAATGAGTTTTAGGGCTTATGCCCAAGTACTTCCCACAGTTAAGCTGATAGGGATTATTCCCAGATCTGAAGTTGTGACAGATGCGAAAAAAAAATTGACAGAAATTTCACCCAGCAAGCCCAAGAAAGTGCTCTGATACCAGATGTGAAGAACCTGCAATAATTAATTAATGCAAATACACGAGATATCAGAAATAATAGAACTCAGAATCACTTTTATATTGATCACAGGCCACTTCGAGGGGGCAACCTCCTTTGAGCAAGCTCAATACAATTAACTTCACCGTGCCTTCATTGGTCTCAATACCAACTTATATACTAAGTCTAGGTGCCAATACCATGGGTCAATACCATGTGTCAATACAAACCATGGGCCAATACAAAATATGGATCACCAAATACTACGGGACGACTTACAAAGCATATGCGTCCAACAACAATAATACAAACTATGGATCAACAAATACTACGGGATGACTTACAAAGCATATGCGTCCAACAACAATATACTAACAAAGTAAATAGAAGGGTTGACATGGGTTCCTAACACAGAGAATGTTCTCTAGTTCTTTGAATTTGTTCAAAGAAATCACCCTTTATTAACACTAAACTTACTTCATAACCATATAATTTATCATTATGTGCTACCAATAACATACTTTATATATGTGTGCATCTCATCAAATAGTAGTGTGCATCTTTTACACTGCTTTACGCTGCAAGCATAACAAAAATATCACCTATACAATTCAATCAAATCTACATATATCAAGCCATGTTCAAACTAGAATAAAGATAACAAAGGAGCATAAAATGCAAAATTTTAAAATGATTATAAGAAACTTTTTCCTAGAACTCTTACTTTTTCCTAGAACTCTTATCCTGCCCACCTCGCCCATTAAAAATAAGGGGAGATTATATTAACCTAATTATTCCTTCATGTATCATCAAAATCCATTACATTTTTAGTAATGTGAAATATTTTGTTGATACATGGTCTACCAATATGGTAGATCAAATTCCTTGATGTTAACTTTGGTCCAAACCCCACTTAGCTTGCTTTGTTGTGTTAATATCATCCCATGTTGAATAGGACAAGCAACAAGGCTGATTGCAAGTCTTAGATAGATTTATATGGCACAGAAGCCCCTCAAACACTTTAGTCAAATGGTATTGGTTCATTGTTTCCTATAATCATGTTAATGCAAGGGGGTGTTTCTTATATTTTCGACCAATGAAAGCATGCAGAAGAACAAGTAATATTGCCCTCTTAAGTCTTGTAGAATAAGAGGACATACGAGAGAAGTCTATTTATGATGAGGATTTCTTTCGTCCTTACAATATAGGTCAGGTGACATTTCCCCACCCATCCTTAATGAGCCTACAATGCCAGAATTTTAAGTCATATACAAATGAGATAAATGTTGATATACAAATGAGATAAATGTAAATGTAAATGTAAGCAAAGAGGTATCCAAGGTTAGTCTCGGAATTTATTGGAAAATAGGGGACAAAATTAACCTCTCAGATGAAAAATATACAAATGGTTATTTATAAATTTTCTAGAAGAAATGCAAAGTGTCAAACCTAGAAGAGGGCATTTATACCTTTCATGTACCTTGAACAAACATCAATGCAATAGAGTTGAAATTTGAAGATATGCTGTGGAGTCTGAACTAGCAACAAGAATTTTTTTCTTTTTCTTTCCCGAAGAATTTGTCAAACTCCAAATGCCTCATGGAGCTTGTCAGTTCGGTGAGACAATTCATATAGACAAAAGCAATAGTCTGCTAATGTATAGCATATGACATTTGTAGTGTCGTTTTACCTTATAAACCATCTTGAATGCCTTGCAATAGAGCTCATTACAAGAAAATGGTTTTCAATTAAACGAATCAATGCACGCAATATAGAGACTAGAAGTGCATTACAGAGCAATAGAGTCAATACATGTTTGTTCAAGACATGATAAAAAAATCAAATATCATATTCCAGAACCTCATATTAAGGATGAGAATTTCCTCCTGCAATACAAGACAGACCTGTTGTTGAAGATTGTCCCAAAGGAAACATAATTTCTATGATTGGAGTTCAGTTTTGTTGAGCTATGCCTACATACAACATAGCATCTTGAAAATGTTTTGTAATCTACAACATTCACTTTACAAGAGGCATTGGAAATACAAATTGCAAAAGTTGAAGGGGGAGCATCCAAACATTACATGTAATTCCAATACAACATACATCTAAAAGGGGTACTCAAAATTGAAAAATAGTAAATGGTTGTAAATAATTGGTTCCTTTTTCATACATGCATCAAAACTAGCTATAAAACAGGATTTCTTGGGCATTAAAGTATTGACCTTGAATCAGAGGTTGAAACTTGATATAAACAACTCCAAGCATCTTCCCGTCAATATTTAGATCTTCATGAGGCAATATATTGAAGGAAATTGACACTTCCTCCCTTAGAAATTTCTAAGGGAAATGGCTACAAGCAAATTCATGATAATAAGTAGTTGTCATCATGCTTGTGGAGGCGCTTTTGAGCTTCAAAAGGGGTATCACGTCTGATCCATTTAGATCGCTCTCCAACTGGATGGCTGACAACGCAGAAAACTTGTGCTGGTGGAACGGTATTATCTACAGACATCACCCGAAAAGAGTGGTTGTATTTGGACAACAATTCTCTAAGTGGAAGTATTCCAACTTCCCTTAGCAACTGCTCATCTCTTCAAATGTTATCGGCTGGGCGGAACAAACTCAGAGGTCCAATCCCTTCAGATATGGGTTTGATGAAAAATTATTTTGCTTTGGCTTTGTCTTGAACTCACTAAGTGGTCACATCCCTCCCTCACTATTCAATTGTACCGAGCTAATGTATTTGATCTTAGATACGAACAATCTTAGGGGTAGCATTCCTGAAGCTATATCGAGATTGAGTAAACTTATGTTTCTTTTCCTCTCAAACAACAATTTAACTGGAAATATCCCACACATAGTATAGGTCAGTTAAAGGCTCTTTCACATCTATATCTATATAATAACAGTGTTTCTCTTAGTATCCCAGATACTATTAGTGATTTGATTTCCTTAAAGTATTTAGATTTATCAGAAAACAACTTAGAGGGACCAATTCCAAAATCCATTGGCAATTGCAATTCTTTGATTGTCTTTTCTTCTCACACTAATAGTTTATCTGGGACTTTACCCAAATCTTTAGCTAATTGTACTTACATTCAGTTATTTGATTTAAGGAAAAATAGGTTTACAGATAGAATTCCTTCCTACTTGGAATTTTATAAACACTTGAGGGTTTTAAGCTTTGGTTACAATAACTTCTATGGTGATATTCCTCAATGGATAGCAAATCTCACCAAATTGCATGTATTAGATTTATCCAACAATAAATTGAGTGGAAACATACCATTACATCTTGAAAGGCTTCAAGGATTTGCAATCAACATTGTATTTTCACAAGAGAAGACATTATTAGAGGAAATGGCTATTGACATTAAAGGAAGTGAGTATCAATTGTCATATGTCTTGCCTACAAATGTGATATTTGATTTGTCTTGTAATAATATTTTAGGAAAAATCCCTGTAAGCATAGGAAGTCTAAGTAGCTTGAGATTGTTGAATTTATCTTGGAACCATTTGGAAGGTTCAATACCCTCATCTCTCAGCAACATATCTACCTTGGAGCAGTTAGACTTGGCCAAAAATAATTTGAGTGGACACATTCCTAAAGAACTTTGTAATTTGCATGGGTTGGCCATTTTGGATGTTTAATGGAATAATATTTGTGGGCTAATCCCTCAAGGGACACAATTTACCACTTTCAGTGCAACTTCATTTGAAGGGAATGGATGCTTATATGGGTGTCCTCTAAATCTGTGTAATGGAAACAAAGCATCTATGACAAATGATAGCAATAATAGTAAAGGTGGTGATGTTAAAGTGGGATGGCTTAGTCATGTTGATGAAAATATGTCATTAATATCATTGGGAATAGGAGTGGGGATTGGAGTTGGGGGAGTAGTTAGTGTATTCATCTTTTCGGAGAAAGCCACGCATTGGGTGTTGGCTCTATCCCTTAACAACCCATGGCCCTTTTATGGATTATACAGACTCCCTACATAGGGAATTTGAATTATGAATGGGGTTTAGTTTGTGGGGGGAAAAAAAGTCGTATAGTGTTGGATGATATGTATGTTGTACACTCAAAATAAATTGGAGAGAAAATGAGATTTTGTAGACTATCCTAAGTGATGCAGATTTTTTTTATCATATGTATGGCAGCAGCTTGGGACTATTATATTTTGAGAGGCTATGGCCAATTTTTACAGTATGGTTCATTTAGGTTGTTTTGGCTTTCGCAGTGGAAGTTAAGGGATAATTCATTTTTGTATAATTGTTTTCTCGCTATTGAATATGCAATTCTAGTTAGTTCATTGAACGATATATGCAGCATGGGCAACTCAAGCCTCTAAAATCCAACGAAGACATAACCTTCGCTTCTCAAAACAAACCTTATATTTGTACAAGAATCACAACCAACAACAAATTGGTCGCAATTACTGTCAATTTCTACAAAATATGTTGAGATTTCTCAATGCCGACTTTGTAAAAATATTGTGTTCTAAGCTATGGATGTGCTAAACAAGCTTTGACATTTTGAAGGAAAAACACTCCTAATCAAGTACTCAACAATAGTGATTTCTCAACATCTGCATTATCACTATTCTCATTATGCACCTAGATCTAAAATTAACTCTCTACGAAAATGAAAAATATTTCCTTTGAGTCTATGCATGGATTCACCTACCAAGATTTTAGTAACATCAAGTTAAGAAAACTCATGTTCTTAAAATTACTTGGCATCACTATATTCACATTAAGGAGATTACAATTTAGATTATAACGACTAAGCAATATATTATCAGTGACAAAGTCTTAATGGTTCCATACATTATTCCATGTAGTAAATAATTATTAACTTAATACATGGAGTGAATAATTATTAAATTATTGCACAGGGTCAAGAATATCAATCATGTCATTTAATTACTAGTCACAAAATTAATGGCCTCTCTTCTCTATTCACAAAATAAATAACTATCCCAAGTTCCTCTTTCTGCTAAGTGATGGACCTTTCTGCTAAGTAATGTCATTAGGCCATTTTTGTCTCTTTGTTTTGACTTTTTTGTAATCTACCCTGTTGAACTTATTCAAAGGTTTTAATTATATTTTGATTTTAAATTTTCTTTATTTTCTTTGTTAATCAAATCAATTAACTTATTTGTTTTGATTATTCTGTTTTTTATCATTCCAGATATGTAAATATGAAAATTCAAAATAAATTATTTTCTATAAATCGAAGAATTTTTCCTACTTTTTCTTTTGCCAATCTGGTTAACAAGGCCATCTCTCTTTCTCTGTTTTGTTTTTCCCACCCTGTATTATTAAATTTATAAAGAAAGGAAGACTGCATGGATGATAACCAATGCATATTTTCATAAACAAGGATTTTTCAATTTTTTTCCTGAAACTCATTAAGGTCACGTCCCTTCAACAGTTACTCTACTATGCTAAGGTATGTGAAGCGAACTTGAATCCGTTTTTTTATCAACAACAATTTTATTGGATATATACGATATAATATAGAAAAATTAATTTTTTTTTATCAATTAGATATATATAATAATTTGGTTAGATGGAGTATTTTTCAGTATTGTGGTGTAATTTTACTTAGTTGTTTAGATTTATTTAACTAGCCTAAATTTATCTAAACTTTTAAGGTAGGAAGAGAGATCAAATCCCTAAAAATACAAACATTTTTTTTATTGTCCATCTCTTATTAGATAAGTTTAAAATTGTTTTACTTTAACATTGTTTTAGTTTAACTATTTAGCATTGTTTTACTTTCGATACATGATTTAATTATTTAACATTGTTTTAGTTTTTTATTTTTCTACATTGTTTTACATATTATTATTTTTATTGTTTAAAAGTTATTATTAAATTTTTTATTAAAATTTATGTGGGCTCAATTATTACTATGTCTGAATGTTATGTTTGAGAAGTACTCATTCCCAAAGTCATTGGCAATTGCGCACTTCTTTGATTGATTTCTCTACTGATTCTAATAATTTATTTGGGACTTTGCCAATATCTTTGGCTAAGTGTACCAACATTGAGTGTTTGGATTTATGGAAAAATGGGTTGATAGGTGAACTTCCTTGGTACTTTGCATTTTTTCATGATTTGGGGGTTTTAGGCTTGAGTTACAATTATATCTTTGGTGATATTCCTCAATGGGTAACAAATCTCACTAAGTTGCATGTGTTGGATTTATTCAACAATAACTTAGCGGGGGGATACCATTACATCTTGAAATACTTCAGGGATTTGCAATGAACTCTACATCAATGAGTACAATTGATAAATTAGTTGTTGAAATAATGATTAACATGAAAGGAAGTGAGTATACTCTGTACATGTCTTCCATAGACACAATATTTGATTTTTCTAGTAATAATCTTACATGGGAAATACCTACAAGCATAGGAACTCTAAGTATCTTGCAACTGAATTTATTTGAAGGGCCAATCCTTGCATCTGTTGGTAATATATCTACTTTGAAGCAGATGGACTTGTCCAATAATAAATTGAGTGGACATATCCCAAAGAACTCTCTAAATTACATGGGTTTTAGGTTCTAGATGTTTCATCTAATAACCTATGTGGGCCAATCCCATGAGGAACACAATTCTCCACGTTCAGTACTTCTTGATGTCAAAGGAATAAATGCTTGTGTGGATGTCCTTTAGATCCATGCAATGGAAAGGAAAGACCAATAATAGAAGGTAACAATAATAGTCACAACAATGATGTTAAAGTGGGATGTCTCAATCATGTTGATGGAAAGATTGCAATGATAACATTAGGGATTGGAGTAGGGATTGGAATTTGGGTAGAAGTTGGCATATCTATTGTTTGGGAGAGAGCAACTTGTTAGGTGTTGGCTCTACTTCTTAATATTAAAACCACAACCCTTTTATTGAGAATATCGATTCCCTATGTAAATAACCTTAAGAAGGTTCGAATTTGTAATAAATGCTCAAAAAATGTTGTGATGGAAAAATAGTTTCTTGTATGTAATGCCCTTTATTTTATTTTATAATTAAAGTGCTACATAAACTTCAAGAGGCCTATGATGATATCCATTTTCAACATATCAATAGAGAATTTAATACAAAGGAAAATCATTTTTGTAAAGAGGCTTTGCCTTTGGAGGAGGGTTCTCTTCATTTTGAGGAATTTAGGAATTCCTTGGTTGTTTGCATGGGCTCTATAGTTGAGGTATGCAAAAACCCTAAAATTAACCCTAGATGACTAGATATTAAATACCGAGCCATTAGGAGAAGAAGGGGTTCTATTCTTATGATGTTATTTTATTGTTCCATAGTTTCAAGCAACATCACATGAGTGGATATTAGGGAAGAACATATGAAGTAGGAGATTATGTAGTAGCCATTATAGTCGCAAAGTCATAGGTAACTCCATAGAGAGTACCATTTTTCTTTGTATTTGCATTCTACATAAAAGAGAAATGCATAATCCTCATTCCTAACTAACTTTTTCCATATAGTGGGTTTTCCCAAGGTATATCTAGTGTTATTGAGTAGATTGTGTATTTGATTTCTTTATTTATTCTTGTTTCAGTTCCAATTTATTTAGCATTCAATGGAAATAGACAAATAAAGTAAACTAAGTTATATGATCCATTGTGACGAATTGTTCCAATGGAACACCCACAGTAGTTTACGGATCAACTCTAGAGACAATTTATATGGAATTGGACCTTGTGTTTTGTTCTTGGGCCATGCATCGGCTTCACGAACCATCTTTGGTTTTGAAAAAAATGAAATCATTTCCATATCTAACCTTTAGTCTAAAGATTTCGTAATGTCCTATGTGTCCTATATCATACTATTTCCCTTAGTGTTTACTGCATTAGAATGATCTGTCATACTCTTTCTTATCATGTTTAACATGTGCTATGATTGGTATTATTGTATTTTTTATCATGTAACATAAGTTTAATTTACTTGCATTATAGCTAAATTGAGGAGTCATAGTCTTTGGAAGTTTATAACATGGCACAAACAAACATGTTAACTATGTAGGGATAGAATCTAATCAGCTACCGCATGACCTATCATGTCTCGGGTTTGAAGAATAGTCATGAGTTATATAGTTTAAAGATGGATGGTTTAAGCCTTTTAGAAAGTTTGGATGCAAACATAAGAGATGAATTTTGGGACCCGAATCATAATCATATAGTTAGAGAACATGTTAGTAACATAATTAAGTCATTTTTTAGCATAAATAAGAGATTACACAAGCTCATATCTTACATGGATTGATAAAACATACAAAGTTAAAACAAGTGATAAATTTGTATGGTTTTCAAGTTTCTAAACCAACAAAAACACATGAGAATATATCAAAATCATTCCCTTCATTTGGAAAATCAAGAATACCATATAGCTGAGCTACTTGTAGGGAAATTAAAATTGTTGTTGTTGCACTAGGGACATCAAGAGTTGAATTGTAACAATGATGTCAAAATTGCTTCATGTTTCAAGAAGAACATTTTGGAGTCATACTAATTTTAGGGCTTGTATAGATGAAAACGATGAAACTTCTTGTTGAACTCTTATTTGCAAGCAACCATATTGAGATAGACTTTTAGAAGGCATTAGAGAGGAAGTAGTAGAGTTTTCAGAAATCCATTCTTGTGCTATACCATATCAGAAACATTTTCTATGATGATGCTTATTTAGAGGCATGCATTATGGCCATTGTAAACACAATTTGGAGATGATGCACTTGAACTATTTAAGGAATCTCAAGAAAGCAATTAGGGTGTAAATATTTCCTTGAGCATGTTTAATAAATTAAAATTATGGTACATTAGGCTCAAGACAACAATTCCCCCACTTTCTCCATTACCATATCAAGTCATTAACATATTTTGTTTTGATTTTTCTAGGTTTATAGGATAGAATAGATATAATCGAACATTTTTTTAAAATAAAAATTTAAAAGTATTTGATTCAATTTCCCACTTTCCTTTTCATGTGGAAAGTTACCTTGCTTTGACACATGGATCAATTATGTGTTTTGAGACGTTACATGTCTACTTTTCTTATTAGTCTTGACAAGCATGGATATATTTTTCATCGATATGGAAATAATTGAAGTTAAACTTTCGAGAAGGCGTGATTTTAAATTTTCACGATTGCTCAATAAAATCCTTGTTAATACATTTCAAATCCTTATCTAGAAAGGGAGTTTACAATTGCTCCATCTTTATGTACAATTCTTGTTGGGGACTCAATTCTTCACACAACTCTTTTTAGTGATTCAATTCTCCACCTAAAATTTAATAAAGAAATCCATGCCTATTAATGGGTTGAAAACCTCCCTTAATTCGACACTATGTGTGGAAGTGGGCTCAACTTTGCATCCAAGCTTCATTGTATATTTGGCATGGAAAAGTGGTGGTTTTGGATTTGGTGTTGGAGTTGGAGTTAGAGTTGGTCATGGAAGTTAAGATATAATTGCAAATTCTTCATCATAATCTTCAATATATTTATACATTCACTTGTTTTATACATTTTGATGTTATGGATTCTCCAATTCTTATATAATTATTTCTTTATCAAGCAAACCCTAAATTTGTACAAGAATCACAACCAATAACAACTTGGTCACAATTACTTCTCAATTCTTACAAAATCTCTTGAGATTCCTCAATGCCAACTTTGTGAAAATGTTGTATACAAAGTATGGATGTGGTAAATAAGCTTTAACATTTTTAAGAAAACACACTCCTAAGTAAACACTCAAGAGTGATAATTTCTCACATTAACACTATTCTCAATATGCACCTAAATGTAAAAGTTGTTCTTTATGAAAATGAAAGATATTTCCTTATTTGGAATCATACATGGATTCACCTAGCAAAATCTTAATAGTATCAAGCTAAGAAAAAAGCTCCTGCTTTTGTTAAAGTTACTTAGTATTAGCTTCACCAAGATTCACATTTTGTTAACAAGGAAAGTACAATAAGCTCAATTGAAATTCTGTAGACACTAATATATTACCAATCACAATAATTTTAAATTTTAATAGTTACATCATGGCAGTTAGAGAAAGTACAATAAACTCAATTGAGATTCTTTAGAGAATAATATATTACTAATCACAATGATCTTAAATTTTAATGGTGGTTACATCATGACACTTGGAGAGGATAATATAATAAACAACTATTCACAAAATTAAATCGCTTCTCTACTATTCACAAAATAATCAACTATCACAAGTTCCTATAATCAACTATCGCAAGTTACTTGGTCAACTATCACAAGTTCTTCTAACAATTAAGTCAAACCAATATACCTATTTTTGTCAATCTATTTTGATTTTTCCAGCCTAGCTTTTTGAACTTATTCAAAAGTTTTAATTATATATTGATTTCAATAAATTGATATTTTTTTTCATCAAATCAATTAGCTTATTTGTTTTAGTTTTTCTATTCATTTCTCTTTATTTGTTTTGGTTTTTCCAAATATGCATAATTAAATTTATTTATTTTCCAGTTTTGGAGTCAAAAGCGTCTCCACATTTCTCTTATCTGATCAACTTCATGAAGTAGATTAAGTAGATTCTTAAAAAAAATCATGAGAAGGACGTACAACCCAGTATAGGGGAGATATTATAACGTTTCTACCTAACAAAATAATTAAAAAAATTCATGTCTACTCATAAAATAAAAATTTAAAACTTAAACCTAGAACCAAGAGAGATCAAATTTCTTGAGTTCAAATTTAAAAAAAAAAATTGAAAAAATTTACACTTCAAGAAATTGGATCGCTCTAGATACTTGATAAATCTAAGTTTAAAATAAATCTATACTTGTTAAAAAGAATTCCTACACCATCATCACAAAACACAGTACAAACATCAAGAAAATACCAATAATTTTATGATCCATTTTTCACTGTAGGCTTCAACGTCCTTCAAAGCCTAAGCCTCTCTGAATTGTGTTCTTATCCATGAATGTACACATATTTATAACTACAGCAGTCGTCATATAAAGAACTGTGTATGGAAAAGAAAAAATATAAATTGATTTGAATTAGGAAACTACATGGCAGCGAGAAAATTCAGAAAAAAGTTGCGAAATCATGGCGGGAAAATCAAAGAAGAAAATGGGCAACAAAGGTAAAGAAAGTAGTAAAAATTTCAGAGAAAGAGAAAATGACCCGAAAAGAGTGGGCATAAAGGTCAAGAAAATGGTTGAAATTGGGTGAAGAAAGTGACTGAATTGGATTCATCTTCATGGCAAGATATCGACTTGATTAGTGGGGCGACAAAAGCTAACAAAGAGCCAGAAATTCCAGAAATCGGATTCTTCTTCACGGCAGAAATTGACTTGATTTCAGCGTGCAAAGAGCCCCAAATTCTTCAATTTATGGAAATATGGTTTTGTTTTTGTGGATTCATACTTACAACCTTTGATAGGGGAAAGTGAAATGGGCATGTTGACATGACTGGAAAGAGAGAAAGTGAAAAATCTTTTAATATAGGGAAATATGAGTTGGCTGTATCAATCTTTTATATAAATTTAATTGTACAAATTTGGAAAAAAAACAAAACAGGAAGAAAAATGGGATCAGTAATTTGACTGGTAAAAAAGAAAGTAACGACAATTGTTCAAAACAAAAAACAAAGCACAGAGTCCTATTTGATTGGAAAAGGATGGACCTGGAAATCAATCGATAATTACAAGTTCAGTCACGTGGACCTTAAAAAACCAAAACAGAGGTGAAAATTCCCCAAAGTGGATTGATATTCACGCCAAGATATAGACTTCCTTTCAGTGGGGAGGGGCAACAAAAGAGGTCCAAATTCCTGAAATTGGATTCATCTTCACTGGTAGGTATTGACTTTTGCTTGTTTACTTACCCGCAAAAGATAAAGCAAGGAAAATTCTTCCATTTATGGAAAATGATTTTTTGAATTTCTTATACTTATACATTTGGAAAAAGTAATTGATTTGATTGGAAAAGATAAAGCAAGGAAAATTCTTCCATCTATGGAAAATGATTTTTTGAATTTCTTATACTTATAGATTTGGAAAAAGTAATTGATTTGATTGGAAAAGATATTTTTTTTTAAATTTATATTTATATAAATCTATAAAAATCAAAATATATAGATTTATTGATTTGATTGAAAGAAGATGAATTTTTTCAATTTAATTCATTGAAATCAATATATAATTACAACCTTTCAATGATATAGATTAAGCACGAAAATGATCTAATTTCTTGAGTTGTTGGTGATGGGGTTTCTAAGTTGGGTGGCTAGGGTTTTTAGAGTTGGAAATATATTTACAACATAGCATGGGATAATTTTACGGCATCTTGGAGTCAAGCTAACCGATATGGATAGCCTAGTACCAGAACCTTTTGTTGTTTTTGTTGTAAGATTTACCATGACGGTGTTGTGAACCATACTGATGCTACTTTATTTTTGTCCTTTTTGGGATTCTATACCCTACCCCACTTTCTCCTTCATGACTCATCAGATACGATAATTGGTGATATGTCAAGATCACGATTGTCTTTTGAATGGTTTTTAATTATAACTGTGAAAACGGTGGTTTCTTACACTTCTTGTGGGACTCCAAATGTACTTGATGGGGGGAGTGGTTGTATAAAGGAAAACATGTCAAACCCTACGGGTTTTGCATCCATCCCTTTCAATACATCACATAATGTATTGTGCTTGCATCGGGAGGAATGGTTTACTGCGCCAAGCAATAAGCAGTCACAAAACTAACTTACAAGGGAGGCTGCCCGCAACCGCAGAAGGTTGAAATCTTACAAGGCTCGTTCCGAGGTTGGGAGCTACGTCTTGGGGGAGGATGTGAATCATGACAGAGTGGGAATTTTGGAGAAAAGAGCAATGGTAGGGAAGATTGAAGGAACCAAGGTTTCTAGGATGGAGCTCATAGAGTGGGTAAATAGTACATGGACTCTTGATTTTTGTCTTGCTCCCAGAACCAACATGCTATCAAAGTGTTGGATGTGCTTCATTTTCCCGAATGCAGAGATTATTCCTACTATACTGGAGAAAACATGGATTATTAAGGTGGGTTCCCTTATATTGAAGAGGTGCCATACCAACTTCAACCCACAATCATAAAGTATGGTCAAACGCCATATGTGGGTTCTTATGCCAGGTTTTCCTTTTGAACTCTAGACGCCAAATGTCTTTGAAGACCTGGAAAACTTTATCGGGAAATTTGTGAGAATGGAAAAAAGTATGGTCTACGGCATTGATAAACGCATTGCATCAATGATGGTAGAGTTCGACATCTCTAAGGGTTTTCCAGTAGAGATTGAGATTATTTTGGGTAGAAAAAAGTTTCGTAAAAAATTAGATTACAGAAATATTCATTTTCGCTACTATTATTGTAGAGATGTTGGACATGTTAAGGCCTGATGCATACACCTATTAAATGGGATTTCATCTAGAAGATGGGTAAACCCTAATGCAACTATCAAGCGGAATTTTACAACTACTTCAAGCTCATCAGAATCTAGGGCATTGGATGCTCAAAATGTTTCTCCAGGTATGTGTCTTGATAACACTTCTACCGTATATGAAGGGGTCAATATGGCGGAATTAGATTTCTATCTGTCTATTGAGAAGGCTTTAGATATTATAAACAGTTCAACCAAACCAATGGCTCGTAATATTTTGGACGATTTAGACTGTTTGGGTACTGACCATACGACTACGGGGGCTTCTTCAAAACATTCTCCAGAACCTTCATTTCATACAAACCCTATTACCAATGTTGAGGACACTAATAAGGTTGTCCTTTTACCTCCCGAATCTAGAATAAAGCTATGTGCAAAATGTTAAGTAACATTGTTTGTAATACTCCTCCAAAATCCTCTTCACATGCTTTACTTTCTCATAAAATGTTGGGTTCTGGTGTTAACAAAGCCCCTTTAGATGTCTTCTCCAATAATCTTGCTTCCCTAGAGGAAAACTCTGTGTTACCTTCCATTAGGTGTAAAAATGTTACGGTTTGAAAGAAAAAGAAAATGTAGAAGCTGAAGAAGGGGATACTTTAATTGCTCTCTCTACACGGATACTTGAAGCTGAAAATTATACAAAGAAGTCTATTTTTTCTCCTGCACGATCCCTTAGAGCTAACATGCCCGAGAATAGGGTTTTCTAATGTCTTTGTTATCCTTCAACATATGCAGAAATGGAGGGGTTAACAAGGTTAGGGCCCTCTCCAGATTCCTAAAAATGACTAACCTTGAAATTTTTTCAATTTAGGAGACTATGGTTTCTGCCTCACATGCTATTGAAGTTTTTTCTAGGATTCTGCCTGGATGGTATTTTAGTGCCATTTATTCCTATGGGATGTTGGGAGGTCTACTGACTAGATGGAACCCTCATACTAACTCCTTCAAAGCTTTCAAAACTATTGGTGGATTATTGATTGAAGGACGTTTTCTAAATAGCAATTTGGATGTGGTTGTATTGAACATATATGGCCCTTATAAATATGAAGAGGTCTTTTGGGTCTCTCTTGACCATTGTGGCATTCTAAAATCCCCAAATCTAATCATTGCAGGTGATCTTAATTTCACGTTATCTGCTTCTGAGGTCTGGGGCTTGAATAGTCATGATGATGAGCTCGCAGATTATTTCAATGCCTTACTGGAGAGGTCAAACTTGGTTGATGTGATTCCTTTAAAATATGGTGCGACCTGGAGCAATAAAAGGAGTGGTCTTTCATGTGTCAGCAAAAGACTAGATCACTTCCTATTAGCTGAAGCTTTGGCTAGCAGACTTCACAAATATAGATTTTGGATAGAAGCATCGTACATTTATGACCATCATGTGATTGGACTTCAGATTGATGACTTCTCCTCAAAAGTGCAGAGACCGTTCAAATTGAATAATACATGGTTACAGGAACCATATTTTTGCTTGATGGCGAGGAACGTTTGGTGTTCGCTAATGCACCTGAAGACTTAAACCCTCTGGAGGCTATATGATACAAATTGGAGGCACTCAAACATAAAACCATAGAGTGGGAAAAATTGAAAAAAGATAGAGACCAGGCTTCTTTGAAATTAATAGAAACTCAGTTGAAAGCTTTACTAAATCAGAATATAGATGGTTGTTTCATTGAGGAAGAGAAGATGCAAATTCAAAATTTGAAGGACAAACATGAACTTCTTTTAAAACAAGAGGAAATCTATTTGTGATTGAAAAGTAGGGCAACGTGGGTTGCACTCAGGGATAAGAACACCAAATTTCTCGATCAACATGCATAGTACAGGAGGAACATAAATGTTATATGGGACATACAAGATCATCAAGGTAATATTCTATGTGCATAGAAAGAATTGGAAAGGGAGGCGAGTTTACATTACAAGAAGTTGTTTTCAAACTCAAGCTCAAATAGGATTGATGATCAGCTTAATGTATTGAAGTTTTATACTTCTTTTTTCTCATTGGAGGAAGGAAGAGAAGCGAGAAAACTAGTCTCTTTGGGGGAGATTGAGAAAGTCATAAAGGCTTTTGCAAAAGATAGAGTTCGGGCCTGGATGGGTGGAGTGTGGAGCTATTCATCAACTTCTTTGATATTATGGGTGGGGACCTACTGAGGATGATAGAAGACTCCAGAACTGAATGTTGGGTTTCAGGTGGATTAAAATCCACATTCTTAATTCTTATTCCAAAAAGCAACAAGCCCATGTCTTTCAATGAGTATAGGCCAATTGCGCTATGCAATTTAGCCTATAAGATTATTACCAAGATCATCCCAAATAGAATTAAACCAAATTTATCTAAGATGATGAAAAGGGAAGAATTCAAATTCTTAGCAAACATGCAAATTCTGGATGCAGTGGGTATTTCACAAGAAGTTTTACACTCTGTCAAAATAAAAAAATAAATGCTCTAATTCTGAAGATCGACCTAGTTAAGGTACATCACCAAGTAAATTGGGTATTTTTTAGGATTATGTTGCTGCAGATTGGTCTCCCACTAAACGCCACAAATTGGATAATGGTGTGCGTGACATCATTAAATTTCCCAGTGTTAATCAATGGATCTCCTTCAAAAAATTTCAAAAGCCAAAGAGGATTGATCCAGGGGTGTCCTCTATCACCTCTACTTTTTCTTTTGGTAATTGAAGGTCTGAGTCAGATGATTTGTGTTGTTAAAAGAGATGGGAAGTTAAAAGGTATAAAATTATCTCCAAGATTTATTATTACCCACTTGTTATTCGTGGATGATGTTGTATTTTTAGGTAGGGGCACTGTTGAGGAGTGGAGAATTTTCACAGAGATTATACAGGTGTTTTGTTCAACTACAGGTATGGAAGTCAGTATGAACAAGTCATATTTTTTATATAGCAATATTGAAGCTCCTATTCTGAATCAAATTTCTCAGTTTCTCCCCTATAAGTTATCTGATCTTACCCATTGGCTTCAAATATCTCGGTTTTTACATAAAACCAAAGGATTATGGATTATGTGACTGGCACTGGTTAATCAGAAAATTCGAAAGAAGAATTAAAGTTTGGTGCCTAAATTTTTATCACTTGTTGGTCGGCTTATTCTCCTAAAAGTTGTCCTATCTGGGATACCTGTATATTGGTCCTTAATGACACAAATTCCTTTATCTATCCTTGAGAAGATAAAATCGTTGATGTTTAGATTCATGTGGTCTAGTTCCACTGAAGGTGGACATTGTCATCTGGTTAATTGGGAGCGGATTTCATTACCAAAAGAAATGGGTGGATGGAATATAAAAAATGTTTTTTGGTTCAGTACTACACTTTGCATGAAAAGTCTATGGAATGGAATTTTTGGGGGTGGACTATGGACTGATGTTCTACATGATAAATATATAAAAAATGATATCATTGAATGGATTAAAAGGCCTCCAATCAAATGTTGGAATGCTTCCTTATTTTGGCGTAGTTTTATGAAAACTTTCCCATGGGTAAACTGCCAATTAGCTTGGTAAATTGGAGATTGTAAGAAAATGCTTGTTGGTATTTATCCATATATCGATAATGTCAAAGATTATGTATTGGATCCTATTATACTCATACATCTTACCGATCTGGTTTTTCACACCCTTGATAAAATCAGAAGGCCCTCCTTGATGCCATTCAACACTCCATATTGGCTCACTGCTTGGGATCTTGGCCTGGGAAGCGTCTGGGATTTTGAATGGAATCACTATATTCTGAGACTTAACTCTGTTGTTATTCGTCTTAACTCTGATGAAGATAAACTGGTATGGTGCAAAAATCTAGAAACTGGGAAAATGACAACAAAGACAACATATAAAGCTATTGTTGATGAACATTATGAAGGGGAAATCAAGTGGTGGTTCTCGACTTTATGGAAATGGAGGCTACTATTTAAATTTAAGTGCTTCACATGGCTTGTCTTTGAGAACCGAATATTGACCTGGGAAAACCTAATTCACAAAGGAAGATGTGGTCCAAATAGGTGTTTTTTGTGCAAGACTGATAGTGAAAATATTAATCACCTCTTTGTCTTGTGTCCATTTTATAAAGAAGTTTGGTCACTGATCTGTAATTCTTTAAAAATTGCAAATAGCTGGTCACACAATGAATTTGAAGATTCAAACCGACATTGGGTTCTCTCTCATAAAAACTACAAATTTCTCCCTACTTTGGTGACATGGGAGATTTGGAAAATGAGGAATCAAGCCATCTTTCAAAAAATTTCTCCTTATGTAATGGTGGCAATGAATAATACATTAATATATTTTAATAATTATAACTCTGTACAAAAGATTCCTCATGCATATCAAAGGCAGATTGATCTGGATAATTCAAATAGGGCCATTGGTTTTTTTGATGGTGCATCGACAGGAGGAAAATGTGGTGCAAGTTTATTCTTGAAAATCTGTAGAGACCTGTTTTAAAATGAAATTGTCTTGTGGTTTGGGTACAAACACAAGAGAAAAGCTTCTTGATTTTTGGGGCATTCTGAAAGTTGAAAACTTGTTTGGGATTGATACAATTAATATCTTTGGTGATTTGATGGCAATCATCCAATGGGCTAGAAAAAACTATCAACTAAAGGTGGCACATTTCTCACACTGTTGCAGGAGGATTGAATCTCTAATGATCTCCTTTCATGATCTGTATATTTATCAAATTTATAGGGACTTCAACGATGTTGCAGATGCACTCTCAAAAGAAGCATTAGATGCTAAAGATGGCTAGCTTAACTGGGAAGAATGGACAGAGGAGACAATGACACATTCTAGTTCTTTTTTCCTCTATGAGGACTTCTTATGATGTTGGTAATGACTCTACCCTCAGGTTTTTTATTGTTGGGAGTCTGGTTTTTTTTTTTTGCTACAGTATATATGTATTGGACCATGTCTTGTTATTTTGGACCATATACTGGATTATCTCAGTCTATGTTTTTGGAAGATCAATAGACACGAGTCTATGAATTGGAGAGGTACTTTTTTATTCAGTGTAATAGCAAAAGTATAGTTTTTTTCTTCGTGAAAAAAAAATTACAACCTTTGAATAACTTAAAATAGGCTTATTGACTTGGCATCGACTTATTGACTTGATTTTTTATGATTGTTTATTTTTTGAATAGTCAAGAGAGGCCATTAATTTTGTTAATGATAAACACACGACATGACCAATATTCTTCACTCAATGCAATAATTAAGACAAAACAAAAAGCATATGCATGCGAACTCAATGGAACTCATCATAGTACTACTATATTATGCTTTTCAACTGTAACCATTAAGATCCTTGTCATTGGGAAGATACTACATATTTTACATAATTTCAATGGAGTTAATTGTACTTTCATGGATTAAAAAAAATGTGAAACCTTATGATAATAAGTAACTTCTTCAACAAGAGGAGTTTCCTACTTAGCTTGATATTACTAAGATATTGTTAGGTGAATGTATGCATAATATTAGTTGAGGAAACATCCTTAATTTTTGTAGAGAACTACTTTTAGATTTAGGTGCATAGTGAGATTATTGATAATGTAGATGTTGAGGAACTACTAGGTGTTGAGTGTTTGACTACGAAAGTGTTTTTCTTAAAAAATGTTAAAGTTTGTTTATCATATCCATAGCTTTGAAGACAATATTTTCACAAAGTTGGCATCAAGGAATCTTAAGAAATCTTATAAGAATTGAGAAGTAATTATGACCAATTTTTTGTTGGTTGCAATTTTTGTACGAATTTAAGTTTTGTTTTATGAAGAGTAAGAGTTATGCTTTCATTATATTTTATGGGAAATTTCGTAGAAGGTAAAAAATAAGATCAAAATGTTAAAAACAAGTGCAAGTATGAGTATATTGAAGATATGATAAAGATATCACAATTATCCCTTAACTACCACATCCAAATCTAACGCCAAATCCAAAAAAACCACCTCTCCATGCCAAATATGCAATAAATCTTGGATTGAAAGTCAAGCTATATTTAATGTTTCTAAGCAAGAAAAATTCCAAGGTCAAAATGTTCATATGTATTTCTTGAGTTTTTTTTTAATGCAAGTAGATATGAAAGACATGAAGATGATTGAAAATTCCACTGCGACACATAGTGCAAAATTAAGGGAGTTTATGAACCCATTGATAGGTATGATTTTTTCTATTAAATTTTAATATGAATTTCTTCATTGAATTTTCATTACACATGTCGTGGAAAATTAATTTCCAACAAGAGTTGTGTGGAGAATTGAGTGCTCAAAAAGGATTGTACATAATGATGGAACAATTCTAAATACTATTTCTAAACGAGGATATCAAATGTATTAATAAGAAATTTATTGAGCATTTATAATAACTAAAAATAACACATTACTTAAAGTTTAATTTAGATTATTTTCATTTAAATGATAAAATATAGCTATGCTTAAGTCAAAGATTAACAAGGCAAATAGCTACAAAGCAACTAGTCCCTCCTTGCTTTACCATTATGTTTTTTTTTTTTTTGTTTTTTTTTTTTTGGTTTTTTTTGTTTTGCTTTTGTTTTTTTTTCAGTAGAAAAAAACATACTATTGATATTCGATACCAAATCAAACAGTACATGGAGTTTCAAGTCATTAAGAATTTTGCATAATCATAACATACTGATCATAAATACTATCATGACTAGTTCATGAAGCATGATTGACATCATCTCAAAAACCCAAAAAATTCTACAGCTGGCTATATAAAATCAAAAGTAAAAAATATCCACATATCCTTCATTGAATCTGTGATTTTTCTGAAATTCTTCCCAATATAATACTCCTTCAGCTCCGTCGAATGCTTCCTTAGAAAGTGTATTGGCACAAGAGTTGTTTTGTCTATAGATGTGCTCAAAAGCAATTTTTTGGTACAAATTTATCTCCGTCATGATTCTATTGCACCAATGCAAAAGAGATGTAACTTGCAACTTATAATCACCTTTAGCCCATTTAATTGTGGCTCGTGAGTCTCCAAAGACTTTGAGTTCTCCAATTCCCAAAATATTTGTAACCTTCATAATTGTCCACGACGTCATTAATTCTGCTTTCATATTAGTGCCCTTGCCGCAATTTAGTTTTAGAGTAAAGAAATGGTCCTCATTAAGAAAAATGATACCACCTATGGCACATTTACCATCCTTCACTGCACCATCAAAAAATGCAATAGCTTGATCAATCTGGATATTAAAGAAATTCTTATTTTGTTTCAATTAAACCATTTCATGCCTGCTGTAATCCTTGATTAGATTTTGGATTTCAATACAAACGTGCTGCAGATTTGGGATTTTGTTTTCAAAAACTTCTCTGTTCCGGGAATATCAAATTTTCCACGCAATCAGCACAGGCAGAAAGGGCAAGGATTTGCAATTCCTATACCAAACGAGACATCATATATCAAAATTACCACAACCCCATGTCTGATCAATCTGTAAATGAGTAATAATTTCACTCCATACCTTACATGTGAACACACAGTCAACCATTAGATGTTTGGTGGATTCATCATTGCTTCTGCATAATAAACAAATGCCCGGTCTGCACCATCCCTTCTTTAGCAAATTGTTCCAAGTTTTCAGACTGTCTAATAATGCATGCCACATAAAACATTTAATTTTTGGAGGAATTTGCCAACGCCAGAGAACCTTATACCACCAATTCTGGGGATAAATGCATCTACTTCTGATAATAACATTATATGTTGACTTTGCAGTGATGATACCCGATGCTGAATTACCATTCCAGAGCAAACAATCCATGCTGGAGTTGAGTCTACACCCCGCAACATTCAGGTTGTTAATGTAGTGGTTGCACACCGAAGCTTCACGCCCAACAAATCCATTATGTTTATGGTTGAGATATGGTTCATGTTCTTATAAAATAAATCTTAATATTTATGATACTTTTTTGTTATTTATTAATTATTGAAAATATTAATGGGAATAGTCAATAAGAACTAGTTTATATTTATGTTTTTAAAGGAATTAATCACTTAGCACGTAGTCCACAACATAGGTTATATTTTTTTCCTATTAAAATAGGACTACAATTTAATAAAAAAGTATACACCACAATTTAAAAAAATATATATAATCCTATAAAATAAACGATACATTTGCAATTTTTAAATACAAATCAAAATAACATAAAAAAAAATTAAAAGTAGTAATCATAATCTTAATTGAAAAGTGTAATATGTCTTTATCAAATACTACATTAATTGTATATAGTTTTTTTAAACAATAAAAATACACATTTTTTATATTTTTATTTATCTATTATTAATACTTAAATTTCATTAAAATTTAAAATAAGTTAATAAAACTCACACAGATGTGCCATATCAAAAGAGTAAAGAAGAAGGAGAGACCGTGATCATAAAGAGAAGTGTAAAGTCAAAAGAAGGCCAGGGCTCTCAAAATTTTTAGCCAAACTCTTGTATGTTCGTGCTATTGTGATTTGCATTGTCATCTATTGTTTTTAAGTTTGTAATTGTTTCATATATTCACTCAAGATTTCACCAACTTGTTCTACAATGTTGATTGAAAAACACAAATAAAGAGTTTAAGTTTTTTGTTATTATTATTATTATTTGATAATTAATATATTATTAATATAGATTTATTTTAAAATAAAAGTATTTTACCTAATAAAAAAATTGTATTTAAAAAATTTAATTCTTCTCATAAGATCAAAGCTTTTATTTCTAACATACATACAATTTTAGTTGTGTAATGTAACTCTTAAATTTAACATGATGGAGACACACATATGGGATAACACAAATATAAGGGTGGAGGTTAATATTGTAGTCTTAGTATATGCTCGACTTGATTATGTTTTGATATATCCCTTTAGTTGGTTATACTCTATTATGTAATTATATTTGTGATGAAGAAATATATCTAGTTATATTTGCAATTTCTATGGATACACCTTAACATATCTCTCAACTTCTATCGATACTCTTGGATATACCTTAGAGATTCTCAATGTAGTTGCAAAATTGAGCAATGTTTCTACACTCTTAAATGCACATATTTCTAATGTCATGTAAATGTCAAAACCAGAGAAAAGTCATCAAGGTGTTGAGAGAATTCTCTTTAAAAGATAGTGTTGCATTGAGAATGATCAAGATGCTTAGGAAATAAAAAATGTCAACTTGGAAAGGGCAATGGAATCCAACAACAATAGATGGGTGGAGAAATTGACTCCGGATATTGTCGTGCATTATAATATCATCTTGATCTTTGCTCACTGAGAAAGTAGCAAGTGAAGTTAAGAACGCACATATCTTTTGTAACGTGACAACAAAATTTCATGTTTTATTATAGAATTTTGCTAAAAAACTATAAGTTAGAATCTATAGTTACAAAATACAATTTTATAATAGTTAAAATACATAATCCTCTAACATTAATAAAAAAATTGAATTATGTATATTATTTTAATATTACTTATTATATAATTTAATATTAAAATTAATTGATTATAATTTGGGTGATTGAGTTTATGAGGTCTAGAATAGATGGTGAATGGGTGTACTATTTTCTCCAAAACCCCTAAGGACCCAAATATTTGAACCTCTAACCTCAACTAAGCTACTCCTCAAGACTGATAAAATTGAATTGAGTTAAAAAAAAAATAGAACAATGAAAATTTTTATTTGTAAAATTTTCAACCAAAATCTAGTCTAGTTTCGAATCTAGTACAATTTCTAATGAAGAAACTAATTATAAAATTAAAAGAGAGTACACAATAATTGGAAAATTAGAATTGAAATCCACTTACCATATCATGACATTGGAGACCAAAGAAAGCCATGCATACAAAGCCACCCAAATTGTGAAATGCCTACCATGACAAACTCACTGATGCATCTTTGTAGACACCGCTAAATATATAGCCCATTTGAGAAACCACCATAAATCCAGCACCATCACAACTTCAGCTAGACCCCATCCCAACTTGAATATCAAGATTCATCTCAACAACACGTGCACCACCACAACACAACCAATAATGATTACCACCACCATTGCTTTACTCTACACCTGTTTTATCTATATTCATCAAGGACTATAAGTCTTGGAAAACAACCCTATTTTGACATAATTGAATTCAAGAACCAATTCCCTATTTCTGGGCTTTTTGACAACGATTCATCATTTGACAACAGCATGGAATTACCAACAAATATGCTATGTGTTAGTGACAAACTCTACCTCCATGTTTAGTGACATGATCACATGCATGCAAACAAAGTGCCATGCATGAAAGAGTGTGGTGGTGCTCCATGTGAGTGACACAAAAAGTTTCAATTCAAACTACAAAACCTGCCTAATTATAGGAAGGAGATTGGTGGTTCGATTCCTCTGTACCCTATCATAAATTAGTGACAAAGAAAATGACTAAATTCACATATATACGACTATTAGTAGCTAATTTCCAGTATCTTATAGTGCGACTAACGTTTAGCCGTATTTAGCTTAGTCATTAATATGTTATCATCTAGTAGTTTATTTAGTCGTATATTTGGTCATTAATTGTGACAATCAATGGCTAAATCAGTGAGTATCAATGACTAAATCAGTGAATATCAATGACTAATAAGTCAACCAATTAATGACTAGTGAAATACGACTAGAGATAAGATAGTGGAAATCGGATACTATTAGTCACCAACTCAAAAATAGTCGTTTATAGTCGAATTTTAGTAATTTTTTTAGTCATTAATTTCTCATTTTGTACTAGTATTAGGCTTCCTTTTATAACTTTTCAATGACCAAAAACCTAACCCTAAATCTCCAAAGTGACAGATGGATAGGATTAGATCCTAAGCCTCACTTCAGATCAACATACACAACTTAATCTAAAGTTCACTTAATTTTAACTTTAGAAAAATTTAGTCATTAGCCAACATTAATTAATAAAATTAATCAATGTGTTTTGCTTAAGTTAAACTTAGGAAAGAAATAAAACTCACTTACTTAAATAAATTAAACAAGTACCTAAATAGTCTTTAAGACATCTTATGCATGCTTGATACCTCGCCTATGCAAAAGCACTTGTTCGAGCTTTGAATAATCAACAAATGAATTACATGATTCCCTAAAATGACAATATTACCTGTCTTGAATCTCTTGGTACATTGGGCATAAGAAGATAAATAATTTTTCTAATTCTTGTTCATGTTGCACAGTATATAAATATGCTAGTATCTAAGAATATGGTGATCAAATTACATGTGGAGCTAGTGAGACCATGCATGATGTTGGCCTAAAGGAAACCTTAACCCATATGAGAATTTGATACATGTAGGGGTATTGATATGCTCATCTTTGATTTGGAGCTAGTTTGATAATAATGATGCATATTCATAGGGAATGGTTCAATTGATTTAATGCAAATTTTGTTTATGTATGCATTATGTATTTCATCTTGAATGCCCCTTGGATATCCCTTTTGAACATGTGTAGAGCATTGATGAGAATATGATAGGAGGAAGTTGGTTGATGTTCCCTCCCACACTGTATAAAAAGGACACACATTGTTGAATGTGATTTTCATTGATGTCAAAGGAGTTCAGTAATGACAAAGGAATAACTAAGGACATGATGGCAGGGCAGACTCAATGAAAGACAAAGGAATAACAAACTAAGTGATGGCATGGAATGTTGATGATGTGGCATGTGTGACAAGGCTAGAAAGACACATGATGGTGTTCATGTGCTATCATGAAGTCAGTGTTTCAATCTGACATCATTCTGGAAAAGTATGGCAATTTTGTGAAACTTTGGAAATTGCCTAAGTATGGAAAAATTAGTAAAAAATTCCCTAAGAAAATGCTCGCCCCATCCTGCCAGACAATAGCTTGTTGAAGTGGGTATCTGACCATAGTCTCATTTCTCCAAAAGAGTGCTCCATGACAAAGTTATAGGTCTTCCAAAACAAGGGTTCAGGCAGTTTTAGAAATTCTGGAAATTGAGTGCTAAGTGTTGGAAAATTGGTCCAAGTGGCCTTAGGAAAATGCCTGCCATACCTCATAAGAGAATGATAGAAAGTATCTAAAAATATCAGGCTATACCTTGTTGAATAGGATATCTGACCATGGTCTCATTTCTCCAAAAGATTGTTTTATGACAAACTTATAAGTCTGCCAAAACATGGTTTCAGGAAGTTTTGCACCAGTCCAGTAAAATGCCCACCTACGTCAGAGGAAGATGAGTTTGAAGGTGAAATCAATTTGGTTGTGCTATGTAAGATGTCTTACATCATCTGGTATCATTGGTTCAGGTTTTTGGTGAAAGTAAGAATCCACCTTAGTTGACCTAGGGTTTGGAAAATTTGTCTAAGGGTCAGCACAGACTTTCCGAAGGCCATTTGCAAATGCTCACCAAATGTTGCCTTGGTGTCAATAAATTTTTCCAATGAAATGAGTCTATTCTTTGGTGATGTGTCTATCCAATCATGCTTTTAGTTTCCTCCTTGATGGTCACATGTGCAAGAAATTAACCTGCCAAATTGAGAAAAATCATGTTTTTCCTATTAAAAATAAATGAAAATTGTCTAAGTGTTCAAAACAAAAGGTTAAGGGGATATTTGGAAATGCCCGCCAGAGATTTTCCTTGTGTTGATAAATTCATCAGATGTCATGGGTATGTTCCCTGATGATCTGGCCATATAGTCACGGTCTCAGATTTTTCTTTGGAGGTTACACGTGTGAAATAAAAGCCTACTCAATTGAGAAAAAGTTTGTCTTCCTGTCTAAATGAAGTCTGAGAGGCCATTGGAAATGCAGTCCAGAAGTTGTGGTTGTGAAGATAAATCCATCCAAAGGTAAGGATCTGTTCTTTGGAAACTTATCCATCTAGCCATGGTGTCAATTTCTTCTTTGGTGCTCACACGTGCAAAAATTACACCTTCCAAGTTAGTGAAAAATCATATTACCCTTAAAGAAGGGAAAATTCCTGCAAGATGTGAAGAATTATGCTTGCACAATCTATGAAAGATAATGCACGCAGACATTGTGAACAGCATGATGCCTATAGATATGGTGGAAGATATTGAGAATAATTTTGTGAGTATTAAGCCTACAAAACATTTATGAAAGGCTATATAAAAGCATTTGCACAAACAATAAGCTACAGGAATAAATTAGAGATAAATCAACAGAATCATATTATTCATAAACAGAGATATGATAACAAAAGATAAGCTACATGAATAAATTAATAAAAATATAATGAAGCAGAGCTTATTAAATAATAAACAGAGACATATTCTTTGTGAAAAAATGCAGGTTTCTTTTAGAAGGACATAATTAATTGTTTAATACAGGTTTTGATGAAAAGACGTGATGGTTCATATGAAGATGATGAATATATTAGACAGAGTTTGATTCTAGAAGTTAGGTGTCTCTGGGTGTTGAATATGAGCATCTAAAGCAACATAGATACCAGAGAAGAAGAACATAGTCTCTGTATATTCGATATGAAGACCTGAAGCAGTGTAGAAGCTAGAGAAGGTAAAAAGAAGATGATAGTGTATGTTGTGTGCTTAAATAAATATATGAATCAGTGCATATATCAAAGAAAGAATAAAAGGAACAAAGGCAGTCTCTGGAGCTTGGATTGAAGATTAGAAACATAGGACAGTGAAAGTATAAACATATGTATATCCCATTGAAGTTATAAGATCAAATTAGGGAGGTAGGGTGGTTCCAGGGTAGGATACAAGCCTACAAGGGGGTTGTAGCCTCCTTCCAGTAGTTGCTGGTAAATAGGGTGTCGAAGCATCCTTTCAGTAGTAGCTGATTAACCAGAGGGTCGTAGCGTCCTTCCAGTGGTAGCTAGTAAATAGGGTGTAATAGCATGCTTGTCTGTAGTAGCAGGCATAAACTAATTGTAAATATAATTTTGCAGTTATAGAAAGAGTTTGTGTTTTTTCCCAATTGGGCTTCCACGATAAAAATCTGTGTTTTGTGTATCTTGTTGATTCTATGTTTTAACTAATATTAAAATTGGTTTAAATTGTTAAAAAGATAACAATACTGATTCACCCCCCCCTCTCAGTATTTTCCAATATTCTAACAATTGGTATCAGAGCAAGATCCTTCACTACAGTATAAACCACTGGAAGGAATATCCTATTAAAAAACACTATGGATCAACAAGAAGGGATTGCCTCCAACAAAGCTCCAATACTTAATAAAGAAGGATATGCATTATGGAGCATAATAATGAGAGTGTACTTACAGTCATTAGGATATGGAGTATGGAATTCGGTAATATATGATTACATCCCACCAAGAAGAGTAAGGAATACATCTCAGAAAGAGTGCAAGAAAAATAACTCAAGGGAAATGGAGGCCATACTTGATGGATTACCTCAACCCATCAAAGAGAAGATAGGACAATGTATCTCAGCTAAGGAACTCTAGGTCAAATTGGAGAAACTTTACTCAGTTGAACAAAGAGCAGAATCAAGCCTTGCTATTCTCGAGGATGATAGTGATGATGAAGAACCATGCAGTCATAAGGAAGACCAAAAGAGTAAAACCATATACAAGAAAAAATTTAATAAAAAGAAGAAAAACTTCTATTCCATGGAAGATAGTGAAGATGAAAAAATCTATTCATGGATAAAGTAGCTTTAGAAGATGATTCATATATGGAAGGAGAGGTGGACCCAAACGCAAAACTCATAAATTCCCTTGAAGAATTGAGAAAGAGCAGAATGAAGAACAATTTTTTGAAAGAAAATTTGTCAAAGTACCAAGAAGAGCAGAAATCAAAAGAAGAGGAAGTCTAGACCCTCCAAGAAGAGTTGCACAATTCAAGACAACAAACAATGGCTAGCATGAAAGAGGCGGAGAGATTAAAACAAGAAGTTGTTAACATCAAGGAAGAAGTAAAGAGGCTAAAAGACTAGTAGACCATTAAAGAGAACAACTCAAGCACTTTAGATGAAATCATAAGTATCCAAATACCATCAAGTGATAAATCTGGATTAGGTTATGACAAAGAAAAGAAGCCATAATGTTTTTCTTTTACATTCCAAGATAGAAATAAAAGAAGCTATGCTGCTGCACTCAAAATCCCGATTAAGAAGGATAGTTGGAAATTTGCTCCCTCCTTTCATAATAAAGATAGAACTGATATGATACCTAACAGACCAATGACAAGCAGTTACCAACATATCTTTTTCGGTCATTGCTACTCTTGTAATAATTCTGGACATGTTGGGTCTAGGAAATGCCCCTTTTTGGCCATCCTTATTACATCATTTTTCCCTAATTACACCCTATTATCATAAGCTATACCTATGCCTTTTCTCCAGATCAACCAATGATATCGACAGGTATAATTCGTTATTGCTTTATTTATTTTATGCCTAAAATTGTTAAAGTTTTAGATCCTAGTCCTTGGTTTATGCTAATCTGTGTGATTTCATTTAGTCAAGGTCTAAAGCACAGTTGTATCATCCGAATGGTGCCAGCTGTTACTCTTCAAAGGCTGATTCCTCATAACTCCAAGGGACAGCGCACTCATCCATGAGAATCTATAACAGGCCTCCACTGAAACAGAACCCAACTGCAACAGACAGATCACATTCCAGCTTGCTAAATACGTTGATCCATTGATTACTGGAGTAACATCTCCTTCATAAGTAACAGCCTTGCTTAATATGGTTGTAAGAGTTAGCTGTAACTCCGCAGCATGAAGATCATAGATCTTCATTGCTGCACGATTTTACTGGATCGTGATCTATACTTTCAATGTATAAATATGAGAAGGCTCCTATAGCCTTGGGTTGGACAATTGCTATTTTGCATAAGTTGTAACAGAGCACTGAGACTGTCAATTTCCATCATTAATATGAGAGCAGAGTTCTTCACTTTTGTGTCTTAATTTCTTGTGATTCTTGGTGTCTCTGTTAGAAGGCAGGGCCCACCTTCTCACAGAGATAGCCGGTTTAGGTAGGCAGGTTAATTTAGCTTTCTTTCTCTGTGTGGTGTGGAATCATTGTAGATGTTACTGTTAGCTGCAGTAGAGGTTAGCTTTCCTTTTGGTAGTTCACAATTGCATCTTGAATAGTTGTAACGGAGTGGTGTGACAGTTGACTGTGTAGGATAATTCATTTTAATGCATGTGTGTTTGAATTAGCTGTAACAACCAAGCTCAATTCCAATATCTTTAAGTTGTTTATGCTTTCTAGGATTTCCAGTAATTATTAGTTAGAGTTCAATCTTATATTTAGATTCTGGTTGTTGTTGTATCTTCAATTGGTTTATTAAGGTAGGAAGATTGTGTTTGAGTAACAATAGCTATTGGATGGATCATTTTGGTAAAGATTGAATATGGTAGTTTGATAATTATAGGATTTAACTTCTTGCAAAAGTAATCTAGTTTATTTCTATTCTTAATTCTATAACTGCTAGCTTGATTTCTGTAGGAAGGTAGCTACAATTGAATTCCTAGATGTATAAGTTAGATTAGTTTTCTTTCTAGAATGAGTTTGGTTGGATAGACTGGTAGGATCATTATCTCTATTTAGTTAATCAATTGCTTGACATGTTTATGCAAATATTATGCTTATTGCCATTGAAACAAAAGACCTCCCTAGGTTTGGCAATTTATATTGACCATCCTGTGTGTTAGCTTTAATTAATTGACATATAGGGTGACCAACATTTTGGCGTTGTTGCAGGGGATGGTAATAGACAGACAGAGTTAGTATTTGGTTTCATTTGATTTCATTTTAGTTTAATTATTTGCAGCATGCATGAATACAAGAAAAACAAATCGAGAACCCCCTTTGAATACTAACATTGCAGGTGGAAAAGGTCGAGGTCGTAATGCAGGTTAGGGAAGACATACATACATTGATGAAATAATTGTTAGAGATAATTCTTACACTAGACCATCGCGGACATCTACAGGCAAGGGAAATTCTATTCCTCCCAACCTTGAGCATTCAGCATCAATAGTGGAGAATACAACGGGACCTTCAACTCCTGTTGCATAAAATAAACCTTCTGATGATAAGGGAAGTGTCGTAGGTGCACTAGATAGAGAGGAGATCTATCATATCAACGGAACCCGAGTTACTGAAGAAGTGTGGTTGGAGACTCGCCAAGTAGCAGAGGAGGAGAGAAGGTGATAAGAAGAGAGGAGAAGAAAAGAGGAAGCCAAAGCAGAGGAAGAACGCATAAAGGAAGCTATTGAATTTTGGACTAGAACCATGGCTGGTAGAGAATAGGAAGGGGAGAACAAACATGGGGAGAACCGGGAAGAAGGAGGAGAAAATAATCATCCTGGTAATATTGTGGTTACATTAGAATTCCCCATCCTCCAGACACCTAGAGCAGCTTCCATGAAAAATATCTCACCATCAGTTCTCCCGAATTTTCATGGTAAGTCCTATGAGGATCTTGATGAGTTTCTTTCTGAGTTTGATATCCTCTGTCGTAGCTATGATTAAACCTCTATTGCTCAGAAGCTGAAGTTATTCCCAGCCACCTTGAAAGGAAATGCTCTACGCTGGTTCATGAGTCTGGGTCATGAGACCATTACTACTTGGGACCAAATGAAAAACACCTTCCTTTCCAAGTACCAGGAATATTGTAGAACTAGGGATAGAAAGGAGGAGTTGTTTAAAATGGTTCAGAAGGATGAAGAAAGCTTGGAAGACTTTGTGGAAAGATTGTTGTACAATTTACAAAGATCTGGTCACGCTGAGATTGGCAAGGATGTGCTCAAGATTATTTTACTACGAGGAATTAGAGAAGACTGCCTTGATATGCTGAATTTGCTGGGAAAATGGGACACCTCGAAGGAACCTTTCGAGAATATTGTTGAATTATGTATAAGGTACTCGAGGGGATCTTCTAAAACCAACAAACGAGACAAAGATCGAGACCAGGATGTCTTCACTACGACTCTGAAGTCAGCTAGTGGAGGGGCCACTTGAGCAGAAATAGGCACTTACTGGAGAATTTTAAAACAAACATGATGAGCTCCATTTCCTCAAAGTTAGATGTCATGAGAGCAAAGCAGAAGCAAGTTGTAGAAGACCTTACACTTGGTGTATTCTATCCTAAATGTAGGAAAAATCATCCACTGAAAGAATGTCCGCTGGACAAAGCAGAGATATGTAGGATATGTGAACTGGAGCATGATACTAAGGAATGTCCTTCATTACCTAAGGTCAAAGCAGTCCTACAGGCATCCATTCCGAATGTGGAGCCAGCTTACTTCATGGCACAGAAGAAACCATGACATCCTCGCAATCAAGGTATGAATCCAGACCCATCATTTTTTCTGAATAATATGAATGGAATGAACAATATGCATAATATGAATACACAATTCCCTTCACATTATTCTAATAATCAGTGGCATCCATCTCAGAACCCAATGCATAATCCTAACCCATGGACACCATGGTCACAACAGTCAAACAACCAAGCTCCTTGGAATTCCAACTCAAGAAATTCTTACCAAGGAAATAACTTTCCCCATCATCAAACTCAGTATCAACAATATCCTCCTCAACAGTATCAGCACTAACATTATCAGCAACCACAGCTCCCATTCCAAAACAATGCCGCACCTATGAATGCACCACTTCGACCATAGTTACCTACACAACCTAACCCGAACCCAAACAATAAAGCATTCCATTAATTCGAGACTGCCAACATGCCTGCGTATTCCATCACACAGATTCCTTGCAATGATATACAATTGCGATTAGGAAGGGTGGTGGAACCTATTATCATTGAAGATGTTTCAACCCCAGTGATTGAAACTGGAGTGAATCAGCACTATGAAAATATGGTTAGTTCAGCAAGCCCCATCATTGAGGATTTTGATACTCTTACCGAGACAGTAGCTGAGACTCAGAGAGTAACACATGAAGTATCATAGCCTACACAGTTGATGAGAGAACTGCCATACCCTAAACGATTGGCCCTGCAGAAAACAGTGGAACAGCCCCGATCCGATCTCGTGGGAGAATTGAAAAATTTGTATGTTAAAATTCCATTGTTACAGGCCCTCCAAGATGTGCCCATTTATGCTAAGACTATTAGAGATTTGTGTGTTAAGAAACCAGGAAGAAGGCCCAGGGACCCCCCCACTATCCACATATTGGGAAAACTTTCAGAATTAATAATGGGGAAGGCCCCTGTGGCAAAATACGATGACCCTGGAAACCCGACTGTTACAGTTCACATAGGGAGCACACAAATTCCCAATGTCTTGGTAGGTTTAGGCGCATCTATTAATGTTATGACCATAGAGACTGTGAAGAAATTGGGACTAACAATCAAGCTTGAGGGGATCCTTGATGACCTCATGATCTCAGTTGACTCGTGGGAATACCCTGCGAATTTCTTGGTGTACGGCTGAAATCCCAGTTGGGGGGACACCCACTGATCCTGGGAAGACCATGGTTGGCCACAGCAGATGCCTGTATCAGCTGTCAGTGAGGATCTATGACCATTTCAGACGGGATTGATATTAAGAGCCTAACTTTGTACCCTCCATCTCGGCCAAGCATAGAAGCTGAAACTCCATTGTGGGTAGATTTGGAGGAGGAAGAAGGTGTGCAGCCGTTATTAACAATAGGGAGAGCCTTAACGTTCAAAGATTAAATAGAGGATGATTCCATTAATAGTTTCATCAGTGAGCCCGTGTCAATCAATAAAAATGTCTATCAAATCTTGGACAGTACTTTAGCTGCAACAGAGCAAGAAAATCTTACAGAAGAAACTCTAATCGGTGATGTGTTGGTTGTGGAGCCAGATCTTCCAGTATCATAGATGATGATTCAGTTGTGTACGTACCCTAGGTTTGGTTATGATCCCGGCTCGACGCTGAGGGGGTCTGGTGGGGCTATTTTCGCCACCAGTTTTCGGGCCCATGGTTTTGGGTAATCCGTGGTATTTTCCCATTGTATTTCCCTTATAAAAGAAAGACATTGTAACACGGCTAGGGTTGATGTATTAGGTTTTATGCAGTATAAAGATCTCTGAGATCTGAGAAGAGAGACTATGAGACAGTGAAGAGGAAGTGCAGCGGTTGTGCTGCAGGTTGTATCCCTTCAATTTGCTGGATGGAATAATATTAAGGACTAGCAACTTCAGTGTGGACGTAGCCCAAGTTGAAATGAACCACGATATATCTATGTCTCTCTTGTAATGTGTGTGTGATTATATTTGCATTTCTATTTATTGTTATTGCTCTGGGATCCTGTTTTTCTAACAATTGGTATCAGAGCCAAAGGTCTATTTGGCAGATAAACCCGCACGAAGCTAGGGTTTCTGGTTCAAGTGGGAGAAATGGCAGAAGAAGGAAAGTTTAAGGTCAAGAAGTTTAACAGCCAAAACTTCCAGTTATGGAAGATGCAAATGGAGGACTATCTGTACCAGAAGGATCTATTCCTATCGTTGGGAGGAAGAGCAAACCAGTCGGTGACTATGAAGGATGAAGAATGGGAGGTTCTTGACAGAAAGGCTCTGGGAACAATATGGTTGAGCCTGGCTTCGTCGGTGGCTTTCAATATCTCAAAAGAAACAACAACGGAGGGTTTGATGAGCACATTGGGTAAGCTGTATGAAAAACCCTCGGCCTCCAACAAGGTATTTCTAATGAAGCGTTTATTTAACATGAAGATGTCTGAAGGTGGATCTGTTACTGATCATTTAAATGAGTTTAATACGGTTACAAATCAACTAAGTTCTGTAAGTGTGAAATTTGATGATGAGGTTAGGGCTCTTATAATCTTGTGTTCATTGCCATAAAACTAGAATAGCTTGGTCATGGCTGTAAGTAACTCTGTCTCTAGTTCAAACACCTTGAAATTTGATGATGTTATTGGTGTTATTCTAAGCGAGGAAATGCGAAGAAAAAGAACAGATGAGACATCAGGTAATGCGTTGACCATGGAGAGCAAGGGAAGACAAAAGGAGAGAGGAAAGAGCCAAGGTAATCGTGGCAAGTCTAAAACGGGAAGATCCAAGTCCAGACTAGGAAAGATAGAGTGTTGGAACTGTGAAAAGAAAGGACATTTGAACAAAGACTGCAGATCTCTAAAGAAGAAAGGAGATGCACAGAAGGAAACTACCTAGGAAGCAAATGTAGCAGGTGATGTGTTACAAGATGCTTTGATTCTTGCATTAGATAATACTAGTGACTATTGGGTAGTAGATTCAGGAGCTTCATGTCATGCTACACCCCATAGGAAATACATTCATGAGTATGTTCCTGGAGATTTTGGACATGTTTTATTGAGTGATGATGAGCCATGTAAAATTGTTGAAATGGGTAAGGTATGGATAAAAGTTAAGAATGGAACTGACTGGCTGTTGAAAGATGTTAGGCATATTCCTGCTATGAAAAGAAATCTGATCTCAACAGGGCAGTTGGGAGATGGCGGCTGTCTATCTACATTTGGAGAAAAGTGGTGGAAGATCACTAAAGGATCAATGATGATAGCAAAAGGAGACATGATAGGTACGTTTTATTTATGTCCTCATAATACTAACCATTCTATCTCTTTAGCTTCCATAGGAACAGATACAGCATTGTGGCATCATAAGCTTGGCCACATGAGTGAGAAGGGGATGCAAATTCTCCACTCAAGGAAGTTGTTGCCAGATTTGAAGCAGGTAAGTTTGGAATTATGTGAGAACTTTGTTTATGGAAAATAGAAGAGAGTCAGATTTCTCAGGGTTAGGAAACAAAAGAAGAATGAAAAGTTAGAGCTAGTGCATACAGATGTATGGGGACCGGCTCAGGTACAATCTCTTGGTGGCTCTCATTATTATGTTACATTTATTGATGATGCAATTAGGAAAACTTGAGTTTATTGCATTAGACAGAAATCTAATGTGTTTGCTACTTTTAAGAAGTGGAAAGCTTTGGTTGAGAATGAGACAGGAAAAAGGTTGAAGTGTCTCAGATCTGATAATGGAGGTGAGTACTACAGCAAGGAGTTTGATAGTTACTGTTCATACCATGGGATTCATAGAGAGAAGACAGTCCCAGGAACACCACAAGAAAATGGTGTTTTAGAAAGGATGAACAGAACGATCATGGAGCGTGTGAGGTGTACGATCATGGAGGTTGTTGCCCTTAAAGTTTTGGGTGGATGCTGTAAATACTGTTGTTTATTTAATAAACAGAGGACCCTCAAGTGCTTTGGATGGTGGTATTCCAGAGGAGGCATGGACAGATAAAAAGGTAAACTACTCATTTCTGAGAACATTTGGTTGTGAAACATTTGTCCATATTGATAAAGAAAATAGAACAAATCTTGAAGCTAAATCCAAGAAATGTACCTTTATTGGATATGGGGTTGATGATTTTGGTTATCGTTTATGGGATTATGAAAATCATAAAATCATTAGAAGTAGAGATGTCATATTCAATGAAAAGGTCATGTATAAAGATCAGTTGCAGGGAAACAAACAGGAAAATGAAAACATAGAGTACATAGTACTTGATGAAATTCAAGAAAATGAAGTTCCAAAGGTGCCAAAAAATCAAGAATAACAGCAAGTACCTGAAACTCCTGCAACTACAAGAAGATCTACCAGGTTAAGTAGACTCCCTGAACGATACTCTCCTTCAATGTATTATTTGTTGATGACTGATGCTGGTGAACCATAATGTTATGAAGAAGCAATGCAGGTGGAAACTAGAAAGAAGTGGGAGCAAGGCATGAATGAGGAGATGGACTCATTGGTAGGAAACCAGACTTGGGATCTGGTTCAGTTGCCTACTAGTAAAAGAGCATTGAAGAACAAATGGATTTACAGGTTGAAGGAAGAAGAAGGAGGTAAGAAGCGATACAAGGCCAGACTTGTTGTAAAGGGGTTTGCACAGAAGAAAGGTATTGATTTTAATGAAATATTTTCTCCTGTTGTTAAGATGACTTCAATTAGGACTATCTTAAGTCTAGAGGCGATAGAAGATTTGCATCTTCAATAGTTAGATGTAAAAACAACCTTTTTCCATGGGGATTTGGAGGAAGATATATATATGCAGCAGCAACAAGGGCATGAGGTCAAAGGTAAGGAGAACTTGGTATGCAGGTTGAAAAAGAGTTTGTATGGCTTGAAGCAAGCTCCAAGGCAGTGGTATTTAAAATTTGACAGGTTTATGACAGAACAAGGTTATAGTAGATGTCATTCTGACCACTGTGTTTATTTTAAGAAGCTAGACAATGAAAGATATATTATCTTGTTATTGTATGTGGATGACATGCTTGTTGTAGGGTCTAACATGCAAGATATAAATGTACTCAAAAGGAAGCTAGCTAATTCATTTGCGATGAAGGATTTGGGTGTTGCAAAGCAAATCCTTGGTATGAGAATAACAAGAGATAGAAAAAATCGCAAATTGACATTGTCTCAGGGTGAGTACATACAAAAGGTGTTGGAGAGGTTTAAAATGCAGAATGAAAAACCAGTAAGTACACCTTTGGCCAGCCATTTCAATGTAAGGAAATGTGTCCCAAGACACAGGAAGAGACAGATTACATGTCCAAGATTCCCTATCAATCAACAGTTGGTAGCTTGATATATTCCATGGTGTGCACAAGACCAGATATTGCACAAGCAGTGGGAGTTGTGAGCAGATATATGAACAATCCAAGTAAAGAACATTGGAAGGCATTACAGTGGATTCTCAGGTATTTGAGAGGTACTACCACTCAGGCATTATGTTTTGGAGGTTCAGACACTGTTCTATAGGGATATGTTGATGCAGATATGGCAGGTGATAAGGATAGAAAGAGGAGCACCACAGGGTATGTGTTTACTGTATGTGGAACAACAGTAAGTTGGATTTCAAAACTGCAGAAGGTTGTTGCACTTTCAACAACAGAAGCAGAGTATGTTGATGTTACAGAAGCTAGTAAAGAGATGATTTGGTTGCAGAGGTTTGCGGAGGAATTAGGTAAGAAGTAGAAGGATAGCAGGTTGTACAGTAATAGCCAGAGTGCCATTCATCTTGCAAAGAACTCAGCATTCCATTCCAGGAGTAAACATATACAGCTCAAGTACCATTTCATACGCTCTGTTCTGGAAGATGAACTGTTGAAGTTGGAAAAGATACACACTAGCCAGAATCCTGCAGACATGTTCACAAAGGTAGTGACTAGAGAGAAACTGAGTTCTTGCTCGGTTTCAGTTGGCCTTGTAGAATGAAGGTGAATAGGAGAAAGTTTCCAAGTCCAAGGTCCAGTAAGTACAGCAGTGGTGGAGTTGTTGTGATCAGTCTCCAAGTGGGAGATTGTTGGTTGTGGAGCCAGATCTTCCAGTCTCATAGATGATGATTCAGCTATGTCCGTACCCCAGGTTTGGTTATGATCCCGAACCGACGCTCAGGGGGTCCGGGGGACTGTTTTTGCCACCAGTTTTCGGGCCCATGGTTTTGGGTAATCCGTGGTATTTTCCCATTGTATTTCCCTTATAAAAGAAAGACATTGTAACACGGCTAGGGTTGATGTATTAAGTTTTATGCATTGTAAAGATCTCTGAGATCTGAGAAGAGAGACTATGAGACAGTGAAGAGGAAATGCAGCGGTTGTGCTGTAGGTTGAATCCCTTCAATTTGCTGGACTTAATAATATTAAGGACTGGCAACTTCAGTGTGGACGTAGCCCAAGTTGGGGTGAACCACGATATATCTGTGTCTCTCTTGTAATGTGTGTGTGATTATATTTTCATTTCCATTTATTGTTATTGCACTGCGATCCTATTTTTCTAACATGATGCCAGTATGATTCCAGTACTCAAGAATTCGAAGAGTGTTCCAGTAGAAATCGGGCAAGGAAAAACATTGAATATCAATCCCAATCTTGCGCCTAGCGAGCTGGAACAGTTAGTCACTCTACTGAAACAATGTAGGGGAGCTTTCGCTTGGGAGTACACAGACATGAAAGGGATTCCTTCCAATATGTGCACCCATCACATTTATATTAAGAGTGAGTCCATGCCTGTGTGTCAACCACAACGAAGGATGAACCCGAACCTAAGAGACATAGTGAAAGAGGAGATCCAAAAAAATTTGGAAGCGGGATTTATATACCTGATTTCAGACAGTGAGTGGGTTTCCCCACTTGTGATTGTGCCAAAGAAGAATTGGAAATGGAGGGTTTGCGTGGATTACAGAGAATTGAACAAAGCAACGCAAAAGGACCACTTCCCCTTACCTTTCATTGATCAGGTCCTTGATACCTTGTCTGGGAAAAATTATTTTTCCTTTCTGGATGTATTTAGTGGCTACAACCAGATCCATATTGCTCCAGAAGACCAGGAGAAAACAACTTTCACCTATCCATGGGGAACTTTTGCATACCGATTGCTTCCTTTTGGGTTGTGCAATGCACCAGCTACATTTCAGATGGCAGTGATTGGAATCTTTTCGGACATGGTGAATGATTGCATGGAGATTTTTATGGATGACTTTACTCCATATGGTGATAGTTATGAAGAAGCAGTGAAAAAATTAGAAAAGGTCTTAAAACGCTGTGAACAAAGCCAGCTCTCTTTAAGCACTGAAAAGTGTCATATGATGATGAGTGAGAGCATAGTGCTAGGGGGCTTCATCTCTTTTGAGGGTATCCAGGTAGATCCATCCAAAATCAACGTAATTGAAAATATACCAACTCCTGGAACATAGAAGGATGTACGCAGCTTCTTGGGGCATGCTGGTTATTACAGAAGGTTCATAGAAATTTTTTCCAAACTAGCTTCTCCTTTGTTCACTCTGTTGATGAAGGATGCACAGTTTGTCTGGAATGATGCATGCCAAACAGGGTTTACTGAGCTAAATAAAAGGCTATCGACATCACCCATCGTTCGAGGGCCCAATTGGGCTCTGCCTTTTCATATTTCTTTAGATGCTTCAAACACTGCCATTGGAGCAGTTTTGGGACAGCAAGAAGCTAATGCTCCCTACGCAATTTATTACATTAGTAAGAACTTATCTCCTGCTGAACTGAACTATACAGTCACAGAAAAGGAATTCCTTGCCATTGTTTATGCCATCAACAAATTTAGACATTATATTACTTGATATTCCACTTTTGTGCACACTGATCATTCTGCTATCAAGTATTTAATGAACAAACCAATCACGAATGCTAGAGTTACTAGATGGCTGCTACTGTTACAGGAATTTGATATCACAATTATTGATAGACCAGGGAAGGAAAATGTTGTTGCAGATTTCTTATCTCGACTTACTAACAGTAATGAAAATTTACCAGTCGAAGATTACTTCCCTGACGAACATTTGTTTGCAGTGTCAGCTCATTCCCCATGATATGCAGATATTGCTAACTTTTTGGCTGCAGGTAATCTCCCAACACATGTGTCGAAGAGAGAAAAAAAGAAGATCATACAACAGAGTGCTAGGTACTGCTGGATTGATGGCCATCTTTTCTACACAGGGCTTGATTTAGAGATCAGAAGATGTGTTAGAGAAGATGAGATATTTAGCATTCTTAAAGCTTGCCATGATGAGCCCTATGGGGGGCATTTTGCTGACAAAAGGATAGGTCATAAAATTTTGAGAATGGGCTATTTATGGCCTACATTATTCAGGGATGCAAAGAAGTATGTTCAGGTATGTGATAGCTGCCAAAGGATGGGCCAACCCAATAGATTAGATGAAATGCCTTTGCAGCCACAACTTGTGGTTGAACCATTTGATAGGTGGGCTCTAGATTTTGTAGGTCCTATCAACCCTCCCTCAAAACAGAAAGTTCACATCTTGGTTTGCACAGATTGCATGACCAAATGGGTAGAAGTTGTAGCCTTGGTTAAGGCCAATGATCAGGCTGTGATTGATTTCCTATATGAAGAAATTTTTACTCGGTTCGGGTTACCTAAGGAAATCGTTACAGACGGTGGACCACGGTTTGTGTCTCACAAGCTGGAAGAGCTGTTACAAAAATTCCATATTCATTATAGAATAACCTCACCATATCATCCTCAAGCCAATGGCCAAGTGGAGAGTACAAACAAGGTCATTGAGGCTATTCTGATAAAAACAGTGAAGAGCCATCGCAAAGACTGGGATGAAAGACTTCCAGAGGCACTATGGGCCTATTGTACTACATGGTGTAACACCACTAGTTTTTCCCCATATGAATTAGTGTATGGTAAAAACGTTGTCTTTCCAATCGAATTTGAAATCAGGACTTTGAAGACAGCTGTGAAAGCAAACCTTGATTTATAAGAGGCATAGAAGGACCGACTGAATCAGCTCAATGAGTTGGATGAGAAGCGCACAGCTTCAGTACATCATACAACTCTAATCCAACAACAACGCTCCAAGTGCCATGATCGATTTATAAAGAAGAAAGTCTTCCAAGAAGGAGACTGGGCTTTGTTGTATGACTCATGGTTTAAGAGGGACTTTAAAGGCAAATTGCATACCCGGTGGTTGGGCCCCTATCAGATAGATCGGTTATTTGATAATGGAACAGTTCGGTTGATCAACATTGATAAAAACAAAATGCCATTATTTGCAAATGGTCATCGGCTACGACTGTATCACAAGCCGATCTCAAGGGAAGCTTTCATTTCGCATGTTGCAGGTGATCCAGACTATCAGTTAACGCCGGAACAAGGATTTTTCTCAACCCCTGTCAATTTTTAAGGACTGCAATATCCACATGATTTGTACATAAATAATTCATTTTCTTTTTCATTTTGTATTTTATCTATGTTTCATTTTTGCATTTGATAGGGTTTGTTTGAAGAATTCTGTGCAGGAATTAATTGGAGGAACAGCGGTCGTGACTGGGCTAGACGATTGCAGACACCTTGAATTGTTCCTGATTTAATAAAGATCTTTTTAAGAAGATGGATGATTTGTTACCTTTCAGTAGTTAGCTGAAAATTTGCCTGTTACTTCATTATCGCGCAGCTGCGACTCCTTACCTTGCTCATTCTTACTATTTCAGCAGCTGCGACTCCTTATTTTGCTCATTCTTCCTATTTTAGCAGCTGCGACTCTGCTATTCTTGGTCATTCCACTAAATCCAGCAGTTGCGACTCCGCTATTTTCCACTTCATTTTCGCTCTTTGCCAGCAGCTGCGACTCCGCTACTCTTGGACATTCCGCTAAATCCAGCAGCTGCAACTCTACTATTCTTGTCCATTGCTCTAAATCCAGCAACTGCGACTCTGCTATTTTCCACTTCATTTTCGCTCTTTTCCAGCAGCTGCGACTCCGCTACTCTTGGCCATTCCGCTAAATCCAACAGCTGCGACTCTACTATTTTCCACTTCATTTTCGCTCTTTGCTAGCAGCTGCGACTCCGCTATTCCTGATCAATCTTCCAAATCCAATAGCTGCAACTCCGCTATTCCTGACCATTCTGCCAAATCTAGCAGCCGCGACTCCACTTTTTTTATTTCCATTTCGCCCTTTTCGTACAGCTGCGACTCCGCTATTTTTTATCATTCTGCTAAATCTAGCAGCTGTGACTCTGCCATTTTCATTTCCATTCTGCTTTTCCCGTACAGTGATGACTCCACCTGTTTGCCTACTCTCTGAATGATGATGCCAGTAATGATTCAATTAGGCATCAGTTTTGTTGCTTGCTCCACAAGATCCAATCACGGTTCGCCACGAAGGAAATTTTCGGGTGTATTGGGTATCTGTCAGCTCGGGTGGTGGTGGCTACATCACTTCAGCACATGTGCATTCATACTCGTGAGGACGAAGGCTGGCTGTAATGATTGATTCATGGCTGAAGACATAAACAGGAAGGTACGGATCGCACCTTTTACATGATTTGGCAGGAAATTAAATACAGTAATAACGATTATGTACTGTCGTAACCCTCGATTAGAGAACCCATACTAATTAACCTCCAAGGAATATGTTAGGATCATGGTTGTATTTATTTCTCGGCACCTTACCCGATTTGCACCCAATACCCCAATTCTGCTAACTTCCCCGTTCCATTGAATTTTCATACCTACGCCGACCTGCCTAAAAGCCTGATTTTGAACCCCAACGATCCCTTGCATGCTCGTAAAACTACAACTCCCACGCCTAGACTGGTAATTACTGTATTCATTTTGAAGTGTGAGGAAAGGTCAATATGGGAAACCTAGTCCAGCATGAACCAGTAAATACAGAAGCTGTACGTGCCAATGCAGAAGTCCTTAACATTTTCACAGCATCAGGTTGGATGGAATACTTTGAACGGTTGAACGGTTTCCACAAAGAAACCTCATTGCAATTTGCCCTTAACCTGACTGATACTCACTCTGAGGTCAGGGGACTACGTGTGGATGTTATATAAGAGATCATAGCATAGGTTACTGGCTTACCCCATATTGCGAAGAAATCATTTGGACGGAAGGCACATAATGCAAATGCTGTGAGAGAATTTTTGGCAGTTGGAGAACATGTTAGTCCAAAGCGCTGTGGGTTGGAACTGGCATCTTTACCACCACCCTAGAATCAAGTGGAAATCTTCGTGAAAAGATACATCTCTTGTGAAGGTAGGTATCAAATCGTTTCCTTCTCTGAACTTTCCTTATTGTATCATTTACTCCATGGAAATTTGGTAAATATACCATTTTATCTTTTTAAAGCCCTACAAACCATGGCTGGATATGCAAGAACTTCCCAACACCCAGTTTCCTCCCTTACTAATCATGGCCTAGTTAAATTATTAGTCTTAAGAGCCATTGCAAATCGTAATTTAACCCGAGAGCAATTCCTTGTTGGAGATGAGCCAATCAGAGAACGTGTACTAGCAATGGAGGGTGTTGACGAAGGTAATGAGGACCGGTGTTCCTCAAATCCAGTTGGGGGGGGAATATTGGAGCATTAGGGAACCAGACTAGTGATGAAGAGGAAGTAAATAAGGGAGAAGCAACATCAATAGAAAACCCTATTGTTGAGTAGATTATGATGGAATCCATGGCACAGGAGGTAGTGATATCAGAAGCTATAACTACAGAAGCAGATACTCAGGTGGAAGAAGCTGAAACTGGAGCAGCTGTTGAAGCTGCGACAGTAGAAGCTGCAACTGCAGAAGCAGGAATTCAGGAGGAAGGATATCAAGCAGGAACAGCAAGAGAAGGGATTGTGGAAATTCTGGTGTTTGTGTCCTCTCTTGAGATAAGGGGGACCATTATTGAAGAAGAGAAGACCAAGGAAAAGACCCATGTGTCAAAGAAACGAAGAGGAAGCTCAGGAAATAAGGGTCATACATCCACTGCAGCAAAAAAGAAGAACCAGAGCTATCACAACACCAGTAGTAGTAAGCAATGAAGAACACCCACTAGGAATGGTGAGGAAATGAAGGACTCGATCGACTATAGCAGCAGAAGCAGCTCTAACAGCAACAGTAGCACAAGAAGCGGAGACAACAGAAGAAGCAGTGATAGTGGATGCAATAGGGGTTAATAATGAAGCACCTTCAGTAGAGACAACAGTAGCAGTCAGAGAAAATATTGAGTCACCTATGGCAAAAATAGCACCTGCAACAGGGGTAGACATAGAAATTCCTATTTTGAACCCCAAGTCACCTGCTGTCATGCAGGAACCTTCCATAGAAGAACCTCAAATCGAAAATCTCCTGCATGAAAATGAATTATTGAAGGAGGAGGTGCAGACAATGCGAAATGAGTTGGAAAGATGGAAGGGAGTAGTTGGAAAACAAGCAGAGAAAAATTTGAACACATTATTAGATGTTGCACACTTATTAGAAAATTCATCTCTTGCAATAGAAAATGAGGAGCAAGGAGAAACTGTTTGCCCAGAATGTGGAGACATATTCTTTGCATCAGGACACAGAGTTATTGTGTTGGGAGTTGTATCACAAAATCATGCACAGATAGAGCAAGAGGTAGAAAAGACGCAAGAAATAGAATTGATGGGGGAAAGTGAGCCAAAAATTGAAGTGATTTCTGATTTGAATCTAGGAGATGAAACAATGTAGTCCTAGCCATCATGGGATACTGAACTTCTTCAGGACCAGTCTCATCAGTCAGAGGGATTTGATATAATCCAGAAAAAATCTTAGCAGTTCAAAGAAATTGAAGAACAGGGGACCATTACGCAAGAACCAGTACCCTTGAAAATATATAGTGAGGTTGCAAATCAGACAACAACATTTGACATCAAGGACCAAGAAGAGAACACTGTTACACAAGAACCAGTGTTTTCAAAATCATTTGTTGAAGTTGCAACACAAACTGATATGGCTGAGGTTGAAATGGAAAGGAAGGATGTTGTCACACAAGAACCAGCAGTCCTGACTCCTAAGAACATTTGTTGAGACTGTAACACAAACTGAGAGGGCTGAGGTTGATATGGAAAGACAGGATGTTGTTACACAAGAACTAGCATCCCCAAAATCCATGGCTGAGACTCCATTACAGGCACAGACCACTGCAACTCCAATGGAGGATGAAACTGTTACAGTGCCAAAGCAAAACGAGGAAGTCATTTATCTGGACTATGATGATGAGAAGGATGTGGAGAACAGAAGATTTCAACGGCTAGAGAAGAAGATTCTCTAGCTAAATCTCGAGTTGGATAAGTGGCACAAATGGATTGATCAGTTCAGGACAAGTATGATTTCTCTCCAAGAACATAGAAATGTCATTAGGGGATTGAGAGAAAAGTGGGCTGAGGAGTTATTCTTCCAGAAACTCCGGTGGGAGAAACTTCAAGAAAAATTGGAAGGATTGAAGAAACTTAAGTCCCTACAACAAGAAAAAGACAAAATGTATACTCTTTCCCTAGAATTATTGAGTTGCAGGGCTCCATCCCCCTCTTACCCTGTCTTTCTCCATGATCAGACAACTTTATTTCAATTAAGAGCTTTGAAGGAAGGAAGATCATTTGATTTGGCAACATCTACCCAGTTTTTAGATACTTTTCTGAAAAGTGATTTTGAGGATCAACATTTGTTATGTGAATTGTATTTACATAATAGGGCTTGTTATATTGACTTTCCAGCCAATCCATTGCCTTGTTTGGGGGATGTTCAGCTGAGGGAATTTGCCTCTTTTGTTATTAACCATGTAAGATGGTGAGATGCTTTCCAAACCATCCTCAAGAATGAGGAGAATTCTACTCTCTGGATTAGGGGTGAACCTCAGGATCCAAAAGGACTCATAAAAAACCATGCTGGATCTCTCAGGGTTCCTGCAATTTCCCAATACTTTGAAATTTTGAGAGATAAAATCCTCACCACATGTGTCCCAATGATTCTTAATATGCAGCAGGATGCTCTGGAAGGCAGTGAATACAGATGGCTATATTCTTCTTCGTCTCTCAAGGAAGGGGACCCCTACTGCTTTGAGAATTTCAAGCAAGCTTTGACAAGGGTTCCTAGATATGTGCAGTGCATGAAGAAATGTGGACCCTGGTGGATTGGGTTAAGATTCAGGTTCCCTCTCATATGGCTGCCTGTGAGTCCTTACAGAAACAGCTATGCTTTTACTGAAGAAGAAGAGAAGTTGTGTTGGGAGAAATGGACAGCTTGCTATGGGTTTGTGCCTCAGGGGAAACACCAAAATTTGCCTATAATCTCACAAATCTCCACAGATTCAACTCAGACATAGATTCAGACTAGAGGGGGTTGTTGCATGAGGACATGCAATCGAATAGTTGGGGGGAGATGTTGGGTCTAGGAAATGCCCTTTTTTGGCCATCCTTATTACATCATTTTTCCCTAATTACACCCTGTTTTCATAAGCTATACCTATGCCTTTTCTCCAGATCAACCAATGATATCGACAGGTATAATTTGTTATTGCTTTATTTATTTTATGCCTAAGATTGTTAAGGTTTTAGATCCTAGTCCTTGGTTTATGCTAATTTGTGTGATTTCATTTAGTCAAGATCTAAAGCGCAGGTGTATCATCTGAATGGTGCCAGTTGTTACTCTTCAAAGGCCGATTCCTCATAACTCCAAGGGACAACGCACTCATCCACGAGAATCTGTAACAGGCCTCCATTGAAACAGAACCCAATTGCAACAGACAGATTGCATTCCAGCTTGCTAAATCCGTTGATCCATTGATTACTGGAGTAACAGCCTTGTTTAATACGGTTGTAACAGTTAGCTGTAACTCCGCAGCATGAAGATCATAGATCTTCATTGCTGCACGATTTTAGTGGATCGTGATCTATACTTTCATTGTATAAATATGAGAAGGCTCCTGTAGCCTGGGGTTGGACAATTGCTATTTTGCATAAGCTGTAACTGAGCACTGAGACTGTCAATTTCCACCATTAATATGAGAGCAGAGTTCTTCACTTCTGTGTCTTAATTTGTTGTGATTCTCGGCGTCTCTGTTAGAAGGCAGGGCCCGCCTTCTCACAGAGATAGTCGGTTTAGGTAGGCATGTTAATTTAGCTTTCTTTCTTTGTGTGGTGTGGAATCATTGTAGATGTTACTGTTAGTTGCAACATAGGTTAGATTTCCTTTTGGTAGTTCACAATTGCATCTTGAATAGCTGTAACAGAGTGGTGTGACAGTCGACTGTGTAGGATAATTCATTTTAATGCATGTGTGTTTGAATTAGCTGTAACAGCCAAGCTCAATTCCAATATCTTTAAGTTGTTTATGCTTTCTAGGATTTCCAGTAATTATTAGTTATAGTTCAAGCTTATATTTAGATTATGGTTGTTGTTGTATCTTCAATTGGTTTATTAAGGTAGGCAGATTGTGTTTGAGTAACAGTAGCTACTGGATGGATCATTTTGGTAAAGATTGAATATGGTAGTTTGATAATTATAGGATTTAACTTCTTGCAAAAGTAATCTAGTTTATTTCTATTCTTAATTCTATAACTGCTAGGTTGATTTATGTAGGAAGGTAGCTGCAATTGAATTCCTAGATGTATGAGTTAGATTAGTTTTCTTTCTGGAATGAGTTTGGCTAGATAGACTGGTAGGATCATTGTCTCTATTTAGTTAATCAACTGCTTGACATGTTTATGCACATACTATGCTTATTTCCATTGAAACAAAAGACCTCCCTGGGTTTGACAATTTATATTGACCATCATGTGTATTAGCTTTAATTAATTGACATATAGGGTGACCAACAAGACATATGGCTAGAGAATGTAAGCTAAGAAAGAATACTTTAGTAAAAGTTCAGAAACAAAGGAAGGGATGGAAGAAGATGGAAGTTTTGAACCAGAAAGATCAAAGATTCCTCAAATATAAAGGAAAATTCTATGGATATTGTCACTGCTATCACAAGTTTGGTCACAAAGTTGTTGATTGCAGAACCAAGGGAAAAGATCAAAGTACAAAATCCAAATGACAAAGAAGATCAGTAAGCAGGGTACCTCATGGAAATATGTGGAGAGGAAAGTTAGATGACAAAGATTCAGAAGAAACAAAGACCCCAATCCACAAAGAAGTTCTGAAAGATGACTGTGGAACTAAAGAGTGTCTTTTCTAAAAAAATTCTCGTGACCTAGAAGAGAACCCTGAAATTAGTATTAGAAGGGATCATATACTCAGGGGGAGCTAATATCAGAAAATTGCAATTGGTATTTGAAAGTAATTAATATTATTTGGTAAAAATAAAAAAAATATCTTCATCAAAGACAAGAAGTAGAGTAGAGGTGACAAATTGAAGAAAAACATTTTGTCTAGAAAACATCCATGTGACAAGCACACTTAATGGTTGAAGTGTAACAAAATCAGAAGTAGAATTAGAGAAGACAAGAGATGATCATGGTTAAAAGATAAGACTGGTGTATGGTTGACAAAGAGAAAAAGTGTAAGACCTGTGAAGTAACATGAAAATATTAAAATGTTTGATCCATGAAGATCATGAAGTCTGTAATCCAATATAATATGAAAATTATCCTTATTATTCAGAATATGAAGTAATGACACATAAATTAAAAACTTTGTCCATCCTAAAAGTATTCATTTGATCACATTGGTTTGGGATGGCCTTCCACGTTTCACACTTGGAGGATTTGATAATCATGTCTTCATGGTTGATGAGCACATGTAAAGATTAATACAAGAACGGATCTGAAGGGTACCATTTAGAAAATCTTAAGGATTGTCTGATAGGGAAATTATGAACAGTCATTCTTGTGAGTTGAAACCATTTTTGATGTAATTTTCTAAAGTAGTTTTAACTACAAAAATTGTTGACGGAGGAATAAAACTCAAGGCTGATCTGATAGATAGAAATGCAGTTTATTGAAAAAGTGCCAGGATGAGTAAAAGTAGTAGTAATATTGCCTCCTAGGAATCAAGAGGAGAAGGATGCAGATACAAATTTTGAAGATTGTGTGGAACTTCAGCCAGAGCTCCAACGGTTAAAGATTGCAAAGGAACAATTGGTATTCAAACAAATATCAATTTGATGAAGTTATTTCTAAATTTGTCTCTCAGAAGCATGTTTATGAACTTGAAGCAAAGCATGTTGTTACCTCAGACCAAGGAATTATGGTGTAGGCTATGAAAGAAAAATATAGTATCAATCCAGCTAGTTAAACCCTAGTCAATGTCTAAAGGAACAAGGACATATAGATATAAATAAATTACTTTCACGGCATTGAAGACTCCTTAAGAAGAGCAAGTTACATAATACATCTTTAAGAGCAGTTTATGGAAGAAAACTAAAGGATAAACTGATGAGTGTAAACTATGTCACAAAATCTAGAAAATTTTAACAAAGGGGAGGAACATTGAAAGGGGGAGTCTATGAACTAATCATCCATGTTCTCTTTCAAAGACTCACTACAAGAAGGTAAATGAGGATGCTATCCAGAGTATCATAACAGAATGATTAGTACCAAGTCCAGTTAACAAGAGGAAGAGAACAAAAGAGCTAAATTTCTTAAAAGAGGAGATATATTTGCAAGGGCAGTTATCAAAAAGAAGAAAGATAGGAAATTCTCTATCAAGATGGTTATGACAAGGGCATAACAGGTTATCCTTTGTCATTGTTGTCAAATGGGAAGAATGTTTAGATGTTTCCATCAATGCCAAAGGGGGCGAATGTTGAATGTGGTTGTCATTGATGTCAAAGGAGTTCAGTAGTGACAAAGGAATAACCAAGGACATGATGGTACGGAAAACTCCGTGAAAGACAAAGGAATAACAAAGGAAGTGATGACATGACATGTATGATGATGTGGAATGTGTGATGAGGCTAGAAAGACACATGATGGTGTTTTGGTGCTTTCATGAAGTCAGTGTTGCAATCTGACATCATTCTGGAAAAGTATGGCAATTTTGTGAAACTTTGGAAATTGACTAAGTATGGAAAAAATAGTCAAAATTGCCCTAAGCAAATACCCGCCATAATTCATAGGTTAAGGAATATTCATGCCCCATCCTATTAGGCTATAGCTTGTTGAAGTGTCTATCTTACCATAGTCTCATTTCTCCAAAAGAGTGCTCCATGACAAAGTTATAGGTCTTCCAAAACAAGGGTTCATGCAGTTTTAGAAATTCTAGAAATTGACAGTGTTGGAAAATTGGTCCAAGTGACCTCAGGAAAATGCCTGCCATACCTCATAAGAGAATGATAAAAAGTATCTGAAAATATCAAGATATACCTTGTTGAATAGGGTATATGACCATGGTCTCGTTTATCCAAAAGAGTGTTTTATGACAAAGTTATAAGTCTGCCAAAACAGGGTTTCAGGCATTTTTGCACCAGTCCAGTAAAATGCCCACCTAGGTCAGAGGAAGATGAGTTTGAAGGTGAAATCAGTTTGGTTGTGCTCAGTAAGATGTATTACATCATCTGGTATCATTGGTTCATGGTTTTGGTGAAAGTAAGAATCCACCTTAGTTGACCTAGGGTTTGGAAAATTTTTCTAAGCGTCAACATAGAAGTTCAAAAGGCCATTTGCAAATGCCCACCAAATTTTTTCTTGGTGTCAATAAATTTGTCTAATGCAATGAGTCTGTTCTTTGGTGATGTGTCTATCCAATCATGCTTTTAGTTTCCTCCCTGATGGTCATATTGGCAAGAAATTAACTTGCCAAATTGAGAAAACTCATGTTTTTCCTGTTAAAAATAAATTAAATCTGTCTACGTGTTAAAAACAAAAGGTTAAGGGCTATTTGGAAATGCCCGCCATATATTTTCCTTTTGATGATAAATTCATCATATGGCATGGGTCTATTCCCCGATGATCTTGCCATCTAGTCATGGTATCATATTTTTCTCTAGAGGTTACACGTGCGAAATACAAGCCTGCTAAATTGAGAAAAAGTGTGTCTTCCTGTCTAAATGAAGTCTGAGAGACCATTGGAAATGCATTCCAGGAGTTGTGGTTGTGCAGATAACTCCATCCAAAGGTGTGGATCCGTTCTTTGGTAGCTTTTCCATCTAGCCATGGTGTCAGTTTCTTCTTTGGTGCTCACATGTGCGAAAATTACACCTGTCAAGTTAGTGAAAAATCATATTACCCTTAAAGAAGGAAAAATGACTGCAAAATGTGAAGAATTATGCCTGCACAGTCTGTGAAAGGTAATGCACACAGACATTGTGAAAAGCATGATGCCTATAGATATGGTGGAAGATATGGAGAATAATTTTGTGAGTATTAAGCCTACAAAACATATATGAAAGGTTATATAAAAACAATTGCAGAAACAATAAGCTACATGAATAAATCGGAGATAAATAAACAGAATCGTATTATTCATAAACAGAGATACGATAACAAAAGATGAGCCACATGAATAAATTAATAAAAATATAATGAAGCAGAGTTTATTAAATAATAAACAGAGACATATTCTTTGTGAAAGGACATGAGTTTCGTTTAGAAGGACATAATTAATTGTTTAATACAGGTTCTAATGAAAAAACACGATGGTTCATACGAAGATGATGAATATATTAGACAGAGTTTGATTCTGGAAGCTAGGTGTCTCTGGGTGTTGAAGATGAGCATCTAAAGCAGCATAGATACCAGAGAAGAAGAACAAAGTCTCTGTATATTCGATATGAATACCTAAATCGGTGTAGAAGCTAGAGAAGGTAAAAAGAAGATGAGAGTGTCTATTGTGTGCTTAAATAAAGATCTAAAGCAGTACATATATTAGATAAAGAATAAAAGGAATAGAGGCAGTCTCTCGAGCTTGGATTGAAGATCAGAATAAAATAAAATAAAAATAAATAAAAAAGGGACAGTGAAAGTATAAACATATGTATATCCCATTGAAGTTATAAGATCAAATTAGGGAGGTATGGTGGTGCTAGGGAAGGATACAGGCCTGCAAGGGGGTTGTAGCCTCCTTCCATTAGTTGCTAGTAAATAGGGTGTCGAAGCATCCTTTTAGTAGTAGCTGATCAAACAGGGGGTCATAGCCTCCTTCCAGTAGTAGCTGGTAAATAGGGTGTAGTAGCATCCTTGTATGTAGCAGCAGGAAGAAACTAATTGTAAATATAATTTTACAGTTATAGAATGAGTTTGTGGTTTTTCCCAATTGGGCTTCCACGATAAAAATATGTGTTATGTGTATCTTGTTGGTTCTATGTTTTAATTAATATTAAAAGTGGTTTAAATTGTTAAAAAGATAACAATATTGATTCACCCCCCCTTCTCAGTATTGTCCAATATTCTAACAGTGCATACTAAGTACTTTGGTTTCCTTGTTCAAGCAACATAAAGGATGATTGTTGGGCCTTATAGTGGTATCTATTTTGTCTAGTTGTTATATTTATAATACACATTAGTCCATGGAGAAAAGATAGTGTATGAAATATCATCAAAATGTTTAAGGAACATCATGTGTTTCTGTATGTGGATTTCATTACTTAAGCTTCTTTCATAAATGTATTGAATTTCATTGCATTTGGTTTGGCATAAATTCGTGTGCAAAGTATAAGTCTCACAAGATGCCATTTATACACTTGCCATATGATTATGATTATTATTAACAATAATATAACCTTATATGAGTCAACTAAATATTATATTTTGCCTTTTAGATTCTTATACATGGATGGCTATCATATAGCCTTGTAAGAGTGGGTTGATGAAAATCAATTCATATCTCTACATAATTTTCCATTTCTTGTTTCTTAGAGCACTTTTTCTATGTTTCCCACTTTCTCATTAGAACCGTAAAGTTGTTAAATAAAATCATAAAGTTGTTAACTTCCTTAATACCTATCATTGGGTTGTCAAACTTCCTTAATTTTGTGAATTTTCAATCATCTGCATGTCTTTTTTATACTTTCTAATATTAGACTTTTTCCCATCTTTGACAAATCTAAACATTAAATATAGCTCGACTTTGCATTCAAGTTTAATTGCATATGTTTCATGGAAAGGTGGTTATTTTGGATTTGGAAATGGGAGTTAAGAGATAATTGCAAATCCTTCATCAAAATCTTCAATATATTCATACATGCACTTATTTTTTACATTTTGATGTTAGCTTTTACTTTTTGCAAATTCTCCCATGCTTGTATAATTATTTCCTCATTATTGAGTATGCAACACCAAATATAATATAGTGCTCTCAATGATATACATCTCATGGGAAACTCAAACCTCTAAATTCCAATGAAGGCATAACCCTCACTCATCATCAATCAAACCCTAAATTTGTACAAGAATCACAACCAACAATAACAAGTCGAGATAGGACCTTACCATACTAGACAAGATTGTCTATCTATTAACTATCCAGTTTCATTGTTGGTTATAGCCAGGGAAACAATTTAGTAGTAGGCTCGGTAGGAAGGAAGTCAAGGGTTGGGCAGTAGTGGTAGTAAGAGGTTAAAGGAAGCATAGGCCATAGAGCGAACCATAAAGCTAATAGTTTCAGGGTTCATGGTGTATCCTCCGTAAAGCAATATCAAGGAAACAAAGACAAGCTCACCCCTCAGTAGACTAAGAGCCAGGGGTGAAGCATAGCCTGAAGTATGACCGTCTCGAGCTATCCCAAGTCTCCAGTAGTCTGATCGAGAATCACACCCAACAATAAATTAAGAGATTAAGAGTGGATTTTTCACTTTTTGTTTTCAAAGTAAGCCGCCCATTTCACTTGCCAAAAATACAAATCATATTACTGCCCCACTGAAATGAAGTCATTATCTTACAGTGAAGATGAATCCAATTTTTGGAATTTCCGACAATATCTTGCCGTGTACGTGAATCCAATCTCGATGACAATATCTTGCCGTGTACGTGAATCCACTCCGCGAATTGAGTTTCCATCAAACTCCAGACTCCATTCAAACTCCTCCATGGCGCCAGGGCCCCCCTCCGTGTACGTGAATCCGATCTCGATGACAATATCTTGCCGTGTACGTGAATCCACTTCTCTCTCTGGTTTTCCAGGTCCGCGTGACCGCAATTTTTGTAGAATTAACTGACCGCAATTTATATGAAAGATCTTCCTCTCCGCGAATTGAGTTTCCGTCAGTTTTTATTTAATCTCCTCCATGTGCGCCGAAAGCTCGACCACAGGGCCCCCCTCTCCGCCAATTGAGTTTCCATCAATTTTTATTTAGTTTGATTTACCGACGGTAGTCATGTAATTAATGCACATAGACAAGACTGCAGACTCCATTCAAAAGCTCGACCACAGGCCCCCCCTCTGGGCTTCATGTGCGGAGGCTAAGGGGAATCTGGGCTTCCACGGCGCCATCGAAAGCTCGACCACAGGCCCCCCCTCTCCGCAATTTTTCTTTTCTGTTTTGTTTTTGCCAACTCATGAATCCACAAAAATCAAATCTTATTTTTGTGGCCGTGCCGTGAAGATGAATCCAAATTCTGGAATTTCTGGCTCTTTGTTAGCTTATGTTGCCCCACTAAAATCAAAGATTGATACCGCAATATCACTTATAATTAACCAGTCAAATTACTTACCGCAATTTTTCTTCATCTGTTTTGTGTTTACCAACTCTGTACAATTAAATTTATATGAAAGATTAAAAGATTAAAAGATTTCTCACTTTCACTAATTGATACAGCCAACTCATGTGAGTATGAATCTACAAAAATCAAATCATATTTCCATAAATTGAAGAATCTTTCTTAACTTTTGTTGCATGCTAAAAATAAAGTCAATTTTTTTTGCCGTGAAGACGACTCCAATTTCTGGAATTTCTGGCTCTTTGTTAGCTTATGTTGCCCCACTAAAATCAAGTCGATATCTTGCCGTGAAAATGAATGCAATTTCTGGAATTTCTGGCTCTTTGTTAGCTTATGTTGCCCCACTAAAATCAAGTTGATATATCCATTTTCGGCCACTTTCTTCTGGCTCTTTGTTAGCTTATATGAAAGATTGATTAAAAGATTAAAAGTTTTTTCAATTTTCACTCATTCATACAGCCAACTCAGGTCAACAGGCTTGCGAGTCGTGAGTATGAATCCACAGGCTCTTTGTTAGCTTATGTTGCCCCACTAAAATCAAGTCGATATCTTGCCGTGAAGATGAATCCAATTTCCGCCACTTTCTTCTCCTACGATTTTTCTGCCACAATTTCACAACTTTCTACACCTCTGTTCCCCATTTAGTTTCTATAAATATATGTACATACATATAGAAGAACACAATTCTTCTCTTTGAAGGACGTTGAAGCCGACAGTGAAAAATGGATCATAAAATTATTGGTATTTTCTTGACGTTTGTATTGTGTTTTGTGATCATGGCTGTTGCAAGTGTTGCAATGCCTTTTCATTACTCTGATCCTGAAGATTATCTGAATGATGACTCTGCTCGATTAACCGTTGTTGTTGAGAGTCCACGTAATCTGCTTCAGGAAGCTGATCGCGATATAAAAGATGTGGAGGCGCTTTTGAGCTTCAGAAATGCCATCCCCTCCGATCCACTTGGAACCCTGTCCAACTGGGCGGCTGCCAACGCAGATAACGTGTGCAGCTGGAACGGTATTTCCTGCAGACATCACACGAAAAGAGTTGTTGCCATACAACTTTTTAACTCATCATTGCAAGGTATGCTTTCGCCATCTATTGGCAACCTCTCTTTACTGCGCAGTCTCAACCTTTCTTTCAATAATTTGAAAGGAAGAATTCCACCCCAGTTTGGGAGGCTTAAAGCACTCGGCACTCTTGACCTCTCCTATAATCTGCTCAACGGTTCTATTCCAAAGTCATTGTGTAATTGTACACACCTCCAGCGGATCGACCTTTCGGATAACAGTTTGACAGGGAGTATACCAGCAGCACTCGGTCGTCTGGTCAAGTTGCAGGAGCTCGACTTGTCCTGGAATAATCTGAGTGGAAATATTCCAGCAGCACTCGGTCGTCTGGTCAAGTTGCAGGTGCTCGATGTGTTGGATAATAATCTGAGTGGAAATATTCCAGGAGCACTCGGTCGTCTGGTTAAGTTGCAGTGGCTCGACTTGTCCTTCAATAGGCTGAGTGGAAATATTCCAACTTCTCTCAGCAACTGCACATCACTCCACTCCCTTCAACTTTATTCAAACTCGCTGACTGGTCCAATTCCATCCGGTTTGGGTTTCATGGAAAGTCTAGGATTGGTTGACTTTTCCCAAAACTCATTAACTGGTCATCTCCCTCCCGCAGTTAGTAACTGTACGATGCTAAATGTTTTTATCCTCCATAGTAATAAGCTTACAGGGAGCATACCAGCAGCACTCGGTCGTCTGGTCAAGTTGCAGGAGCTCGACTTGTCTATGAATAATCTGAGTGGAAATATTCCAGCAGCACTCGGTCGTCTGGTCAACTTGCAGGAGCTCGACTTGTTCGATAATAATCTGAGTGGAAATATTCCAGCAGCACTCGGTCGTCTGGTCAAGTTGCAGGAGCTCCTATTGTCCGTGAATAATCTGAGTGGAAATATTCCAGGAGCACTCGGTCATCTGGTTAAGTTGCAGTGGCTCGACTTGTCCTTCAATAGGCTGAGTGGAAATATTCCAACTTCTCTCAGCAACTGCACATCACTCCACTCCCTTCAACTTTATTCAAACTCGCTGACTGGTCCAATTCCATCCGGTTTGGGTTTCATGGAAAGTCTAGGATTGGTTGACTTTTCCCAAAACTCATTAACTGGTCATCTCCCTCCCGCAGTTAGTAACTGTACGATGCTAAATGTTTTATTCCTCTATAGTAATAAGCTTACAGGGAGCATACCACATAATATAGGTGAATTAAAATTACTTTCTGCATTATATATATATAATAATTTTTTTAAGGGGAATATTCCTAATAGCATTGGTGGTTTAGTTTCACTCACGCATTTAGATTTATCCAACAATCATATAGGAGGACCAATCCCTAAAGCCATTGGCAATTGCACTTCTTTGACTGATTTCTCTACTCATTCCAATAATTTATATGGGACTTTGCCAAAATCTTTGGCTAATTGTACCAATATTGAGCTTTTGGATTTACGGAAAAATGGGTTGACAGGTGAGCTTCCTTTGTACTTTGCATTTTTTCATGATTTGAGGGTTTTAAGCTTGAGCTATAACTATATCTCCGGTGGTATTCCTCAATGTCTGACAAATCTCACTAAGTTGCATGTGTTGGATTTATCCAACAATAAATTTAGTGGAGGAATACCATTACATCTTGAAAGACTTCAAGGATTTGCAATCAATACTACATCAATTCATATAGGTGATACATCAGATGATGAAATAATGATTAACATGAAAGGAAGTGAGTATACTCTGTCATACGTGTTGTCCATAAACACGATATTTGATTTGTCTAGTAATAATCTTACGGGGAGAATACCTACAAGCATAGGGACTCTCAGTAGCTTGCGATTGCTGAATTTATCTGGGAACCAATTGGAAGGGTCAATACCCGCATCTCTTGGTAATATTTCTACTCTGGAGCAGATGGACTTGGCCAGAAATAAATTGAGTGGACATATCCCAAAAGAGCTCTCTAAATTATATGGGTTGGAGGTTTTCAATGTTTCATATAATAACCTTTGTGGGCCAATCCCACGAGGAACACAATTTTCCACTTTTGACACTTCTTCATTTCAAAGGAATAAATGCTTGTATGGATGTCCTTTAGATCCGTGCAATGAAAAGGAAAGGATAGTGATAGAAGGTGACAATAATAATCACAACAATGATGTCAAAGTGGGATGGCTCAATCATGTTGATGACAAAATGTCATTGATAGCCTTGGGGATCGGAGTAGGGATTGGAATTTGGATAGTAGTTGGCATATTTATTGTTTGGGAGAGAGCTACCCGTTGGGTGTTGGCTCTACCTCCTAACAAACCACGACCATTTTATGGAGAATATCGATTCCCTATGTAATAACTTTAAGAAGGTTCTAGTTTGTAATAAATGCTCAATAAAATGTTTTGAAAAAAATGGTGCATATTATTCTATGTGATGCCTTTTATTTTATGATTAATGGTACATATATGTGTACATCCATAGATATTTTGAAGATTGATTAATATCTTTGAAATTATATGTATATGTATATTTATAAATATTTTGAAGATTGAATAATACTTTTGAAATTATATATATATATATATATATATATATATATATATTCATTTTTTATTAAAAATTAAAATAAATTTATTTAAACTTTTTCATTAAATAAATTTAAATTATTTCAATAATATTTAAATTACTAAAATCCTAACAAAAGTATCATATAATAATATTTAAATTACTAAAATCTTAACCAAGGTATCATATAATAATATTTAAATTACTAAAATCCTAACCAAGGTATCATGTATGTGCGTATATTTCATTTCATCAAACACTTCCAAAGTTTTACTTTCAAGAGCATTTAAATAATCTATTTTGTTCTTTTAATAGTGAAGTCACTATATTCACATGCAATACGCTTATACTTTGATTGGGACATTCACCCAATCTCCATGTGAAATCCGTTGCATAATTTGTTAAAAGATCTCAGCGTTATAAAGTGCCATATAGGATTCCTTTGGATGTACATCATCATGGTTCTCAACAAAGCAATGAGCTCGGTTCAATGGAGATGCTCTATCACTATAGGCATTCGAGGCCTTCATGAAATCTTTTCATTATTTTCATTTTTTCACAAATTGATTTGAGGTGGTATGGTAGCTTTGGTTTCCCTCTCATGTGTCGGCATCCAAGATGATGAAAATAATGGCTAGAATGATGCTCTCAACTCAATTCCTATCATTTTATATGTAGCACTCATAAGGAGATCACTTTTTCCTTCTAATCTCAATTTAGGCTAACTAATATGCAAGGGATAATAACTCATCTTTAATAAACATGGGTTTAAGGACCTTAAGATAAAATCACTATCTAAGGTTTTTAAGTAGGGATGATGACTTAATTTAATAGGTCACTAGGGTTACCTCCCCCCTTAGTCCCCCTTTACTTTCCCTACTTGTGGAATCATAGCCCTCCATCTCTTCTTTGTCCTTCTTCATCTGCAGTTGTCAAAGATATATATTAAATATCAATGTGCATATTTACAATGCATTCAATCATCCTAGACCATTTGTGTTCGACTTCTAGCCTCTGCATATTTACACACATATTTGCATAATGAATTTAAAAATAGGGTGTTACATAAGCTGTTGATGTATTTGTAACTTTGGAATGTATTCACTTGTATATTTTATATTGTATTTGTATTTTATTATTGTACCTCCAATGGAGATGTTTATTCCTCTGGTCGGAGAAGTCATTATTGTACTTGGGTCATGTAAAGTCATTGAGGTCAATCCTCCCATGTAATTCGGGGCATTAGTTCCCCTAGAGTCATTTGTATTGGGGTGTTTAAGTCCCCTAAAGGAGTCGGCTTAGTCAACTTTAGTTGAGGCCGACTTGTCAAGTGGTAAAGGTAAAGTGAAAGGTAAAGTATAAATAGAGAGTTAGGCTCTCTATTCATTCACTCACTCACTCATTTGTACAAGTGAGAGAGAGACAAGTTCGCACAAGTGGAGGAGGAGGAAGCTATTGGAGACCATCTACTTGCTTTGGGGTTTTGTATTATTGCTCATTCTATCTCTGAGGAAGTTGTGGGGTTTTCTCCTTTATGGTTTCCCCGGTGAAATGCGTTGTGTCTCTTGTCTCTTATGTTTGATATGATGTGCATGTTGTTCTCTCAATTAAGATCTTAGATCATATTGAATTAAATGATGAAAAACCAACATGGTATCAGAGCTAGCCTGAAGGAAGGCATTGTATGGCAATTACGACACTTGTTTCACTTGAGACAATTTGAAGGCTAGGGATTTGTATAGCAAAACCTAGTCATCGTGGAACTTTCGCTATAAATAAATTTTGGCGAAGTTTCAGGACCTGAAACTTGGACAGCCCGAAGATGAAATTTTCTTGTACCTTGTGTCTGCATTTCAGCCTCATATTCGTTTTACTTTCTGAGATATGATTCATACAAGTTAGGGTTTATGCCTCTTCCAGAATGAAGCCCTAAACAGGTGACCTAGGTAAAAAGGTCATATCTCGGGCTAGGAAGCTCCAAATGGAATTCCGTAAAAAGTGACAGTTAGGGCACGGACTATAGTTTCACAGTTCCGAGTTTTAGAGACCAAAGATGAAACAGTGACACATGGCACTTTGTACAAGTTCGCTATGTTGTTTCATCCCTTAAACATGTCATGTTGGGAAACTGAGCATATCTCTCTGATGGAGAATCCAATGAAGCTAAAACCTATGGGGTTGGAAAGATGATAGGTTAGGCTATGACAGACCGAAGTTTTAGTTGCTGCAGGTCTGAAATTTCAGAGATACACCAGAAACAAAACGACACATCTAAAATGGCTCAATGGAGGAAATCAAAGAAGAGGGGGAAGAAGCTCTCACTTAGGGTTTTCAGTTTTTAGGTATGGCATGACCTGATACAATGTTGGAGACACATGATGAAACATTGAAAACTTTGAAAATGGATTTGGAATCCATTCATCATAGATATTAATCCTCCATCAAAATGTTGTGGGAGGAAGGAGATTGAAAATTAGGGTTTCCAAGTAAGAAGAAACCCTAGCAAAGTTGGGAGACTCATAGGGAAGCAATGAAGGAGGTTTAAATGGCATTGATATCCTATCATCCTAGCACCAAGAACCTATATAAGATGTTTACAAGTGATATACCTTGGATGATTAGGGTTTTACCCTTATAGAGAATACTACAAGCAATCTCGATAGGTATGACTTGAGGAGATGCAGGTATGTTTTGAAATTTATTTCATTTATCTGATTATTAAGTTTATGATATGTTTGTCTTCATATTATTGAGGTTAGTACAATCTTGATTAATTTTAGACTTGTATTATCACGTTAGCAAAAGTATGAATGCATGTGAATGATAGAAGACATTCATTGATTAGGGTTATGACACTTATGATTGTACTAATGAACTGTGGTGTTGTATGAGGATGATGTTGTCCGCTAACATGAAAGGTACATCAAGAAAGACAAATCAAGTTCTAGAACAAGAATTTATGACCATGGTGACATGAAGACAAAGACTCATCCATAGTCATTGATCACATAGAAGCTCTACTTACAAGGTATGTATAATTTGGTTCTACAATACTTAACTTATGAGATATGCAGGTTACTTGCACAAGGTCTCTAAATCATTGAAGAGAACAAAGAAGACATTGTTTGGGTATGTTAGACATAACTAGAAAACATGAAAATCCAGTTATGTTTTCCTATATCGAGCTAGAATCCTACCTTGTGTTAGAATCTTGTATAAGTATACTTTTGTATGATTGATAATGATTATTCATGAAGTTATAAGTTTGAGTAATCATGGGTTTATGCATATTATGCATCTTATTTTGATTAATGATATGACAAACTAGAAGAGTCATATGGTCAAATAAGAATATGCATGAGTAAAAGAAGTACTCCCTGGAACCTTGAATACTAACGTTTGTGATAAATTACCTGTGTATGAAATGATCATGACCATACATGTTAAGATTATAGGATTATAATGTTTTGATAGTATTGAGATTATACTAATGAATTTATGATTATGTATGAGATCTTGAGAATGACACAATGATGAAACTAGTACACACTTAAGCATGCATAGTGGTCCAGGATGGATAGAAGTTCAAAGACATATAATCATGATGCTATCACAAAGGGAAAATAGAGATCAAGAGGGAGCACACTCCAGTAGTTCCTACAAGGAAGCAAAGATTGAGAGGGAGTCCACCCAACAACCAAACAAAGATAAGTATTTGAATTGTCATTTCTTGTATATATGATTACTTAAATGATGATGTTCACTCATGTACATACTTATGTTCCTATATTTAGGATGTATATTATGCATATTAGAAAAGTTGCATTAATAAACAAGATACTACTAATATGCAAGTAATGGGTAAGTGGCCTATGGCACTGTACAACATTCCATTGCTACTTATATAGTATGAAACCTCTTTGCTGACATGTTGGAGTAGTGCACACTCTTAACAATGTTCTGGTAGAGATGGAAGGCATCTGGAAAGTTACGGGATATGGATAAATGTTGTATTGAAGCATTGGATAAGATAATTGCATGACTGAATGACCTATGTATTTATGCATAAGAATTTGTGCTGAAAACTATGATATGTTTCTAATCATGCAATTTAGCTTGACTTGTAGGAAAGATCGTATACCATCACCTACAAGAGAGACTTGTTTCAAAAAACAAGCGACGAAGACTCAGCATACAACAAATCTAGAAAGCTACCTATTGAAGATATTGAAGAACCTAAAGTTCCCAGGATCAGAAATACAGTAAATGGAAGAAGCGATTCCAGAAGAATATGAAGAACGCAAGATGGAAGACCCACATAAACTTGTAGATCCACCTCGTGAGAAGAATTATCACAAGAAACCAGCATGGCTACGAGAGGTAATTCAAGATGCAGAAAGGTATGGTGCTTCAGAAGGAATGCACAGAGAAAGAAAGATACCGATGCCATACACCAGTTATGTAGCCCTGCTATGTGACATCGTTGACAAGGAACCTGCCAACTATGATGAAGCGGCAGAAAGAAAGGAATGGAAGGATGCCATGATCGAGGAGTACTAGTCGATCATGAAGAATGATGTTTGGGATGTGGTCCTGAGACCAGAAGGGAAGTCTGTGGTGACTTCCAAGTGGATCTACAAGATCAAGCATGCTGCAAATGGCAGCATAGAGAAATACAAGGCAAGATTTGTGGCACGTGGCTTCTCCCAGAAAGAAGGGATAGACTATGAGGAGACATGTGCACCTGTAGCCAGATACACTTCCATCATAACGTACTTGCTCTGGCTGCAGTGATGAAATGAAAGATACACCAGATGGATGTCGAGACAACGTTCTTGAATGGTGGAGTAGAAGAGGAAGTGTACCAGCCACTCGGGTTTGAGACACATGACAGGGAGACTCATGTGTGCAAACTGAAGAAAGCCTTGTATGATTTGAAACAGGCACCCAGGATGTGGTATGGCAGGATAGACAGCTTCCTGACTAGTTTGGGATTTACCAAGAGTAAAGCGGATTCCAACCTTTAGTACAAGGTTGAGGAAGGGAACCCAATGATACTCCTATTGTGTGTAGATGACCTGTTTGTGACAGGTGAGGATGGGTTGATTGCTGACACGAAGAGGAAGCTTGCTGCCAAGTTCGAGATGAGGGACTTGGGTATGATGCACTATTTTCTAGGCATGGAGGTGTGGCAGAGTGCGGATGGAATATTCCTTGGACAAGGGAAGTATGCAATAGAGATCCTCAAGAGGTTCGGGATAATGGACTACAAGGCCATGGCCACACCTATGACATCGAACCTGAAGCTATTGTGTGATGCTTCATCAGAGTCGTTTGATGCCACGATGTATTGTCAGATGATTGGGTCCTTGATGTACCTGACGAATACGAGACCAGATATTTGCTTTGCTATGAACACATTGAGCCAGTTCTTGACGGATCCAAGACATGTTCACTTGATTGCTGCAAAGCATATTCTAAGGTACTTGAAGGGTACAGTGGATTATGGGATCAAGTATGATGTGAATCAGAAGATTAACTTGGATGGTTATGTTGATTCAGATTGGGCAGGCATTGCAATTGATAGGAAGAGCACTTCAGGGCGTTGCTTCAGTATGGGATCAGGTGTGATCTCTTGGTTTAGCAGGAAGCAGTCCTGCATGGCACTGAGTACAGCCGAAGCAGAGTACGTCGCAACATGTTCAGCTAGTTGCAAGGCAGTATGGTTGAGGAAGCTACTATTTGACTTGTTTGATCTCCAGTTGGATGCGACTTGTATATATTGCGACAACCAGAGCTTTGTGAAGTTGTCCGAGAACCCAGTGTTCCATGACAAGTCGAAGCACATTGAGATCAAGTATCACTATATCAGGGATATTGTGCAGAGAGGAGCAGTGAAGCTCCAATATGTTGCGACAGACGAGCAGATAGCCGATGTATTGACCAAGCCACTGGCCAGAGTGAAGTTTGAGTACTTCAGAGAGAAGCTTGGTGTACTTCAGATCGAGGTTCCTTCCAAGGGGAAGTGATGAGTTTGGAAGACGTAGATGCACATGAGCCATTCTCACATAGTGGTAGGTGTGTCCTCCCATGGTGCAGATGTAAGGGTTGGGGCCATTTCGACATCGTTGAGGTGTGTCTTCCCATGGTTGTTGATATAAGTGTTAGGCCAAATCGACATGGTTGAGCTGTGTCTTCCCATGGTCGTTGATATAAGTGCCGAGCCATTCTAGCATGGTTGAGGTGTGTCTTCCCATGGTTGTTGATGTAAGTGTTGTGCCATTCTAGCATGGTTGAGGTTTGTCTTCCCATGGTATGGTTGTTGATGAAAGGGCTGTGCCATTCTCGCATGGTTGCGGTTTGTCTTCCCATGGCGTAGATGTAAGGGCAGTGCCATTCTCGCATGGTTGAGGTCAGGGAAATTTTTAGGGGCGAAATTTCTCCAATTGGCTATTTTTGGGGTCTTTTTTTCAAAAAAAAAAATCGCTATTTGGTCATTTTTAGGCTCTAATATCACCTATATTTACATCAAATATGTTTTTTTATCATAATATTCGCCAAAATTTACAAGTTTTAGTAGTAAATTGTATGTTTCATATTTAATATTCGCCCACCAATCTATATTTATGTTTTTTTCAATCCAAAATAATCGCCTATAATACTACACTTAAGCATACTTTTATAATCCTTAAAAAATACCCTGGTTGAGGTTTGTCTTCCCATGGCGTAGATGTAAGAGCTGATCCTTTCACAGATGGTCATAGGTTAGTCCTCCCATGTTGGTGAGTGTAAGTGTTGTGTTGTGTGCATCTGGGTTGTGCTCCGTTGACGATGATTGGAAGATGATGAGGTGACAGTATGGTACACAGGTTTTGCAGGGGCATATAATCAGTCCTGGGATGCTCCTTCAGGTTTTGCAGTAGCATATAATCAGTCCTGGGAGATCTTGCAGGTTTTACAAAGGAATATAATAAGTCCTGAGATGTACCTACTTGATGGATTGCTCATAGAGATGATAAAGACCTACATGGAGGCTAGGCCTACATCCAGCATGAAAAAGGGTTGCCTCTGTAGAACTTACTATGATGAGTAGATTGGAGACTGATGGTCGAGATAGAAGCAGCAATGACGATGATGATCTAGTGATGAAGACTTGTGCCGATGAACTATGTCGAGAGAATACCTTCCTAGTTAAGAGGGAGTGTTGATGTATTTGTAACTTCGAAATGTATTCACTTGTATATTTTATATTGTATTTGTATTTTATTATTGTAGCTCTGATGGAGATGTTTATTCCTCCAGTCGGAGAAGTCATTATTGTACTTGGGTCATGTAAAGTCATTGAGGTCAATCCTCCCATGTAAATTGGGGCATTAGTTCCCCTAGATTCATTTGTATTGGGGTGTTTAAGTCCCCTAAAGGAGTCGGCCCAATCAACTTTAGTTGAGGCCGACTTGTAAAGTGGTAAAGTTAAAGTATAAATAGAGAGCTAGGCTCTCTATTCATTCACTCACTCACTCATTCGTACAAGTGAGAGAGAGACAAGTTCGCACAAGTGGAGGAGGAGGAAGCTGCTGGAGACCATATACTTGCTTTGGGGTTTTGTATTATTGCTCATTCTATCTCTGAGGAAGTTGCGGGGTTTTTTCTTGTATGGTTTCCCCGGTGGTTGTGCATGTTGTTCTCTCAGTTAAGATCCTAGATCATATTGAATTAAATGATGAAAAACTAACATAAGCTACCAGTTGGATGTGAGGTTTAATCTCAGTTTGGGCCAAACTTGGCTCTTTAATAGGGCCGCTAAAGAATTGGACTAAAGTTGGACTACTAAATCAAATAGTTTCAAAGGCAATTTCCTATTACTTTCACATTTCTTGATTAAGTTGTGTTATTTACTTTGCAACAATTATTGTAATTGATTATACTCTAGATAATTCTAGTTAAAGATAAACTAGATTAAACAATAATTAAACTATTAAAATTGTACTTGGAAATTGTGCTTAAAAATAAAATTGTACATTTAGAAATTACAAAGATGCTTAGACAAGAAAAATTATATAGATAACTTAAATTAATGACACTCAATAATATGAGGTTGTTACATAAAAACTACAATTAGAAAAAATTAAATTTGTCCTTGGGTTAAGACGTAGTTCAAATCTAAGTTCCAGGGCCATACAAAATTGCTCTAATTAAGAAGGTTTTTGGGAGGTTCATATCATGAAATTGTTGTTCTATTATTTTTTTCATTTCCTATTATTATTTTGTTTCGATGAATATTAGTTACATGCTGATTGAATCAAATTACTTTTGCAAAAATTTCGACTAGATAATTGATTTGATGTGATTATTGCATGGTTATTGAGATTTTGGTATGGCATGAGGAAAAAGTCCATAGAATTTTACCTTTTTAAAAGGATGGCTCTCCATGGAAAATTTTAATTCCACTAAGGTCATTAATTTGTTCAATTGATCATGTTAGATAGATTGTGTTAATATGAACAAATGAAAATGATATTTATTATCATTATTTGTATAAAAAAGAATATAGAAAATGAGAGAAATTATTTACTATTAACGATGAATCAGACTCCACTTGTAAAGATGAATTCATTATTTATTTATTAAAAAATATGATAATATGTTTTTTTAAGTCGATAAATTCTACTTCAAAATAAAATGCAATAAATGAAAATGATATTTATTATCATTATTAGTATAAAAAAGAATAAAGAGATTGAGAGAAATTATTTACTATTAATGATGAATCAGACTCCACTTGTAAAGATGATTTGGCCATACCTTGATTCTTTCAGAATAGCAGGTGTTGGCATTTTCCGCCAAAAAAAAAAAGGATGAATTCATTATTTATTTATTAAAAAAATATGATAATATGTTTTTTTAAATGGATAAATTCTACTTCGAAATAAGATGCAATAGTCTACTGGAAAACCAACAATAGAGAGGGAAAGAAGAGGAACTTTATAGTTAGGAAAACAAATCAAAGGCACCAATAATGATGCATCTGACTAGGTTCTTGATATTTTCGATCAAACTCAATACTTTGCGACATAATAATTTGTTGAAAATGATACATTTGAACGGATGATTATATGAGAGTTCAAAATATTAATGGAAAGTTTACAATCATGGTTTTCCTCCAACATATTAATTTGTTGAAAATTTACATTTCAATGGGTGATAATATCGTTATGGGAGTTAAAAACATTTTAAGGTAGAGTTTACAATAATCATATATGGAGGATCTAAAATCTTTGTAAGATAAAATTACAATGTACATGTTGATATAAAATTTAGAGTTTGAAATTATTTCTCCTATTATTTCTAGTTAAATTGATAGGTGTTTATATCTTAGAATTTGGGGTGGACTAGCATTTATGTTTTTCCTAGATTACCTAAGGATGAGACAAGTGTAATTTCCAGATCAATTTTATGGAAGTCATTCCAAATTCGAAATAAATAATTATAAAATAAAAAAGAATATTAAAAATTATTGGTAGCTTATGCATGGATAACTAGTAGTTGATGCATGGATAACTCTAGCTAATGCATGGATGTGACGGGATTCGTGGCAGACAACCCATTTAACTGGAAGAAGGAAAGTGACAGCATGTAGCTAAGGCATAGACAATGAGTGATTACTACTACGCATGGAGAACAAGTAACATATAACTTATTTGTGGCACTTAACTTGTGGCCTATCGGTGTTCACTAGCCACAAGTTAAGTGGTTGTGCTAGTGTGCGTCTGTGTGAGTGTGAGTGTGTGTGTTTTGAAATTATTTCCCTTAATATATATATATATATATATATATATATATATATATATATATATATATACAGAGAGAGAGAGAGAAATCAAAGTATCATCTTTTAAATACATGTGAGATTATCAATCATTGTAACTTTATTTTATTTTTTTAAGATTTTGGGTCCTCCATATATGATTATTGTAAATTTTCCATTGGATTTTTTTTAACTCTCACAACAACATAATCACCCATTCAAATGTGAATTTTCAACAAATTAAAGTGTTAGGCGAGCCATTATTGTATACTTTTCATTGGAATATTTTGAAATCTCATATTAATAACCACCCATTCAACTGTGTATTTTTTAACAAATTAACATGTTGCAGAAAATTGAGTCCAACCGAAAATACCATGGTAGGATGGATCTTATAAATTTGAAAATGTGATAACGCGCACAAGCATGAGTGAGTGTGTGTGTAAAGTGAGTTCCACTAAAAATACCATGGTAGGTTGGGCCTTATAAATGTGAAAATATATATGTGCGTGTGTATGTCAAAAGTGATTGATAGCTCATAAACAAAACGCTTACTCATGTCAAAGTCTTATGCATATGTCCACCTTGTGATCATGATATTGTCTTGTTAATCGCATGAGTGAGGATTTGTTTCATATTTAAAAGATAGTTATAACTGAAACTTTTGGGGATTCAAAGCCATTGTATGGGATAAATTTGTTTCAAACCATTTGTATGAGAGAAGTTTGCTTACAACATCCCTCTTTTGATGTAGTTATGTGATTGCACATGAAAGCCCCTTCATTATTCCTTGGCATGTATTGGTCCTAGTCTTGAAAGGCCTTCCAATAATATCTGCACGTGTGTAAGGCTAATGCTTTTCTTAATGAAGATGGTGGTGTAATAAGTTGTTTTTGTGCCATTTATTTTTGTGCATCGATGTGATATAAACGATATGCATTTTGTGTAAACCGTGTGGACCTTATAGGATGGTATATCGTAATATATATCTTGCATATAAGATTTATGGCTATGCAATTCCAATTGGGAACTAAAGGCCAAGGCCTTACTATAAAATGTTTTAGTTCATCTAGTCATAATTTTTTTTTTTAAGTTTATTAAAATATATTATAATGTACCCATGATGTAAGTTTAAAGAGTAATTCACATAAAAATACAATTCCTCGTCTAAAGGAGGAGGTTTTGATAAGACAAGTGGCAAAACAACACAAAGATGAGAATGCAATAGACAAATCATTCTCACTTCACCTATTTAAAGGAGGAGGTTATGATATGACAAGTGGCAAAACAATACATGAGAATGCAATAAACAAATCATTCTCACTTCACCTATTCCATTTTGAAGTGATTGAAAGACTTCACCTATTCCATTTTGAAGTGAGAGCATTCTCACTTCACCTATTCCATTTTGAAGTGATTGAAAGACTTCACCTATTCCATTTTGAAGTGAGAGAGAGATACAAAGCGAGAAAAATACCTTGAGGGATGCAATTTTTCTTTTCTATTTTGTTTTTTCCAACTCTGTACAATTAAATTTATATGAAAGATTGATACAGCCAACTCATGAATCCACAAAAATCAAATCTTATTTTTGTGGCCGTGCCGTGAAGATGAATCCAAATTCTGGAATTTCTGGCTCTTTGTTAGCTTATGTTGCCCCACTAAAATCAAATCTTATTTTTTCCAACTCTTTAGAATTAAATTTATATGAAAGATTAATACAGCCTACACATATTTCCATAGATTAAAAGATTTCTCACTTTCACTAATTGATACAGCCAACTCATGTCAACAGGCTTGTGAGTATGAATCTACAAAAATCAAATCATATTTCCATAAATTGAATAATCTTTCTTAGCTTTTGTTGCATGCTAAAAATCAAGTCAATTTTTTTGCCGTGAAGATGACTCCAATTTCTGGCTCTTTGTTAGCTTATGTTGCCCCACTAAAATCAAGTCGATATCTTGCCGTGAAGATGAATCCAATTTCCGGCACTTTCTTTTCGAGTCATTTTCTATTTTCTTCTCCTACGATTTTTCTGCCACAATTTCACAACTTTCTTCTCCTCTGAATATTTCATTGCCATTCGGTTTCTATAAATATACGTACATACATAGAGAAGAACACAATTCTTCTCTTTGAAGGACGTTGAAGCCGACAGTGAAAAATGGATCATAAAATTATTGGTATTTTCTTGACGTTTGTATTGTGTTATGTGATCATGGCTGTTGCAAGTGTTGCAATGCCTTTTCATTACTCAACCGGGAACACTGATGATGACTCTGCTCGATTAACTTCTGTTGAACGTCCTCCTGAAGATTATCTGAATGATCACTCTGCTCGATTAACTTCTGTTGAACGTCCTTCCCATGATTTTGTTGATTATCTGAATGATGACTCTGCTCGATTAACTGTTGTTGTCGAGAGTCCACGTATTCTGCTTCAGGAAGCTGATCGCGATATAAAAGATGTGGAGGCGCTTTTGAGCTTCAGAAATGCCATCCCCTCCGATCCACTTGGAACCCTCTCCGACTGGACGGCTGCCAACTCAGATAACGTGTGCAGCTGGAACGGTATTTCCTGCAGAAATCGCACGAAAAGAGTTGTTGCCATACAACTTTTTAACTCATCATTGCAAGGTATGCTTTCGCCATCTATTGGCAACCTCTCTTTACTGCGCAGTCTCAATCTTTCTTTCAATAATTTGAAAGGAAGAATTCCACCCCAGTTTGGGAGGCTTAAAGCACTCGGCACTCTTGACCTCTCTTATAATTATCTGCTCAATGGTTCTATTCCAAAGTCATTGTGTAATTGCACACACCTCCAGCGGATCGACCTTTCGGGTAACAGTTTGACAGGGAGTATACCAGCAGCACTCGGTCGTCTGGTCAAGTTGCAGGAGCTCGACTTGTCAGGGACTACTCTGAGTGGACATATTCCAACTTCTCTCAGCAACTGCACATCACTCCAAACCCTTTCCCTTTCTTCAAACTCACTAAGTGGAAATATTCCAACTTCTCTCAGCAACTGCACATCACTCGGAGCCCTTTTCGTTGACTCAAACTCAGTATGTGGCCACATCCCTGAAGCCATTACAAGTTTGACCCAATTGGGAGAGTTTGTCTTATCCTCAAACTCGCTGAGTGGTCCAATTCCTTCCGGTTTGGGTTTCATGGAAAGTCTAGAATTTGTTGACTTTTCCCAAAACTTATTAAGTGGTCATCTCCCTCCCACGGTTACTAACTGTACTATGCTAAGGTATTTGATCCTCGATAGTAATAAGCTTACATGGAGCATACCACATAATATAGGTAAATTAAAATTACTTTATCGATTATACCTATATAATAATTTTTTTAAGGGGAATATTCCTAATAGCATTGGTGGTTTAGTTTCACTCACTCAATTAGATTTTTGTACTTTGCATTTTTTCATGATTTGAGGGTTTTAAGCTTGAGCTACAACTATATCTCAGGTGGTATTCCTCAATGGGTGACAAATCTCACTAAGTTGCATGTGTTGGATTTATCCAACAATAAATTTAGTGGAGGAATACCATTACATCTTGAAAGACTTCAAGGATTTGCAATCAATACTACATCAATTGATACAAGTGATACATCAGATGATGAAATAATGATTAACATGAAAGGAAGTGAGTATACTCTGTCATACGTGTTGTCCATAAACACGATATTTGATTTGTCTAGTAATAATCTTACAGGGAGAATACCTACAAGCATAGGGACTCTCAGTAGCTTGCGATTGCTGAATTTATCTGGGAACCAATTGGAAGGGTCAATACCTGCATCTCTTGGTAATATATCTACTTTGGAGTAGATGGACTTGGCCGGAAATAAATTGAGTGGACATATCCCAAAAGAGCTCTCTAGATTATATGGGTTGGAGGTTTTCGATGTTTCATATAATAACCTTTGTGGGCCAATCCCACGAGGAACACAATTTTCCACTTTTGACACTTCTTCATTTCAAAGGAATAAATGCTTGTATGGCTGTCCTTTACATCCATGCAATGAAAAGGAAAGGATAGTGATAGAAGGTGACAATAATAATCACAACAATGATGTCAAAGTGGGATGGCTCAATCATGTTGATGACAAAATGTCATTGATAGCCTTGGGGATCGGAGTAGGGATTGGAATTTGGATAGTAGTTGGCATATTTATTGTTTGGGAGAGAGCAACCCATTGGGTGTTGGCTCTACCTCCTAACAAACCATGACCCTTTTATGGAGTATATCGATTCCCTATGTAATAACCTTAAGAAGGTTCTAGTTTGTAATAAATGCTCAAGAAAATGTTTTGAAAAAAATGGTGCATATTATTCTATGTGATGCCTTTTATTTTATGAGTAATGGTACATATATGTGTATATCCATAAATATTTTGAAGATTGAATAATATCTTTGAAATTATATGTATATGCATATCTATAAATATTTTGAAGATTGAATAATAATTTTGAAATTATATATATATTCATTTTTTATTAAAAATCAAAATAAATTTATTTAAACTTTTTCATTAAATAAATTTAAATAATTTATTTTTAAGTTATTTCAATAATAATTGAGTTACTAAAATCCTAACCAAGATATCATATAATAATATTTAAATTACTAAAATCCTAACCAAGGTATATGTATCATGTATGTGTGTATATTTCATTTCGTCAAACACTTCCAAAGTTTTACTTTGAAGAGCATTTAAATAGATCTATTTTGTTCTTTTAATGGTGAAGTCACTATATTCACATGCAATATGCTTATACTTCGATTGGGACATTCACCCAATCTCCATGTCAAATCCATTGCATAATTTGTTAAAAGATCTCACCGTTATAAAGTGCCATATAGGATTGCTTTGGATGTACATGATCATGGTTCTCAACAAAGCAATGAGCATTAATGGAGATGCTCTATCACTATTGGCATTCGAGGCCTTCATTAAACCTTTTCATAATTTTTTTTTCAAAGATGGGAACATTTTTTTTTCAGCGAAAAAAACCATACTATTGCTATTCAAACATGAATCAAATAGTACAAATGTGCATAAGTCTATAGATAGACTTATCAAAAGATCCAAAAGGACGATATACATTTTCAAAACATAACTTCAAGCACATGAAACCCTACGCAAAACTGTTTTGATATTAACATTGCTCCATGCTTTCAATCAATGAGTCAAAATAGAAAACCGATTAGATGTCATAGATCTGGATCATCCCAGAATCTATCATTGAAGATTCAAAGTGTTCCTCCTAGCATATAACTCCTTCATCTTCGGCATAAGATTCCTTAGATAGAGTGTCCGCCATTGAATTAAACTGCCTATAAATATGATCAAGAGTGACATGTTCAAAGTGCTGCAATAATTCTTTTATCCTTTTGCACCAGTGATATAGGGGTAAGTTGTTCAGATTATAAACTCCCCGAGCCCATTTAATTGTCACTCTGGAGTCACCAAAAATCGCCACATCTGATAAACCAAATTTATAAGCGATAGTAAGGAAACACCAAAGACCAAGAATCTCTGCTTTCATATTAGTGCCATGACCATAGTTCAATTTCAGAGTAAAGTAATGGTCCAAGTTGATGTAGATGACCCCACCAGAAGCACACCTACCACCATCCACATCACCATCAAAATAGATTACAGCTCTTTGATCTGGGGGGCAGAAAGTAGATATCTTTTTAGTTTTCACCTTCTTGCAATCCGAACACTACTCAGAAATCATGCTAATAATACACTTAAGAGTCTAGTCAATACTATCACGTTGATCCTCAAATATGACAAGATTACGAGTCCTCCAAACCACCCACGCAGTCATAGCAGGCAGATAAGGGAGCTCATCAGGAGACCTGTACCATGACAATGAATTCTAAGCAAAGGAGTCCACACCCCAATGACAATTTGTTTTAAAGTGTTGTTGAATAGCCAGCCAGAGTTCCTTCGTGAAAATACAGTCCACAAAGATATGTTCAATGGATTTAGATTTGTGCTAGCATAGAAAGCATATATTCGGCCCTTCCCAGCCTCTAATTACCAATATATCCCAAGTAGGGAGTTTACCCCTCAGTGCCCGCCACATAAAACATTTAATTTTAACAGGGATTTTCCAATTCCATAGTGCCTTGTACCACAAGTTCACAGGAAATAAACAATATTTGCTGATAACAACATGATATGCCAAATTTGTCGTAATAGTGCCATGATTATTATTTTTCAGCCAAATCACCTTATCCTTATCAGCAGAAAGTCTGCACCCAATCACATTTAGTCTCTGAACATAATAACTCCATTCAGCTGCACAATCATCTTCAAACCCCATGGGAACATAAAATATATAAGTATCGTAAATTCAAAGTGCAATAAATTCTAGTACAACGTTATTCCTAATATTGATTTTTTTTTTTTTTTCGGGAACAAGTGCAAACCTTGGGATTTCCCTTTTAATTATCTAATAAATTGCGAATCGTAAATCTATTTTTATTTTGTGAATTGTAAATATATATTTTCTCTTACCAGTTTCAATTTATTAATTACGTCAATTTTCAAAGTGTTTCAATGGATGCGTGAATTTTCAAAGGGCTTGCTTAAGTTCTCGAGCTTTTGGTTTCGAAGTATTTTGCTCATGTGTTTTGCATGTTTCATATTACAATACATCCCAGTTTAGGGTACTATGTGGGTTATAGTGTTTTTCTGTAATTTATGTTTTATATTATAACAATGATTGTAGCCATTTGTTTAGTTTATTTGAAAGGGGTGTAATTCATGAACTCTTTATGTCATTCAATGGACATGTGGGGGTTTTTATAAATAATGAGTATCGGTTTTCATAATTGTTATAGTTAGTTGGCTCAATATTGGTTTCAGCTACTACTAGTTTGCCAAGCTAGGTTAGGGGCACTTAAGGTTGTTTTGTGACATGAAGTGAAATTTTGGTAGTATCAGGCCAAGAGATCAATTTGTCATGTTAATATTGGTCATTATTGTGATAACCCTTCTTCAATATTAATGATATGTTTGATATGTTTGTACAATGGATTTTAGGACTATGTACCAATGGTTTTTTATAACTTTAGTGTAAAGGTTGTGGTGGATGGAAACAAAGTGAACCTTTGCATGTTGGATAGCCAATATTAATGGTAGAATCACAGTTCTTATCCAAGATCTGCTTTGTCTTGAGTCTTTTCTATTTAAAGACATTATATAGTTCATGTTAAATTATATGATATATATATATATATTCTTATTTATGTGTTTTCTTAGGATTAAAGTTCGTAATTAGTCCCTTCATGTTGTGCATATTTAGTTATTGCAAAGAGAAACCATTCTACGTGTTTAGATTTTGGGTCTTCTCTGAAAATTTGGTGGAATGGTTCAAGAGGATTACCATATATTAAGACCTCTGAGCTACATGGGAGTAGATATTTTTATTATGTCTTATTCTCTTATTATCAAGAAAATCTATGAGAATCTAACATTTTTTTATGTCTATCTTGTGCATTTCATAGAACTTCCGGGATTGTTAGGCCCATTTATATTATGTATAGCATTAGATCTTTACCAGTTTCTCTCACTTTGTGTTCACTACTAACTCTAGAAAATGTAGCCTTGGTTTTCTATCACCTTGCAAACCTTAATGCAACTTTATTTGAACCAATATCATTCCTAGATTGAGTGCACAACAATAATATTTATGTTGTTTAGTTTGGTTGGCCAATCATTACTAAATGCCTCCTCCCTTTCTATCCAAGTATTTTTCACACTAGAATTTGTGATTCGTTTTTTTTCTAAAGAGAATATTTTTTGTTTGTTTATTGCCACATATTCATTGTTGAACTTTGGTTGTCATTGATGTCAACTAATGTCAAAGAGGAATTAGTATTCCTATGCCAGTTTGAAGTAGTATATGAAAACCACTTTGAAGAAGTATATGTAAGTAAGTTTGAAGAAATGTATGGATGCCAGTCTAAAGAAGTACATCAAGCATATTGAGTTTGAAGAAGTAAATAAGGAATACATCCAATACATATGGTACATGCGTAGATCTCAAGTCCACCTAGTCATGCTCCTTCAAGGTAAAAGCCAAAGACAGAGGCGTAGAGACAGATCTGAAGTATATCTTGTGATGCGTGAAGTGAAGAAGTTTATCTGATACATAAAGACTGATTTGATGTATGCGAAGTAAGGAAGTCCATCAGATCCACAAAGACAGAGTTACAACACAATCAAGGATGCACGTCATGATGATGATGATCTGAGACAAGTGCAGCAAATAGAAAGGACATATTACAGATGATGCATAGTTTGTCACAGATGATCTAAATGTTGTTGCACTAAGACATAATAAACATATCTCTGAAGTTGCGCAATTCCATTTGATACTGGTGCGCGAAGTCAGAACAACAGGTTATCAGTTGATGTGTAGCATCAATTGAGATTATAGATGCGCAGTAGCAAAATGGAATATTGAACCTTGGCACAGACTGCAAAATTTGATGAAGCAACACACAGTATATGAAGTGCGACAATAGTTGAAGTGATGAGTTGAGTGTGAATTCAAGTGATGTATGCAGCATAGTAACAACAATATTACAGCATATAGAAGGTGCACACAACAGAACGAACAACAAAATATCTGAAGTGTGTGCAAATCAATACAAGAGACCAATATCTTATTCTTGTATATCAGGGCGGCATGACGGGTCAAGGAGCAGGGGGTCGGTGCCTCCTTCCATTTGAGGCTGGTAAATCAGGGAGTTGGTGCTTCCTTTAGGTCAATGCTTGTAAAACCAAGGGGTTGGTGCCTCCTTCCAGTTGGTGTTGGAGAACTTAGGAAGTTGGTGCTTCCTTGAATGTAATATTTATATTATAAGAGATCATTTCATGGTTTTCTCTCGTTTGGGTTTCCATGTAAAATTCTGCGTGCTCTGTGTCTTTGTGCATATGTGGGTGAATGTTTCATTTATGGTGGATGCATAATTAAAGTTCAGATTAATCAGTTAAGTAGTTAAAAATTGTTCATAACTGTGCTAATACCAATTCACCCCCCCACTTAGTATTAAATAGATTCCAACATTCATAATTATGTTTGTTCTATTTGTAATTTTATTCCCTAATATGCAGTCTTTCTATAAAGGAATTATTGATTCAAGGATACAAAATGTTGCATTTCATCAGGGATATGTTGTCCTAGAAAATTTTGTTAGCATCCTTAGAGTAATATTATATCTCAATATTGGAATAAAGCATTGGAGCAATATCTCTATAGATTTGTTTGTGCCCAAGTTTGTATGCTTAAAGGATTGGTTCATGCACATATGAATGATATATCTGTTATGTACTCAAGGTTCAAGCGCAGGGTCCACATTAGTCGAGTTCCATACAATCATCAACTAGGATATTTGTGTAATTGATAAGGTAGGCTTCATTTTCTTTTACTAAAAACCATTGTTAGAATTTTCATGTGTATCAAAAACATTGTGTTATGAGCTCAACCATATTTTCATCATCAATTTATAAACTTGTAAATAACTTGTCATTCTCAAGTTTAATGGGTTGACTTAACTCATATGGTTCAAAACCGCTCTATTTTAGATATTATCGTTCACTCAAAAAGTGTTATTAATGAATTTTAGACATTCTTTACACAGTTTAATGATTGTTAGATTCTCTTCACCAAACAACCTTCAAGGTCCGGGGATTTAGTGATAAAAAATTACATCCTTGAACTATATGTCCAACAAATCTTATATAATTTTTCCTTTAATATGTGCTACATGATTCTACTATCATGTTTCATCCCAAAACTAATTGAAGCTTTCCCTTTGATTTGTTTTTTTTTTGTTTTTCAAAGGAAAACTCCATTGGGAAATCCAAGGGATGATTCCCCACATTCATGGATGGTATCTACAATAAACCCATCGACATAGACTAGTGTGTCTCACCCATGGAGATTTGAATTGAGCACTCGCTGGCACAAAGTTATCTAAATGCTTAAAAACATTGGGGATGGATGAGCTAACACTTTGAACTAAAAATGTTTGGATCATCTCATTTGTAACGTCCACTTCCATCAATCCAGCCAATGGGAGGGGACATTAACCAACTACGGGCTTCTAAATTTTTCTCCATAGCCATGTTATGAATTTCATAACATATAAAATATGTGTGAAGATGCATAATTAAACATACACAGCGGAAAAAAAATATATCCATTCAAACCTAGCATGCATATATCAACACAATTGTCACAGGCATCAGTTAAACACATTGCACATTAGAATAGAAAATAATACTTATCTTTATCCAATGCAGATGCAAGCAACTGGTTGTGTAAGAGTGATTTTCCACCCACCCGTAGGTTTTCTGTCTAGCATATACTCTTTTTTTTAGAGGCCAACCCCAAGTCAGGCTATGAGGCCACCAGGGTGAATGAAAACCTACAGGCTTCTCTCTCTCCGCCCACAACCTGTTTTGCACTCTATGCTTAGCCAAATGCTCATACAGAGCTCCAGAAGGATCTCACTCATCCTTCACAGCCTTGGATCCCATAATACATGCCCCACACAACACCCTTTTGTCCTCAGGAATCCCCTTCACTGATCCACAGTTCTCTTGGGTGATCCATCTTGTCGGGTGCTTCCAGTGTGTGCATAGAAGGAGGCCAATATGGATTATGTTTTTGGAGAACCACCTGTAGCCTCAAATTGTGGCTTCTCAAGCATATATGAGCATCAAAATAAATGGGTAAGGGTTCTTAGCTTGCTCAGCTTCTCTGCTCACCTACATCCATCAATTTTCCCTTCCAAATCTGCAGTCCTCTCTCCAAATTCGATTTTATGGGTTACATAGTCTGGTAATTGGTCATGAACAAAAATGGAGAACTCTGGGTAGTGTAGATATGCATGAAAGAATGCGAGAATGAAAGTTGGCTCCAAGGGATATGAGCTAATGGTGAAAAGACAATTGGCATAGTTTCTGACCATAGAAGAAAGGGTTGCAGACTAACTTCTGGTCGCTGATAGAACTATCACAAAAGTGCAGTCAACTCCATGCTTCAATAACTGCATGAGGTGACTTTTCCCACCAACCCCACACATCCAATCAATGATTTGGGTTCAATAGTCAAAAAGAGGTAATTGGCATAAATAGGATGAGTTCTTGGGTTGACACTTGGTAGCAAAGGATTTAGTCTCCCATAGGCCCACTTTTATCGTCCCCTCTAGTGGAATCATAGCCCCTCTAGTGATCTTTACACAACCATCTTGGACCATTTCATTATTTATGAAACATAGTATTTACATACATTTCGATTTATCATGACAAGCCAATCATACGGTCCAAATAACAATATTTACATCATACATGCCTAAGCATTCACTAGTCGTGCCTTGGCCTTGGGCTCTGCACTAGGGATCCATACTAGCATAATTACATAATTTTGGTTAAATATATTCCAAATCAAAATTGGGGACATTACATCATCCCACCCTCAAGCACTTAAGCAATAGTGGTATTGTTGGTACCTTTCCAACTTCAATCAACCCACGAGGGAAAGCATGTCATTGCAGGATTTTCGCCTGAATGGGGAAGATACCAAGTTTAATTTTTCTTAACCATCCAAGTGAGGCCCAATTGATAAAATATATATCAATTGAAGGATACCAGGTGGACTTTGATCTACTTATGTATGCAAAGGGAAAAAGATCATATAGTATAAACTCTCTAGGTGCAACCACATATTTGACCACTACGTCAAGGTGACCCCGTGACTCCAGCGAAATACCTCATGGAGTGAGGCACAATATGTGATAAAAAGAAACAACAAAAGACCATGTTACAAATATCACATCAAATGCCAATATATCTCAAGAAATCACATTTTAATTTCTACTTACCTTTGGTGAAGTTTGCTTACCATAATAGTTGCCATAGCTCAATCGAATGCCACTTTATCAATATTTGTACGCAAATTCATGTAGGACACCATTGAGTTTGGAAAGATTATAAGAATGAGTGATTTTTGGGCTACAATTTGTTCAAGAGATGGAAGAGAAGGTTATTAGTCCCTGCCGTAGGCAGGAGACTATATGTTTCGGTTGTTTCTATTAATTGTAATCAATATATTGTTTTTCCTAAAGTTAGATTAATGTTAACATAAAATTTGTATTTATAATTAGTTAGAAAAATGAAATTACTATTTTCTAATTGGACAATAACCTTGAATTGACTATTTTTTATCATTGCACAACATTAAAATAAATCAAAAAATAGATAAAAAATAAAACCTTACCTTAAAACTTTACCCGTGAAACTTCAGACTCCAACTTACTTGTCGTACAAGCAATCACCTGTAATTTCTGGGCACTGCAACCTTAGATCAAATGATGCAGTGGTTTGGGTTCCTTATTTGATCTCTTATCGAGGAGACCGTGCATGGACTTATGTCTGCATGCGGTTGAATGCATGTACTCCACCTGTAGGATGAACAATGAATCCACCTATGAACCCTTACCTTAGTTTCATTCCTGTATCTAAACTCTAGTATGTATTGAGCTTACCAGGGTTTGGCCTCGCTAAGTTCCTCATCCTCAAACATGGTTCTTGAGTATACTCTCGGGTGGCTATATGTCGAGATTTGGGTGAGATCTATCCCAACGAGAGGAGGGTCAATATGGATGAGCTATTGTGTCATATCCTTATCAGTGCGTTATTTGAGTGTAATGGGTATCATATCAGTGAGCTGAGAGTTGTAGTTCTTTAACTCTATGGAACTTACTGTTTAAGGCTTGAATTGGAACGAAAGGTTCAAGGTAAAATGAAAAAGGGTTTTGAAGGCTTCTATTCCTGGTTATAAAATCCATCAAAGTGAAGAAAAGAATAAACAGGCCGGTCAGACAGAGGATTTAGGGTTTACGGGAGAAGATCAAGATAAAAAAAGTTAGTATTTTAAACTTCACTGTGTTGCCTTTTATGAGATCAAATGATATATTTTTGATGTTTTCATACATCGATTGCTGGCAGCTGCGGTGTATGCTAAGTTTATACTAATTTGACTAGCAGGATCACTGAAAGAAACACAATCACAAGATAGACAGAGATTTTACCCTGGGAAACCCTCATGGGGTAGAAAACCCAACAAAGCTTTCCTCAATAAGATGATCAACCAAATACAAGATGTAGTCCAAGACTAGAGCTCCTTCTCTACCTCCTATGCAGACCTCTCTCTCACTTGTGCGCTACTTTCTGAGTGATGGAAGAGTGAGATAAGTGAGGAACATCCTCCTCTACTTATACTTGTTTCCTGACTGACTTTTTACCCTATGGGGCCGACCTCTCCTAAGAGAGTCTAATAACCCCTAATAAATTAACTCAGGGCTGACCCCCACATGGTAGATCTAATAACCCTGGTTACCACAATCCATCGGAGGAATAAACATCTCTGGATACATAATAAAGTCACATCGAAGGAATGAAACATCTTCGGAATAATACAAATATAATATTCTTAGAAGTTACAATATTTCAACACTCCCCCTTAACGAGAAGGATATTATAACAACATCTGCAGGAGCAAGGAGTCATCGACTACATGATACATGATACATATATAAATCATTGGAAGCTTTCTCAACATCATCAGTAACTCAAGCAGTTACTAGAACATCTTCAATACTAGAACATCAACATCTTCAGTACTGAGTCTTCATCTTCTGTAGCACTCGAACAACTACAGAAACATCAACATCAACATCTGGATCCTCACGATCATCAGCATCGTCATCGCATGATCATCAGCATCGTCATCACACGATCATCAGCATCGTCATCACACGATCATCAGCATCGTCATCACATGATCATCCACATCGTCATCATACGATCATCAACATCGTCATCACACGATCATTAGCAATGTCATCACACAATCATCATCATCGTCATAGCATACCCTGCAACACACATGATCCATTTAAGACACCTCATCATGTCTAGGGACGATGTAGTCCACTCATCAACTTAGACAAAGTCTAAGGACCACTTCTCGGAGACATACGTCTACGGATCATTTTGGAACTGAAGTCCAAGGATGATACAATCCCCACTCTCGGTGACATATAGTCTGCGGCTCATTTAGGATTGAAGTCCAAGGATGATACAATCCTCACTCTTGGTGACATATAGTCTGCGGCTCATTTTAGGACTGAAGTCCAAGGATGATACAATCCTCACTCTCGATGACATATAGTCTTCATCTCATTTTAGGACTAAAGTCCAAGGATGATACAATCCTCACTCTCGGTGACATATAGTCTGCGGCTCATTTTAGGACTGAATTCCAAGGATGATACAATCCTCATACTGTACACTTAGACAAAGTCTAAGGATCATCGACCTCATCATCGGAACAGACAACCTCATCATCAACCTCATCGTTGGAACAGGTAGCCACATCATCGATACGGTATCCTCATCAATACAGGTATCATTAGTACACATCATCAATACAAGTATCCTCATCAATACAAGTATACATATCATCCATACAAGTATCCTCATCAATACAAATATACATATCATCAATACAAGTATCATCATTAATACATATCCTCATTAATACATATCATCAATACAAGTATCCTCATCAATACAAGTATACATATCATCCATACAAGTATCCTCATCAATACAAGTATACATATCATCCATACAAGTATCCTCATCAATACAAGTATACATATCATCCATACAAGTATCCTCGTCAATACAAGTATACATATCATCCATACAAGTATCCTGATCAATACATACAAGTATCCATATCAATACATATCCTCATCAATACATATCATCAATACAAGTATCCATATCAATATAGGCAATCTCATCATCGATATAGGTATCCTCATTGATACCAGTACCCAAAGATATATTTATCAACCATATCACTCCCCCTTTCGAGGAGGGTCCTTCTGAACTACACCAAGCTTATCTCGGAAATACTCAAACTTTACTCGAGATAGAGGTTTGGTCAGTATATCGGCAACTTGTTCATCAGTGCCTACAAATTCGAGCTTTATAGTTCCTTTCTACACCATATCTCGTATATATAAATATCGGATCTCTATGTGCTTTGACTTATCATGGAACACTGGATTCTCTGTCATCTTGATACAACTCTGGTTGTCACATAGAATCACAGTGGGGTCCATCTCTAAGTCAAACAATCCTGATAATAACTTTCGAAGCCATACTGGTTCGCAAATAGCATAGCAGGCAACTATATATTCTGCTTCAGCTGTGCTGAGAGCCACACTTGACTGCTTTCTGCTAAACCACAAGATCATGGCAGATCCCAGACAATAGCATCCACCTAATGTACTCTACCTGTCTGATACACTTCCTTTCCAATCAGCAGCTGTGTAGCCATACAATCTTTAGGTACCTCATCACATGCTTTGCAACAATTAGGTGAACTCGTCTCGGTTTCACTAAATACTGACTCAGAGTGTTCACCGCAAAGCATATGTCTGGCCTAGTATTTGTCAGATACATTAATGATCCAATAATATGTCTGTATAGAGTCACATCCACTAATTCTGAAGAGTCATCAACTAATAGCTTTAAGTTGGAATCCATGGGAGTGGCCATGGCTTTGCATTCCAACATATCAAATCTTTTCAAGATTCCCACAACATACTTACCTTGGTTGAGAAAGATTCCATTTGGTCCTTGCCATACTTCCAGACCTAGGAAGTAGTGCATTAATCCGAGATCTTTTATCTCAAACTCTAATGAGAGCTTCTTCTTGCACTTGATAATTTGTTTCTCATTTCCAGTCAGAAATAGATCATCCACACATAGCAATAATATGACAGGTTCATCATTCATAACCTTGAGATAAAGATTAGGATTAGCTTTACTCTTGGTAAAGCCCAAGTTTGTCAAGAAACTATCAATTCTTCCATACCAAGCTCTGGGAGCTTGCTTCAACCCATATAAGGACTTCTTCAGTTTGCATACATGGTTTCTTCCATATTCTACCTCAAATCCTTGTGGTTGTTTTATGTACACTTCTTCCTCAATCACACCATTCAGGAAGGCTGTCTTTACATCATCTAGTGTAGATCCCATTTCATCATGGATGCAAGTGCCATGATGGTTCTAATGGAAGTGTACCTTGCAACTGGGGCAAATGTTTCTTCATAGTCAATTCCGTCTTTCTGAGAGAATCCTCTGGCCACAAATCTTGCTTTGTATTTTTCAATGCTACCATCTGCAACATGCTTTATTTTGTATATCTATTTGGAAGATACCACACTTTTGTCTTTTGGCTTGGGAACTATATCCTATACATCATTCTTCATTATTGATTGGTATTCTTATGTCATTGCCTCTACCCATTCTTTCTTATGAACTGCCTCTTCATAACTAGTAGGTTCCTAATCTACAAGATCACACATCAAAGCCATATAGTTGGAGAATGGATTTGGTTTCTTGCTTACTCTAGTGGAGCCATCATGAGCTCTATACTTTTTTGCTCCTAGTATAATATCTCTTGCCCATGTTGGCTTTCTTTTCCTTGAAATGTTTGAAAGGGGGGGATTCTTATGGTTCTATCATATCATGGTCTTCAGGTGTTACATATTCAGAGATGGGTACAGTCTCTGTAATTATGGGAGGTGCATCTTCTTCATATACTTTTTCATACTGGCACTTCCTAGATTTCTTGAGAGCTATATCTTCATCAAATGTCACATCCCTACTAATCTCCATATGGTGGAATCCTGGGATGTATATTCTGAATGCCCTGGATGTTTCAGAATATCCAACAAATATTCCCTTCTTTTCGGAAGGAACTAACTTAGTCCTGTTTTCTTTTGGAATGTGAATGTATACTGGACATCCAAATATCTTTAGGTGACTTACCTCAGGATTCTTCCCCATGAACACTTCTTCTGGAGTCTTGAAATCAAGAGCAGTATGGGATATTCTATTTTGCACATAGACTGTTGTCCTAGCTGCTTTAACCCATAGATACATAGGCAAGTCTTGATCATGTATCATTGTTTTCACAGCTTCCATGACGGTACTATTATTTCTTTCCGCAACACCATTTTGTTGAGGATTGTAGGGAGTGGTTAACTCCCTCTTGATTCCAGCTTCTTTAGAAAGGATTTCAAAATCCTTTGAAGTGTATTCTCCACCATTATCTGTCCTGAGTATTTTGATCTTCTTTTCTGAAAGATTTTCTATCAAGGCTTTGAACTCCTTGAACTTTCCAAAGACTTCATTCTTCCCTTTTAGAAAGTAAATCCAAGTCTTTCTGGAGTAGTCATCAATAAATGTAAGGTATTATTCATATCCACTCAAGGATGTGTAGGGCATTGGTCCACATACATTTGAATGTATTAATTCCAAAATATGCTTGGTCTTTGTTTCACTCTTTGGAAATGGGTTCTTGATATTCTTTCCTTTTGCACACCCCTTGCATGTGCCATCATGATCAATCTTCAAATCTGGTAGTCCTATGACAACCTTACTCACATGAGGTAGTGCTTTGTAGTTAATATGAGCAAGCCTCCCATGCCATAGTTCATTAGGGCTAGTGGCTTCATGAACAAGGGCAGCTTCTGGATGTCCCCTGAGTTTGTATAGACCTCCTTCCTCTTCACCAATCATAATTGCATCCTCAATTGATTTTCCTTTGGACCACATGAGTACTTGTCCATCTATGAATGCAACACTATAACCTTTCTTATGTAGAGCTGAGATAGAAAGTAAGTTCTTCTTCAATCTTGGGACATATAATATCTCTTTCATTTTCAATGGTGTTCCAGAATCAAGCTTGTAGCTTGCTTCACCAATTCCCTTGATGGGATTTGTTAGTCATCTCCTAATGACACCTTTTGTGGAGAGGTCTTCTCTTCCAGTTTTGAAAGAGTTTTCTTTTGTCTAGTCATGTGCTTTGAAGCACCACTATCAATAATCCATGTATCTTCTCCAGGTGTTATAGATCCTGAGAGTGCAGAGAATAGAACATACTCTTATGTATCTTCTTCTTCATTCCTTCTAGATCTTTTCTTGAGGAGGGGCCTTTCTTCTTCTTCTTCTTCTTCTTCTCTTTTAGATCTTTTCTTGTGATGCCTTTCTTCCTCTTCTTCTTCTTCTTCACTTTCATCTTCTGCAAGATGTGCTTGATGTCTTTTATGGTGAATATTTTTCTTCTTCCTTGAGGGACAAAATCTAGCAATGTGTCCTTCTTTATGACAATTGAAACATTGGAAAGAAGAATATTTTCTTCTTCCTTTCTTCTGAAATCTTTGTGGAGATTGAGACTCCTTGTGACTATCCTTCTTGAAGTAAGATTGATTCCTCCTTCTCTTGGTGTGTGTAGCCAAGGCTTGGTCATCTTCTTTGAGCAGGGCTTCTATGTTAGAAACCCTAGCTTCTTCTTGGATGCAATCTTCCCATACCACATCAAACTTCATGCTTTCTTTTCTGGCACACATGGTTTGGATAAATGACTCCCATAGTCTAGTGAGACCATTTAGAGCAGTCATGATTAGTTCATCTTCACCAAGGGTATCTCCAATAGCATCTAGTTGTTCTTTGAGCTGGGAGATCCTTGAGAAATAGTCTTGAACAGATTCTCCTTTGTTCATCTTTGTGCTCTTCAATTGAGCTCTCAGATTCATCTTCCTATTGATGTTCTTTCCCTCATACATTCTGGAAAGGGCATCATACATTTCCTTTGGAGTCTTCTTGGATGCCACTTGGGGAATCAAGTGGTCTTAAATAGAATCAGCAATGATTCTCTTTGCCCTAATCAAATCCTTCCTATACTTCTCTTTGGCTTCATCTTCTCCAGGTTCTGCAATCTCATCCTTGATATACTGGGCAAGGTCATTCTCTTCAAGAATGAGGCCAATTTTGTATTTCCATGCCCAAAAATTTTCTATATCCTTTAGCTTGTATTCAAGCTTAGTGCTTGGAGCCATCTTCTCTAGGGGTCAAAAGAGATTGAATTTTCTCAAGAGATAGAATAACACTTAGCAGGAGACGTGCTTGATTGAATTGGAAGATCTGGTGTGTTCTGCTTCTGGAAAATTCAACTTTTCACCTTCCGTATCTGCAACAGAATTTCTGGTTTTCTGGTCTTCTCTTTTCTGGATTTCTGGTGCACAGGTTTGCAGCTTTTCTGGTTTTCTGGTGCACAGGTGCGCAGCTTTTCTAGTTCTCTGGTTTTCTGGTTTTTTGCACTTTTGGTCAAACTAGGGTTTGAATTTCCTAGAGTTCTACCCAACCAAAAACCTCGATCCAGGGCTCAAAACTTCGATTTTGAGGAGGGCTATTCAGTCATGCAATCAGAATCCAAAAATACCAACTTTTGCAGAAACCCTAATTTTCACCGAAGGAGGAGGGAGAGATATTTTCACCTTGTGAAAGATGTCCTATTCAGGCTAGCTCTGATACCATGTTAAGTTTAAACTAATTTGACTAGCAAGTTCACTGAAAGAAACACAATCACAAGATAGATAGAGATTTTACCCTGGGAAACCCTCATGGAGTAGAAAACCCAGCAAAGCTTTCCTCAATAAGATGATCAACCAAATACAAGATGTAGTCCAAGACTAGAGATCCTTCTCTACCTCCTATGCAGACCTCTCTCTCACTTGTGCACTAATTTCCGAGTGATGGAAGAGTGAGATAAGTGAGGAACATCCTCCTCTACTTATACTTGTTTCCCGACTGAATTTTTACCCTATGGGGCCGACCTCTCCTAAGAGAGTCTAATAACCCCTAATAAATTAACTCAGGGCCGACCCCCAAATGGTAGATCTAATAACCCTGGTTACCATAATCCATCGGAGGAATAAACATCTCTGGATACATAATAAAGTCACATCGGAGGAATGAAACATCTCCAGAATAATACAAATATAATATTCTTAGAAATTACAATATTTCAATAGTGTATAGATTGTTTTATCAGTAATGTTGGAGATGAAAGCAAAATGGGTGCAGGTATATTGGTTGTTGTTGTGTATATGATTTAACAACCTAAGAAGTTGCCTTGCCTTGAGTACACTGTGATTTGATAGCAATAGTGTAGCAGCCACCATTTCTAAACAGCAACAAGAGGCACACTCTTTAATCCTGTAGCAGTCAAACAACACTTGTTTTGGCATATTCCTCTAGCATCCTCCATTCATAACGAAAACAAAGTTTTTATAATGGAACAATCAAGAAGGTAATGCTTGTAACTCTCCCATATAAGATAAATTATAATTAGTTATAATATGGCAGTATGATTGAATTAATTTCGTCTTGCTTGTGACATATAACAATTCTGAAGTCTCCAGTTTAATGGGTTGATTACTTCATATAATGTTGTGTAGAATTCAAAAAGGCAGTGCTGAAACTGTACAAGGATGTCAGTGGAGTAACTCATCAATCATTTCAATTCATACAGTTTTCAAGATTTTGAGATTCTTTTCATTTGGTGCAATCAAAATGTAATAGAGTAGTTTTACAATTTTTATTTATTTTTAATGTATAAAGCAGTGTTGTCTGGATTCTTATTGCTTTACAATTTCAATTCATACAGTTTTCAAGATTTTGAGATTCTTTTCCTTTGGTGCAATCAAATTGTAATAGAGTAGTTTTACAATTTTTATTTATTTTTAATGTATAAAGCAGTGCTCTCTGGATTCTTATTGCTTTACAATTTCAATTCATACAGTTTTCAAGATTTTGAGATTCTTTTCCTTTAGTGCAATCAAATTGTAATAGAGTAGTTTTACAATTTTTATTTGTTTTTAATGTATAAAGCAGTGCTGTCTGGATTCTTATTGCTTTACAATTTTTTCCATGTATAAATTAGTGCTATTTGCTGGCACACTAATCTATGTCTACTGGCACACTAATGGTTAGGTTCGTCCTTGGGGGCACACATCTTTGAGTAAATAATGTATATTTAAGCGAGATTAACTAGATCAATGTTAATATGATCCAATGTTTGGTTATGGGAGATCATGGAAACCTGTTTAAAATGATTAATTTGCTTTTGGTTTTAATATTGATATTCTGTTAAATGTACAAATGTAAATGTTGCAATTATATTTATTGATTTTTTTTAATTATATTTTTATGCACAATGAAATCAAAAGGTGTTTTAATAATTATAATTTTCAATTATAAATTTATATTTAGTGATATTTTAACTATTATTTAATTAGTAATGATTTTGTAGTTGATATATGAAATTTATAGTAATTTATTTATTTAGTAATTATTTTATATTTTGATATATAAAATTTAGTTTAATTTATTTATCTAAAAAAAAGTAATGAAAAATTAGTCACAACCTCATTTTTCTAGTTATTATAAGGTTATTATTGAGTATTTTTTCTTAAAATGTTTCTATTTTATTTATAGAAATAATATATTTAAAATGAAATTTTCTATTCATAAAATATTAATAATTCATTCTCAATCTTAATTGTGTTCTAATATCAATTTTGATTTTGAAACTTAAATAGTGATTTTGAAATCCAAAAAAATATATAACTTTGAAAGAAATTTAGGAATCTTCCACTCGATAATAAATAATCGTCTCAATCACAATCATAGTGTTATGCTCAAAAACCACTCTATATATGGTGATGTGGGATTGGGATAAAAGGAAATGACGTCTCTAAGTATAAAGTTAGAACACATTCAGCAAATCTAAAAATAATTCTCTATTTACCTTTAAAATTAAAAACAATAATCTCTACACTATTTTCCTTGAATGTCTCTCATTGAATATGAATCCATAAGAAGTGGCTTCCCTTCTAATAAAATATTCTTAACATGTCTTCATTTAGAAAAGAAAATATAAAAAATAGAAACGGGAGTTCCATAAAAAGGCATACAAGAGAACATAACCATATGCCCTGAATGACATTAAAAATCAGTTTCCTTATCATCATCAATGAAACAAAAAAAAAATCCTTTATAAATTAAAAAATATCATCTTCTTACATTTATTAAGATTAATTACCAAAATAATGCAAACTCCAAATACCTATATCATATACTTTATACAAATTCATTAAATATAAACAAGATCTTACTAACTTAAATTTGTAAACCTAGTTTTTTCAATAACATTTCAAGCCATGACCAAACATACAAGATAACTAATTATTAGTCCTTCGAGGAGACTATATGTTCAAGTTGTTTCTATTAATTGCAATCAATATATTGTTTTTTCTAAAGTTAGATTAATGTTAACATAAAATTTGTATTTATAATTAGTTAGAAAAAAAGAAATTACTATTTTCTAATTGGACAATCACCTTGAATTGACTATTTTTTATCATTACACAACATTAAAATAAATAAATAAATAGGTAAAAATAAAACTTTACCTTTGAAACTTCACGCTTCAACTTACTTGTCGTGCAAGTAATCACCTGCAATTTTTGTGCACTGCAACTTCAGATCAAATGATGCAGTGGTTTGGGTGCCTTATTTGCCCTCTTATCGAGGCCGCCCCCACCTTCTCTCCAGTTGACAACATTCTCCGCATTGTTTTATGTGTGCATGGATTTATGTCTGCATGCAGTTGAATGCATGTCCTCCACTTGTAGGATGAACAACGGATCCACCTATGGACCCTTACCTTAGTCTCATTCCTATATCTAAGTTGTAGTCTGTATTGGGCTTACCAGGGTTTGGCCTCGTTAAGTCCCTCATCCTCAAACATGGTGCTTGCGTATACTCACGGGTGGCTATATGTCGATATTTGGGTGAGATCCATCCCAACGAGAGGAGGGTCAATATGCACGAGCTATTGCCTCATATCCTTATCAGTGCATTATGTGAGTGTAATGGGTATCATATCAGTGAGATGAGAGTTGTAGTTGGAGACGTCTACCTCTTCTACCATTGTCAGTTCTGTTTCATCACCAGGGATCTGCTGTCTATGGGCAGTTAATAAAGTAAAATGGAGGGAAGAAACAATGGTCCTCCATAAAGCCCAAATTCTCTCTAGTTACTTGAGCACTCCTCTTATTGTAGGAAAGTAGCTCAAATTGGATCATCATTCTAAGAAGAAAGAGGCATGTGTCTTAAGACTTTATGTCTTTGGATCATTGGTTAGAATCTAAAATTAATTTTATTATAGCACCCATGTTCCAGTGCTTCAATTCGGATAGAACCCGATTTGTTGCTTGGAAAGGCAAGCTTGCACTCCCAGAAATTTGATCAGTTGATTGAACGAATATCTCCACAGTACGGTCGTTGTTCAATTTGCGTATCTGTAACCATCAAAGTCAGTCTGTTGAGATGTCCTCATCCTCTGATGCCGTATAATGAATAGAAATGGAGTTCATATGCTATCTCTCATTCAAGCGCCAGTGATTCAAGCATGTGGTCCATTGATCCTCCTTCAGCCATGATATTAAAAGATGGTGGCTCCTCTTCAAGTTCAGTCCTTTTCTTAGGATGGGATATATTTGTGAGTACTCATTACGGATAATGATATGGGTTACCTTACATATATCTAGTCATAGTGTTCTTAATATATGCAAATGGAATCCCAATACCATTGATTTTATTAGGTTTTAATGCTTACAGATTATACAAGATTGAACTGTACAGGTGTTATATTGCTCACCAGCTTAGCTTGAATAGGGATGGTACTATGATTCTATAGTAGTACCTTATACGGAATGATTGAACACCAATGATCTGATTATGGATAAGCTTAAGACTGGTGATCTGTTGTTTATGAAAATTTAGTTGGTAAATCTCAATATTGTGGACTAGAAATTATGATAAAAACTAATTTATTAGTATTTAGTTTATTTTTAACTCTGTATTTTATTTCTGGAAGTAAGCATATTCCTCCTTTCCTTCTACAACGATTTATAATACTATCTTTGCTCTACAGGATGTTCTGGTAACTAGGGTTATAACTGAGGGTTTGAAATCTCATGACACACTCATTTCAAAGGTCATAATGCAAAATCCCATATGTGTCATAGTCCTCGGTCGCGGAATCCCTCAAGAATATGATAAGGGTCGGTGCTTTATTTTGAGTTTCTTTTACGGGGTTCTGATTAACATTTTGTGGATTCTTGATTTATGGTTATTTTGAGTTATGGAAATAATATAGTAAGTTATATATGAAGACTCTCTAGACCTTTAGAAAAAGCTATAACTTATGACACCTTTTAGTGAGAACCAAATCCTTCATCTTTGCATTAGGAGTCTACTTTATTTGTTTGATGGGTAATCAGACTCATGAATAAAACGAAAGAAATTTTGTAAACATCTTTGTAAGTTAGAGGGACAGATCTCTCAACTGGAATTGACATGATAGGTCAAAGATCATATATCTATATCAAACACTAGAGTACATGATCCATGCCTTCACTTTGCCTATTCCTGCTGAAAATTACGTTAAGATAAAGTTCAATATCATCAAGACCCAAAATAAATTTTACCTGTAACAACTTTGGTTTCTATTGCAAATGTTTTCATTTTGAAGGACATAGTACCCTGATTTCTAGACTATTGACATTTCAAATATACATCGAGTTCAAATTGAATTTTAGCAACAACATTTTTGGTTCAGTGTTTTGTCCCTTTGTAGTTGAAGTTTCTTATAAAATGGGATTGTTTGTGGGAAGTTGCATTAATTTGTTATCATTAACCTATCATTTTGTTAACAATAACATTGCTTTTTTGCTTTTTAAATAGATTGATATTGGTTTATATTTAATATTGATGTTTGTTTTTATACAATAAGGCATGGACTAAGCTGCACGTAGCTCTTGTTCAAATTAGGTAACAATTAAAGGCAGCACATAATAGGCATAAGACTTATGTAGATACTCATAGAGCTTACCAAAGTTGTAAAGTTGAAGATGGAGTTTTCATTTGTATAAGAACTAATGATAGTACTATTTTGTTTGGAAAGGGGAAAAAATTCAATGCGATTTATAGGGCCATTTGAAATTCTAGAAAAAAATGGATCAAATGTGTATCGCCTTACACAATTATCCCATTTTCATAAAACTCGTGATGTTTTTAATGTATCTATATTATGGAATTATTTATCTAACAAATATCATCAACTAAATTGGAATATTTTTCATGTTTTGTACGAGGGAACCATCTTGGTTGAACCATTACACAAGTTGGATCGTAGGGTATGAAAACTCAGACATCGCTTGGTGAACTAGGTGAAGGTCTAGTGGGACAAGTATAATGCATGATCTACTACCTGGAAGGAATAAGAGAACATGCTTCGGGATTATCCCCCAAAACAATTATTGTAACTCTAGGATGAAATTCCCAAAGGATGGGTGTATGTAACACCCCATATTTTGACTTCAACAACTAAACTACACTATGACCTATTTTGCATTTCTTTGATTATTATCGATTGAACTCATCTAAGTTGGTAGAACTATATTTTATAAACATATGGTCCTACCTATATGTGGAAGTTTTGTATAAGTTTATTGTTTATGTTACTAATGTTGACAATTGTATGATTTACTTCTAGCATGCAAATTTAAATGAAAAATTGTGACACATGGATACCAATTTCAATTATAAATGAATGAATAAATAAGTGCCATGTTCATGATAAATTAACTAGCCTTTTTACATTATTTATGGATTAGTAACTTGGTAATCACATAAAAACACTTATATGATTATGTATGATCTTATGTTTTGGTAAACTAACCTAAAGGTTAAATGGGTTAAATGAGTCAACTGGTAGCCATATAATTGTAGTACTAAAATGATAGAAATGTTGTTGACATCAAAAGAGAAGTGGCATTCTATGAAGCATTAGTATTAGATTTAATCATTGGTTCAATACATTGCAATGATATGTGGGTAAGTACAGGTTTTAACAGTTGCCCAGACTGGTCATTCCATGATGTATCTCTAACAACAACACCAACCACCATCCAATATGGTCAATAATAGAGTGTTGACCTTAGATTCATTATTAGGGGTGGAACCCACTGTTTATTCTCTGAAATCTAGATTTGTGGAGGGTCATATTAAGCCACGCTCCCTAAGATGTGTGATGATGTCTGATGGCTTCCTATTGGGGAAGTTAGGTTGATATAGTTGACACTTCTATTTATGGTAATATATGGAGTTACGTCAATATAGTTGATGTTCCATCATATTACAATAGAGGAAAGGATAGGATGAGGAAGATAGAAGTAGGTTAGGGAGGAAGGATGATTTAGAGTAGTTTCTTCTATGTTTAAAACACTTGCTTGATTAATTTATGATCATTTTGGTCTAATGTCCAATTCATATTGTATTATTGTGAGTTAGTTAGTAAGATTATTGAATGTCATGTTTATTTGATTTATTATCTTGCATGGTCGGTTGTGAGCATATAGGAATATGCGTTATAGGTAGTGAGTATTATTATTAGTACATACGTAATCAATGTGTCTGCTATTTACACATACATACCCTTCACACTTACACAGTCTAGTGTTGTTCTAAAATATATTAGTTATTAAAGCAATATTATTAATTAATAGTTTGATGCATTATGGCTATATAAAAGGTTACATTTGTATGCTTGTAATTTAACTCTCATTTGGATTGATTTGCCTTTAATTTTTGAATTATGTTACATTTTATTATTGGATGATATTGCATTTCATTTAGGATTTAATTTTGCTTCATTAGAAGACTAAATTCATAAATCTTACCAATGATTTGATTTTATGTAACTGGTATAAAATCAACATTGTTAATGGTGGGTAGGTGAGAATATTATGTTATTATTAAGGGACCTTCCTAGGAAAAGATGCACCCTCTTTTCTCCCAAGACTGGGAAGGTGGTGTGGAAAAGGCATAAGATAAACTTTAGAGAGGGATTAGGGGTTCAATTTTTTATAAGCTTGAAAATATTTTGGAAAGGAAACATTAAGGGGGTTAGATTGACCTATGAACTTAGAGCTTTGGACTGAGAACTGTTATTGGATGTTTGATGTTGATTGTTCGATGCACAAGAACGGAGGGAAACCCACATGTTTTCTAGATCTAGAAAACTAGATAAGTTGTCACATACTTAGAATCCTCTCAACACAATCTAGTCCATGAGGTACTCGATTTCACATGTAAAATTGTCATTCGTATATCAAATTCTTTTTTCTTGGAATTGTTATAGAATTTTAATAGCGAAATTAAACCATGGAAACCTAATTAATTAAATGGAAATTCCACAACATACATGCAATTCTACCATCGATTATTTCATAATTAAGCTATTGAAATCCTTGTCCACATTATTGCACACAAACATTTCCATAAACTATAGTAAATTAAACAAGTACATAACATGAAATATCACCCATTACAATCATACACAATCAAGGAACTTATCTTTTAAAGAGAAATATTCCTACAATTGGTTGTAGTGAAGGATGTTCCTCCCAAATATAGGAACTCTATAACATTAGGTATTTCTATGACAGAGGGCACCCCTAGGATGGGGCTGTCAATCAACAAGGGTGAAGCTCTCAAATCCTTATACTCAACCGAAACTCACGCAACCCTTTATAATTGAAACCCCCTCTACAAATACCTTAATCCACCAACACTCTTCCCCCATCAGCTTGCACATCACAAGGAATGGGACCCCTTCTCTGATTTCAGTCTCTTCGGGCATCCTAATTACCTTCTACTGCTCTAGCATAGGCCTACCAAGGAATATTTGTGCTAGGACTATAGGGATATCAACCATAGGCTAGGTTCCTCTCACAAGGGCACCACACCCATCAGCATCATTTTCCCAGGGTAATTGGTATGAGGTGGTATGGTAGCTTTGGTTTCCCTCTCTCATGTAACGGCATCCAAAATGATGAAAATGATGGCTAGAATGATGCTCTCAACTCAATTCCTAACATTATATATGTATGATTATAAATTTTCATGTAGCACTCATAAGGAGATCACTTTTTCCTTCTAATCTCAACTTAGGCTAACTAATATGCAAGGGATAATAACTTATCTTTAATAAACATGGGTTTAAGGACCTTAAGATAAAATCACTATCTAAGGTTTTTAAGTAGGGATGATGACTTAATTTAATAGGTCACTAGGGTCACCTCCCCCCTTAGTCCCCCTTTACTTTACCTACTTGTGGAATCATAGCCCTCCATCTCTTCTTTGTCCTTCTTCATCTGCAGCTGTCAAAGATATATATTAAATATCAATGCGCATATTTACAATGCATTCAATCATCCTAGACCATTTGTGTTCGACTTCTAGCCTTTGCATATTTACACAAATATTTGCATAATGAATTTAAAAATAGGGTGTTACATAAGCTACCAGTTGGATGTGAGGTTTAATCTCAGTTTGGGCTACACTTGACTATTTAATAGGGCCGCTAAAGAATTGGACTAAAGTTGGACTACTAAATCAAATAGTTTCAAAGGCAATTTCCTATTGCTTTCACATTTCTTGATTAAGTTGTGTTATTTACTTTGCAAAAATTATTTTAATTGATTATACTCTATATAATTCTAGTTTAAGATAAACTAGATTAAACAATAATTAAACTATTAAAATTGTACTTGGAAATTGTGCTTAAAAAATAAAATTTTACATTTAGAAATTACAAGGATGCTTAGACAAGAAAAATTATATAGATAACTGATATTAATGACACTCAATAATATGAGGTTGTTACATTAAAACTACAATTAGAAAAATTTAAATTTGTCCTTGGTTTAAGACGTAGTTCAAATCTAAGTTCCAGGGCCATACAAAATTGCTCTAATTAAGAAGGTTTTTGGGAGGTTCATATCATGAAAATTGTTGTTCTATTATTTTTTTCATTTCCTATTATTATTTTGTTTCGATGGATATTAGTTACACACTGATTGAATCAAATTACTTTTGCAGAAATTTTAACTAGATAATTGATTTGATGTGATTATTGCATGGTTATCGAAATTTTTTAATGGCATGAGGAAAAAGTCCATAAAATTTTACCTTTTTAAAAGGATGGCTTTCCATGAACAATTTTAATTCCACTAAGATCATTAATTTGTTCAATTGATTGTGCTAGATAGATGTCAATATGGACAAATGAAAATGATATTTATTATCATTATTCGTATAAAAAAGAATATGTAGAGAGAGTTATTTATTATTAACGATGATTCAGACTCCACTTGTAAAGATGAATTCATTATTTATTTATTAAAAAAATATGATAATATATTTTCTAAAGTGGATGAATTCTACTTCAAAATAAGATACAATAGTCTAGAAAACCAACATAGGTCTCAAAATATAGAGAGGGAGAGAAGAGGAACTTTATAGTTAGGAAAACAAATCAAAGGCACTAATAATGATGCATTTGACTAGTTTCTTATATCATTAAAACCGTTGAAAAAGAAAATAGGGTCTTGTATTATATTTGTAATCACCTTTATAAATTTTCGACTCCTTGATGTAAGGGCCTAGATTTGGCTATGATAGTGAAAAAAACACCATCACATTTTCACATTTATAAGGCCAAACTTACCTAGATATTTTCGATCAAACTCAATACCTTGCAACATAATAATTTGCTGAAAATGATACATTTGAACGGATGATTATATGAGAGTTCAAAAGATTAATGGAAAGTTTACAATCATGGTTTTCCTACATCATAATAATTTGTTGAAAATTTACAGTTCAATGAGTGATAATATCGTTATGGGAGTTTAAAACATTCCAATGGAGAGTTTACAATAATCATATATGAAGGATCCAAAATCTTTGTAAAATAAAATTACAATGGACATGTTGATTTAAAATTTAGGGTTTGAAATTATTTTTCCTATTATTTCTAGTTACATAGATAGGTGTTTATATCTTAGAATTTCGGGTGGACTAGCATCTATGTTTTTCCTAGATTGCCTGAGGATGAGACAAGTGTACTTTCCAGATCAATTTTATGGAAGTCATTCCAAATTCGAAATAAAAATTTATAAAATAAAAAATAATATTAAAAATTATTGGTAGTTTATGCATGGATAACTAGTAGTTGATGCATGGATAACTCTAGCTAATGCATGGATGTGACCGGATTCGTGGCAGACAACCCATTTAAATAGAAGAAGGAAAGTGATAGCATGTAGCTAAGGCATAGACAATGAGTGATTACAACTACACATGGAGAACAAGTAACATATAACTTATTTGTGGCACTTAACTTGTGGCCTATCAGTATTCACCAGCCACAAGTTAAGTGGTTGTGCTAGTGTGCGTCTATGTGAGTGTGAGTGTGTGTGTTTTGATATTATTTCCCCTAATATATATATATATATATATATATATATATAGAGAGAGAGAGAGAGAGAGAGAGAGAGAGAGAGAGAGATCATCTTTTAAATACATGTGAGATTATCAATCATTGTAACTTTATTTTATTTTTTTAACATTTTGGGTCCTCCATATATGATTATTGTAAATTTTCCATTGGCTTGTTTTTAACTCTCACAACAAGATAATCACCCATTCAAATGTGAATTTTCAACAAATTAAAGTGTTAGGCAAGCCATTATTGTATACTTTTCATTGGAATATTTTGAAATCTCATAATAATAACCACCCATTCAACTGTGTATTTTTTAACAAATTAACATGTTGCAGAAAATTGAGCAACTGAAAATACCATGGTAGGATGGATCTTATAAATGTGAAGATGTGATAACGCACACAAGCATGAGTGAGTGTGTAAAGTGAGTTCCACTAAAAATACCATGGTAGGTTGGGCTTTATAAATGTGAAAATATGTATGTGGGTGTGTCAAAAGTGATTGATAGCTCATAAACAAAACGCCTACTCATGCCAAAGTCTTATGCATATGTCCACCTTGTGATCATGATATTGTCTTGTTAATCGCATGAGTGAGGATTTGTTTCATATTTAAAAGATAGTTATAATTGAAACTTTTGGGGATTCAAAGCCATTGTATGGGATAAATTTGTTTCAAATCATTTGTATGAGAGAAGCTTGCTTACAGCATCCCTCTTTTCATGTAGTTATGTGATTGCACATGAAAGCCCCTTCATTATTCTTTGGAATGTATTGGTCCTGTTAAATTTTGAGCATTAATTCACAATACTCTAGGATCTTTGCTGAGAGAATAACATATACAGTATATCAATGCATGACAATCACAATATGACAAGCATCACAAGAATCAAAAGCATGAGAGACAAGAGACACAGAGTTTCCGTGGGGAAAACCCTAAGGTGAAAAACCCCACAACTTCCTCAGAGATAGAGAGAGCAATGGCTCAACCAAAATACAACCAAATAACATTGAGATAGTCTCCTAGCAGATGATCTTCCTCTTCCTCACTAGAGCGCCACTTCTGAGAGAGAGAGTGAGTTACTTTTCCGAGTGAGTAAAATAGAGATCTCCTATCTCTATTTATACTCACCTTTTTGCCCAGTGACCTAATGGGGCCGACTTGTCTAGTTAGATACATCCACATTATATTATATATAATTCCGGGCCGACCCCACATGGTGGTCTAATAACCCATCGGCAAGTACACCCACTTGCGACACTTGTCAATCCACATGACGACACTTCCTTATAGAGGAATAACACATCTCTTATAAGGATACAATAAATATATATAAAATACACAGATGAAATACATTCCGAAGTTACATATACATCAACACTCCCTCTTAACTAGGAAGTTATTTCTCGACACAGATCTACTAGACAAGTCTTCTTCTCTGGATCATCATCATCAATGCATCGTCATCATCATCGTCACTGCTGCTTCTATCTCAACCAATCTCTGACTCTACTCGTCATATGAAGTTCTACAGAGCCAGTCCTTTTTCATACTGGATGTAGGCCCACCACCTGCAGGTCTTCATCATCACTGGCCATACTGTGGAATTCTCAGGACTTATTACGTGTGTCACAAAACCTTGAAAGAGCATCCCAGGCTGTTACAAGCACACGGATCTACCTATAGGATCTCCCAGGGCACAAATTACATGTGACCTCACCACAAAACCTCGCAAGAGCATCCCAAGACTAATTACGAGCATAAAGCTCAACCTATTGGATCTCCCAGGGCACAAATTACATGTGGTCATGGCAAAACCTCGAAAGAGCATCCCAGGACTGATTACGAGCACACAGCTCAACCTATCGGATCTCCCAGGGTACAAATTACATGCCATAGGACAAAACCTCAAAAGAGCATCTGCCAGATATCCCAGGGCACAAATTACATGCCATAGGAAAAACCTCGAAAGACTATCTGCAGATCTCCCAGGGCACAAATTATATGTCCTCCCAAGCAAAACCTTGAAAGAGCATTTGCCAGATGTCCCAGGGCACCGAATTACATGCCATAGGAAAAACCTCGAAAGACCATCTGCAAATCTCCCAGGGCACAAATTACATGCTTATCTGCACAACCTGTTCCACGGCCACAGAGTATCAACCTGATACTCACCATACATCATCCTGATGTACACATGATCACCCTGATCATCATCACTGCAACATCCTGCTGCATATCATCTGGAGAATCTCGTCATCCACGATCATCCTGATCATACAATGCATCCATCTGATGCATACCATGTATCTACCTGATACATATCATCATACACAGTGTATCCACCTGATACATAGATACATGATCCACACAATGTATCCATCAACATACATGATCTACCTGATCATACCTGATCATACCTAATACATATCAATATACATGATCTACTTGATCATATAATGTATCCACCTGATTCATATACAGATACATGGTCCAAGCATCCAACATGATGCATATACACAATACATACAAATGATCCATCCGATCATATCCAACATCCAACATGATGCGTACATACATACAAATGATCCAACTGATCATATCCAACATCCAACATGATGCGTACATACATACAAATGATCCAACTGATCATATCCAGCATCCAACATGATGCATACATACATACATAAAAATGATCCAACCGATCATATCCAGCATCCAACATGATGCATACATACATATACAAAAATGATCCAACTGATCATATACAGCAGAAACCAGAACATCATCCTGATGCTCATCATCCAGCACTTACATCCATAGCCATGTGAAGGATCTTCCTTCCAACATGCTTGGAATGGCTTCAGCAAATGTGTCCATCACTTCTTCCTTGAAGTGTCCTCGATCTGAAGAACGCCAAGCCTCTCTCTGAAGTACTCAAACTTCACCCTGGCTAGTGGCTTCGTCAGCACATCTGCAATCTGCTCGTTCGTCGCAACATACATGAGCTTCACAGCTCCTCTCTGCACCATATCCCTGATATAGTGATATTTTATCTCTATGTGTTTCGACCTGTCATGAAACACTGGATTCTCGGACAGCTTCACACAACTCTGGTTATCACAGAAGATACCAGTAGCATCCAATGGGAGATCAAATAACTCATACAGTAGCTTCCGTAGCCATACTGCCTCACAGCTAGCTGAACAGGATGCAACATACTCTGCCTCAGCTGTACTCAGTGCTACGCAGGACTGCTTCCTGCTAAACCAAGAGATCACACCTGATCCCATACTAAAGCAGCACCCAAATGTGCTCTTCCTATCTGCAGCACTGCCAGCCCAATCTGAATCAACATAACCCTACAGGTTAAACTTTTGATTCGCTTCATACTTGAGCCCATAATCCACTGTACCCTTCAGGTACCTCAGAACATGCTTTACAGCAATCAGGTGAACATTCCTCGGATCTGTCAGGAACTGACTCAATGTGTTCACAGCAAAGCAAATGTCTGGTCTCGTGTTCGTCAGGTACATCAAGGACCCAATCATTTGATGATACATAGAGACATCAACTGGCTCAGATGAAGCATCACATAGAAGCTTCAGATTCGATGCCATAGGTGTGGCCATGGCCTTGCAATCCATCATCCCAAATCTCTTTAGGATATCTACTGTGTACTTCCCTTGACCAAGGAAGATCCCACCTGCACTCTGCGACACCTCCATACCTAGGAAATAGTGCATCATTCCCAAATCTTTCATATCGAATTCAACAGCAAGCTTCCTCTTAGTATCTGCAATCAGTCTATCATCTCCTGTTACAAATAGGTCATCCACATACAGGAGTAGAATCACAGGATTCCCTTCCTCAACCTTGTAGTAAAGGTTGGAATCCGCTTTACTCTTGGTAAAGCCCAAACAAGATAGGAAACTGTCCATCCTACCATACCAGGTTCTAGGAGCTTGCTTCAAGCCATACAAGGCTTTCTTCAATCTGCACACATATGACTCCCTGTCATGTATTTCAAAACCGAGTGGATGTTCCACATATACTTCCTCTTCCACTACACCATTCAAGAAAGCAGTCTTGACATCCATCTGGTGTATTTTCCATTTCATAGCTGCAGCCAGGGCAAGTACTGTTCTGATGGAAATATACCTGGCTACAGGTGCAAAAGTTTCTTCATAATCTATTCCCTCTTTCTGAGAGAATCCCCGAGCTACGAATCTTGCTTTGTATTTCTCCACACTGCCATCTGCAGCATGCTTGATTTTGAAGATCAATTTAGAAGTCACAACAGACTTCTCTTTAGGTCTTGGGACAACATCCCAAACATCATTCTTCATTATTGATTGGTATTCCTCAACCATGGCATCCTTCCATTCTTTCTTTTCCGCTGCTTCTTCATAACTGGAAGGATCTTTGTTCATAATGTCACAGAGTAAAGCAACATAACTGGTATGTGATCTGGTTCTCTTCTTTGCTCTGTGTTCTTCTTCTGGAATGCCAAATCTTTCTGCATCTTGAATGAGCCCTCTAGCCCATGCAGGTTTCCTCTTGTGAGAGTTATCCTCACGGGGTGGATCTATAGGTTCTTGTGGATCTTCAAATTCACGAACAACTTCTGGAACTGCTTCAGTCATGGTAGTGTCTTGAAATCTAGTTTCCTTAGGTTCTTCATCAACTTCGATAGGTGCCTTCCTTGATTTGATGAATGCTGAGTTTTCATCAAATGTTACATCCCTGCTGACATCAATCTTCTTGAACCCTGGGAAGTATATTCTGTAAGCCTTCGACCTTTCACTGTAACCCACAAAGATACCCTTCTTTCCTGAAGGATCTAGCTTAGTCCTCTTTTCCTTTGGGACATGAGTATATACTGGACAACCAAATATTCTTAGATGAATGACTTCAGGTTTCTTACCAGAAAATACCTCTTCTAGTGTCTTGTTGTCCAATATCTTGTGGGGTGTTCTGTTTTGCACATATACAACTGTTCTAGCTGCTTTTTCCCATAGATGCATAGGTAGATCCTGGTCATGCAACATTGCCCTTGCTGCTTCCATGATAGTTCTGTTCTTCCTTTCTGCAACTCCATTCTGTTGAGGATTATAAGGAGCAGTCAACTCCCTCTTAATCCCTGAATCACTGCAAAGCTTCTTGAAGTCACCTGAGGTGAACTCTCCACCATTGTTGGATCTGAATGTTTTGATCTTCTTGTCAGTTTGGTTCTCCATCAAGGTTTTGAATTCTTTGAACTTATCAAACACCTCATCTTTGTTCTTCAAGAAGTATACCCAAGTCTTCCTGGAGAAGTCATCAATAAATGAGACATAGTAAACATACCCACTTAGAGAACTTGATGACATAGGACCACATACATCTGAGTGGATGATTTCCAGGATGTCTTTTGCCTTGCTTTCATTGCTTGGGAAAGCCTTCTTAATGTTCTTACCCTTTGCACATCCTTTGCAAACGCCTTCTTGTTTGGTCTTGATTTCAGGTAGACCCTCTACTGCCTTGCTTGCAATTGGAAGTGCTCTATAGTGCATATGAGCAAGTCTTCTATGCCAAAGTTCACTTGGCTCCATGGATTCATGTATCATGGCATGTTCAGATTGTCCCTTCAATTTATACAAACCTCCCTCTTGCTCTCCAATCACTACTGCATCATCTATGTTCTTTCCTTTTGGCCACATTAGAACTTGACCATCCACAAATGCAACCCTCATACCTTTTGCATCCAATGCAGAGATGGAGAGTAAGTTCTTCTTGAGCCCAGGTCCATAAAGGACTTCTTTCATCTTCAAATATTTTCCAGAATCTAGGTTGTAGGAGGCTTCACCACTTCCTTTGATTGGGTATTGATCATCATCCCCAAGTTTCACCTTATGGGGTAATTCATGTTCAGATAGATTCACAAAAGATTCCTTAAACCCAGTCATGTGTTTGGAAGCCCCACTATCAATCAACCAAGCATTACAACCATGGGAGATGGTACCTGTGAGAGCAGAAATTAGAACATATTCTTCTTCACTTGATGAGTCATCATCACTACTACTTTCTGCCCTAGCTTTCTTCTTTGGGGGTTCATCATCTTTGGCAGCATGAGCATGATATCTTCTTTTGTTATTATTCTTCTTCTTGTTGAAGTTGTTGTTGTTGTCTTTATTCTTCTTGGGACAATCTGAAGCAAAGTGTCCCTTCTCATTGCAATTGAAGCATTTGAGATATTTCTTATCTTTATGATAATGGTGGTGAGAGGATCTCCTATTATGAGATGATTCCTTCTTGGACTTGCCTTTCCTGGTATGTACTGTGAGAGCTTGATCTTCATTTCCCATCTTTTCTTCTCGGGCCACAAGCCTAGCTTCTTCTTGAGAGCATTCTTCCCGCAATCTGTTGAAGGAGATCAACTTCTTTCTTGCACAAATTCCTTGGATAAAGGAATCCCATGACCTGGCTAGGCCATTTAGAGTGGTCATCACCACTTCACCATTCTCCACCATTTCATCCACTGCTTCTAGTTGTTCCTTGATCTGGGAGACTCTTGAAAAGTAAGATTGAATGGTTTCTCCATTCTGAAACTTTACTCCTTTCAATTGGTTCCTCAGGGTCATCTTCTAATTTATGTTCTTCCCTTCAAATAGCTTGGTCAAAGAGTCAAACATCTCCTTGGGTGTCTTTAGAGAAGACACATGGGGTATGAGATGGTCTTTGATAGAATCAACAATGATTCTCTTTTCCTTGACCAAGTTCTTCTTATGCAATACCTTGGCCTCTTCATCCTCTGGGATAGGGATGTCTTCTTTCACATATGAGTCCAACTCATTCTCTTCCAGGATTAACCCAATCCTATACTTCCATGCTCGGAAGTTATCAGCCCCTTCAAGCTTATCCTCAAGCTTGGTGTGGAGAGACATCTTAAATAGTACTTCAAATGGAAATAGAAAAGATTTAGGTCTTACCACTTGAAATGCTAAAAACTGGATCTGGTCCCGGATTAGGGTTTGTCAGAGAAACCCTAAAAATTCAAAATGTGAATTTCAAATTTCTGAAAGGATAGAAAGATGCGCTTTGATGAGCCGATTAGCGTGGTGCATTCAGAATTTGAGATCAGCAAAGTCTTGCCCTTCAGAATTTCCTTTTTGTCCTCCCGGGTTCACTTGGGAGAGCCCTGAATTAGGGTTTGATTTTCCCGGAGATCTACCTAGCCAAAAATCTCGATCCAAAGCTCTAACCTTCGATTTTTGCAAGGAGCTTCTAGATGTGTCTTCAGATTCCAAAAATTCCTATTTTTGTGGAAACCCTAATTTTTAGGGCCAAATCTGAAAATGCTCGGAATTGAATTCTGATTGGACCGATAGATGCGCCTTGATGAGAAGAGTCAATCTACTATACTGATTTTCAAAAATCTGTGGAGAGAAACCCAATAAACAAGGAACTCAAGCTTCCGTCACTGCAAAATGTCTTCTTCTCAGGTTAGCTCTGATACCATGTTAAATTTTGGGCATTAATTCACAATACTCTAGGATCTTTGTTGAGAGAATAACATATATAGTATATCAATGCATGACAATCACAATATGACAAGCATCACAAGAATCAAAAGCATGAGAGACAAGAGACACAGAGTTTCCGTGGGGAAAACCCTAAGGTGAAAAACCCCACAACTTCCTCAGAGATAGAGAGAGCAATGGCTCAACCAAAATACAACCAAATAACACTGAGATAGTCTCCTATCAAATGATCCTCCTCTTCCTCACTAGAGTGCCACTTCTGAGAGAGAGAGTGAGTTACTTTTTCGAGTGAGTAAAATAGAGATCTCCTATCTCTATTTATACTCACCTTTTTGCCCAGTGACCTAATGGGGCCGACTTGTCTAGTTAGATACATCCACATTATATTATATATAATTCCGGGCCGACCCCACATGGTGGTCTAATAACCCATCGACAAGTACACCCACTTGCGACACTTATCAATCCACATGACGACACTTCCTTATAGAGGAATAACACATCTCTTATAAGGGTACAATAAATATATATAAAATACACAGATGAAATACATTCCGAAGTTACATATACATCAACAGGTCCTAGTCCTGAAAGGACTTCCAATAATATATGTGCACGTGTGTGTGCGCGTGCATGTGTGCATGTGTCTATGTGTGTGTTTGAAAGAACCTGTAGATTAGCCTCAAATAGCAAGACATAAATATCCATATGAAAGTGTGTGTGTGTGTGTGTGTTTAAAAGAACATGTAGATCAATCTCAAATACAACAAGACATATATATCCATATGAAAAATTCGAAAGCTTGTGTGTGTGGTTGTGTGTGTTTAAAAGAACACGTGGACCAATCTCAAATACATCAAGACATATGTGAGTGTGTGTGTGTGTGTGTCTTTAATACAGCGAGACATATGTGTGTCTTTAATACAGTAAGACATTTGTGTGTGTGTGTGTATGTATGTGAAATTGGAAGCTTTAGGCATGTGTATATGATGCTAACTTACATGTTTGTGAAATATGTTAATCAAATGCAAGACTTAATCAATCATTCATGATATGTTATTGGCATTCCTCATCTCTTCAAATAGGGTGTCTTTCCCTTTACTTTGACTTCTTTCAACTTTACACAACTTGCTATGACCAAATAACTAATAACAAGAAAATAATCTCATTGACAATCCTTACAGAGAATGTGCTCTAGTTCTTTGAATTTGTTCAAAGAAATCACCCTTTATTAACACTGAACTTACTTCATAACCATATCATTTATCATTATGTGCTACCAATAACATACTTTGTATCTGTGTACATCTCATCAAATAGTAGTGCGCATCTTTTACACTGCTTTACGATGCAAGCATAACAAAAACATCACCTATACAATTCAATCAAATCTACATATATCAAGCCATGTTCAAACCAGAATAAGGATAACAAAGGAGCATAAAACGCAAAATTTTAAAATGATTATAAGAAAATTTTTCTTAGAACTCTTACCTTCTCTCACAAATTAAATCAAAAAATTGAATGAAATCAATGGGTAACATGGTCTCATATTTTTCCATCTCACTAAACAATCACGTGTAAATGGTACCTTTGGAGCAAGCACTACATGATGCAATTCCTTGGGATTAGTTAGAGCCATAAATGAGGAAAATAGATAGCATAACGATGATCTTGTCAATGGTCGATGACTCCCATGCAGGGATGGAATTTGATGAACAAATTGCCTAGCACGAGGTGATTTTCCAGTCAAATACAATCAGAGTTCTTGGGTAACCATCAAAATTATCCTTTAAAATGTAAAAAACTTCTAATGAAATGGTTTAAACTGTCAGATTTGACGAGAGAAGTAGATTTCAAATTCCTACCTTGCTCCTGTGTCATGATTGATTGGGTGAGAGGCTCATCCTCTTTACAAGTGGCAGATTTGGATCATTGATGTGATAAGGCCAGATCCCTGTTGGATCACTTCTCCATTTTTTCTATCCATCACATCTATCGAGAGATAAATATTCTGGTTGATTCTTTATCAAAGGTGATAAAAGATTACTCTGGGACTACTTGAAGGTCTTCTTGCATATGAGGAATATCAAGACTACATTTTATGCAGTTGCGGTACTTTACAAGTTTATTAGTTTTTGTCTTGCCAGAGTTGTATAATCTTTTTGAACTCAAGAGTCCCTATTGTTTGTCGTTGTCCATTATGCATGCGTTGTATTGACGCAATGTTATTCTTTATTTCATATTCTAAATTGTTTTTGGTTTATGCTTCTTGGATGACGTCGATTGATAGACAATGTAACTTTGATTCTACCCTAAATAACAAGTTACCGATTTTTGACACGTGAAGTAATTTCCTTGAGATTGGTTTAGATGAAGAATGGATACAATAATTATAATGACCTCAAACGACCAAGTCCAGCAAAGTGAATAGCGATTAATACAAAGTTCCTACCAACTGGTTGTGGAAAGAAAAAGGAAATGCCCGATATGGCCACACCATGATAATGTCGCACTAAGGCTAATGCTTTTCTTAAAGAAGATGGTGGTGTAATAAGTTATTTTTGTGCCATTTATTTTTGTGCATGGATGTGATATAAACCATATGCATTTTGTGTAAACTATGTGGACCTTATAGGATGGTACATCGTAATATATATATTGTATATAAGATTTATGGATATGTAATTCCCATTAGGAACTAAAGGCCAAGGCCTTACTAAAACATTTTTTTAGTTCATCCAGCCATAATTTATTTTTCTTAAAGTTTATTAAATATATTATAATGTACACATGATGAAATTTAGTTTATTTAGTTATAATTTCTTTTTCTTAAAGTTTATTAAAATATATTATAATGTACACATGTACCACGATGAGAATGCAATGGACAAATCATTCTCACTTCACCTATTTAAAGGAGGAGGTTATGATATGACAAGTGGAAAAACAAGACAAGGATGAGAATGCAATAAACAAAACATTCTCACTTCACCTATTCCATTTTGAAGTGATAGAGAGATACAAAGAGAGAAAAATACCTAGAGGGATGCTTAGACACCTTACCCTTGTGCACTCGTGATACCAATCTACCACTTTTCTTGTACATATACATTATCTTGAGACAATTGACAGGTTATTTGATTGTTCTTTTGGTTCCATTTTTCTCAATTTGTGTTTTTGCTCAGTTTGTGCTTGTGTGGAGCTCATGCTAGCTAAGGGGAAACAAACCAAATATGTTATCAAACACTATAACACATGTGTCATGCTTATGTTGCAATAGGGAAGTTTATGGAAATCTTTGTCACGTGCTAAAATAATTATCCCTTAATTTATCCCTTAAGATTATAAAATCTAAAAGTCTCTTTCGAATTGAGAGTTGTTCCGATAAGGTTGTACAAGAAGGTTTATGTGAAATTTAAAAAATCAAAGGCTAATCAAAAGAAATTAATTGTAATATAGGAATCAAGCAAAGATTTCCCCTATCCCCTACCCTTTTTGGTATTTACATCGACAAGTTAGAGGGTTGTTTGGAAGAGACAAGTTGGACTACATGAATTTGGATATAATCATCATCCTTCTTCTCTATGATAATGATATTGTCAATGCTCCCCCAAGTTTCGGGGATGCGAGAACGGGGAAACGCACATTCGGGACACATGGAGACTGCTCCCAAATTTTAGGGAAATTCAGGGGGGGTGGGGGACGTCTCTAAAATTATAAAAATAAAATAAAATACCAAAAATAATAATTAATTTAATTTATATTTATGATTGTTAACTGTAAATACTAAATATATTGATTTAATTTCTAGGTAGTACCAAGTAGGGATTGTAAAAAGTGAAAATAATAAAAAATCCTAGGGGCATGGGGGGGGATGTTTCACCGGGAGTCCACACGTCTCCAAGATGCAGGAAATGCGTCTCAGTGGAACACTGTATATTTTTCTTGTGGCAAGGAGTATTTCTAATTGCAACAATCAACTAAAAATTCTCAAGGAATTTTTCTCTAGTATGGATACAACTATTAAAAATGATAAAACAAAGGTTATGATAATCAAATCCCAAAAGATAACTTATGATAATTTCATGTATAGCAATAAAAAACTTGGATAAAGTGACTTCCTACAAATACCTCATAATTGATCTTCATCATAAGCGTAATTGGAACTATAGAATTGAGAAAATGATTAATGGAGGGTGGAAAGCTTATTACGGACTTGAAAACAATTGTAAATTAGCAAGCCTTTGGCTTTTGGGATAGGAAGAATCTCCTCTTTGAGTCTCTTGTCACCCCTGTCATCTTATATGGATTGAATTTTGGGGTTTCCACACGTGTAGAAAATCATGGAGAATGATATATCAAATCCAAAAGCGTTTTATAACATATAATCTCAAAATTAAGGGCAATACCCCATATTTATCCCCCCTCATAGAAGCAAGTCTATCCCAATTTGGGAGCATGGCTATGACTAGGTACCTAGTGTACAAAAATAGGATAAACAACATGGGAGATAAGAGGCTTCATAAGATTGCCTCATACTCTAGTCAAAACCACCTACAACTTAATCGAGGTTGTCATAAAGAAGCCAAGTCTTAGCTAAATCATTGGGGAGTTAACAAATAGACCACTCTACAGAATAGTGATAATATTAAAAGTATTATTACATATAAATTTGAGGAGAATATGTGGTGCAAAAAAGAGTTAGAGGATAAGAGAAAATTAAGATATTATAAGGAGTTGATCAACCCTAATCTAGAATATCAAACGTATCTCTATATTTTAAGTAGCATAAAGAATAAAATCAACATTGTTAAAATAAGAACAAACATTTGTCATCTGTGTGACACCAAGAGGGTTGAAGATGAAAATCACTTTCTCGTATAACGTCCTTCATACACCCACATTAGAGTGCAATTTCAAAATATTTACTACAATGCTAACCTTCCTAATCCTTTAACTCATAACTACAGTGACTTAGGAATGCTTTCTTAAAGCTTTTCAAGCATAAAAATAATTTTTTAAAGAAAACTAAGTGACTCCTTACCTTTTTAAAGTTTGATATACCAAAGTTGGTCTCAGTGGACATTAATAACTATCACCATCATCATATTCAAGTTCAATGGAAATCCCTTGCTATATAAAGTTCATTAGAAGGAATTTGGCTTGTACTAGAAAGTATGCCAACAATGTTGCTTAACTAATTGTTGTGGAAGCAAGTATGCTAGCAATGCTACCAACAAAAAAATGTTGTCCTCATGCAATCTAGTGTGTAAGCTAACAAAATATTTTGCTTATATCTAGTGGGATTTACTAGGATGGAAACTGCATTTTGCTTATATGTCCTTATCATCACATAGCCTTCATTTACGGGTGGCATTCAAGAAAAAATGGTTATAGCAAGGCGGTGAATGTTTTATTGACACTCATTATTCCAAACCACAAATTCAATTAAAGATGATTATCCATGTGTTTTTGTATATGCGCGATGTGGATGTCATAATTAAATAGAACATAATTCTATTAATTGTATTCAAGTTCAAATTTTATTTTGGAAACCATGTATAATTATTTCTTTCTCAATGTTTTGGGATAAATAACACATCTCATCATTAGGTGAAGTCACTCAATTATTCTCAAATGTTTAAGGGACCAAACATATCTATAACTAATGAATTGCATCACCATGACGATACTACATTGGTTTAACACTTATTTAGTCTACATATTAGTCAAAAATATTATTATGCGGTGTCTTTAATCGAATTGATAATAGGGGCCCGTGATTTGTTAATTAACTTGCATCCATCTTCTCGATTGAGGTTGATTGGGTGTTTTTTTCTATTTCCACAAACTTTCTAAACGTATCTTTGTGTAGTGATGTATTTTCATAATAGCTTTCATATTTTCTAAGCATATGCGATGCCTAGAGTTTTGGAATGTTCCACCAAAGTAGATTTCTTAATACAACCATGCACGATGTATGCACTATGTTCTTTTAATATTGTTGAACCAAGCAGCCAGTCTCACAAATGTATACCTTACCACAATGAAACGAAAAAGAATAAACACCTTTAGTCTTTTTTGGATCTATTGGATCTTTTGTATGGTCTAGAACTTTCCTAGATTGTTGGGAGGTTAAAAACCCTCTTGAGGAAAATGCTAGGACATGCAAATGATCCAAAAAAGACTAAGGTGTTTATTCTAGTCCATGTCACCATGGTAAGGTATACATTCACTAGATTGGTTGCGTGATAAAAAAATATTAAAAAAACATAGTGCATAGATCATGCATGGTGGAATTAAGATCATAGATCATAGTGCATAGATCAAGTCCTCCTCTTGATCTAAAGACTGAGTCCCTGCGGCTGATGATGTTGATCTCTCATCAATATTGGGATCCTCTCACTCATTATCCTCTCCCACTGTTAGAAGGATTTAATGTGACTTCCTAAAGGCGTGTCTCTCCTCAAATATAACATCCCTTCTCACCACCATCTTCCTTTGTTATGGAGTGTTCACCATGTATGCATTTGAAGTCTCACTATATCCCACAAAAATTCATTTTTGTGTTGAAGGCTCTATCTTCATCCTCTTCTCTCAAGGTACATGAATATATACTGAACACTTGAAGATGTGAAAATGACCAACCTGCAGTATCGCTCTTGTGAATTCTTCCTAAGGGGTCTTGTCCTACAAGACCTTATGAGGACTCCTATTGTGAATATATATTGCTGTGTTGTATGATTCTACCCAAAGGAACATGGGAATATCCTAATCATGGATCATTTCCTTGGAAACTCCAATGATGGCCTTGTTCTTCCTCTCTGCAACCCCATTTTTTTCATGGGTTGTAAGGTACCATCAAATTCTTCTTAACTCTTGCCTCCTTGTAGAAATCCTTGAAGTCATTAGAGGTATACTCACCCCCATTATATGACTTCAAAAATTTGACCTTCCTCTTTGTCTAGTTTTCCACAAGAGATTTAAAATCCTAAAACTAACTAAATACCTCATCCTTGGCCTTCATGAAGTAGATCCAAGTACTCCTGGAGAAATCGTCAATGAAAGTCACATAGTAAATGTATTAAATCAAGGATGCTATTGACATATGACCACACACATCAGATTGGAAAAAAGCTAATATCCCCTTAGACCTACTATCAATGCTAGGAAAATCAGTCTTGGCATACATACCAAGTGCACACCCTTTGCATAATCCCTTTTTCTCCACATTAAATTCTGGAAGACCAATGAAAATATCCCTAAAAGTGGACAATGTTCCATGGTGTAAATGTGCTATCCTTATGTGCTACAACTCACATAGGTTTTTAGTGCTATGTACTAAAGCTTGAACTGGATAAATCTTCAACCTGTATAAGTTACCATCTCCAACCCTAATAACTATCCTTGAGTCAAGGCTAGACTCACTCATATATATAAATACTCATCCTTCCTTGAAAGTGACGGTAAAACATTTATCTTCCATACTTGAGACTGAGAGTAAATTCTTATTAAGCCTTGGAACCACCTTGGAACATACAACACATCTGTAACCTCCAACAAGCCCTCAGACTCCGTTTGGAATGAAACTATCCCCAATCCCACTGCACCATACTTGGCATCATCACCAAGCTCCATGTGTAGATCTGTTAACACCCAAAAAGTGACCCATTTGTCCACTTTTTCACCATTTGAGCCTCTAAAGCCACCAAAAGGTCACCAAAAGACCTTAATACACCCCTTTTTCCACTCAAAATGAATATTTTTCCTCAAAAAGCATAAAAAACCCTCAAAAAGGGTCCAGAATTCCCAAAAATATTAAAAAGGGAATAAAAATATTAAAAATATTCAAAAAAGGAAAAAGGAGGGAAAAGGTACCTAAACCATGTTGGTCAATACCATTGGTTTCCTCAAAACCATAATGGTATTCCCCACCACCAAAACCTATAAAAAGGTGGTAGGGGCTCCTCACTTTCCATCCATCCATCATCCTATCCTCATGCTATCAAAATCTCTCATGAGCTTTTGACCATTGTAGCAATCTTGGAGAAGAGACCACTGGAGCTTGGAGCTGCTCACCCTTGGAGCTACTCAACAATCTTCACCACTTGGAGGTATTACCATTGCAAGCACTTGCTTGCCCCTATTCTTAATACAATACTCATTCTTTTATTTCTTGTTATTGAATCATTATTAGAAAATTTTATTTGTTATATGCACATGGTAGTTTAGTTTAGTTTTAGATTTAGATTCACAATTGTTTTTGCTTTCAATATTGAAACTGCTATCACTTGTTGATAGGTGCCCATAGAACTAAGCATGGTTGCAAAACCAAGCCAACAAGATCCAAGTTCTGTTCTATCATACTGGTGAAGAAATCACATACCCTTTCATGTGACGAGAGGCACCATTGTTTATGAACCAAACACCACTAGAAACTGTGCTAGAAAGAAAAGACACCAATAAGAACTCCTTCTCGAACTTGGTGGAAAAATCACTCACTTGTGTGTCTGTTGTTCCAACCTATTCCTTCTTGCCCTTCTTATTGTTTGGATATGGTCCTGCATAATGCCTAGAATTGTGACAAGCAAATCATTTCACTTTCCTAAATTATTTCTTCTTTTCATCTCGATAGGTAGCTTCCCTACTCATATTCTCCGTGGCATTCCCCTTGCCCTTCTTTGCATAACTTGCAAGAGCAAGGTTCTCATCATCATCACCCGTGTGCTAGTTTCCATGTAGAGATTCCTCTTGAATTTCTTCTTGGATGAATTCATCCCATAATCTCTTCTAGTTAGGAATATTTTCTCATGCAACAATACCTTCATGAAGGAATCCCATGGATTAGTGAAGCCATTCAGAGTCGTCCTCATTGGCAACTCTAGATCTGACACATTCTCCCCAACTGTTTCCAACTCATCATGAACCTGTGTGGTCCTAGTGAGATAATAGGCTACTATATTTGATATGGAAATATTGGTGCCCCTAAGTTTCTCCCTCAACACCATCTTCATGTTGTGGTTATTACTCTGGGATAACTTCATCATAGCCTCGTGTTAAAGAAATATAATTGTGGAAGATATTCTATTTGTACTTGTCTATTGTATTATTGTATTCCTCCTTCGGGAGATGTCATTGATGTAATTGAAAATGTAAGAGTCATTGAAAGAGTCAATGTAAACCCTAGGTCTTGTCTCGGCCTAGAAGAACCTAGAAAAGATTATTATATTTTGTATTTGACAAGTCGGCTCAGTCAGTTAGGAGAAGTCGGCCCAGTTGGGGAAAAGTCACCCCATCGAAAGAATATAAATAGAGGATGAGTTTCTCATTTGTATTCACTCATCTCACTCACACAAGTTTGCATAGGAGAGAGAGAAAAGTTCACACAAGTGGAAGAGAAGATGATTTTGTCTTGGGGTTTATCTTTGTACTTTGTGAATTCTATATTGAGGAATTTTTCCGAGGTTTTCTCCATTGTGGTTTCCCCGAGAGAAATATTGTGTTCATTGTGTTTCTTTTGCTTGCATTTCTTTCAATGATAAATTGTTTAATGTTATTATGCTAAACAAGTAGAAAAACTAACATGGTATTAGAGAAGGCCTGAAAGAAAACATTGTGCAGCCTCTGCAACTGCAGAAACTAGGGCTTTTTATTCCGAGATATCTCTCCATAGATCAACTAAAAAAGAGGGTGCATCTAACTCGCCTCACTAGGGTGCATATTTCTGTCAAAGCAGAATTCAATTTCGAGAATTTTCATTTTTGGGTCCCCCACTACAACCTGTGATAACTAGGGCATCAAGTGTTTGGATCATCTTCTCATAGAATTAGGAGAAGGAGTACTTTGCTCAAATCTCATTGAGAAGGTGAGTTTGCTCATCAAATTAGTTTTCCAAAATTTTGAAGTCATAAAATTAGGGTTTCTCTGTCAAACCCTAGATTAAGGAAGAAGTAGTTTTTAGAAGGAAAATTTTTTTGGTAAGTCTCAAATCTATTCTATTTCCATTTGAGGTTGTCATATTATCAATATGACAAAAAATACCAAGCTTAATGAGAATCTTGAGGGAGATGAGAACTTCAGAGCATGGAAATATAGAGTCATGCTCATTCTTGAAGAACATGACCTAGAAGACTTTATAAAGGAAGGACTTACAAAACCAGAGGGAGATGAAGCCAAAGCAAGGCATAAGAATAATATGGTCAAGGAAAAGAGGATCATAGCTTATTCTATCAAAGAAAACTTGATCCCTCAAGTGTCTTCAAAGAAGACTCAAAAAGAAATGTTAGATACCCTGACCAACCTATTTCAAGGAAAGAACATTAATAGGAAGATGACCTTGAGAAATCAACTCAAGGGAGTGAAGATATTGAAGTCTGAGTCCATTCACTCATACTTCTCCAGAGTGTCTTAGATCAAAGAACGATTAGAATCTATTGGAGACACTGTAGAAGATGTTGAAGTTGTGATGACCACTCTGAATGGTATCCCAGAGATTGGGAACCATTTGTTCGTGGCATATGTGCTAGAAAGAAACTAATCCAGTTCAGAAAACTATGGGAAGAGCGTGTGCAAGAAGAAGAGAGAGTAGCGGTAAGAGAGGAGAAACTAAATGACAATGAAGATCAAGCTTTGGAAACTCATGCCAAAGGTGGAAGGAAAAGGAAGAACGATGTACGTTCCCGTGAGGACTCTACAAGAAGATCTCAAAGACCTCAAAAGAAGTTCAAGAGAGACCTATCTTCAGTTGAATGTTACTCCTGTCACAAGACATGACACGTTGCAAGATATTGCCCACTCAAATATGGACAACATAAGAATCAGAAGAAGAGATTTCATGCTCATGCAGCGAAAGATAATGAGTACGATGAAGAAGTCAAAACCAAAGAAGATGAAGACTCCAGTGAAGAGTATGTACTAATATCATCCCTCACTGGTTCAGTATCTCGTGGAAGTGATACTTGGCTAGTAGATAGTGGACCTTCAAAACATATGACGAGATACAAAGAATCCCTCTCACATCTCATACATAAGGAATCTCCACACAAGGTAAAGCTTGGAGATGACTATCAAAATCCCATCAAAGGAATGGGAGAAGCCTCTTACAAATTGGACTCTGGAAAGTCCATAAACATGAAGGATGTACTTTATGTACCAGGTTTGAAGAAGAACCTTCTATCTATTTCAGCATTAGATAATAAAGGTCTTCTAATTGCATTTATAGATAGTGAATTTCTTATGTGGCCAAAGGGGAATACTATCAATGATGCAGTAGTCATTGGAGTAGAAGAAGGAGGACTTTACAAGCTTAAGGGTCATGCAGATTCAACACTGATGAACAGTACCATGAGCCCTTGTGAACTATGGCATAGAATACTAGCTCATGTATACTACAAAGCCTTACCAATAGTAAGTAAGGTGGTGACTGGACTACCAGAAATACAGGTTTATCATGAAGGAGTATGCAAACGATGTGCTCAAGGAAAAAGTACGAAGAATCCATTTCCAAGCAGCGACAACAAAGCTAAAGGTATTCTGGATATTATTCACTCAGACATTTGTGGACCTATGTCCACCACTTCATTAAGCGAGTATATTTATTATGCTTCTTTTATTGATGATTACTCCCGCAAAACATGGATTTATTTTCTAAAGAATAAGAATGAAGTTTTTTAAAAGTTTAAAGAGTTTAAGTCTTGTAGAAAATCTCTCTGAAAATAATATAAAGATGCCAAGGAAAGATAATGGAGGGGAATACACTTCAGGGGATTTCAAAGAGTTATGTAAACAAGTTGGGATTAAGAGGGAGCTTACTATTCCCTAAAATCCACAACAGAATGGTGTAGCTGAAATGAAGAACAAAACCATCATTGAAGCAGTGAAAGCTATGATCCATGATCAATACTTACCCATGCATATATGGGCAGAAGCAGCTAGAATCGCAGTATATGTACAAAACAGAATCTCTCACGGTGCTCTTGGCAACAAGACCCCAGAAGAGATGTTTACTGGTATGAAGCATGAAGTCAGTCATATAAAGATATTTGGATGTCTAGTATTTATCCACATTCCAAAAGAGAAGAGATCGAAGTTGGAACCTTCATGTAAGAAGGGAATATTTGTGGGTTACAATAAGAAATCAAAGGCTTTCCGTATCTACATCCCGGGATTCTGCCAAATTGAACTCGGACAGAATGTTACTTTTGATGAAGACACAGCCTTCAACAAATCCAAGAAGACTCATGAGGCTGAAGAGGAGCATGAATCCCCTAGAGTTACAGAAACGAACAATGTACCAGAAATAAATGTTGAAGAAGAACCTATTCCAAAAGATCATGATATGGCAGAACCTCAAAGACTTGAGGAGACACCTCGTGTAGAAAATCCAAGAAAGAGAAGACCAGCTTGGGCACGAGAATTAATACAAGATGCAAGAAGGTATGGTGCCCCAAAAGGAACCAGTAGAGAAAGAAAAATACCAAGGCCATATTCCAGTTATGTATCCCTGATGTGTAACCTTGTTGAAGAGGAATCAACATGTTTTGAAGATGTAGTAAAGAAGAAGGAATGGCTGGATGCTATGGATGAAGAATACCAATCCATCATCAAGAATGATGTTTGGGATGTGGTACCAAGACCGAAGGAAAATTTAGTCATTTCATCAAAGTGGACTTTCAAAACAAAACACTCAGCAGACGAAAGCATTGAAAAGTACAAGGCAAGGTTCGTAGCCCTGGGGTTCTCTCAGAAGGAAGGAATTGATTATGAGGATACCTTTTCTACCGTGGCCGGATATACCTCAATTAGAACCATTCTTGCCTTGGCAACCAAGATGAAATGGAAGTTACATTAGATGGATGTAAAGACGACGTTCCTGAATGGGAAAATAGAAGAAGAAGTATATATCGAGCAACCAGAAGGATTTGAAATAGAATATAGAAAGACACATGTATGCAAACTGAATAAAGCATTGTACGGGTTGAAGCAAGCACCCAGAGCATGGTATGGAAGAATTGATAGCTTACTGATGAGTTTGGGATTTACCAAGAGTAAAGCAGATTCTAATCTTTATTATAAGATTATGGATGATGAACCTATGATACTACTATTGTATGTGGATGATTTTTTCCTGATAGGATAAGAAAAGCCCATCACTGAATGTAAGAAAAGGCTTGCAGTAGAATTTGAGATGAAAGACCTTGGTATGATGCATTATTTTCTAGGTCTTGAAGTATGGCAGTTTCTAGATGAGGTTTTCCTTATTCAAGGAAAATACACAGTTGAGATCCTGAAGAGATTTGGGATGATGGATTGTAATTCCATGACTAATCTGTTGGTGACAAACTTGAAGTTCCTGAATGATGCTTCATCGGAGATAGTAGATGTTACCATGTACCAACGAATTATTGGGTCATTGATGTACTTGACCAATACTATACCAGATATATGTTTTGCTGTGAACACATTTATCCAGTATATGGTGGAGCCCAGACATGTTCAATTGATTGTAACAAAACATGTGATGAGGTACCTAAAGGGTATGTTGGATTATGGACTCAAATATGCTTCAGATAGTGAGTTCAGGATGTACAAGTACACAAACTCAGATTGGGCTGGAAGTGTCGAAGATAGGAAAAGCACTTCAGGATATTGCTTTAGTTTGGGATCAGGCATGATCTCATGGCTCAGTAGAAAGCAGCCTTGTGTTTCACTTAGTACAAAATAAGCTGAATATGTAGCAGCTTGTTCAACTTGTAGCGAAGCAATTTGGATTTGCAAGATGTTGGCAGGATTGTTCGATGCAGAGATAGATGTGATAGATATACTCTGTGACAACCAGAGTTGCATGAAGATGACAAAGAATCATGTGTTCCATGATAGATCGAAGCACATCGAGATAAAGTTTCACTATATCCGGGATATGGTGCAGAAGGGAGCTATAAATATCAAGTATATTCCTACTGAGGAACAAGTTGCTGATGTGTTGACTAAGCCTCTATCTCGCATAAAGTTTGAATACTTTCGAGACAAGCTTGGTGTGGTCCGGAAGGATCTCCCTCAAAAGAGGGAGTGATAGAGATGCCATTCCTAATTAGGTGACTGATGTCAGTCCAAGGGTGACTGAAGATCAATAATTGCCAACTAATAGAGTTCCAGTCCTTAGGTGATTGATGCCAGTCCAAAGGTGATTGATGTCGGTCCAAGGGTGACTGAAGATCAGTACTTGCCTACTGATAGAGTTCCAATCCTTAGGTGACTAATGCCAATCCAGAGGTGAATAATTTCGGTCCAAGGGTGACTGAAGATAAGTACTTGCCGACTGATAGAGTTTCAGTCCTTAGGTGACTGATGCCAGTCTATGTTACAACATATTTTTCCACCTTGTGAGCATTAGCACTCATTGGCCTTCATTATTCATTTGATTGTTTCAGATCCACTTTTTATCCTCCAGGAACCCTTGTTTCCTTATTTTTCTTCCTGTACGTGAGTTGCTTCACTGCAACTCGTGCATGCACAGGCTGTCCCACTATAGCCCATGTACATCGAGTTAATTGGTAAAAAACAGTAAAAAACTCTACTTTTTACTTCCAAAAAGCGTCCATTGTGACCTTTGGCCCTCCATGCATCTCGAAACGACTCGATTCGACCTTTCACCTACCATTGGGAGGGTTATATATTGAGCTCTTATGGCGTATGGAAGGAGGAGAAGGAGAGAGCAACGAAACTCTATTGGATTTTTTCCATGACTTGCATCTACATCCATTGATCCTAGTTGTTGTGAAGCTTTTATGTTCACCTACAAAACTCTTCCATATCATGTGAAGGACCCTATCCTTTACTCGTGAGTTTTCCATTACATGGGGGATTGAAGTGGTGGAGGCACAAGTGGAGGGACCTAGTTCTTGGTTCAGATGAGTTTCCGGCAAGAGGTTGTATCATGTACTTCTTGTTTATATTAGTAGAAATACTCATTTTCTCGTCCAATTGATCTTGTGAATGATTGTTTAATAACATTGGGTAACATTTACTTATTATATCATGGACCATGTTATTGTTTATGCTAATGTCTTCCATATATTATACGCAATTGCTTGTATTAGTTGTTAAGACTAAGCTGCAGGTTCAAGTGTAGAGATTGGAAAGCTCAATGGGGATCTACATCAAACGTTCGGTTGAAGGTTGGTATTTTATGCCATATCTTAGCATTTTCATTTATATAGTATTGCATTGGGAATTGAGTTGATTTCTAGTCGTCATCTGTCTGTTGTGGTCTGCCCCAATCCACAGGAAGTTTTTCTCCATAACAGAAATGGCGAATCCAATGGGGAGGAACCTCCATTTTGGGGATTTTGGGCATTTTTTCTTGTTTTGAGTTTTTGTTTTGTCGAGCTTCTGTGTCATTGACTGGCTATTAGGATATGCATAGAAAATATTGAGTTTTCTTGGTTGTTTGATTCATTTTTGGTCCACCTACCTTTCCCTGTATGCGATTCAGCCTTGTTTAGCTCGCGTGTACCCGCTACTGTTAATACAATAGCCAACATATATACGCCATTGTTCAGTGAACAGTTGCATACAACTCCGAGATTGTCTTGTTTATGATCATTGGTTGTTGCTGGGTTGATTCTGGGTGTTTTTGAGTCTTAGTAGGCCTATTTCCTGACTGTTCCATGCTCTTTTATTGACTAAAAACTCCTCTTTCTTTTGTTTTTGAGCTTTTGGTTTCCAACCATTTTTTGTTTTTTTATAGCTCATTAGATTAGCTGAGTCTTACTTTTTGGGATTTGCTCAGTTGTCTGCTTTGCATGCTCTGCATTTTTACTAAAGAGTTCTGATTTTGCTTGCATTTTTCATTCATTTATATTGAAAAATACACAATCATTGCTTGCATTCTCATTTCATTTATAAGTGAAAATACAAAAAAAAAAATTGCTTTATGTTATTGCATTTTGCATTAGAGTGCTTGTGCTTTCATTAGGACTTTCTTGTGCATGAAATTATAAAGAGATTGCTTTTTTATTTCAGAAATGAAACGTTGGTTTGACTGTCATTGTAGTTGCATACATTTTCATTGGTAGTTGAGTCTAGTGCTTTTTGGGTGTGCATTCATTGAGTCTATTCACGTCATTAGTTTCACCACCATATCCTTTGAGTAATCACAGCCATTAAAATTAACGCTTAATATTAAAATTGATTAGAACGATTTTCTCTTTTATAAGGTGCACCAACTAGTATAGGTTTAGAGTCTTGGAATAGATAACTGTGAGTAAACGATCCAAGACTATTAAACAAAACATTATGTGTCTGACCAAGGAGTGGTGAAACCCATGGTATACATCAGTGTTCTCAGGAAGCTCTACTCAAACCAGAGTTAAGCATGAGGTCACGGGAGATTGGTTTTGGAGATAGCCCTCCAATATTGGCTGAATGTGGGAGATATATCCAGGATTTGTTCGTATCTGAGGATTCTTGGGGGATTTGACCCTCTTGAGTTTCGGGCTTAGTTACCCTGCCCATACGATGGATCCCACCTGCAACTGTCTTCCTGAGCATTTGGTTATACGTGGTGGCCATAGTTTCTTTACCTAGGTATCACATAGGGTACTTGCAGCGGTTATTCTGTAAGTGTCCTGAGTCAGATAGGGTTCGGACAACACAGTTTTGTTTATGCAAGGATTTGACCGTGTTCGCACAGTGAATTATAGGGGCCCTTATGACTGATTATGTTACCTCCGGTTATAGTTTGGGAGTCTCAAGCCTCTCCTAGGAGAGACATACCGACTGTAGTGTCGGGAGGTCCCTTAAGGCAGTCCTGTTTGTGTGCATTTGGCTGTAGTTTCTTTAGGTGTGTGCTCTGTGACGTTCTAGTTGGACATTAGGAAATGTTTATATTTGTTGACTTTTTCGAGTCATCGCGGATCAAGATCCACCTCTCCGTCGATCTCGTCGTTTGGCTGGTTTACCAGTTAGCAATCTGTCGCAGTCTTTTATTAAGAAGCGTCGGAAGACTACTGCTAGTCTTTCATTTACATCCCACGAGCTTCAAAGGGTTCCTATCATGAGTTTTGCACCTGGCACGATGGGTGTCCCCGCGACCCCATTCAGTGGAACTAAAGGAAACTCTCCTCTGTGTACTCCTAGGATTGGATGGGGGGGAGATTCACCATACATCACTCCTCCTGGGTTTTGGTTATCCCCACCCATTAGTACGAATCCATTTGATGATACTCATACACCAGGTTTCCGATATGGTATGCCATGTTTTGACTCTACGACCGTCCCTATGACCACAAACCCTCTTTCATTGGGTATGCTTGGTGTTTTTCCAACTGCTACCTCCACTATGTCCGGTAGTCATGCTAGTTCTAGCCTTGGGTTTGGGGGAACTATACCACCTGTTACTGCACATCAGTTTGGGAGTGGTCACATCCCTCCATCTACTCCGTATGTTGGGAGAGGGCCACCTCCTAATACGGCCCCTAGTGTTAGTATGAATATTTTCCCTACTGGAGGTTTCACTGTAGGCATTGGTACTACGACTTATATCCCACCTATTAACCCGTATGCCTCTATACATATGCATGTGCCCACAAATGCTTTTATGCTTACGAATCATCCTCCTCCTAGTACTACGGTTCTCGGGGTTGGGAACATACCAATTTCTTATGGCCATCAATCGACTGCACCTTCCATGACTAGTTTCATTCAGTCGGTTTTGGCCCTTATTCCAATCCCCCCTATGGATCCTATTCCACGCATATGCCTATGTACCCTCACATGGGTCAGTTTGGAGGAGGTTATTATCCTTATGGTCATGGTCATGGTTACTACCAGAGTTCTTCGGCACCTCAGGTGTCGAGTTCTATGAACACAGTCCCACCTTATGGTTCGCAAGGTCAGTCTCTTTTGGGAGCTTATAATCAAGCTTTGCAGCCGCAGCTCCCGTTTCTTGCTAGATTTAATTTACCCGATCCTTCAAAGCTCATGAATGATCCAGTGTGTCACGACTATACTTGGCCTCCAGTCCCTACCAAGCTCCCTTCGGACGTTCCAAATTTTTAAGGGAAGAATGGTGACGATCCCGGTGATCATGTCACTACTTTTCACTTATGTTGCTCCTCGAATTCCTTGAACCATGACTCTATTCGTTTGAGGGGCACATATAGTAGTTTTAACAATTCGGCCTTGGTTTTCTTAGATCACTTTTAGTTTCCAGTTCATTACGATACTGGTAATGAACTCTTATCTACCTTCCGTCAGGACAAATCCACACACATGTATGATCATATTCAAGAATGGCGTCGACGGAAGAGGCTAGTGAAATCCAACATTCCTCCAGAATTTCTATTGGAATGGTTCCTTAAGTCTTTACTCCCTTCCATTTCAAAGGATGTCTCACTGCCTGGTATTATGATTGAGGAACAAGCCATTTTCAAAGCCCAATAGCTAGACATAGTCTATGCTCAGTCTGGAATATTTTACGACATTATTCATGATGCACCGAGATCACGCCATGAGCCCAAGCCTGTTCCTGGACTGCATGCCGATGGAGTCGTTGGTTCCACGAGTACTCATCCCATAGATTTGTTTAAAAATCAAATGCACAATTTGTCTATTAACCAATCTACCCCTGGACAAGCTCACACCTCGTTTGTTTCCACCCAATCGTTCGATGTTCACTCTATACAATCGGCGAACCCATCAGGTAACCAACAACCTGGTGGAAAGAAGAAGGGGAGAAATAACCATAGGGGTGGAAATAATGGAAACAATAGAAATAATTCTAAGAAAGAGAACGCTAACCCTCCTCGAGATGGCGGATATGCTGGTGGGGACCGCAAACCTAGACATAAAGTGAAATCTCCTTGCAAACTTTGTTCGGAAGATCACCTTACACATTTATGTCCTCGTATTGAGGAAGCTTCGAAACATCTTGCACAGAGACCATCTGTGTTGAAAGATCCCCTTCCACATCACCAAAATATGGCTTCAAGTGCTTTCGTCACCAGTAATGGCTCTAATGAAGCTTCGACGTCCTCTACCCATGCCGGTGGCTTTGGATGCGTTAACATGGTTCAATTTGAGGTTAATATCGCTACTTGCTCACGTGACTATGGAGTGCCACAACCTAATATGGGGAATGAGCCCCCTCCTCCTGATTCTCTATTGCATATTGAGAAGCCTAATTCTATGCCATGTATACCAAAAGGTGTTCTTAAGTGCTCGATGCACAATCCCAATGCTCGAGCTTCCCATAACTACTCCATTGTAGTATATTTGGGCCAAACTCCGTGTTCCATGTCGGCTCTTGAGGTTCTCCAGGATTTCCTTCTCAAAGGAACGCCCTTTTATGTGCTTTAGGAGTTCAGGATCAGGGTAGCCCTAATGTTATCAAGTTTGACACTTTTGATGTCCATCCTCGCTTGCCTTATCATGTGGCTTTTCAAGTCCATGTTAGGTGCTTACAAATGGTCATTAAATGTACGGTGGTTGACGAAGGTGCTTCCACCTCAGTAATGTCGTTAGCTTGTTGGAAAGATATTGGCTCTCCTCCCTTGTCAAAGTCTATGACCATGCTTACTGCATTCGATGGTAGGTCGTTTAGGTCACATGGTATTCTCCCTTCCCTTGAGGTCCACTTGGGTGGGAAATCTATGCCTATTGAAGTCGAGGTGGTTGATGCGCCCATCGAATACAACCTTTTACTGGGTCAGAATTGGATCTATGCGATGAGAGAGATCATGTCCTCCATTTTAAGAGTTATTTTCTTTCCTCACGAAGGCAAAATTGTGACAATTGATCAGCTAGATTTCACTAGTTCCAATACCGTAGCATCTCCAGGAACTATTGTTACTCAAATAAAAAATTCTCAGCCGGCAAAAGGGAATATGGTGTAGGATTGTATTCCTCTTTGATGGGATCTTTCGACTTTGTTGCACCAATCTCCTTCATTGGAACCATTTTCGATAGTGCGCCTTCCTCATTGAATAACGTACCATTCTGGACATCATACTTTAGAGATCCATGGACTTTACTATCCACGAGTTCCCCGTCTGGAGACGTTTCACACATTGGAATGGCTATTCCCTTATCTGCAGTCGAGCTTGATTACCATGATATTCAACAAGCTACTAGAGAACCATATCTCTCTTCTTGGACAGAAGAAGAATATCCCGTTATGTTTCTTGCATGGGAAATCGAATCATCTTGCTCACATGATTGCCTTGATGGTACTTTGCCTTCAGATGAAGCTCTTATTGAGGCCATGAACGGTAGTGATAAGCCTTGGGAAGATCTACATCATCAATCTTATTTTATTCCCAACCTTGACCTTATTGAGAAGGAGGAGTTTCGGTCGACTCTTGCAGAGAAAGTTGGTTACCATGTGGCTACTTTGGATTCGCATGGTATTTACGTGAAGGGGAATATGGCGAATATCTCCCCAACCATTCTGGTAAACATTTCTCGCACTCCCGGAAAGATTGAAAACATTTATATTGGTGCCGATTGTTCTCTTGAGAAGATCCACATTTACACTGAGTTATTCAAAGAATTTCAGGATGTTTTCTCCTGGTCATATGAGGAGATGCCAAGAATAGACCCTAGCATTGTCGAGCATGAGATTAAGACTCATCCAAATGTTAAGCCTGTTCGAAAACGTCTTCGTGTTGTGAATCCTAGAAAGGCAGCCGCGATCAAGGCAGAGGTAGAGAAACTACTCAAAGCTGGTTTCATCTACCCGATTCCCCTTACCGAATGTGTGTCAAGTCCCGTTCATGTGGATAAGAAGCAAGGAACAATCTGTGTGTGTACCGATTTTAGAGATCTGAACGGAGCTTTTCCTAAAGATAACTTTTCCACTCCATTTATAGACCAAATTTTGGACGCATGTGCGGGAAGCAAGGTGTTTTCGTTTATGGACCGGTTCTCATGATACAATCAGATCCAGATTAAACTCGAGGATCAACATAAGACCGCTTTTATATGTCCTTGGGGTACCTTTGCATAATGGAAGATGCCCTTCAGCCTTAAAAATGCTGGAGCTACCTTTCAGTGGGCTATGAAATATGCTTTTCATGACCTTAAGTGCATAGTAGAGGCTTATTTGGATGACCTTGCTGGTCACTCTCGCAAGAGAGTAGATCACCCTAGTCACCTCCACCTCATTTTCGAAAGATGTCGGTGTTACAAGATTCGTTTGAACCCCAACAAGTGCATCTTTGTCGTGAAAACGAATCATCTTCTAGGGTTTGTGGTGTCAAAAGTGGGTATTAGAGTCGATCCTCTAAAGGTTGAGGAAATAATTCGGTTGCCTCCCCCACGTAACTTGATTTAGCTTCAGAGCCTCCAAGGGAAAGCCACTTTCTTACAATGCTTTATCGTGAACTATGCCAATCTTACTAAGGGTTTCGTGCGACTTTTGAAGAAGGACACTCCATTTATATGGGATGAGCGAGCCCAACAGTCTTTCAACGCTTTAAAGAAAGCCTTGGTATTGGCCCCTCTTCTTAGTCCACCCAACTTTGCAATAGATTTTTTGCTTTATGTGGTTGTGTCTCAAGAGACGATTGGTATGGTCTTAGTTCAGGTGGATGATGTGCTCCAAGAGCATGTTGTTTATTACCTTAGTTGAAATTTAGTAGACGTTGAGCTGAGATACTCTCACATTGAGAAATTGGCCCTTGCGACTGTTCATTTAGTCCAACGATTACGACATTATATTTTGCTTAGGAAAACCACCGTTATAGCACACGTCAATCCATTTCAGTTCGTGCTCTCACGACGCTTAATTGGGGGGAAATATAATAAGTGGATTGTAATCCTTCGGGATTTTGATCTTTATTTTGCTTCTGCGAAGTTGGTGAAGTCCTTGGTTTTCGCTGAGCTTATGTTGGATTTCCTGAGACTTGATGAGGACGTAGTCCATGAAGAATATTTTGTGGATGAACATTTATTTCTTATCTCATCAACGGACCCTTGGTATGGAGACATTATTATATATCTCCAAACTCTGAAGTTCCATTCGCATTATTCACAAGATGAACGACGACGTGTGAGACATCACGCTAAAGACTATGTCATCGTCGACGACACTTTGTATTGTCGGGGAAAAGACTCCATCCCGCATCGTTGTTTAACTCAGGAAGAAGCAGAGCTAGTGCTTAATGACTGCCACGATGGGGCGTGTGGTGGTCACTTATCTAGGCTTGCGATAGCCCAATGTATCTTGCGAGCAAGTTACTTCTATCCCATGATATTAAAAGATTGTATGAATGTCGTGAAGAGATGTCACCCTTTCCAGGTGTTCTCTCGAAATGTACACTCCCATCCTATGCCCCTTCATCCAGTGGTCACCATCGGTTCCTTCACCAAGTGGGGGGTTGATTTCATGGATTGCAAACCAACTTCGGTTGGGGGGCATCACCATATTATTGTGGCCGTTGTTTACTTTTACAAATGGGCTGAGGCCATGCCGACCATAAAAGTCGATGGTGCTATAGAAACCCACTTCGCATTCAATCAAATTATAGCTCGATTCGGTATCCCGAAGGAGATTGTCACTGACCATGGCAGTCACTTCCAAAACAAGATGATGGCAGATTTATCACTTAAACTTGGGTTTTGGAAAGATCATTCATCTTCATACTATTCCCAAGTGAATGGTCAGGTCGAGGCAGTAAATAAGTCCTTAAATACCATTCTCCAACGAACCATCCGACAAAGCAAGAGCAATTGGCATATCATGTTATATCTTTCTTTGTGGGTGTATCGAACCGCAGTAAATACTTCCACTGGTTTCTCACCATTTCAGTTAGTACATGGTGTGGAGTCCATTCTACCGATTGAATGTGAAATCCCTTCATTGAAACTAGCTATAGAGCTCTTGCCTGACACTTCAGATGTTGAGCAGTGTTTGATCCACCTTGAGCAGCTTGACGAGGAGCATCGAGATGTCGCTGTGGCTATAGATGCCAACAAACGTCATGTTAAGGTTCAGTATGATAGGTCTATCCATCCCCTGCAATATGTTGAAGGTGACTTATTCCTCCTTTCTGACCAAGCTAAGGAACCCCTGGGGGCAGGCAAGTTTAACCCCATGTGGCACGGTCCTTACATTGTGAGGCGTGTCCTTGAGAAAGGAGCCTACGAGTTAGAGTATTATGAGGGGAACACCTTGAAGGAGCCTAGAAATGGGCTCTACCTCAAGCGGTATTATGCTTGAGCTTCTAGCTCGAGCTAATACTTTTGTATACTATTGTATAGTTGTTTATGTACATAGTTTAGTTTTCTTTTGATTTTTTGGGTCTATTGATTCGCTTCCGTTTGGTTGACAGATGTCAGCATAATCTCTAATGTTCTTGGGATTCACGGATGGGGCTATTTGTCATACTTAGAGACTAGATTCTGCTGCGTGGGTTATTTACTCGCCCGACCATCAAATTGTGTCTTTCGGAGGAGCTTGTCTTGGTCCTACATCCAACAATGTGGTTGAGTACAGTGTTGTTGTTGAGCTACTTCGCGATGCCATTTTGAATGTATCCAGTCTTTAGAATTCCGCCTAGATTCGCAACTGGTTGTGTCTCAATTGAACGGCCAATACCGTGTGAGGGATCCTACGTTACTAAGGAGGTTCTTAAGGGTAAGACTCTTGGAGCGTCAATTTGTTTTTATTACATACATTCATGTTCCAAGACGTTTTAATCATGTACCTAATGCATATGTTAATTATGTCCTAGATTGGCATTTGTCACATCAATAAAAGAAGCATACAAATAACATTCATTCATACATTTGTACATACACAATAGTAGAACCAGATAATCATAGTTTTTCATTAATAATATGTCCAAAAGTGGTGTCATAATATAAAACTGGAGCTCGTAGCTCTCAAATATACATAGCCGATACAAAAAATAGGACTCCATGGCATCTAATCCATACGGGGAGGCCTCCATGACAAACTTATAAGTCTACCAAAACAGGGTTTCAGGAAGTTTTGAACCAGTCTAGTAAAATACCCACCTAGGTTAGAGGAAGATGAGTTTGAAGGTGAAATCATTTTGGTTGTGCTCAGTAAGATGTATTACATCATATGGTATCATTGGTTCAGGGTTTTGTTGAAAGTAAGAATCCACCTTAGTTGACCTAGGGTTTGGAAATTTATCTAAGGGTCAGCACAAAAGTTCAGAAGGCCATTTGCAAATGCCCACCAAATGTTGTCTTGGTGTCAAATATAAATTTTTCCAATGAAATGAGTTTGTTCTTTGGTGATGTTTCTATCCAATCATGCTTTTAGTTTCCTCCTTGATGGTCACATGTGCAAGAAATTAACCTGCCAAATTGAGAAAAACCATGTTTTGCCTGTTAAAAATAAATAAAATTTGTCGAAGTGTTAAAACCATAAGGTTAAGGGGCTATTTGGAAATGCTTGCCAGAGATTGTCCTTGTGCTAATAAATTCATCAGATGGCATGGGTCTGTTCCCTGATGATCTGGCCATTTATTCACAATCTCATATTTTTCTTTGGAGGTTACACGTGCGAAATACAAGCTTGCTAAATTGAGAAAAAGTTTGTCTTCCTGTCTAAATGAAGTCTGAGAGGCCATTGGAAATGCACGCTAGAAGGTGTGGTTGTGAATATAAATCCATCCAAAGGTTTGGATCTGTTCTTTGGAAACTTTTCCATCTATCCATGGTATCAGTTTCTTCTTTGGTGCTCACACATGCGAAAATTACACCTACCAAGTTAGTGAAAAATCATATTACCCTTAAAGAAGGAAAAATGCCTGCAAAATGTGAAGAATTATGCCTACACAGTCTATGAAAGGTAATGCACGCAAACATTGTGAACATCATGATGTCTATAGATATGGTGGAAGATATGGAGAATAATTTTGTGAGTATTATGCCTGCAAAACATTTATGAAAGGCTATATAAAAGCATTTGCAGAAACAATGAGCTACATGAATAAATTAGAGATAAATAAACAGAATCGTATTATTCATAAACAGAGATATGATAACAAAATATGAGCTACATGAATAAATTAATAAAAATATAATGAAGCAGATTTTATTAAATAATAAATAGAGACATATTCTTTGTGAAAGGACGCGGGTTTATTTTAGAAGGACATAATTAATTGTTTAATATAGGTTTTGATGAAAAGACATGATGGTTCATATGAATATGATGAATATATTAGAGGGAGTTTGATTCTGGAAGCTAGGTGTCTTTGGGTGTTGAAGATGAGCATCTAAAGCAGCATAGATACCAGAGAAGAAGAACAGAGTCTCTGTATATTCGATATGAAGAACTGAAGCAGTGTAGAATCCAAAGAAGGTAAAAATAATATGAGAGTGTCTATTGTGTGCTTAAATAAAGATCTGAAGCAGTACATATATCAGAGAAAGAATAAAAGGAACAGAGGTAGTCTCTGGAGCTTGGATTGAAGATCAGAAACATAGGACAATGAAAGCATTAACAGATATATATCCCATTGAAGTTATAAGATCAAATTATGGAGGTAGGGTGGTTCCAAGGAAGGCTACAGGCCTGCAAGGGGGTTGTAGCCTCCTTCCAATAGTTGCTGGTAAATAAGGTGTCGAAGCATCCTTTCAGTATTAGTTGATAAACCAGGGGATCATAGCCTCCTTCCAGTAGTAGTTGGTAAATAGGGTGTAGTAGCATCCTTGTCTGTAGTAGCAGGCATAAACTAATTGTAAATATAATTTTGCAGTTATAGAAAGAGGTTGTGGTTTTTCCCAATTGGGCTTCCACGATAAAAATCTATGTTCTATGTATCTTGTTGATTCTATGTTTTAATTAATATTAAAAGTGGTTTAAATTGTTAAAAAGATAACAATATTGATTCACACCCCCTCTCAATATTGTCCAATATTCTAACAATTGGTATCAGAGCAGGATCCTTCACTACAGTATAAACCATTGGAAGGAAGATCCTATTAAAAACCACTATGGATCAACAAGAAGGGATTTCCTCCGACAGAACTCCAGTACTTAATAAATAAGGATATGCATTCTGGAGCATAATAATGAGAGTGTACTTACAATCATTAGGATATGGAGTATGGAACTCAGTAATCTATGATTACATCCCGCCAATATTAATAAGGAATACATCTCAGAAAGAGTCCAAGAAAAATAACTCAAGGGAAATGGAGTGTGAAAATCCTCACAGTAGATCTAAGAACTGATGTATACCTCACAAGAAAGTAATTGATTAAGCAAGAAAATAGAAGAAGAGTGGTCAATGCATTGTAAAGGAGCAACAGAATAATACAGTAGAACTCGGATAGAAGCAAAATAACTTCACACACACTAATTCATTAATAAAAAATGGACAAATAAATAATACAATGCATGAGGAATTCGAATGCCAAGGTGGAAATTCGAATTAGCCTTCATGGAGTGATAAAAAGATCACTAGAGTGTCATCGGAGCACAACTAGTAGTCTATCTCATCATCAGTGAAGTCATCAATGCTGATCAAGTAACTGTCAACCATCAGTCAAGCTGAGTCTAAATGAGTGTGGTAGGTGTATTTGAGTGTAACGGGCACTAACTGAATGAAGGAGGATCAGTGAATGGGCAATCTAGTCTCACTAGAGGTCTATCGGAGTGATACAGTCAGTTGAACTGAAGATAACTGAAGTAACTGAAGATAACTGAAGTACAACTGAACTGATAAGTGAAGAAGTGCGCCTTTTTCAAGTGGATGGTGAGATGTGGGTGCATCACTAGCTAGGAGGGCTCAAAATGAGTGGAAATAAGCTCTCGAGTGCTGGAAGACTAGCGTCTAGGTGCTGGAGGTGTCAACCTGATGACTGGGTAGCATGCGGATGCATGCAAAATGCATGCTGCATGCAGGAATGCATGCAAGACTGAAGATGCAAATGATGAAAATGCTGGTATGACTAGGATGGAGTATAGGAATATCCTAACAACCCCCCTTAATCCATCTTGGGCCCTGGTAACTGAAACCAAAGGTCACCCAATACAATGAATGATAACAGTCAATAAACCGAGGAAATGGGGAAAACCTCATGGGAAGAATACCCCCCCTCAAAATAGACTGTAAGGCACACACAAAAATAAATGCTCCAAACTCAAGCAGGTGTGATGCTTGGTCATATGTCTAGAGGTATCTTCTTCTTGGGAAGAATTAGTTCATGCTCAAAAAGCATGTGCTTGTACTTGCTCTTCAGACCGAATGTGATGAGAACAAATCCAAAAGTATGAGGATGATCCTTGAACCTATGATTTGAATCACTTGAGGTAGGATCAAATCTATGAATGTGCAGATAGTATTTTGTCTTCTCCTTCGAACCATCATGGGTGAGATTATGCCAAAAAGAACCATCACATGATTGCTTGAAATCCAAATCAGATTTAAGACTTGAAGAATAATTTCTTGAGATCTCCTTTGAACCAGCACGGGTGAGATCAAAACTATCATATGCATGAGAAATTATCCCAAGTAGTGATTGCTTAGAATCCAAATTAGATCCAAGACTTGAATCATGGTTTCTTGAGATCTCCTTTGAACCATTAGAGGTGAGATCAAAACCAGTAAGTGCATGAGAAATTATCCCAAGCAAATGGCAATGGTTTCTTGAGATCTCCTTTGAACTAGCAGGGGTGAGATCAAAACCATGATGTGCATGAGAAATTATCTCAAGCGAATGTCAATGGCCATAATCTTCAATAACCTTCTGAAAGCATGAGATAATGATCATATAGTAGTAAATCAGAGGTGATTGATCAGGGAGAGCGAATGCATTACCTCCAATGGCTGATTTTACCTCCGAAACATTCATGTGATCATGATGAAAACCAACAAACTCTGGTGCAAGAGAGGATTTAGGACCTTCTGCAATTTCTAGAGTGTGAGCTGGCACAGAATTTGAAATAGAAGAAATTTGGAGCATGAGTGTAGAATCTACAAGTTCTTCTTCTTTGTGGACAACATCAATATGAGATATGTTTGATACTAATTCATGATTTGAGAGACCATCAAGGGGAGCGAATGCATCACTGGGATTTCTCTCGAAGGGGTTTGGACCAATCCCTTCATTCTTTCTGCCAAATCTTTCATCCAGGTAGGCCCATAGCTCTTTTGGAGATTCAACATCATCAATGAATTGATGTACCAAGCATCGAGACATAGCAAGCATCATGGTTCCCATGGCTCTGTCACCATTATTTAACCAGCCAATCTTTTCTTCAGAGGATTCAAACTCTCTCTCAAAACAATAATCAAAGAGACCAATTCTCTTCAAATGTGCTATCATCTTTGGTTTCCATTCATCATAGTTGAATGGATAAAGAGGATCATAGTTGAATGGAGGAGGATATATTTCTTCTGAATACATGGAAGTTGTAGAATACCTACAAAAACAATAGAAAATATCTGCAATTGCTACTGCTGCAAAAGTGCAGGAACTGCTGCACTCGAAATCTTGATAATAACCTGCAAAAAAATCTCAGGAATGGAGATAAACAATACTCTCAACATGCTCTGATACCATGTGAAAATCCTCACAGCAAATCTAAGAGTTGATGTATACCTCACAAGAAAGTAATTGATTAAGAAAGAAAATAGAAGAAGAGTGGTCAATGCAGTGTAAAGGAGCAACATAATAATACAGTGGGACTTGGATAGAAGCAAAATAACTTCACACACACTAATTCATTAATAAAAAATGGACAAGTAAATAATACAATGCATGAGGAATTTGAATACCAAGGTGGAAATTAGAATTAGCCTTCATGGAGTGATCAAAAGATCACTGGAGTGTCATCAGAGCACAACTAGTAGTCTATCTCATCATCAGTGAAGTCATCAATGCTCAAGTAACTGTCAACCATCAGTCAAACTGAGTCTAAATGAGTGTGGTAGGTGTAATTGAGTGTAACTTGAACTAATTGAATGAAGGAGGCTCAGTGGAGGGTGCATGAGGAGTTAACTGAAGTCAGAATGGGCAATCTAGTCTCACTGGAGGTCTATCGGAGTGATACAGTCAGTTGAACTGAAGATAACTGAAGTACAACTGAACTGATAAGTGAAGAAGTGCGCCTTTTTCAAGTGGATGGTGAGATGTGGGCGCATCACTAGCTAGGAGGGATCAAAATGAGTGGAAATAAGCTCCCGAGTGCTGGAAGACTAGGGACTAGGTGATGGAGGTGTCAACCTGATGACTGGGCATCATGCGGATGCATGCAGGAATGCATGCACGACTGAAGATGCAAAGGATGAAAATGCTGGTAGGACTAGGATGGAGTATAGGAATATCCTAACATGGAGGCCATACTTGATGGATTACCTCAACCCATCAAAGAGAAGATAGGACAATGTATCTCAGCTAAGGAACTCTGGGTCAAATTGGAGAAACTTTACTCAATTGAAAAAAGAGTAGAAGCAAGCCTTGCTATTCTCGAGGATGATAGTGATGATGAAGAAACCTCCAGTCGTAAGGAAGACAAAAAGAGTAAAATCATATACAAGAAAAAATTTAATAAAAAGAAGAAAAACTTCTATTCCATGGAAGATAGTGAATATGAAGAGATAAGTGAAGATGAAAAAAATCTATTCATGGGGACAACAGCTTCAGAAAATGATTCAGATGTGGAAGGAGAGGTGGACCTAAAGCAAGAACCCATAAGTTCCCTTGAAGAATTGAGAAAGAGCAGAATGAAGAACAATTATTTAAAAGAAAATTTGTCAAAGTACCAAGAAGAGCATAAATCAAAAGAAGAGGAAGTCAAGACCCTCCAAGAAGAGTTGCACAATTCAAGACAACAAACAATGGCTAGCATGAAAGAGGCAGAGAGATTAAAACAGGAAGTTGTTAACTTCAAGGAAGAAGTAATTAAGAGGCTAAAAGACCAGCAGACCATTAAAGAGAACAACTCAAGGACTTTAGATGAAATCCTAAGTATCCAAATACCATCAAGTGATAAATATGGATTAGGTTATCACAAAGAAAAGAAGCCAGAATGTTTGTCTTTTACATTCCAAGATAGAAATAAAAGAAGCTATGTTGTTGCACTCAAAATCCCAATTAAGAAGGATAGTCAGAAATCTGCTCCCTCCTCTCATAATAAAGATAGAAATGATATGATACCTAATAGAGAAATGACAAGCAAATATTTTTCAGTCATTTCTACTCTTGTAATAATTTTGGACATATGGCTAGAGAATGTAAGCTGAGAAAGAATGCTTCAATAAAATTTCATAAACAAAGGAAGGGAAGGAAGAAGATGGAAGTTTTGAAGCAGAAAGATCAAATATTCATCGAATATAAAGGAAAGTTCTATGGATATTGTCACTGTTGTCACAAGTTTGGTCACAAAGTTATTGATTGCAGAACCAAGGGAAAAGATCAAAGTACAAAAGACAAAAGACAAAGAATATCAGTAAGAAGGGTACCTCATGTGAATATGTGGAGAAGAAAGTTAGATGACAAAGATTCAGAAAAAACAAAGACCCCAAGCCACAAAGAAGCTATGAAAGATGACTGTGGAACTAAAGAAGAGTGTCTTTTCTAAAAAGTTTCTCATGACCTAGAAGAGAACCCTGAAATTAGCATTAGAAGGGATCATATAATCAGGGGGAGTTAATATCAGAAAATTGCAATTGGTATTTGAAAGTAATTTATATCTTTTGGTAAGAATAAAAAAATATCTTCATCAAAGACAAGAAGTAGAGTAGAGGTGACAAATTGAAGAAAAACATTTTGTCTAGAAAACATCCACGTGACAAGCACACTTAATGGTTGAAGTGTAACAAAACCAAAAGCAGAATTAGAGAAGACAAGAGATGATCATGGTTAAAAGATAAGACTGGTGTATGGTTGATGTTACCAGACAATCTACCGAAAGCGGACTTAAGGCATGATCTTCCTAGTTCAACGTGAATCTAGAACAAATCAAACGGAACATAACCTGCTTTCCTAGAACAAATAGAAGTGCAAACAGATGGATAGATCACTTACCTCAGATTTGCAGATCCCTTTTCTCTTTGTTGATCCAATGCTCCAGCGTCGTCAGATCTCGAGCTGCAAGACCCTGTTGAACACATAGAAACTAACAAATAGTGAAAGCATACATTTAATATGATCAATCGAAGTTAACAGTTAAGGAAGAAAACTCTAAACATTATCAATGAGACAACATTTATGGAAAGAGATTATATTAACTGTATAAAAGTGGGAGTTACATAGAAAGGAGAAAGATACAACCAAATCCTTAATGTCGCATCCTCCATCCAACATGTCCAAGCCAAACCTCCAAGATGGTACAAGCTTCCCAAGATGATTAGGGATCACCAATATGGATTCTACCAGCATAAGGATACTATAGACCTTCCTCCTCTTCCCATGGAGAGAGGGGGTGTTTATATAGGGCTAAAGAGATAGGGTAGGTTGAGGATTAGGGGGAGATGGTTAAGGGATCCTCCCATTAGGTTAGGAACCAAAATGCCACCTCTCCTAAATTCTAAGGATGACCCTCCACCTCAACAAGCTTCGAGAAGGGTCTCGAAACTTCGAGTTTTCACCTATAAACACCCCCGACGCACCTTACATGAAGAGACAGAGCGCCACTGAGGGCTGGCGCACTTTCCATGAAGGGAAATAGCGCGGGTGGCACACCTTGTCAGTGTGCAAAGTGTGTTGGCTCACCTTGTCTGAAGGGAAACTGCGTCGGTGTAGTTAGAGAAGGAAAAAACCTAGGGAAAAACCCAAACTCAATGCACTTTAGCTAAGGGAACTTCAGAGATTGGGCACAAATTTGACACATGGATCATGGTGATGAGATTTAGGTGTAACAGAATGTCTCCCAAAGCATGAATCTAGCAAAGTAAGTTAGGTGAAATGCTTTGTAGTAAGAAACGAATAGTGGCAAGGACTTGCTGGTTGGAAGGAGCTGTTGTAGAAATGACCCTGAGATCCACAAGTCTCATATGACACAAAACATGGTTTCCCACCAATACAATGCAGATCCATGGTAGTAGAGACCGACTGAATGCAATCATGGCTACTAGACACAATCGTAGATCCATGATGAGATGATAACACAGGCACGACCAATACAAAGTGGATCCGTGTAATATGACTCAAACAATCTCCATCACAACCTGGGTATAATATGACTTCCCCAGAGTCTTCAAGCCGAACCCGCAATGATACAAATCTATCCATGTGATTACAATGTTTTGGAGTCGAACATGGTAGAAACCACTTGATTACCGGTCATTAATGTATACCGTTGACAAGTGTGAGGGAGATCACCATTGATGTCGATGATTCCCAAGGTATCATAGTACATACCATCAAGCGTGAATAAAGGGCTTAAAGTCAAACACTCGATGGGATCTTTCAATCAAGAGTCAATGATGTAAACTCATGTTGAAAGTGAGGTAACCTGCCATTAAGGTATGCAGGTCCAAGGTACTCGATTGGTTTCTAGATTCAATCCTTGGATGATGTGTTGAAGTCGACAAGGATGAATCCATCGAAGGAGGGTCATGATGAATCCCCCATCATCGATGCGAAACTTGGTAACATATGTTTGGAGTAGATCGGATATGGTATAGTAACATGCAAGACTGAATCAGAGTAGACCGACATGATCGAAGGTGTACTGACTGCAGATAATGAGTAACAAATGTCTCTTGAACATGGGCCTGGCATGACTTGGCAGTATTGACATGACAAGAATGATACCAACCCTTAATGCAACTGATGGTGGAAGCATTCTTTGGATGACCCAAAGGAGTGACAAGACTCATGGAATTGACAGGACTCGAAGACAAATAGATTACCCAAGTACTGGATGCAAATGCAAACTAGTGCCATGTTCAAGAGTGACTACGTACTGCCGTAATTAAAGTGTAACACAAAATCTTCCCTTTTTCCCCATCATGACTGATGATTGCCTCACTTGTTTTTTAACGAGCTTGAAGAGGGTAAACAAATGGTCGGTAAAGCTCATCCCATGGATGAGTCCAATCCCAAATGTTTTACGAACCTAGGAAAGGAGGGGTTCGTCCCATTATGGGCCCTACAATGTCAAATTTTAGCGAGTCCATAGAAGGTAAACTCGACGTCATTTCATGTTTAGAGAGTATGAAAAGAACTAAAGAAGACTCCAAAGGTTCTTTTTCGTAAAGTTATCCTCTTCACTCGGAAAAGGGTAAAACAACACAAGAGAGGACTCTTCCAGTCATGATTGGATGGAGTATTCATTTTTCGTAAATAGTACCCCTTGGTTTGAAAAATGGGTAAACTATCACCAGGGGGTACGATAATTCAGATCCTTTTACAAGCGTGAACGAATCAATTTCGCTTAGCCATCTTTTCCTATTTTAGGAGTCTAAAAAGAGCTTAAAGAGGAATCCATGAACAACTTTGTCATGGTTGATAACCGAGTACGACAAAGGAAAAAGTAAACTCCACACAGTTCCTTTTCTGTAAATAGTCTAGCGAGGCCAGATAAAGAGATAAACCTATACTCGTTAGACAAACCTTTTTACTCAAAATTTTAACGAGCACGATAATGGTATCAAAAGCACTCGGAATCTTTTTCATATTTAAACCAGGGCACGAAAAAGTAAAAACTAAGCTCAAACCACTTTTCATGTTTTAACCAGAGCACGAAAAAAGTGAAAAGTAAGCTCAAACCACTTTTCATGTTTTAACCAGAGCACGAAAAAAGTGAAAAGTAAGCTAAAAAATACTCCCATTGGTGGACTCTTCCCCAACATGGTATCTAGAGGTTGGTAGATGCCCCCAGCATGATTGCTAGAAGTAAGTGACTTAGCTCCAACATGATGTGGAGAGGCGATCGAGTTGACTTCAACATAACGTCCAGAGGTTGAGAACATGCCCCCGAAGCTTCATTTCATTTGCCTGAGGCATAGGTGGATGAAAAGAAGGTTCAGCTACTAAGTCTACGAGAAGACTTGACTCAAAGGGAAAGGATCTGTTTCATTTTTTAATGAGCTTGAAACAGGAAAAGAACTGTGCTCCTGGGAACCTATTTCATTTTTTAACGTGCATGACATAGAAAGGGAACTATGCTCATAGGGAGATGGTTTCATTTTTCCACAAACTTGAAACCAAAGGTAAACTATGCTCCAAAAAAGGGCCATTTCATTTTTTAACGAGCTTGAAAGGGAATAAAACTATGCTCACATGATACTGTTTCATTTTTTAACGAGCTTGACATAGGAATAGAACCATGCTCGCGGGGTACTGTTTCATTTTTTAACGAGCTTAAAACAGAAAGAAAATGGGCTCAAGATTAAAGGCACTTATCCAACATGATGTCTAGAGGTTAGTAGTGTGCCCCCCAACATGATGTCCATAGGCTGGAGATATGCCCCTCATGCTTAAGGGGAAGAAACCACTAGTACATGTGGAACGTTCAGGGAAGTTTGTTGAATGGAATTCATGCGATGATTGGGTGTCACGAAGGAAAACTGATCAATGGTCACAATCCTCCCATCATAGGGAAAATACATCACTCAAAAGAGTGTGGACACTACGGATTTCATAGCATAGACATAATCATGTCCAAGGAGTAGATTGAAATCTAAAGGACCTTGGACAACCATGACATCAACATAAACAGTTTTACCTCCCAAGGTGACATGTAACTGCGGAAGAATCCCTAAAGGTCTGGTATGCCTTCTATTAAAAGCCAAAATCTGGCCGGTAACCAGCACAAGCTGTGGAGACCCTATAGCTTGCCAAGCAGTTTAGGATAAAATACTAACAGAAGCTCCCTCGTCAACTATAGTGTGAAATATTTCCTTATTAGCAACACCTACAAATATCTGGAAAGGAACATCTGAGGGGAGACGAGATTCTGCTAGACTATTCCAATCAAATGAAATAACCTCAGTACTTGGAGGAGGTCCCGTGGACAAGACTTCTCGTTGCCTAGAACTGTCTGAATTGACCAGAAATATATCAGCGGTTTCTAATTCACTTTTAGTTGGAAAAGCAGGATACGACGAAGATTTTCTGATGGTGGCTACTTCAATCTGGGAATTTTCCAATGAAAGAGTCGGGTGGACCGAGGATAAAACTAGATCTACCGCTTGTGTTTCAATCTTCAAAGGAGGAGTGGGATCAACCGAAGATAATGCTCGATTAATCACTTGGATTTCACTCGTCATAGGAGGAGTGGGGTCAACCAAGAACGAAACTTGATTAACTGATTGGGTTTCATCTCTCGAGGGAGGAATGGGGTTGATCAAGGATGGAGTTGAAGCGACCCCTTTGTTATCACTCTCCAATGAAAGAGTGGGGTCAACTGAGGGTGGGGTTCGATTGACCGTCCTATCAACCAATGTAGGATCAAGGGACAACCTACAATATTCAGTTGGAAGGTGTTTATGGGATATGTCCATGTCTTCCAACAATTGTGAAGCTTCATCCATATGAGGAAAAAGGTAAGTACGGTGCATGCCCTTGCATAGCCAACAAGGAGCTGTAGCTCTACCCTTCCGACCCTTAATTACAATATCACTAGTTGATGGGGTATCATCAGTATGATGTCAAGAGACTGATGACATGGGCTGTTCAAAACGCGACCATATTTCTAAGACCTTGGATATACCAGGGCATCTCTTAAGAAAATGGGACCCTTTACAAAGTTTGCAAGGGAATTTCGGTTTACGCAAATTCGAAATAGGTGTATCGATGCTCCCAGCATGATCATCAGGGGCTGTGCTGCAACCGTATCTGGTTGGATGCTTAATAGTCGAATCCGACTCTCATGTTAAATGATAAATATGAATAATATATATTAGATGATAGGATAAAAGATGATATGTTACAATGATGGCCTTGCCTTAAATATGGCTCGGGCATTTGGTGTTAAGGAGACACCTCATTTAATAACCTAACTTTAGTTAACCTAATTATTAATTATTTAATTATTATCTTATTTTATGTTCGTAGCATTGCCACTCTCTTAGAAAGGCTTTGTCCTCAAAGCCTTATAATTTTGTCGCATTGTTCTTTGCGATGTCATGGCTGACGAAACATGTCGATATGAACTGCTAAGTGTAGAGCATAACTTCTGATATGTGGATGGGTCAATCCATCCCAAATTGATTTATTGCTAACTGTTGGGATTCCCTATTGATCCATCGTCAGGAGCTTTGATCACATTAGTACCATTATCTTTCGACATTTCCCACTTTTTAGAATATCGCTTTTATGGTTGGGGTGTCGATAGGGAATTTTCAGCATGTCATTTTCTTTTACGAGTGTCGTCTATCTGAGCCAGAAGTTTTATTTTCGTCTCTTGAGGTTTTAAGGTTTTGTTCTGTATCTTTTCCAACTTGTTTTCTAACTGCCTGTTATCATTTTTACACTTCTTAATCAATTCGACTTGCGATTTTCTGTCATCTTCATACTTCTTAAGTTGTTCCTTAAGATCTTCATTATGACTTCTGATACAACTATTTTCTTCCTGCTTGTCTAGAAGTTTTCCTTCAATGTCTTCCGTAGATTGTTCTGTCTTCCGACTATTCTTCAACTTCTTAATTTTTGTGACTAGTGTCTTGTTATGATTTCTTAATCTGAAAATTTCTTCGGAATTGTTAGATAGTGTTTTATTACTTTTTGCGATCTCTGATTTGTGTGTCTTTTTAGAGTCGTCATTTTGTGTTTGAAGAGCTTGTCTCTGTTGTCAACATTGGTCGAACGTTGAATCTTGATCTTCTAAATTATGTCATATCTGCTTCAGTTCTTCATCCTTGTCGTTAAGGATATTATTCAAGTGTATTATTTCTACTTCGTAATTATGTATTTCCTTCTTTATATCTTGATTTCCTAACCTCTGATTGAAATTATTTGTGACTTTTAATTCATCAATTTGCGCATACAATTTTTCTATACACCTTTCCTGGTCAGATATTTTTATTTCATTGTACCTTGCTTGTAATTCCATTCTTATTTCCGAACTGTTATTTATGTCATGCAATTCTTCATTGTCTTTCCAATAACGTTTTAACTTGGCTTCTAATTTCTCTATTTGTAGTCGCAAACTAGCTTCCATGGTCTCTGACTTCTTCATCGTTAGATGGCCGTCTGGACTATAGATGGTCTTCAATTTTTTTTATTTTGTCTTCCTTTGACTTGAGTCTTTGTCGATAATTGTCTTTGACTCCTTGATAAGTGGTAGAACGAAGTGCGTAATAACCACTAATGTAGTTTCCTTGGAAGGGAATGCTTCTTTGACTTCTCTTTTGTATGCCCCTTCTATTTTTCGAAATATATAGATTTTTTTGGAATTGGATAGTGCTTTTAAAGAATATTGTAATAATTTTTTTTTCAAATAATAATAAATATTATTATAATATTTTTTTTGAATTTAAAATAAAACTATAATAATAATAATTATTATTATTATTATTATTAAAATGTTTTAATATTGAGAATGGTTAGGGAACAAAACGGTCATGAAGTAGCGGAGTGAGGTGTGAAGAGGAATGTATGTAGTATTTGTTGTCGGTGAGGGAGATGTGCAGGATGGACTGCATGGAGAGATTGGTGAGGATGCAAGGCGAGATGAGGGAGTGGTGGAGTGGTGTAAGAGGGCGTGGCAGTTGGAGGTGCTGCGTGCGGGAGAGTGGAGGATGAGGGGAGGCGCGGTGGTGGATGGGAGAAGGGGCAGCGACGGGTGGAGCGTGGAGAATGCAGCAGGAGGGCGTTGCGGGGGTTATGGAGGAGTGTGTAGAGGGGCGTGCACTAGTGGATGGAGGGCGGTGGAGGCATGGGATGGCGAGGGAAGATGTGGGGGAGAGGAGGATCGAATAGAGGCAGCGTTGAGGGTGAGCGGAATTGGAAGGCGTGAAGGTGAGCAGAGTTGGGGCAATGCAAGGAAGGATAGGTGTGAGGGAATGCAGGTCGTGGATGTGTGGAAGGAGTATGAAGAGTGGACGAAGGAAGGTGTTGGAGTAGGAGGGAGCTAGGGCATGGTTGGAGTGACGTAGGGATTTGCAGAGGTGACGACGTGGATGGTGAAGGCGAGGTACAATGGGTGTGAGGAAGAGGAGAGGGAATGGTGATGGGTGGCGAACCCACGGTGGAATGGAGGGAGTAGACAGGGGTACAGAGGCGTGTTGGTGGGCAGGCTGAAGTGTGTGGAGAGCACTGATAGTGGAGGGAAAAACAATGAGGGATCAACTGCACAGGATTGGAGCATCAAGAGGGAGAGCTGAGAGGGGAAGTGTAGTGTAGAGGTGGCGGGGAGAGTGGTGTGTGTGGGAGAAGGGAAGAGGACGATGATAGAGAAGAAGGATGGCAGGCGATGGTGTGGGGGAGTGGGAATGGTCGATGGCGAAGAGTGGAGCGTGCAGAACGGGGAGCGAAATAAATGGAGTAGTGTAAATGAGTGGAGGAGTTGGCCAATGGCCAGGTTATGGTTAAAGACCAATTTTAGGGAAACCCTGGGATAGTGGCTAAAATCCAAGAGATGGCCACAGGTCGGAATCGATCCAACGAGGCTCTGATACCAAATGCAGCAACCGTATCCAGTTGGATGCTTAATAGTCAAATCTGACTCTCATGTTAAATGATAAATATGAATAATATATATTAGATGATAGGATAAAAGATGATATGTTACAATGATGGCCCTACCTTAAATCTGGCTCGTGCATTTGATGTTGAGGAGACGCCTCATTTCATAACCTAACTTTAGTTAACCTAATTATTAATTATTTAATTATTATCTTATTTTATGTTTGTAGCATGCTGGTGAGTTCCCAGCATGATGGTCAGAGGCTGGGGTTGTGACCTTTTGCTTAGTGTTCTTCTTCTTAGTCTTCCCTTTCTTCTTCTTCTCACCCGTATTCTTACTAACATCAGAGTTTTCAGCAAAAGAAGAGGAAGATAGGGAAACTGATTCAGCTTTTGATGAAGAAGGAGAAGGGTCACCATGAGATTGATTCTCACGTGGTGAAGGACCTAGGTTCAACACAATTGGTGCACTTGGTGTAACTGAATTGGAGAATAACCATACGAGTAATCCTATCGTCAATCCAGGAAGACTCAACGTAGCCATAAAGGGAGGACCAACAGTTCCACAAGGGGGAATAACAAATCCAATACCCTGGAAAGGGGTTTCTTGGTTGGTAGTCCCGGAAGAATCTTCCATATCTAAAAAAAATCCTAAGAGTCTCAAAATTACCACACAAATAAAACACTACTCAAGTCTAAAAGAAAAAATCAAACTGTGTGAATAGGAATGGATAAGCAGTCAGGATCCTCACAGGATTGGCAAGGCGCCACAACTCGCTATATACCGCAGGGTCCAACAGTAAAACGTGACAAGGAGGATTGGGACCATACCCTTTCCTGAATACCCGATTACCTGGATGACACATGCGTAGTAATCTCCCTGAGTGCTGTTATCGATGTATTGCGATGCTAAGACGGCCAAATGGTTAACTTAGTTGGTCTCAGGAATCCTAGGAGTGTCTCCCGATATACTCAAGGTATGTGGGAGGTCAAATCCGTAGTGGTGTTGTCTAATGCACAACCATACGGCATGAGACCTTCTGATATACTACCGAGTACATGAAACACCTTCCGATATATTCCAAGTATGTGAAGTGCCTTTCGATATACCCTAAGGTACGTGAAAGAGCCTTCAATATACTGGTTGGTACGTGAAAGAGCTTCAATATACCGGTTGGTACGTGGAAGACTACAATAACCCCGAAATGCAATGCAGAAAAATAACGACAGCTGCCACGTTTTACGATGCCGGAACACGTCACTAACTTACACACAGTTACTAAATGATTTTAAACTAAGTTAGCATTAATTTTATCTTGTGCGGTTAGGTGGATGCATGAGGTGTAGACAGGAAATGTAAAAATAATTCAAATCCTAACTACATGACGATGCACATTTTCCTTTGTCTTTCTATGAAACCTACTTAAGGTAAGGAGATATATTTTTCCCTTTTATAATCATAATGAACTTAAGCAGTAATGAAATTAAGAATTCCTATCTAGAATGCATACACTCTAGTTTTCTGCCATAATGGGCTAAAAAGGCAAGGAAATCAAAGATGCGACAAGACTTTTATATGCAACAAAATATTGTCCTTGAAAACAAACTAATGAAGCACTTTGATTTTCATATGCGTGTATCAAGATGAAATTTGATAACTAAGTACTTTTCAGATCAACAAGCAGAAAATGAGAGAATATCTAATAGCACTCTAATCACCCATAAATTCCCAAAGAAAAAATGAGAGCACCCACAAACTTAAAAGCACTCAAGAAAGGCTCAAAATCTACCAAATGAAATCAAAACTCAATGATTGAGTGGAGGAAGGGTTTGGAGATCATATCTAATGATCTGAACAGATCTAAAAAGATCAGGTAAGGTGATCAAGGATGGCAAGATCGAACCAACCAGTGGGGGATTTAAATTGTCCCTGACAACCAAGTCACTTACTTGACTAATGTAACATCCAAAATCAACAAAAACACTTCCAAACACAAGCAATGCTGAACCTAGGGGGTGTGTGTCTGTAATACACAACCTACAAACCACAATCAATCAGACCAAAATCCCAAAAAGAAGGAAATCCCAGCTAAAAACTAGGCTTGAAGGGGTCGACACGGGTTGTACAAAGGAAAGGTGCACCAGGTAGGGTTCGACGCAGGTTGTACACAGGAAAGGTGCACCATCAACGCAGGTTGTCTTTAGGCAAAGTGAGCCAGCCACACAGGAGCGCAGGGGAAGCACTGCCCAGGTGCGGCAGTTGAAATTCGACCAGTAAAAGTGTGAGATCTCCCAAGGTAGAAGGGTAGGAGGCCTGATGATGATCCCAAAGAGAATCGAGGACACATAAGAAACTCTTTAATGACAGAGATCTAATGGTAGGAAGGCTCAAAAGGATAGAAATGGCTCAAGAAAAAGAGATGAAATCAATTCTACTGTAAGTCCCTAGTATGGTCGCCAAATTTGTTACCGGACAATCTACCAAAAACAAACTTAAGACATGATCTCCCTAGTTCAACGTGAATCTAGAACAAATCAAATAGAACATAACCTACTTTCCTAGATCAAATAGAAGTGCAAACAAATGGATAGATCACTTACCTCAGATTTGCAGGAGCTTTTGCTCTTTGTTGATCCAATGCTCCAACGTCGTCAGATCTCAAGCTGCAAGACCCTGTTGAACACATAGAAACTAACAAATAGTGAAAGCATACATTTCATATGATCGATCTAAGTTAACAGTTAAGATAGAAAACTCTAAACATTATCAATGAGACAACATTTATGGAAAGAGATTATATTAACTGTATAAAAGTGGGAGTTACATAGAAAGGAGAAAGATACAACCAAAGCCTTAACGTCGCATCCTCCATCCAACATGTCGAATCCAAACCTCCAAGATGGTACAAGCTTCCCAAGATGATTAGGGATCACCAATATGGATTCTACCAGCATAAGGATACTATAGACCTTCCTCCCCTTCCCATGGAGAGAGGGGGTGTTTATATAGGGCTAAAGAGATAGGGTAGGTTGAGGATTAGGGGGAGATGGTTAAGGGATCCTCCCATTAGGTTAGGAACCGAAATGCCACCTCTCCTAAATTCTAGGGATGACCCTCCACCTCAACAAGCTTCGAGAAGGGTCTCGAAACTTCGATTTTTCAACTATAAACACCCCCGACGCACCTTGCATGAAGAGTCAGAGTGCCACTAAGGGCTGGTGCACTTTGCATGAAGGGATAGAGTGTCGGTGGCACACCTTTTCAGTGTGCAAAGTGTGCCAGCACACCTTGTCTGAAGGGAAACTACGTCGGTGTACTTAGAGAAGGAAAAAACCTGGGGAAAACCCCAAACTCAATGCACTTTAGCTAAGGGAACTTAAGGGATTAGGCACAAATTTGTCACATGGCTCATGGTGACAAGATTTAGGTGTAACAGTTGACAAAGAGAAAAAGTGTAAGACCTGTGAAGTAACATGAAGATATTAAAATGCGTGATCCATGAAGGCCATGAAGTCTGTAATCCAATAGAAGATGAAAATTATCCTCATTATTCAGAATATGAAGTCATGACACATCAATTAAAAACTTTGTCCGTCCTGAAAGTATTCATTTGGTCACATTGGTTTGGGATGGCCTTCCACATTTCACACTTGGAGGATTTGATAATCATGTCTTCATGGTTGATGAGAACATGTAAAGATTAATACAAGAATAGATCTGAAGGGTACCATTTAGACAATCTTAAGGACTGTGTGATAGGGAAATTATAAACAGTCATTCTTGTGAGTCGAAATCATCTTTTATCTAATTTTCTAAAGCAATTTTAACTACAAAAATTGTTGACAATGGAAGAAAACTCAAGGTTAATCTGATAGATAGAAATGCAGTTTATTGAAAAAGTGCACGGATGAGTAAAAGTAGCAGTAAGATTTCCTCCTAGGAAACAAGAGGAGAAGACTGCAGATACAAATTTTGCAGATTGTGTGGAACTTCATCCAGAGCTCCAATGATTGAAGATAGCAAAGGAACAATTAGTATTCAAAAACATATCAGATTGATGAAGTTCTTTCTAAATTTGTCTCTCAGAAGCAAGTTTGTGAACTTGTAGCAAATCCTGTTGTTACCTCAGACCAAGGAATTATGGTGCAGGCTATGAAAGAAGAATATAGTATCAATCAAGCTAGTTAAACCCTGGTCAATGTCTAAAGGAATAAGGACAAATGGATAATAAATTGCTTTCATGGCATTGAAGAATCCTTAAGAAGAACAAGTTGCATAATACATCTTTAAGAACAGTTTATGGAAGAAAAATAAAGGATAAACTGATCAGTGTAAACTATGTCACAAAATGTAGAAAATTTTGACAAAGGGGAGGAACATTGGAAGGGGGAGTCTATGAACTAATCATCCATGTTCTTTTTCAAAGACTCGCTAAAAGAAGGTAAATGAGGATGTTAACTAGAGTATCATAACACAATGATTAGTACCAAGTCCAGTTAACAAGAGGAAGAGAAACAAAGAGCTAAATTTCTTAAAAGAGGAGATATATTTGCAACGACAGTTGTCAAAAAGAAGAAAGATAGGAAATTCTCTATCAAGATGGTTACAGCAAGGGAATAACAGGTTATCCTTTGTCATTGTTGTCAAAGGAGGAGAATGTTTAGATGTTTCCATCAATGCCAAAGGGGGAGAATGTTGAATGTGGTTGTCATTGATGTCAAAGGAGTTCAGTAATGGCAAAGGAATAACCAAGGACATGATGGTAGGGAAAACTCAGTGAAAGACAAAGGAATAACAAAGGAAGTGATGACATGACATGTATGATGATGTGGAATGTGTGATGAGGCTGGAAAGACACATGATGGTGTTTTGGTTCTATCATGAATTCAGTGTTGCAATTTGACATCATTCTGGAAAAGTATGGCAATTTTGTGAAATTTTTGAAATTGACTATGGAAAAATTAGTTGAAATTTCCCTAAGAAAATACCCGCCATAATTCTTAGGTTAAGGAAGATTCATGCCCCATCCTGTCAGGCTATAGCTTGTTGAAGTGGCTATCTTACCGTAGTCTCATTTCTCCAAAAGAGTGCTCCACGACAAAGTTATAGGTCTTCCAAAACAAGGGTTCATGCAGTTTTATAAATTCTGGAAATTGACAAAGTGTTGGAAAATTGGTCCAAGTGGCCTCAGGAAAATGCCTGCCATACCTCATAAGAGAATAATAAAAAGTATATGAAAATATCAGGATATACCTTGTTGAATACGCTATCTGACCATGGTCTCATTTATGAAAAAGAGTGTTTTATGACAAAGTTATAAGTTTGCCAAAACAGGGTTTTAGGCATTTTAGCACCAGTCCAGTAAAATGCCCACCTAGGTTAGAGGAAGATGAGTTTGAAGGTGAAATCAGTTTGGTTGTACTCAGTAAGATGTATTACATCATCCGGTATCATTGGTTCAGGGTATTGGTGAAAGTAAGTATCCACCTTAGTTGACCTAGGGTTTGGAAAATTTGTCTAAGGGTCAGCACAGAAGTTCAGAAGGCCATTTGCAAATGCCCACCAAATTTTGTCTTGGTGTCAATAAATTTGTCCAATGAAATGAGTTTGTTCTTTGGTGATGTGTCTATCCAATCATGCTTTTAGTTTCCTCCTAGATGGTAACATGTGCAAGAAATTAACTTGCCAAATTGAGAAAAATCATGTTTTGCCTGTTAAAAATAAATGAAATTTGTCGAAGGTTAAGGGGCTATTTGGAAATTCCCTCCAGATATTGTCCTTGTGATGATAAATTCATCAGATGGCATGGGTCTATTCCCTGATGATCTAGCCATCTAGTCATGGTCTCATATTTTTCTCTCGAGGTTACACGTGCGAAATACAAGCCTGCTAAATTGAGAAAAAGTTTATCTTCCTGTCTAAATGAAGTCTGAGAGACCATTGGAAATGCACGCCAGAAGCTATGGTTGTGCAGATAAATCCATTCAAAGGTGTGTATCTATTCTTTGGCAACTTTTCCATCTAGCCATGGTGTCAATTTCTTCTTTGGTGCTCACACATGCGAAAATTACACCTGCGAAGGTAGTGAAAAATCATATTACCCTTAAAGAAGGAAAAATGCCTACAAAATGTGAAGAATTATGTCTGCACAGTCTGTGAAAGGTAATGCACGCAGACATTGTGAAAAGCATGATGCCTATAGATATGGTGGAAGATATGCAGAATAATTTTGTGAGTATTATGCCTGCAAAACATTTATGAAAGGTTATATAAAAGCATTTGCAGAAACAATAAGATATAGGAATAAATCAAAGATAAATAAACAGAATCGTATTATTCATAAACAGAGATATGATAACAAAAGATGAGCTACATGAATAAATTAATAAAAATATAATGAAGCAGAGTTTATTAAATAATAAACAGAGACATATTCTTTGTGAAAGGACGTGAGTTTCTTTTAGAAGGACATAATTAATTGTTTAATACAGGTTCTGATGAAAAGACACGATGGTTCATATGAAGATGAAGAATATATTAGACAGAGTTTGATTATGGAAGCTAGGTGTCTCTGGGTGTTGAAGATGAGCATCTAAAGCAACATAGATACCAGAGAAGAAGAACGTAGTCTCTGTATATTCGATATGAATGCCTGAAGCAGTGTAGAATCCAAAGAAGGTAAAAAGAATATGAGAGTGTCTGCTGAGTGCTTAAATAAAGATCTGAAGCAGCACAAATATTAGAGAAAGAATAAAAGGAACAGAGGCAGTCTCTGGAGCTTGGATTGAAGATCAGAAAAAAGGACAGTGAAAGTATAAACATATGTTTATCCCATTGAATTTATAAGATCAAATTAGGGAGGTAGGGTGGTGCTAGGGTAGGATACAGGCTTGCAAGGGGGTTGTAGCCTCCTTCTAATAGTTGCTGGTAAATAGGGTGTCGAAGCATCATTTCAGTAGTAGCTGATAACCTAGGGGGTCATAGCCTCCTTCCAGTAGTAGCTGGTAAATAGGGTGTAGTAGCATCCTTGTATGTAGTAGCAGAAAGAAACTAATTGTAAATATAATTTTGCAATTATAGAATGAGTTTGTGGTTTTTCCCAATTGGGCTTCCACGATAAAAATATGTGTTCTGTGTATCTTGTTGATTCTATGTTTTAATTAATATTAAAAGTGGTTTAAATTGTTAAAAAGATAACAATACTAATTCACCCCCCCTCTCAGTATTGTCCAATATTCTAACAGTGCATACTAAGTACTTTGGTTTCCTTGTTCAAACAAAATCAAGGATGATTGTTGGGCCTTATAGTGGTATCTATTTTGTCTAGTTGTTATATTTATAATACACATTAGTCCATGGAGAAAAGATAGTGTACGAAATATCATCAAAATGTTTAAGGAAGGAACATCATGTGTTATCATGTGTTTCTGTATGTGGCTTTCATTACTTAAGCTTCTTTCATAAATGTATTGAATTTCATTGCATTTTTTTTGGCATAAATTCATGTGCAAAGTATAAGTCTCACAAGATGCCATTTATACACTTGCCATATGATTATGATTATTATTAACAATAATATAACCTTATATGATTCAACTAAATATTATATTTTGGCTTTTTGTAAGATTCCAAGTAGAGGAATTTTGACTTTGAGTGAGTTTGTTTCACTTGATTTTGGTAGTTGCTGATCTTGTAGCTTTCTTGGTTGTTTTGCATGGGTTTGCATGAAGGTTAATTATCTCATAGATTAATTGCATGCCATATTAATAAACATCATAACCCCAATATCATCAAGCTTGACAGCTGATGTGATTATATATGTATTCAAACTCTAACATGCCCAGGAAATAAGCCAAACTCACTTATTCAATTAATAGGTAGAAATCACTCTAACAACACATAAAAACCAGATATCAAAAGATATAACAATTCTGACCTTTACTCAGCAAATGGTGAATCATATTAGATGACTGTGGCAGTTGGTAGTTCATGTTGATGGATCTTTAAGAAGTAAGCTTTAAACAATGATATTCTTGGATTGTTGATGGCTGTAGCTGCTCATGCATAAATCGTCCGCCCTTGTAAAATACCACTTCTAATGGCTGATATACTGTTGATAGGAGTCAAATTGGGTTGCACCAGTTTGTTGTATTCCATAAGACTTGATAGGGAGATAGAATACCACGCTTCTCTTGAGATAGTTCAAGTTACTTCTTTCCAAATTAGATCTCTGCTAGAGACATTAATTTGCTGATACAATGCTGATAGAAGGATGGAATTGACTATAATAATTGTAGATGATGCTCAGAATGGTATAAAGACAGGGCTGTAGGTGCATGGTCTGATGTAAACGCTCAGCCGATAGAAAAGAGCTTCAATAACGCTTCCCACAGACCATGTATACTCACTGTTGCCAATAAACTCGAACTCTATCCTAATAATCCAGCCATGGGTCCTCCACACATTTATGGTTGTTTTGAAGGTAAGTGCACTGCTCATCAGTGATATATTGTTGTAAATATGCAAATAATCAACCCCGCACTGAATCTAGTTGCCCAGATCTAGAGTATGAGGCTTATAATCATTAGTACGGTCCTCACACTTGCAAGTATGGCCCATAACACAATAAATATAGCGTAGAACATAAAAATAAATGTAGCATGGTAATGTAGCACAACACTGTAGCAGCACTATTCATGACACTATTCACGGCACTGCAGCGGCACTATTCAGGGCACTATAGCAGCACTGTAAATAAGTACTCGCTGCTCAAATACGAATTAATATTCTCTGGATGAAGTACGAATGATAGATCTGAATGATCTATCAAGAGATTGATTAGGATGGATAGATTTCACTGTCGAAACCAATGTTAGCTAGGGCAATCTGCCCTCAACCCTTAATCAGCTCTGAGAGTTCTCAAACCGAATCTCAATGATCAATAATAATAATAGACACTGAGTAAATCACTTTATCTTTCTTTTATAGCTTTGACATTGCATGCCCTATACCTAAGCCACTTTTCTCCTCTATTTCTCCGTTGAGTTGCATGCCTCTCATTTATTGCATGCATGCATGTTTGCATGTATCTCCCTTCTCTTGTATGCATGATTGCATGCACCTCACTTTTGCATAATTGCATGCATTTCACTTTTGCATGCAGGCTTGCATGCTCTTGAGCTAGGGCTCGGATGCGTTGCATGTTCCTTGTTCCAGTTTTACCCAAAACGGAACATTACACTTTTAGATTCTTATCCATGGATGGCTATCATATAGCCTTGTAAGAGTGGATTGATGAAAATCAATTCATATCTCTACATAATTTTCCATTTCTTGTTTCTAAATAGAGCAATTTTTCTATGTTTCCCACTTTCTCAATAGAACCATAAAGTTGTTAAATAAAATCATAAAGTTGTTAACTTCCTTAATACCTATCATTGGGTTGTCAAACTTCCTTAATTTTGTGAATTTTCAATCATATTTTTATCTACCTGCATTAAAAACAAATGAAAAAACTCAAAAAATAGACATGAACTTTCTAAGTTTCATTGCATATGTTTCATGGAAAGGTGGTTATTTTGGATTTGAAAATGGGAGTTAAGGGATAATTGCAAATCCTTCATCAAAATCTTCAATATATTCATACATGCACTTATTTTTTACATTTTGATGTTAGCTTTTACTTTTTGCAAATTCTCCCATGATTGTATAATTATTTTCTCATTATTGAGTATGCAACACCAAATATAATATAGTGCTCAGAATGATATACATCTCATGGGCAACTCAAACTTCTAAAACCCAATGAAGGCATAACCCTCACTCATCATCAATCAAACCCTAAATTTGTACAAGAATCATAACCAACAATAAATTGGTCACAATTATTTGTTAATTCCTACCAAATCTCTAGGTGACAACTTTGTAAAATATTGTCTTCAAAGCTATGGATATGCTAAACCAACTTTGACATTTTTTTAAGAAAATCACTATCCTAATTGAACATTGACAATGGTGGTTCCTCAACATCTACATTATCACTAACACCTAGATATAAAAATAATTCACTACAAAAATGAAGGACCTTTTTCCAATGAGTGTTATGCATGTATTCACTATCAACATCTTAGTAATATCAATGTAAGTAAGAAACAAGTCTTTTATTGAAGTTACATAATATCACAGACTTCATATTTTGTTACCAAAAATAATACATTTAACTCAATTGAATTATTACAAAGAATAAAAAATAAGATGTCATGTGTATGCCACTAACAAACTTAATGGCCTTTCTTGACTATTCACAAAATAAACAACCATCACAAATCAAGTCAGTAGGACAAGTCAAAGTCATAGGTACATTTGTTTCTCTGTTGTGATTTTTCCTAGTCATAGTCATAGTCAATATCTTGCCGTGTACGTGAATCCAATATCTTGTTGTGTACGTGAATCCAATTTCTTTTTTTTTTTCACAAGGAAGAAAGCCGATACTTGTATTAATAAGTATGGTGGTGTTACAAACCAACAGATGCAGCCGAGACATGACCGTCTCCCAGTCACAGCAAAGAAGTAAAAAAAGATGGGATATACCAAATCCCCCACAAGTGGATCCAAATAGACCAAGATTAAAACGTGAATCCAATTTCAACGAACTTGTAATTCTCGATTGATTTCCAGGTCCACCTTTTTCCCAATCAAATCCATAAGACTTTGTGTTTTCTGTTTTTCTAGAATTAACAAAGATTATTTCCATAAATTGAAGAATTGTCCTTTATAATTTACCAGTCAAATTACTTACCGCAATTTTTCTTCATCTGTTTTGTGTTTACCAACTCTGTACAATTAAATTTATATGAAATATTGATACAGCCTACACATATTTCCATAGATTAAAAGATTTCTCACTTTCACTAATTGATACAGCCAACTCATGTCAATAGGCTTGTGAGTATGAATCTACAAAAATCAAATCATATTTCCATAAATTGAAGAATCTTTCTTAGCTTTTGTTGCATGCTAAAAATCAAGTCAATTTTTTTGCCGTGAAGATGACTCCAATTTATGGAATTTCTGGCTCTTTGTTAGCTTATGTTGCCCCACTAAAATCAAGTCGATATCTTGCCGTGAAGATGAATCCAATTTTGGCCACTTTCTTCACCCAATTTCTTGACCTCTGAATTTGGGACATTCACCCAATCTCCATGTGAAATCCATTGCATAATTTGTTAAAAGATCTTAGCGTTATAAAGTACATGATCATGGTTCTCAACAAAGCAATGATCATGGTTCTCAAGAAAGGATTGCTTTGGATGTACATGATCATGGTTTAATGGAGATGCTATATCAGTATTGGCATTCGAGGCGTTCCTGAAATCTTTTCATAATTTATATATATATATATATATATATATATATATTTTCACAAATTGATTTTTTAATTTATTTATTTTTAAAAAAATGGGAGCATAAAATATATAAGTATCATAATTTTAAGAAATTGAGTGAACAATTAAATTATTTACATATTATAATTATCAATTAAATTATTTACAAGTTACATTATAATATGTATTTTCTACTAAGTAATTATTATGTTATAAGATGTTGTTGTAGAGGTAAGTCCCTAGCCATTGTGGCCATATCCGTCGTTACTCTGGTTAATCTATGTCTGCCATGTGTTTGGTTCTATTGTTGTAATAAAAAGATGACATGTGTCTACTATCTTGTTGAAGTTTTGATTGCAATGGTGGTTTTTGTAGGTGAAAAAAAGCAATGTCCAATGTTCCTCTATGTTTTGAGAAACCATCGTAATCCTTTTTAGGGAAAATTTGAGGGGCGAAAAGTAGTCAATGGGCTAATTTTCCATGTTTTTCTCCAAAAACAAGATTCACCAATTTCCATTTTTTTCTAAGATGATCCACCCAAATTCCATACAACAATATTTTTTATTCTAAACTTCACCGAAATTATCCACATAATACATAAAATCCTTAAAATTTAAATATTTTTACAAATATAGCCAAACATTTTATGGTTGGACATTTAAAAATTAGTAAGATTCACCAAGGTTTCTACACTTCAAGAAAATTATGGATACTTAAAAAATTCCATGATCCTTTTGTTCTCCCTCATATTTGAAGATATTTTCTCTTCTTAATTCTCCTCTCTCGTAGAGGGGTGGCAAGTGCGGGGGATCATTACTAAATGCCTCCTCCCTTTATATCCAATTATTTTTCACACTAGAATTTGTGATTCTCTTTTTTCTAGAGACAATAATTTGTGTTTGTTGATTTCCACATATTCATTGTTGAACTTTGGCTGTCATTGATGTCAACTAATGTCAAAGAGGAATCAGTATTCCTGTGCCAGTTTGAAATAGTATATGAAAACCACTTTGAAGAAGTATATGTAAGTAAGTTTGAAGAAATGTATGGATGCAAATTTAAAGAAGTATATCTAGAAGTAAATCAAGCATATTTATTTTGAAGAAGTAAATAAGGAATACATCCAATACATATGGTACATGTACAGATATCAAGTCCACCTAGTCATACTCCTTCAAGGTAAAACCCAAAGAGTTGGCAGGACAAAAGTTCGAGAGTTCGCAAGCAGCCTGGAACAAGAAACAGTTGAACAAGAAAGCAAGTCCCGAAAGAGCACAAGACTCACCAATCAGAAGAAATTCTTAGCTGTTGAAGCATGCACAAGTACCAAAAATGGGAGTAGCGGTTGAAGATGTCAAGTGTGCAAGACCCACAAACGACATTACATCAATGACACAAGACCAAACCACAAGGGTGCAAGTCCCACTAGCCAAAGGACCAAGTATGCGCAAAATCTATAAGAGATGACACCTTATTGGCATAGAAGATGACAAGTGGCGGAAGCGTGATGTAAGCTGAACCATGAATCAAGGAAGAAAGGACGCCACAACTAAATTGTGGACATCACCATCCACGCAGATCAAGCATAAATAAGAAGTCGAGATGGAGAATGGATGTAAGCTTGGAGATGGAAAGTTAGAAATATGGAAGATAAAAATTTATAATTCTCGAGGCATCAAGGGCTTGTGGAACTAGAATATAATGATCTAGCCAAAGATTCAAGTGCACACAAGCATAGGAACGGTATAACTGAAGGTGCGTAGAATGATGCAGTGACTCTATGACAGTTGCGCGAATATAGAAAGGCAGAAATACAGAAGATGAACAAGTGCGTGATAATTGAATGACAGTATCACAGACAACATGCAGACAGTCACAGAGGTTCTAAGATAGAAGCTCATAGACGAATCTGAAGTATATCTTGTGATGCGCGAAGTGAAGTAGTTTATCTGATGTACAAACATTGAGTTGATGTGTGCGAAGTAAGGCATTCCATCAGATGTGCAAATACAAAGTTACAACATAGTAAAGGATGCACGTCATGATGAGGATGATCTAAGACAAGTGCGCCAAATAGAAAGGACATATTACAGATGATGCACAGTTTGTCACAGATGATCTAAATGTTGTTGCACCAAGACATAATAGACATATCTATGAAGGTGTGCATTTCCATCTAATACTGGTGCGTGAAGTCAGAACAACACGTTATCAGTTGATGCACAATATCAATTGAGATTGCAGATGCGCAGTAGAAAAATGGAACATTGAATCTTGGCGCAGACTGCGGAATTTTATGAAGCAGCACACAGTATATGAAGTGCAACGTCATTTGAAGTGATGAGTTGAGTGTGAATTCAAGTGATGTATGCAGCACAGTAACAACAATATTACAACATATAGAAGGTGCACACAACAGAACGAACATCATAAGATATGAAGTGTGTTTAAATTAGAAGTACATCAAACCAATATCTTATTCTTGTATATCGGGGCAGCAGGACGGGGTAAGGAGCAGGTGGTCAATGCATCCTTCCATTTGAGGTTGGTAAATCAGGGAGTTTGGGCTTCCTTTAGGTCAATTCCTGTAAAACCAGGGGGTCGGTGCCTCCTTCCAGTTGGTGTTGGAGAACTTAGGAAGTTGGTGCTTCGTTGGATGTAATATTTATATTATAAAAGATCATTCCATGGTTTTCTCTCGTTTGGGTTTCCATGTAAAAATTATGTGTGTTCAGTGTCTTTGTGCATATGTGGATGAATTTTTTATTTATGGTGGATGCATAATTAAAGTTCAGATTAATCAGTTAAGAAGTTAAAAATTGTTCATTACTATGCTAATAGAGATTCACCCCCTCACTCAGTATTCAATAGATTCCAAGATTCATAATTATGTTTGTTCAATTTGTAAGTTTATTCCCTAATATGCAACCTTTCTATAAAGGAATTGTTGATTCAAGGATACAAAATGTTGCATTTCATCAGGGATATGTTGTCCTAGAAAATTTTATTAGCATCCTTACAGTAATATTATATCTCAATCTTGGAATAAAGCATTGGAGCAACATCTCTATAGATTTGTTTGTGCCCAATTTTGTATGCTTAAAGGATTGGTTCATACACATATTAATTATAGATCTGTTATGTACTCAAGGCTCAAATGCAGGGTCCACATTAGTCGATTTCCATACAATCATTAGCTAGCATATTAAACCCATCGACATACACTAGTGTGTATCACCCATGGAGATTCGAATTGAGCACTCGCTAGCACAAAGCTAGATAAATGCTCAAGAAAATTGGGGATGGATGAGCTAAATCTTTGCACTAAATTTTATTGGATCATCTCATTTGTAACGTCCACTTCCATCAATCTGGCCAATGGGAGGGGACATTAACCAACTACGGGATTCTAAATTTTTCTCCATAGCCATGTTACGAATTTCATAACATATAAAATATGCGTGAAGATGCATAATAAAACATACACAGGGGAAATAAACTATATCCACACAAACCTAGCATGCATATATCAACACAATTATCACAAGCATCAATTAAACACATTGCACATTAGAATAGAAAATAATACTTATCTTTATCCAACGTAGATCCAAGCAACTGGTTGTGTAAGAGTGATTTTTCACCCAACCATAGGCTTTATGTCTAGCATATACTCTTTTTGTTGAGAGGCCAACCCCAAGTTAGGCTATGAGGACACCAGGGTGAATGAAAACCTACAGGCTTCTCTCTCTCTGCCCACAACTCGTTTTTCACTCTATGCTTAGCCAAATGCTCATACAGAGTTCCACAAGGATCTCACTTAGCCTTCATAGCCTTGCATCCCACAATAACTGCCCCACACAACACCCTTCTGTGATCAGGAATCCCCTTCATCGATCAACGGTTCTCTTGGGCAATCCATCTTGTTGGGTGCTTCTAGTGTGTGCATGGAATGAGGCCAATCTGGAGTATGTTCTTGGAGAAGCACTTGTAGCCTCAAATTGTGGCTTCTCAAGCATATATGAGCATCAAAATCAATGGGTAAGGGTTCCTAGCTTGCTCGGCCTCTCTTCTCACCTACATCCATCAATTTCCCTTCCAAATCTGCAGTCCTCTCCCCAAATTCGATTTTTTGGGTTACACAATCTGGTAATTGGTCATGAACAACAATGTAGAACTCTAGGTAGCATATTAATGCATGAAAGAATGAGAGAATGAAGGTTGGATCAAAGGGATACGAGCTAATGGTGAAAATACAACTAGCATAGCTTCTGACCATAGAAGAAAAGACTACTAACAGCTGCAGACCAACTTCTGGTAGCTGATAGAACTATCACAAAAGTGCATTCAGCTCCATGCTTCAATAACTACAGGTGAATTTTCCCACCAACCCCACACATCCAGTCAATGATTTAGTCTCACACAGGCCCACTTTTCTCATCCCCTCTGGTGGAATCATAGCCCCTTTGGTGCTCTTTGCACAACCATCTTGGACCATTTCATTATTTATGCAACATAGTATTTACATACATTTCGAGTTAGCATGACAAGCCAATCATACTGTCCAAATAACAATATTTACATCATACATGCCTAGGAATTCACTAGTCGCGCCTTGGCCTTGGACTCTGCACTAGGGATCCATACTAGCATAATTACATCATTTACATAATTTTGGTTAAATATATTCCAAATCAAAATTGTGGACATTACATCATCCCACCATCAAGCACTTAAACAATAGTGATATTGTTGGTACCTTGCCAGCTTCAATCAACCCATGAGGGAAAGCATGTCAGTGCAGTATTTTCAACCAAATGGGGAAGATACCAAGTTTAAGTTTTCTTAACCATCCAAGCAAGGCCCAATTGATAAAATATATATCAATTGAAGGATACCAGGTGGACTTTGATCTACTTATGTATGCAAAGGGAAAAAGATCATATAGTATAAACTCTCTAGGTGCAACCATATATTTGACCACTACCTCAAGGTGACCCCGTGACTCTAGGGAAAGACCTCATGGAGTGAGACACAATATGTGAGAAAAAGAAACAACAAAATATCATGTTACAAATATCACATCAAATGCCAATATATCTCAAGAAATCACATTTTAATTTCTACTTACTTTTGGTGAAGTTTGCTTACTATAATAGTTTCCATAGCTCAATAGGAATGCCACTTTATCAATATTTGTATGCAAATTCATGTAGGACACCATTGAGTTTGGAAATATGATAAGATTGAGTGATTGTTGGGCTATAATTTATTCAAGAGATGGAAGAGAAGGTTATTCAAATTAGGTAACAATTAAAGGAAGCACATGATAGGCATAAGAGTTATGTAGATACTCATAGAACTTACCAAAGTTGAAGATGGGGTTTACATTTGTATAAGGACTAGTAATAGTACTATTTTGTTTGGAAAGGGGGGAAAAATTAAACCCGATTTATAGGACCATTTGAAATTCTAGAAAAAATTGGATCAAATGTGTATCGCCTTACACATTTATCCCATTTACATACAACTCGTGATGTTTTTAATGTATCTATATTATGGCATTATGTATCTAACAAATATCATCAACTAAATTGGAATAATTTTCATGTTTTGTATGAGGGAACCATCATGGTTGAACAATTACACATGTTGGATCATAGGGTATGACAAATCAGACATCGCTTGGTGAACTAGGTGAAGTTCTATTGGGACAAGTATAGTACACGATCTACTACCTGGAAGGAAGAAGAGAACATGCTTCAGGATTGTCCCCCCAAAAAATTATTGTAACTCTAGGATGAAATTCCCGAAGGATGGGTGTATGTAACACCCCATATTTTGACTTCAACAACTAAACTACACTATGACCTATTTTATATTTATTTGATTATTATCGGTTGAACTCATCTAAGTTGGTAGAACTATATTTTATAAACATATCGGCCTACCTATATCTAGAATTTTTGTATAAGTTTATTGTTTATGTTATTAATGATGACAATTGTATGATTGAATTCTAGCATGCAAATTTAAATGAAAAATTGTATTACCCACTATTTATTCTCTAAAATCTAGATTTGTGGAGGGTCATGTTAAGCCACGCTCCATGAGACTTGTGATGATGACTGATGGATTCCTATTGGGGAAGTTAGGTTGATATAGTTGACACTTCTATTTATGGTATTATATGGAGCTAGGTCAATATAGTTGATGTTCCATCATATTACAATAGAAGAAAGGATAGGATGAGGAAAATAGAAGTAGGTTAGGGAGGAAGGATTATTTAGAGTAGTTTCTTCTATGTTTAAAACACTTGCTTGATTAATTTATGATCATTTTGGTCTAAATTATGTCCAATTCATATTGTATTATTGTCAGTTAGTTAGTAATATTATTGAATGTAATGTTTATTTGATTTATTATCTTGCATGGTCGGTTGTGAGCATATAGGAATATGCATTACAGGTAGTGACTATTATTACTAGTACATACGGAATCAATGTGTCTGGCGTTTGCTAGCTACACATACATACCCTTCACACTTACATAGTCTAGTGTTGTTCTAAAGTATATTAGTTATTAAAGCAATATTAATAATAAATAGTTTGATGCATTATGGCTATATAATAGGTTACATTTGTATGCTTGTAATTTAACTTTCATTTGGATTGATTTACCTTTAATTTTGGAATTATGTTACATTTTATTATAGGATGATATTGCATTGCATTTAGGATTTAATTTTTCTTCATTAGAAGACTAACTTCATAAATCTTACCAATGATTTGATTTTATCTAACTGGTATAAAATCAACATTATTAATGGTGGGTAGGTGAGAATATTATGTTATTATTAATGGACCGTCCTAGGAAAAGGTGCACCCTCTTTTCTCCCAAGACTGGGAAGGTTGTGTGGAAAAGGCATGAGATAAACTTTGGAGAGGGATTAGGGGTTCAATTTTTTATAAGCGTGAAAAGATTTTGGAAAGGAAACATTAAGGGGGCTATATTGACCTATGAACTTAGAGCTTTGGACTGAGAATTGTTATTGGATGTTTGTTTTTTATTGTTAGGGGCACAAGAATAGAGGTAAACCCACAAGTTTTCTAGATCTAGACAACTAGATAATTTGTCACATACTTAGAAACCTCTCAACACAATTTAGTCCATGAGGTACTTGATTTCACATGTAAAATTGTCATTCTTATATCAAATTCTTTTTTCTTGGAATTGTTATAGAATTTTAATAGTGGAATTAAACCATGGAAACCTAATTAATTAAATGGCAATTCCACAACATACATGCAATTCTACCATCCATTATTTCATAATTATGCTAATGAAATCCTTTTCCACATTATTGCACACAAACATTTCTATAAACTATAGTAAATTAAACAAATACATAACATGAAATATCAACCATTACATTCATACACAATCAACGAACTTATCTTTTAAAGAGAAATATTCCTATAATTGGTTGTAGTGAATGATGTTCCTCCCAACTATAGGCACTCTATCACATTAGTTATTTCTATGACAGAGAGCACCCGTAAGATGGGGTTATCAGTCGACAAGGGTGAAGCTCTCAAATCCTTATACTCAACCACAACTCATACAACCCTTTAGAGTTGAAACCCCCTCTACAACTACCTTAATCCATTAGCACACCTCCCACATCAGCTTGCACATCACAAGGAATGGGACCCCTTCTCTACTTGCAAACTTTTCGGCCATCCGAATTCTCTTCTACTGCTCTTGCATAGACCAACCAAGGAATATTTGTGCTAGGACTATAGGGATATCATCCATAGGCTAATTTCCTCTCACAACGGCATGTTGGCCGGATTTTTTGTCATGAGGCCAACAAGGAGAGATAACCCACCCAAGACACTTAATGCAGCCCCCGATGTGTTTAAGATGGCTAACTCTCGCAGGGTATAGGTCCTGCTACCTTTATGATTTGCTCTCAACAAGAGAGTCTCATAGTTGAATTAACTAATTTAAAGAAAACAAAAAACTACTCATGCCTAACTATCTATAATGCATATTTCAATAGCTGAAAACAAACAGTTTTAACAGCTGCTAAAACATAACATGATTTTAACAGCTGCTAACTTGTAGCTTTCCGTTATGAGACAAAACTGAAATTATAATTCTAAAAGATAAAAAACTAAATTTTGTCTAATCTATTTCTATCCCGCTAAAGCCAACATGGATTAAATAAAAAAGTTAAATAAATCTGCATTCGGAATGAAATATGCTCCAATTAGATTCAATAATCAAAGATTAAATCATAATTTGAAACACATTAAAATTTCAACTAAATTTAACAAAATGACTAAAGATATTTCTGTCATCTAAAAATGTAACTGATAAAGTAGATCCATCTAACTGATGATCAATAGATTAATAATCATATGCAAACATATCCCAAAAGATAATGGATGCATCACAAAAAAGAACAAACATAAGATAGGATGAAAAAATTTTACAAACTGAAAATCAAATTCAGATTACATTACAACATTGTTACAGATTCAGGAAGTCTCTAACAAAACTCCAGAAAAACTGCACATGCACTGTATCTATACATGACACTTCCACACCTATCTCAAGCTATAGGTCCATCGATCAATACAAAAGAGACAAAACATAGAATTGAGAACAAAGTCTCTCCATAGAGCGTCTCCCCCCTCCCATAGAGCGTCTCCCCCCTCCCTTTAGCAGTCGAATTGTTGCTCTTTATATAACTCTGACGAGTCTTCAAGTGTTCGAGGAAATAACTTCAACCCTTTATCTCTTCCTAATATGTCGAGCGTGCATAACAATCATCTCCTCATTCTGGTGGTGCATTTGAACGAATCAATAAAACCGTTGAAATATTAAATCATTTTCAGATTAATATATCTCTTCTCATGAGGGCTAATGTATAGCATAATTTGAGCATTCAAATGTGTGGTCTTCAAAGCGATGGGTACTTCTTTAAAGCTTTAACCATAATGGATTACAATTGATCTGCCTATATGAGATGATGTTGACCTCGTATATATATAAACCACTTTTAGCCTTTGCTAAATTTTTATTTTGAAGACACGGTGAATTTTAATCATAATTTCACGTAAAGAAATAAAAATATATTATATTCTTTATACATTGTATAAGAATAAAATATCCTTAACCATAAAGGAAATTATATTGTTTGGTTTAAAGGTAATAGTTTAATGATTGTCAAATTAATAAATTCATGTCAGTTCATAAAATAAAAAATTATGGAAAATATTTAAAAAAACCATGTTGGATCATAAAATAAAATATTATGAAAAGTAATTAAAATATCGATGTTCGTTTATAAAATAAAAACTTAAAACTTAAACCCAGATCTATCAATCAAGAGATATCAAATTTCTTGAGTTTAAATTTGAAAAAAGAAATACACTTGAAGAAATTGGATTCCTCTGGATGCTTGATAAATACGGATTTAAGATGAATCTATGTTGATATTATACCAAAGAAACACTATTGTTTTCAAATATTTCGTATAATCCCACTAATGTTTTTAAACATAAATTTTATAAATAACAATGTCATCATTGCTAATGATTAACCTTTTTAAAATTCCAAGAACCATTGATTCATACAAAGTCAATCATAAATCCAGGTTCAGCTTTATTTTATGTCCTTGAAAATTAGGTTAAATGATATTTAAATATGGAAAAAGAGCAAAAACAATGTAAAAAGTGGTTTTACATTATTTTAGTAAAGGTAGAAGTTTATAAGAATTTAATCATTCAATTATATATATATATATATATATATTATCAACTTCTCTAAATAGTTATATATATATATATTTTTTTTCCTTGGAAAAAAAGCGTAATTTTTATATCAGCAGATGTGACAAAATTACATTTTGAATATGCTTAGAAGTATTCAAAAATCCAGTTAAGGATCACAAAACAGCCCCAAAAAAAGTGTTTCAATACACCCGTCCAGTATGAAACATTTACATATGTCCATGACAGTATAAAACCAAAAAACAGAGCATGATAGAAAGATACTAAGATGAACCTAGAATATGTCTGGTGGCTCCCCGAGCCACTTGAAGATTCCACAGTAATACCATTACAGTTTTGGAAGAAAACCAGCAAAAATCGTCACAGCTAGAGATAGCAAAACAGAACAGCTCCATAGTTTTTAAACCATTATTCATGTTCCTGCTCCATTCTATGCCATTTCATCAATAAACGGTCTATGATAGTATTCATAGAGTGTTCCATGCCTGTACTCCTTTACTTTCCACATCCCCATTGCCAAGTCCCTGCCAATCTTAGAAGCCTTGTCTGCCTCCTTGTTGTTCTCCCTAAAAATATGTTTGCAAGAAAAATGTAAAAAGGAAAGTTTTAGATGCAGAATGTCCTGAAGAATGTTTGCGAGTCTTATATCCCTGCAGTGTTGAGTGCCACTAGTCCAATTTGTGACATTCATAGCATCACCATACACATTAATCTGTTGACAGCCCTCCTCCCTAGCAAAGATGAGAAGAAGTTTCAGGCTCATGATTTCAGCATAATTGTTTCCACCCTCCCCCAGTCCCCAGAAAAGGTGGTATGAGTGGGTTGATGATAAATGTAGAATAGCCCCACCCCCGCAGTTGTTTTCCAAATCCGATCCATCATAAAAACCCCAAGGCATAGACTCGTCAATATCCAGAGCCAGGACCTCTCTTTGTTTTGCAACTTTGATGTGATGTGGGAAGGCCTCAAGGAAACCACATATCTGAACAGCTGTGACCACCGGTGTACTGGCTTTTTCATTGAAAATCATTCCATTCCGAGCCAACCAAATGCCCCACGCCACCAGTAAAGGAAGGTTCAAGTAGGATTTTCCTATAGGGTCCAATACCCACTGTGTCCAAGCCGACAACACCGAGTCCCCTGCCCAATTAAATAGGGTATTATAAATTCTGGAGCATTCCGCCCATACTTGCACCGTGTATGGGCATTGGAGGAGTAAGTGAAAACAAGTTTCCTCGCTGGCTTTGCATAAAATGCACCAGCCCGGCCCGGTCCTATTCTTCCTCTGTAAAAAATCCCAGGTGGGTATGGTATTTTCAAGGGCATTCCACATAAAAAGACGATGTTTCAATGGGCAGTGTATCTTCCAGATGGTTTTCCACCACCCCACCAATTCACGTGGATTCATGAAGTGACTCAGGCTGATGTATCCATCCTTTGGTGTGTACAAACCATTCGGGCCCCCCTCCCAAACCAAGCAGTCTTCCCTGTCCCGGATGTGTATATGAGATCGAGTTAGTGCACGGTAATAGGACCTCAATTCCACCCGTTCAACCTCAGATAGTGCCAGTGATTCTGCATCAACCCATGACTGATTCCATGGGTGGATCCTATCCAGAATATATATAAATATATATATATATTTAAAAATTATCAACTTCTCTAAATAGACTAAGTTGAATATAAATATGTTTTGAATTGAATTATTTAATATATTAAAAGACATAATAAATTGCTCAATTCCATTTTAGGTGTATATCCTCGTTATATTAATAAAAAATAATAAAAATGATTAACTTAAATAACCTCATAAAACCTTCATTGGGCAACTAGGAAGTCAGAAGACTGAAATGACTGAGATTAAGAAAAATCAACCATCTTTATTTCATGAAAACTAAGAAAGAGAATTAATAAGCATTAGATCACTCATCGAGGAAACCATAAAAATAAAAGAAAACCAAAAGCTAAGTATTTGCAAAATTGACATGGGGGGACTTTATTTGCAAAATCAAGGGGAAGTTGTTGCGGGCCAACAGGGCACCACACCCATCAGCATCATTTTCCCATGGTAATTGGTATGAGGTGGTATGGTAGCTTTGGTTTCCCTCTCTCATGTACCGTCATTCAAGATGATGAAAATGATGGCTAGAATGATGCTCTCAACTCAATTCCTAACATTTTATATGTGTGATTATAAATTTTCATGTAGCACTCATAAGGAGATCACTTTTTCCTTTTAATCTCAACTTAGGCTAACTAATATGCAAGGGATAATAACTCATCTTTAATAAACATGGGTTTAAGGACCTTAAGATAAAATCACTATCTAAGGTTTTTATGTAGGGATGATGACTTAATTTAATAGGTCACTAGGGTCACCTCACCCCTTAGACCTCCTTTACTTTCCCTCCTTGTGGAATCATATCCCTCCATCTCTTCTTTATCCCTCTTCATCTGTAGTTGTCAAAGATATATATTAAATATCAATGTGCATATTTACAATGCATTCAATCATCCTAGACCATTTGTGTTCGACTTTTAACCTTTGCATATTTACATGCATATTTGCATAATGAGTTTAAAAATAGGGTGTTACATAAGCTACCAGTTGGATGTGAGGATTAATCTCACTTTGGGCTACACTTGACTCTTTAATAGGGACGCTAAAGAATTGGACTGAAGTTGGACTACTAAATCAAATAGTTTCAAAGGCAATTTCCTATTGCTTTCACATTTCTTGATTAAGCTGTGTTATTTACTTTGCAAATATTATCGTAATTGAATATACTCTAGATAATTATAGTTTAAGATAAACTAGATTAAACAATAATTAAACTATTAAAATTGTACTCGGAAATTGTGCTTAAAAAATAAAATTTTACATTTAGAAATTACAATGATGCTTAGACTATTGGAATATTCTCCCCATCATTTTGTATTTTGCATGCTTGCATGCAGATCTGCATGTTGCATGCACTTGCATGCATCCAGTCATCATCATGGTGGTCTCCCCAACACCTAAAGCTTGCTTCTAGCTCTTCTTTACCTGCATGTTGCATGCATCCAGTCATCATCATGGTGGACCTCCCAGCTCCTGGATCTTGGTTCTAGATCTCCACAGCCCCCAGGGGGCCTCCCACCTACCAAAGGCGCCCTTCTCCAGTCTCTTGCATGACTAGTGCGCCTTTCTCACCTACCACAGCCAGTTAGACACCCTTCTCACCTACCAATCAGTTATCACTCAGTTCTTCCTTGATTTGAGGCTAGATTGACTCCTCCACTGACTGTTTCACTCCGATAGACCTCCAGTGAGACTAGTCTATCCATTCTGACTCCAGTTAGCCACTCATGTGCCCTTCACTGAGGCTCCTTCATTCAGTTCATGCCTACCTCACTCAGTTAAACTCCTCATGCACCCTCCATTGAGCCTCCTTCATTCAGTTATTTCCTACTTCACTCAGTTAGACTTAGTTGACTGACTGTCACATCTGATGACTGATACATTGACTAGATAATGACTCCACTATCATTCAAGCCACACTATGAGTTACGAATTCAAATTCCCTACTTGGCTTATTCGAATCCTATATTATGCACCTTACTGTGTTCTATTGTATTCATTCACTTACATTCTTATTCATTGTATAATACTGAGATTATGTTCTATTCTACTGTGTTTATGAGTGATCATTGAGTGTCTCCTTCTTTGCAACATATTTGTGAGTTTGATTGTGAGTTGCTACAGCTGTCAGATCATTGCATATTATTACATGGTATCAGAGTAGGAAGTAGCTATTCAAATTGCAGTAGTTGCAGCATTTCTTTGAGTAGCTATCTTTCACTTGTGCACCCGAATCCTCTGAGTTTCCACAGTAAATCCTGGTGTTATTACTTGATTTAATTGGAGAAATTCATTGAGGTCTATCCAGGTGTGAAGGACTTAGTCCATGTGCCAAGTGTCCTTAAGGTAGTGTTTAGTCGAAGTGTAGCATTCTCCATCAACACATCTTTATTGTTTTGTAGGTTTATTCACCCGTTCGGAGTCTTTTTCAACTATTCGACTTTCTCTGTTCAGATGGATCTAAAGCTTACATCTTCCAACTATGTTGAGTGGAAATCCAAGATGGCTCTCTTCATGAGATCCAAGAGCTTCTCCAGAATACTCAATGGAACGATGGTAGAACCAACCAGTGCAGTTGAAAAGTCCAAGTACTTGGATTGGCTTGATGAAGCAATTGGTCTCCTCCTTCTCTCAATTTGTATGAACTACACTTTCATGTCATTGATCTTACATCTCCGAAATAGGTGTGGGACAAGCTCGAATCTCTCTTTGGGCCAAAGGATGATATGGTGGTTCACAAATTGGAGAATGAGCTCATATGTTTGAGTCCTAACAGCTTCGATTCTATCAATGCCTTTCTCACCAAGTTCAAAAGCTTGATATCACAGTTGAAAATATATGAGATAGTGAAGGAAGATAAGCAGCTTATACTTACCATTCTCTCAAAGTTGGGGGCAAATTTCTTAGTTTTTGTCTCTACATTCCAGTCAGCTAGGTTGTCCATTCCAATATGGAAGTTTCCCTCATTTGATGATTTCACACAATCTCTTGCCCAAGAGGAAGAGAAGTTGATTTAAATGGGAATGATCATACCCAAATTGGATTCAGCCCTTACAGTTGAAGAGAGAGTGAATGATATAGGAAAGATAGAGATTCCTGGTGATACAAGGCCTACACACCAGTCATCTAGAGTTTCATACTCTAAGAAGGCCAAACATTCTCAAAAGGGAAAGATAGAGTGCACATACTGTCATAGAGGGCCTCATCCTGAAAGTGCTTGCGTGCGGAAGGCCATTGATTTGATGGCTAAATTACTTGAAGAAAACAACCTTCCTGTTCCAGCATGTGCAAGGAAAAAGGATCCTGATGCTGATTCTTCTATATCCAAAGGCAAGGAAAGTTGTCATGCTCTCACAACAGTTACATCAACTGGTTCTTCTCTCATCATAGATTCAAGAGCATCCTACCATATGGCTTGCTCAAAAGATCGCTTCTCTAGTCTCAAAAGCTTTACTGTTCATTCCATTAGTCTAGGCAATAATTCAGTTGTCACATCTTAGGGGATCGGAAGAATTGATGTTGATCATGGTCACTTTTGTGATGTGCTCTATGTTCCTTCTCTTACAGCAAATTTTCTCTCAGTATTTCAACTGACTCATACTGGAGAGCCAAAAAGAGTGATCTTTACTCCATATGAGTTCGAAGTACAACACATGATTTCAGGGGAAGTCATTGCAAAAGGAGTTGCAAATCAAAAGACAAAACTTTATGAGTTTTCACACTTCTTACCTCTATCAAAGGAGTCTTCCCTTCACTCTCCTACTCATGACAGGCGAATGCTAGATCCATATCCACAAGAACCTGAAGATCCAACACCTATTGGTCCATCTCCTATGGACCTCCATTACTCATCTGATCTTAATGAAGACCTCATACATGTCTTGGAAAAGCTTCATGGCATCAATGTTTTTGGATATGTTCCTCCTCCGAGTGATGATGAAGATGAGCTAGTGTTACTTACTTCTCATGAGATATCAGATTCAGAGTTTCCAGTGTTACTTAATTCTCCTCATGAGATGACAGATTCAGAGTTTGCATATGAGGATGAGCAAATTTTACTTGCTCCTCCACTTGAGATTTCAGATTCAAGGATTGGATGTGATTATGCTTTTTCACATGATATTGTAGACAGAGATGAGGGAATGCTAGATCCAGATCCACAAAAACCTGAAGGTCTAGCAACTAATAAAGAAGATGAGTGAATGAGAGATCCAGATCCACAAGAACCTGATGATCTCTCGCCTGTTTTGCCTACCCTTCTTTAGCGAGCATTCACTACTTTCAGATCAGCCAGATCAGAGTCTCAGCATGGGAGGTTTCACCCTTCCTTCTTTACTGATCCTCTTCTTCGATGGGCAACCACTGCTTCCCGATCTGCCAGATGAGAATTTTCACATGTAAGGATTCATCCTTGTGAAATTCCTGATCCATTTCGGATGTATAGATCCCTCTTTGATAAAGGAGGAGACTTACCTCCTTAGGAGTGATAGATTGTATGCTTCCTTGACATCCTTCAGTCTATTTTGAGGGAGGGATTTCTTCCCACTAGGTTTTCCCTCTTTCCTCACTTAGTTTATTTTAGATTTATTGTACGGGGTGACCTTTGGTCTCAGTAACCAGGGTCCTATCTTGCTATTTTACAGGGTGACCTTTGGTCTTAGTTACCAGGGCTCTATTTTTCAGTTATTTCCTCATAGTATAGCATGCGGGGGGGTGTTGGAATGTTCTTCCCATCATTTTGTATTTTGCATGCTTGCATGCATATCTACATGCTGCATGCACTTGCATGCATCCAGTCATCATCATGGTGGTCTCCCCAACACCTAGACCTTACTTCTAGCTCTTCTTTACATGCATGCAAAACTGCATGCTGCATGCATTTGCATACATCTGCATGCATCCAGTCATCATCATGGTGGACCTCCCAGTTCCTGGAGCTTGGTTCTAGCTCTCCACATCCTATCTACAGCCCCCAGGGGACCTCCCACCTACCAAAGGCGGCCTTCTCCAGTCTCTTGCATGACTAGTGCGCCTTTCTCACCTACCACATCCAGTTAGGTGCCCTTCTCACCTACCAGTCAGTTATCACTCAGTTCTTCCTTGATTTGAGGCTAGATTGACTCCTCCACTGAATGTTTCACTCCGATAGACCTCCAATGAGACTAGTCTGTCCATTCTGACTCCAGTTATCCACTCATGCGCCCTTCACTGAGCCCCCTTCATTCAGTTCATGCCTACCTCACTCAGTTAGACTCCTCATGCACCCTCCACTGAGCCTCCTTCATTCAGTTATTTCCTACTTCACTTAGTTAGACTTAGTTGACTGACTGTCACATCTGATGACTGTTACATTGACTGGATGATGGCTGCACTATAATTCAAGCCACACTCTAAGTTAGGAATTCGAATGCCCTACTTGGCCTATTCAAATCCTATATTATGCACCTTATTGTTCTATTGTATTCATTCACTTACATTCTTATTCATTGTATAATACTGAGATTATGTTCTATTCTACTATGTTTATGAGTGATCATTGAGTGTCTCCTTCTCTTCTTCTTTGCAACATATTTGTGAGTTTGATTGTGAGTTGCTACAACTGTCAGATCATTGCATATTATTACATAGACAAGAAAAATTATATAGATAACTAAAATGAATGACACTCAATAATATGAGGTTGTTACACTAAAACTACAATTAGAAAAAAATTAATTTGTCCTTAGGTTAATACGTAGTTCAAATCTAAGTTCCAGGGCCATACAAAATTGCTCTAATTAAGAAGGTTTTTGGGAGGTTCATATGATGAAAAATGTTGTTCTATTATTTTTTTCATTTCCTATTATTATTTTGTTTCAATGAATATCAGGATTGAATCAAATTACTTTTGTGAAATTTCGACTAGATAATGGATTTGATGTGAATATTGCATGGTTATTGAGATTTTGGTATGGCATGAGGAAAAAGTCCATAGAATTTTACTTTTTTAGAGGGATGGCTCGCCATGAAAAAATTTAATTCCAGTAAGGTCATTAATTTGTTCAATTAATTGTTAGATAGATTTCAATATGGACAATGAAAATGATATTTATTATCATTGTTTGTATAAGAAATTGTGTATATATATAGAGAGAGAGATATTATTTACTATTAATCATGTATATGAATTAGATTACTCCACTTATAAAGATGAATTCATTATTTCTTTATTAAAAATAAATAATAATATGTTTTTCTTAAATAAATGAATTTTACTTCAAAATAGAAGATGCAATAGTCTAATGAAAAACCAACATGGGTCCCAAAATATAGAGAGAGGGAGAGAAGAAGAACTTTATAGTTTAGGAAACAAATCAAAGGCACCAATAATGATTCATCCGACTAGTTTCTTATATCATTAAAACGGTTGAAAAAGAAAATAGGGTCTTGAATTATCTTTGTAATCACCTTTATAAATTTTCGACTCCTTGATGTAATGGCCTAGATTTGGTTGTGATAATGAAAAAAACACCATCACATCTTCACATTTATAAGGCCAAAATTATCTAGATATTTTGGATCGAACTCAATACTTTGCAACATATTAATTTGTTTAAAATGATAGATTTGAATGGATGATTATATGAGAGTTCAAAATATTAATGGAAAGTTTACGATCATGGTTTGCCTACAACATATTAATTTGTTGAACGATTTTCGATGGATGATAATATCCTTATGGGAGCTAAAAACATTTTAATTGAGAGTTTACAATAATCATATATTGAGGATCCAAAATCTTTGTAAAATAAAATTATAATGGATATGTTGGTTTAAAATTTAGGGTTTGAAATTATTATTTTTATTACTCTTGGTTATATAGATAGGTGTTTATATCTTAGAATTTGGGGTAGACTAGCATTTATTGTTTTCTTAGATTGTACGAAGATGAGACATGTGTATTTTCCAGATCAATTTTATGGCAGTCATTCCAAATTCCAAATAAATAATTATAAAATAAAAAAGAATATTAAAAATTATCGGTAGCTTATGCATGGATAACAAGTAGTTGATGCATGGATAACTCTAGCTAATGCATGGAAGTGACGAGCTTCGTGGCAGACAACCCATTTAACTAGAAGAAGGCAAGTGATAGCATGTAGCTAAGGCATAGACAACGAGTGATTACAATTACGCATGGAGAACAAGTAAGGCACTTAATTTGTGGCCTATCGGTGTTCACCAACCACCAGTTAAATGGTTGTGCTAGTGTGCGACTATGTGAGTGTGAGTGTATGTGTGTTTTGAAATTATTTCCCCTACTATATATATATATATATATATATATATATATATATATATATAGAGAGAGAGAGAGAGAGAGAGAGAGAGAGAGAGAGAGAGAGGGTTTGCTAGTGTGCGTCTGTGTGAGTGTGTGTGTGTTTTGAAATTATTTCCCCTACGATATATATATATATATATATATATATATATATATATATATATGACGGGCTATGCATATGACCCTTTTTATTCTCATATGTTTCCTTGTTTATGAACTTTTTTGACCTGATCCGGTATTACCACTTGCTCTCTTGCTTACATTTGGCACATTTTGGCCTTGGTAAGGATTGATCTCATTTTCTTTGTTATTTGTCAATTGCTGATGATTTGGATAGAGTTATGATGCCATTATTTCCTACTAAAGGAGTGGTGTTTCAGGTTCAATATCATTTTACCTACAGGTTGCAGAATGAAGGAATTATGGGAGCTGGATAACGTGCATCTCAGTCTCGAGCTATAACAGATAGGTATCAAGCTGATGTATTTCTCTCCTGCCAATTATTTTACATCACTTTGGTCACCTACCCAGCGTATAGATGATGATGCAATCGATCCAAGGATCGGAGATTTTGTACCTAACTAAATATTCTGGGTCTATGATGACTCATAGTTGACCGCTCCAATATATTTTTGGGATCATCTCCACTTTCCACGATACAGGCTCCTGGAATGGCTCATGAGATCTCTTTGAGGATCCGTAGATGGGCCTTATTGGGAAATCTGTTGTAACTACACAATCTTTCATGTTTCTCTCATGAGCATTGATGTATAAAAACATTGAATCTCTTTCAGAAGGTTGGCCACCAATTTGCATAAGATATATTGAACACTACTATCAGACTTTTTTTATAAAACCTATATTTACCTTATTCGAATGTGTTGATCAATTTCGTGTGAGTGAGTGGCTATTCAGCCCCTGTTGCCGAAGGCATGGCCCCCTTCTGTGATAGGTGTTGTTATAGTTAGGATTTCTTTCCTTTATGCATGCCGTTAACATTGATGAATTTAATGTTTGATGCAGTGTTGATTGATTTAATTGTTTAGTATTCATATTTGGTGTGCTGAGCATAGCTGAGTGTGAATGTTTTAAGTAGTGATACGAATGGATTGCATAGTCATTCTTATTATCATTAGTGAATACAGGGGAATGTATGGATGATGAACATTGAGTTAGAATTAATTATGTGGTGAATGGATGCATTAAGCTCATTATTGGGATTATGTTGCTAGTGCGTAATGGTAGAAGCAAATTGTAGAATTAAATTAGTTTATCCAATTTCTTCATTATAGCAGTGGTTTATCGAATTGCTTCCATAGGAAATTCTCAGTTTGCTAAATTATATTTAGATGTTGATTGCTTTCCGTAGCATAGCAGAATGTTTGCAGTATAGCAAAACATTTCGTAAATTTGATAGTTAAGCGCTTTGGTTTGATTGCAAGATTCTTTCTGTAATTGGCAATTTTCTAGAAGTCTATTCACCAATAGTTGCATCTTAATCTTAAGTTGGTAATCCATAGACCACCTCTGTGTTAAAATAATTTCAAGTTACAGTGTCTGGCATATACCTTGTTAGGTAGCTCATAAGACTTTGTGGCCCTGGGTTGATAATTTATGCACAGATTTCTATTTCAATTTAATTACAAGAGAATTAAAAAGCTCGTCGTTTTGGCGCTGTTGTCGGGGAGCTGCCAAGGACATTGTAGTTTTGATTGATTTTTTTGGTTCTGTAATTGCGATTTTTCTTTTCTTTGAGTGGATTGTGTTGGGCGGAAATATTGTCATTTAATTCCGTTGTATTACTTGCCCAACTATTTAATTTGTCAATCCGAGGTTCGTAGGCTTACGAAGCACATGCAAAATATATGTAGGATTGAACTTGAATTAAGATAATCTAACCCCCCTTGCTAATTGCTAATTGCTAATCTAATTCCCCCATTAAGCTGAAATACACAACTGCTAATCTAATGCTGGAAGCTGAAACACACGGCTGAAAGTAAATTGCATAAAAGAAAGAGAACATATGAAGAGAAACGAGACAACACATGTGAGCTCACATTAACAATAAAGAAATCTTAATTTACATCACACCAATCAATGACAAATCATGCAAGCATCAAAACTAAGATTATGAACAAAAGCTGAGAATCCCCTTCTCCATATTACAAAGTCAAAACTGAATTCTATAATCTGAGACTAATCTTCTCCTAATCTACTATTAATATACTCTCTATCTACTACTATCAAATGAAGAGAGAGCACTCTCTTTTATACATGAATTTCTCTGAGAAGAAGATAACCATCTCATAATGACAGATCCACTATTCCCTCAACCACTCTCAACTACTTTCCTATTATTACAAAATATGATCCCTTCAAATCCTCCACATGTCTCTCACAAATTCTCCACATGTTTCTCATACATCCTAGATAAGATATGCCAACCAAATCTCCGTGATCTTCTCTTTGGAATATTCTTTGAATAACTATCTCCTTGAAATGGTGGAGGAGATATTTGAGGAGTATTTCTTTGAATTGATCCTTCCATATTCCTACACATTACAAAGCTCATACATACTTGAGATATTAGTGAAAAACATGTTATTTTCCAATATTTAATCATAAATTCACTTATAATACTAAAATGAATAAAGTGAAAAATAATAAGATGAAACTCAAGTATATGTATGGAAATGGTATGATGAAAGGTTAATGGGATGATGAAATGTGAGGAATAGCAGAAGGTAAAGTGGATGTAAATAGGACATTTATGAGTCCCAACATACTCCCCAACTGAACTTGTTGCATGTCCTCATGCAACCGTGCATGTATTTTCTTAAGAACTTTTGGCATCTAAACTTTGGCATCTCATTATCTGTTTTCTTGCTGCAATAATAATTTAACCCTACAGTCATTGGAAATGATAGGATATCAATGTGCATGAGAAAGCATCAATCTGTATAAGAAATCCTTTTCTTTACCTCTATGAATCATGCCAATATGTGTATCCATGTGTATGAAGCAAAGGGCAACAGAGGATTTGTCGGAAAAGAAATGTTGGTGAATGATAAATGAGATGAAAAATGGAGTGATGGTAGTGGAAAAATGGAATGATGGAAGCGAAATGATGATAGTGAATACAGTTTGGAGTTGCAACTGTGAAATGGAGAATTTGGTGGAGTAACAGGTGCTGGAGTAACAGCTGTGAAAGTGGGAAAATCTGGTGGAGTAACAGCTGGTGTTGCAGCAAACTTCCTGAGCTAATATCTCACAAACTACGATATGGGTTTGGCTGAAATTTTGCAAGCAAGTTTCTATAAGTCCAGTGCATCTCCACACCGAAAAAAAAAACCCACATCACAGATTTCAAGAAAAATGCAAATTGGCTGTAGGTGATGATGGTTGTTTTTTCGAAATCTGTGTATTGGATTGAGCTGAAACTTGCCAATTTTGTTCATCATAATATTATCCATTCCCTGTCCAAAAATCATGAGGATCCAATGTATGGTTTGTGAGATATACTCAATTCAAATTTTGCATTTTATATGAGGAACAATATGCATATGAATAAACTGTCACAAAAGATTTCCTGTCCTCTGAAAATATGATTGCATTTGAGATCCTATAGAGTGTTCAGCAACCTCTACTTATCCTCCCCAACTGAACTTGTTGCATGTCCTCGTGCAACTCGGCATGGGTTATGAAAGTGAAAAAGGAAATGGAGTGTGGTGAGGGAATTTTCCAAATTATTCATTGCTAGCATGTAAGGAATTGCATGATTAAAGTTTAGAAAACAACATACCTCCACTTACCCAAGACTGATGATGAACTATGCAATAGGAACATGGTTGGTGATGTTTGTCGGTGCAACTGCTATAACTGCTGGATCAGAGAGGATGTCACTGCTGCAGGATCATAAAAATGTAACTGAAATTGTTGCTACTGAATTATGGAGAATGTGACTGCTGTGACTAGATCGTGGAAGATGTCACTGCTGCAGGATCATGAGAATGTAACTGTAAATGTTGCTGCAGCTGTAACTGGATCATGGGAAAATGTCGAAGGCAGAGAGTGGAACCGTGGTACTCTCATATAGCTGAAGTCATGCTGCTGTAACTACTGAGGGAGTCATGAAAAAGTGTATAGTCTTCACCCGCTGCAAAACTTGATGGTACAATTCTAGTCATGCAAATAAATGTGTCGATGTCGAGCATGAAAAGAATTCATTGGATTACCGGCCATTGATGAATGTCGTTAACCAATGCAAGGCAAACTCACCATTGATGTTAATGAGTGCCAAGATACCTGAGTACATCTTGCAAAGTGCGAATAGATGTGCTGATGTCGAGCGAATTGCAAGATATGACGATCAAGGGACATTGATGTATTCCCATGATTGTCAGCGAGAGAACTTGTCATTAAGGCATGCAAGCCTCCAGGTACTAAAAAAGGAACTCTAGTCTATATCCCAGATAAGGTGTTGAGGTGTTGAAAGGTGGGCCTTAAGGAATCCCACATCACTCAACACGAGTTTTTACAAAAATATTGGTAGGACTATAGGAAAAATCTCAGTAGCAACAATGCTTATGGAAAGGAAATGTAATTATGGAGAGGGAACTGGATGTTCTTATTCAAAAGGAAGAAAGGAACTGAAAAAGAAGAAAATTATGTATGCAACTCAGAAAGATAGGTCTGTGTGAAGTCATGACAGATAAGGCAATGGAAAGTGGACTTCACATAGATGAGTAATGTGCTTTGAAGGAGAGATGTGGGTATGATGCCAATGGGTTTATGAATAGTTTCTGTGTAACAACAAACGTCATGATGTTTATGATGAGTAACAGCTCCTTCAAACTGTCTATCAAAGCATGTTTCTCAAAAAATTTTGTGATTCTTGAAAAGTCACTTCAGCAACAAAATGCGATTGTCTTCTAACCTGAGAAAAACTTAGTACTAATCCTGCATGAAATTCGTGAGAAGTTCGAAAGACATAACATGCAGAAAGAAATACGAATGCGGCAAATCAGAGTTCAAAAATAAAACGTGTTTTTATACCTGTTGCCGTTGTGCACTTGTTTCATCGTTGACTACTATAGCTATAACACCCGGCTGTAACAGAATTCCACATAGAGATGATTAATATGTGAGTAAAGAAGTCATGACCCAACAATGGTGTTTTTGTGAATGTGTTGCTATGTAGCAACAAACATCATGATGCAACAAGTCTCTCTGGTTTTTGTATGCTATTTTTCCCGTTGATTGTTGTCAAAGTGTCTTGAAGAAAACAAATTAGCGTTAAATGTAAAAGCATGTTTTGAGATTTGTTCGGGAATTATAGAATGTCCATTTGCAATTTTGAATTTTTACAATGTTTTTATTTTTATTTTTATAATTTTTTTTCTTTTCATGGTTTTATAATTTTTATTGTTTTTATGTTACACACCAAAAGAAAATGCAAAAATTATACTACAGGAAACTATAGTTATGTCTCGACCTCATCAAATATTCTTATGTGCAAAAGTTAAAGTTCATAAATTTCAAACATTTGGAAATTGTGAGAGAGTATGATCCTCATTAATCTGCTGCATTAGTGCCAATGGTTTTTCTTGCATGATTAGATCCGTATATTGTCAAATATAATTGAATATTCAGAGCATGCAATTCTATGCATGGGGTGATTTCTATTGACAGAAACTACATGAGGCCTATAGCCTTTTTTATTCATGAAACCTAAGTGGCAACTTACCCATTAGATCCTGCATAAACCATCGTTAACATAAAATACACGCATACTTGCCCCATAAGTATCGATCTGCTCCTGCCCACAGTTCTGAATTTATCTCCTTTATTTTTCATCGTCATGCAAGCAGTCATTCTTACAAGCAAAAAGGTGTCGCTTGTCGTTTTTTAGATGACTTCAAATGGAAGCTTGGTCCACATGTTTATCGATAGTCTGTAATACATCCCTTGATCATCATTCAATATAGGCTAGAAATTATTACGAACAATGGCAATCACTGGTTATTCAAATAGCAGAGCCATCGGTAAAAAATGTTTTTGATTGATAAATCTATCTGCAAGGAGTTGAATAGGAAATCCTACAGTGAAACACGTCAGCAAGTATTAATAAAATGCAACCATGATGTAGTTACCTTTTCTTAGAAGCATCCATGAAGTTCAATGACTTGGCAGCTGAGACAATCCTTCATGAGGATGAGAACCCGAATTCCCAACCGGGAATCTATTTCAACCAATTGCTAATTTATGAAACCGACCGCAACAGTAATCTGAGAATTACACGTTCAGAGAACCAGTTGTATAGCTTAAACCATTGCTTTGTTTGGGCGATTTCCACCTTGCCAGGTAAATGAGGCCGTTGCACACAAAACCCATGTCCCCTATTTTCGCTATTCTTCTCCATCTGCCCACAAATCGTGACGCAAACCAATGTGTTCTTATCTGGCATGCGTTTTTGGTTGGAACTGTTTCATTACCAGTTGGGGCAGTTGTGACATGAAGAGTTTCTGTTTCTAAGTATGGGAACATTGACAATCTATGGTAGCCAAATGGAAATCGTGAATAGCCTTGAACGTCTGTTTTGGAATGCAAATGGGAAAGATTTTGCATAATTTCAACAATGTAATTCAATCAATCCCAATCACAGTTTCAGCTTTTATTACTATTTTCTTGGCCTGATCTAGACAATGCACCTTCAAACATGCAGATCTAAATTGTTATTATCATGTTGTTTCATTGTTGCTGCAGGTTGTTCTTTAGATCGAAGGATCTTTTAAGGAATTGCAAGTGAATGGAGTGCGCAAATACAGAAAATTTCAGAAATGGTTTGGCCGAGGCATTATTGCAGAGTTAGTTTGCAGGAAACTACATGATGAAAGGCAAAAAGAAAACAACATTGTGATTCCAATCAATGAGAAATTTGCAGGCATAACACTGTTTTAGCATGTAATTTTATTTATTTATTTGCATTACTTCAAATTTTAGCAAATGGAGATAAATGATTTGCAAATTAAGGATAAAATTGATTAGGAATAATTGCAACATTAATTTATTCTTTCTTGAAAACGTTAGAAAACAACCTACTTTCTGATCCTTAGATCGCACGAAGCGTGGAGGAGAGCATACTTATTCTGGGTGAAAGCAAAAACTGAAAATAAAATCCTACCTACTCTATGCTAATTAACATTCATAAAACAGTTACGTGTAGTTAAATATCCAGTGTAGCCATTCTCGTAACAACAATAAAAATATGTTCAATGTTAATTCTGCAAATAAAAAATGAGGATAAACAGAAATGTGTGAAATTAGTTGTTGTGACTGTGAATTAACTAGAAAAAAAGAAAAACTAAATTGTTCTAATCTCGTAATTGCTTGAAACCATCATTCGATAAGGCTTTCATAGGAGTAGTTTTCACTCCTCAGATCATGCTGCAACTCCTCGTTGTCCTCCTCGACCTCCTGCTCGCATAATTATTCGTCATCTAATCTGCAGGATTCTTCGTATGTTAATTCTTCATCTGTTTCTAGAGGAGTAATTGAGCTCTCGGTTGCTGTCAGGATCTCCTCTTCGTGAGAAGAGGAGATCCCTACTTTTGCAAGGATCTGAGTGAGCTGTTCCAAGCTTAAACTCATTGTTAAATTATTTTGAAAAAGGGATTCTTACAGCACCCAAATCTAAATGAAAAAAGATAAAAAAAAAAACACTCCAGAAGAAAGATAAAAACACCCTGTACAAAAAACAATTACTCTTCACAGTTGCAAAGAAAAAAAAACACACTTGCTAATGTTAAATTTTCAGAATTTACTTCAATCTTTAACTGAGAGAACAACATGTACAGCATATCTACAGCATATCAATCATGGAGACAATAATGCAAGCACACAAGAGACACAAAGATTTACTTGGGGAAAACCATAAAGGTGAAAAACCCCAATAACTTCCTCAGAGATAGATAGAGCAATGATACAACCAACCAAGAGAGATAGCCATAACCTAGCAGCATATCTTCCTCCTCCATAAGTGCGCCACTCCTCCTTGAGTGCATGTGTGAGAAGTGAGTGAGTAAATAGAGTGCCTCCCGCACTCTATTTATACTTGACTTGACTTGCCTTTTTACCTAACTCATGTAGGCTCGAACTTTACCACATAACATAATGCTGAGTGGGCCGATCCCCAATAGGGTGGTCTAATAACCCTTTGACCCACATGACTTATACAAGGCCGACCCCAAATAAGGTGGTCTAATAACCCATCAAGTATAAGTTACGACACTTACAATATAAATGACGACACTTCCTTATAGAGGAATAATACCATCTCTATAGGAATACAATATACATATATGTGAAATACATTCCGAAGTTACATATACATCAACACTCCCTCTTAACTAGGAAGGTATTTCTCAGCATAGTTCTTTTAGCACAAGTCATCTTCTTTGGATCATCGTCACTAGATAATCGTCATCGAGTCATCATCATCGTCACTGCTGCTGCTATCTCAATCAATCTCTGAATCTACTCATCATAGGAAGTTCTACAGAGCCAGTCCTTTTTCATACTGGATGTAGGCCCACCACCTGCAGATCTTCGTCATCACTGGCCATACTGTGGAATCCTCAGGACTTTTACGTGCGTCACAAAACCTCGAAAGAGCATTTTCCAGATGTCCCAGGGCACAGATTACATGCCATAGGCAAAACCTCGAAAGACCATCTGCAAATCTCCCAGGGCACAAATTATATGTGACCTCACCACAAAACCTCGGAAGAGAATCCCAGGACTGATTACGAGCACAAGGCTCAACCTATCGGATCTCCCAGGGCACAAATTACATGTGGTCACCACAAAACCTCGCAAGAGCATCCCAGGACTGATTACGAGCACACAGCTCAACCTATCGGATCTCCCAGGGCACAAATTACATGTGGTCATGGCAAAACCTCGCAAGAGCATCCCAGGACTAATTATGAGCACACAGCTCAACCTATCGGATCTCCTAGGGCACAAATTACATGCCATAGGACAAAACCTCGAAAGAGCATCTGCCAGATATCCCAGGGCACAAATTACATACCATAGGTAAAACCTCGAAAGACTATCTGCAGATCTCCCAGGGCACAAACTATATGTCCTCCCAAGCAAAACCTCGAAAGAGCATTTGCCAGATGTCCCAGGGCACAAATTACATGCCATAGGCAAAACCTCGAAAGACCATCTGCAAATCTCCCAGGGCACAAATTACATGCTTATCTGCACAACCTGATCCACGGCCACAGAGTATCAACTGATACTCACCATACATCATCCTGATGTATCCATGATCATCCTGATCATCATCACTGCAACATCCTGCTGCATGTCATCTGGAGCAACATCCTGAAGCTCGTCATCTATGATCATCCTGATCATCACTGCAACATCCTGCTGCATGTCATCTGGAGCAACATCCTGAAGCTCGTCATCTATGATCATCCTGATCATCACTGCAACATCCTGCTGCATGTCATCTGGAGCAACATCCTGAAGCTCGTCATCTATGATCATCCTGATCATCAATGCATCTACCTGATGCATACCAAGTATCATACATGATCCTCCTGATCATCAATGTATCCACCTGATACAAATACATGATACATATCATCATACATGATCCTCCTAATCATCAATGCATCTACCTGATGCATACCACGTATCTACCTGATACATATCATCATACATGATCCTCCTGATCATCAATGCATCTACCTGATGCATACCACGTATCTACCTGATACATATCATCATACATGATCCTCCTGATCATATCCTGCATCCAACATGATGCGTTCATACATACAAAAATGATCCAACTGATCATATCCAGCAGAAACCAGAACATCATCCTGATGCTCATCATCTAGCGCTTACATCCACAGCCATGTGAAGGATCCTCCTTCCAACATGCTTGGAATGGCTTCAGCAAATGTGTCCATCACTTCTTCCTCGAGGTGTCCTCGATCTGAAGAACGCCAAGCCTCTCTCTGAAGTACTCGAACTTCACCCTGGCTAGTGGCTTCGTCAGAACATCTACAATCTGCTCGTCCGTCGCAACATACAGGAGCTTCACAGCTCCTCTCTGCACCATATCCCTGATATAGTGATATTTGATCTCTATGTGTTTCGACCTGTCATGAAACACTGGTTTCTCGGACAGCTTCACACAACTCTGGTTATCACAGAAGATACCAGTAGCCTCCAACGGGAGATCAAATAACTCAGACAGTAGCTTCCGTAGCCATACTGCCTCACAACTAGCTGAACAGGCTACAACATACTCTGCCTCAGCTGTACTCAGTGCTACGCAGGACTGCTTCCTGCTAAACCAAGAGATCACACCTGATCCCATACTGAAGCAACACCCAGATGTGCTCTTCCTATCTGCAGCACTGCCAGCCCAATCTGAATCAACATAACCTTGCAGGTTAAACTTTTGATTCGCCTCATATCTGAGCCCATAATCCACTGTACCCTTCAGGTACCTCAGGACATGCTTTACAGCAACCAGGTGAACACTCCTCGGATCCGTCAGGAACTGGCTCAATGTGTTCACAGCAAAGCAAATATCTGGTCTCATGTTCGTCAGGTACATCAAGGACCCAATCATCTGGCGATACATAGAGACATCAATCGGCTCAGATGAAGCATCACATAGAAGCTTCAGATTTGATGCCATAGGTGTGGCCATGGCCTTGCAATCCATCATCCCGAACCTCTTTGGGATCTCTACTGCATACTTCCCTTGTCCAAGGAGGATTCTATCTGCACTCTGCCATGCCAAAAACAAATAGTGCATCATCCCCAAGTTCTTCATCTCGAACTCGGTAGTAAGCTTCCGTTGCGTGTCGGAAATCAATCTATCTTCATTTGATACAAACCGGTTATCCGCATACAAAAGTAGTATCACGGGATTGCCTTCCTCAACCTTGTAGTAAAGGTTGGAATCCACTTTACTCTTGGTAAAGCCCAAACTGGATAGAAAGCTGTCTATCCTACCATACCAAGTTCTGCACACATATATGACTACACCATGCTGTCTTGAGATCCATTTGGTGCATCTTCTATTTCATCACTTTTATATTTCTCAATGCTGCCATCTGCAACATGCTTGATCTGATAGTTCCATTTGGAAGTCATAACAAACTTCCCTTCACATCTTGGGACTACATCCCAAACATCATTCTTCATGATCGACGGATCATGGCATTCCATTTCTTCATCCCAGATCCTGGGAACTTCAATATCTTCAATAAATAAATTTGTTGCTGAACAAATGTTGTAGTTCTTCTTTTGTAGGAGATGGCATACGATCTTTCCTACACAACAAGTTAAATTGCATGATTAGAAAACATCTCATAGTTTTTCAGAACAAATTCTTACACATAAATAAATATGTCATACAGTCATGCAGTCAATGCTTCAATACAACATTTATCCATATCCCGTAACTTTCTAGATGCCTTCCAATCTCTACCAGAACATTGTTAAGAGTGTGCACAACTCCCAACATGTCAGCAAAGAGGTTTCATTCTAGATAAGTAGCAATGGAATGTTGTACAGTGCCATAGGCTACTTACCAATGCATATTAGTAGTATACTGTTCATTAATGTAATTATTCTAATATGCACAATACATATCCTAAGTCTAAGACCATGAGCATATACATCATTGAACAAATTTATTTAAACAAACAAATATGTAAGAAATGATAATTAAAATACTTATCTTTGTTTGTTCGTTGGGTGGACTCCCTCTGAGTCTTCGCTTCCTTGCAGGAGCTGTTGGAGTCCTAATCTGAAGTAGCTTCTTCTACACCTTTCTGTTGTGGAATGTAGAGAGATGGACAACTCCCTCTGAATATCTGCATCCTTGCATAAACCACTAGAGTGTACTCCCTCTTGATCTTTGCTTCCTGGATTACCTTTTCTTGAACTCATATTCATCCTTGGTCCCTATGCATGCTTATTAGTATCATGAATGTGTTATCCTTGTGATCTCATATAAAATCATACATTCATTAGTATACTATTAAAACACAATAATCTCAAGCATGTATAGTCATGATCATTTCAAACCAAAATAATAAGCATTAGCATTCAAGGTTTATGTAGGATTCTTATGGTTAGTCAAATCATAACATGTCTAAACCCGTAATTACTCAAACCTATGACTCTTCAGGTTAGTTGAATCATCAATCAAGATAAGAGATATAAAATGCATAAAACCTGTGATTATTCAAACCTATACCATCATGATTCTTATGGTTATTCATATCATCAATTATGGTAAGAAACATAATATGCATACAATCATGATTATTCAAACCTATAACTTCATGAATAATCATTATCAACAACAGTATAAGATCCTAACACAAGGTAGGATTCTATCTTGATATAGGAAAAACATACATGGATTAGCATGCTAGCTATTTATGTCTAGCATACTCACATGATGTATTCTTGTTCTTCTTCAATGACTTGTGCTAGTAACCTGTATATCTCATAGGTTAACTATTACAAAACCAAGTTATACATACCTCATAAATGGATCTTCTATGAGATCCATGACAATGGATGAATCTTTGTCCTCATGTTATCATGATCATATGTTCTTGGACCAGAACATGATTTGTCTTTCTTGGTGTACCTTTCATGTTAGTAGACAACATAAACCTCATACAACACCATAGTGCATTAGTACAATCATAAGTGTTAACACCCTAACCAATGAATATCTTCTATCATGCATTCATAATTTTGTTAAGGTTATACGACAAATCTAAAATCAAAATTGTACTAACCGTAATAACATGAAGACAAACATACTATAAACTTAATCATGGACAAATATCGAAACATACCTCGATGAGTCATACCTGTCGAGATCGCTTGTATTCTTCTTATGTAAGGCCTTATCCTCATCTCCCTCTGAGACAGGAACTTCTTCACTTATGCAGGTGACCAATCCATCTTCTTCTAGGATTAACCCAATCCACTTGATTTGCAAGAACTGGACCTGGAGCTGGATATGGGTTTGTCAGAGAAACCCCAAAAATTCAAACTTTGAATTTCAAACTTCCGATAGGATAGGAATATGCGCCTTGATGAACTGATCAAACTGCTATATTCAGAATTTGAAAACTGCAAAGTTTCACTCCTCAATTTTGCCTTTGAAACTTCCGGATTCACTGGACGTGACCCTGAACTGGGGTTTGATGAAACTCACTCTTCTTCCCAATCAAAATGTTTGATCCAAAGCTCTAAGCTTCTATTTTTCTGAGGAGCTTCCAGCCGTGGTCACAGATTTCAAAAATTCTCATTTTTACAGAAGCCCTAATTTTCCACTTTTCTGATCAAAGTCCCGAACTAGGGTCTAATCAAGCCCGGCCTTCTGCCCAACCAAAAATTCTGATCTTGGTCTCTAAATTTCTATTTTGATGAGTAGTATCCAGCCGTGGTCTCCGATTATAAAAATTCCAACTTTCTCCAAAGCCCTAAATTCCGGAAGCCATGAATGAAGGTACCAAAAAAATAATTCTGTTTTGACAGAAATATGTACCTGATTGTTTCTGGTGTAACTCCAAATTTTTTTTGATCCACAGGGTCTGAAAAAGTTTCCTAAGATAGCCTGACCTGTTATCTTTCCATCCTGACAGGTCTGACCTCAATTGGATTCTCTGAGAGAGAGTTATGCCAAATGTCGCAACGTGACCTGTTTTGGGATAAAACAGAAGAGCGAACTTGTACGGCGTGCCACATGTCACTGTTTTAATTTCGGCCTCTGAAAAAGTTTTCTGAGATAGCTCGGCCTGTTACCTTTCCATCCTGACAGGTCTGACCTCAATTGGACTCTCTGAGAGAGATTTATGCCAAATGTCGCAACGTGACCTGTTTATGGGATAATACAGGAGAGCGAACTTGTACGGCGTGCCACGTGTCACTGGTTCAACTTCGGCCTCTGAAAAAGTTTTCTGAGATAGTACAGACTGTGTACTACCTGTCACTTTTTACTAAATTTCATTTGGAGCTTCCTAGCCCAAGATATGACCTTTTTCCCAAGGTCACCTGATTTTGACTCAGATCTGGAAGAGGCAGAAACCCTATATTGTACAGATCATAAATCACAAAGTACAACGAATTAGAGGTTTTCCTTTGGACACAAGATACCTGGAGATCTTAGCTTCGGCCTGTAACAATTTCAGATCCGAAAAATTCGCCAAAACATATTTATAGCGAAAGTGCTACGATGACTGGTTTTTGCTATATCAAGCCCTAGCATCGTAAGTGCAACAAGTGTCATACATGCCATATCATGCCTTCTTTCAGGCTAGCTCTGATACCATGTTAAATTTTCAGAATTTACTTCAATCTTTAACTGAGAGAACAACATGTACAGCATATCTACAGCATATCAATCATGGAGACAATAATGCAAGCACACAAGAGACACAAAGATTTACTTGGGGAAAACCATAAAGGTGAAAAACCCCAATAACTTCCTCAGAGATAGATAGAGCAATGATACAACCAACCAAGAGAGATAGCCATAACCTAGCAGCATATCTTCCTCCTCCATAAGTGCGCCACTCCTCCTTGAGTGCATGTGTGAGAAGTGAGTGAGTAAATAGAGTGCCTCCCGCACTCTATTTATACTTGACTTGACTTGCCTTTTTACCTAACTCATGTAGGCTCAAACTTTACCACATAACATAATGCTGAGTGGGCCGACCCCCAATAGGGTGGTCTAATAACCCTTTGACCCACATGACTTATACAAGGCCGACCCCAAATAAGGTGGTCTAATAACCCATCAAGTATAAGTTACGACACTTACAATATAAATGACGACACTTCCTTATAGAGGAATAATACCATCTCTATAGGAATACAATATACATATATGTGAAATACATTCCGAAGTTACATATACATCAACAGCTGAAATTGAAATTCACACTTGCAGAATTGAAACACTCATTGCAAAAATCGAAATTCACACTCTAGTGTACGCTTGCAGAAAATCAAACTAAACTTCAATCCATCGTGCTTCCCCAGCAACGATGCCAAAATTTTGGGTGGAAATATTGTCGTTTAATTCCGTTGTAGTACTTGTCCAACTATTTAATTTGTCAATCCGAGGTTCGTAGGCATACGAAGCACTTGCAAAATATATGCAGGATTGAAGTTGAATTAAGCTAATCTAACCCCCCTTGCTAATAGCTAATTGATAATCTAATTCCCCCCTCAAGCTGAAACACACAACTGCTAATCTAATGCTGGAAGCTGAAACACATGGCTGAAAGTAATTTGCATAAAAGAAAGACAACATATGAAGAGCAACGAGACAACACATGTGAGCTCACATTAACAATAAAGAAATCTTAATTTACATCACACCAATCAATGACAAATCATGAAAACATCAAAACTAAGATTATGAACAAAATCTAAGAATCCCCTTCTCCATATTACAAAGTCAAAACTAACTTCTACAATCTGAGACTAATCTTCTCTAATCTACTATTAATCTACTCTCTATCTACTACTATCAAATGAAGAGAGAGCACTCTCTTTTATACATGAATTTCTTTGAGAAGAAGATAACCATCTCATAATGACAGATCCACTATTCCCTCAACCACTCTCAACTACTTTCCTATTATTACAAAATATGATCCCTTCAAATCCTCCACATATCTCTCACAAATTCTCCACATGTTTCTCATACATCCTAGATAAGATATGCCAACCAAATCTCCATGATCTTCTCCTTGGAATATTCTTTGAATAACTATCTCCTTGAAATGGTGGAGGAGATATTCGAGGAGTCTTTCTTTGAATTGATCCTTCCATATTCCTACACATTACAAAGCTCATCCATACCTGAGATATTAGTGAAAAACATGTTATTTTCCAATAATTAATCATAAATTCACTTATAATATTAAAATGAATAAGATGAAACTCAAGTATATGTATGGAAATGGTAGGATGAAAGGTCAATGGGATGATGAAATGTGAGGAATAGCAGAAGGTAAAGTGGATGAAAATAGGAAGCACAATAAGAGGAGGACATGTTCAAGGGAGGTCACCTTCTATCGGCATTTCCAAGCAAGATATTGAAAGGCATGAACATTCTACCACGCCCACCGACAAAACGGTCTTACCAACGCATGATGAGGAAGATCTTCCAGTGACAGAATTCACTCGAGAAGAAGAGTTTGTTCAAGAAGGAGGACTTCTTAACCAACTCAGCGTTAACAATCAAGGGAGTGATGAACAATTGTTTGCCGAATATCCGTTTTCAGCCAGATCAACTACATTTGAAGATTTTATGATGAATATGTATGGCGAGAGAGAGCACATTCCCAATAGGGAGGAGACAAACCAAGGAAATACAAATGGAGAATCAAGTACTGGAATAGTTACTTTCGAATTTCCAGATCTACACTTACAAACCAGATGAAGAATATTTCACATTCGACATTGCCCAATTTTCATGGTATGTCAAGTGAGGACCCGGACACATTTCTGTTTGAATTCAATGTCCTCTGCAGGAGCTACAATTATGTTACAGATCACCAGAAGCTAAAAAATTTTCCATCCACATTAAAAATCCAGGCTCTAAGGTGGTTTATGGGGATGGGAGGAGACAGTATACTGACTTGGGATCAAATGAAGAAGGTCTTCCTCGATAAATATCAAGAATATTGAAAAGATAAGGATCGGAAGGATGCAATTTTTCAAATGATCCAGCAAGAGGACGAGAACCCAGAGGACTATGTGGAGATATTCCAATATGATTTGCAAAGATCAAGACATAACGGGTTAAATGATGATACATTGAAAATTTTGCTCTTACGAGGGATCAGAGATTATTGCATTTACCTGCTAAATTTGATGGGTGCAGGGGATGTATCCCTACTAAAATATGTAGAAATATGCGACCTCTGCAAAAGGTATTCGAGGAATGCCTCCAGATCGGGAAGAGGGATTCGGGATACAGTAAACATGACCACTAAGACGTCAAGAGAAGGAGTTTTAAGGATGGAGATTGGAAACCTCTTGGAGGGTTTTAAAATCGACATACTCAGTTCCTTGAGCTCTCAGTTAGATGCACTTCAAGCAAAGAAAAGGTAAGAGGAGGAAGATTGAGCTTTGGCTATTTTTTGTCCTAAATGCAGAAAGAGACACCCTCTCAATAGCTTCCCATTAGACAGAGTGGGAATCTTCCTTCTATGCGACCAAGAGCATCCTACGAAAGAATGCCCTTCGCTGCCAGGACTCAAGGCCATATATGAGGAAGCATGGATAGAAGCAGAACCTATTTGTTTTATATCTCAAAAATGCCCATGGAAACCCCGACCCTCAGGTACAGTACTAGATCCCATGCAAACATTTAATCCTTATTGGAATAATGCTCAAATACACCAGTCACAAGTTCCACAAGTTCAACAAAATTCTCAGCCTTGGTACCCACCTATGCCTCAACAAGCATGGGCACCTTCATATCCACATAGTAGCCCTTGGCAATCAAATTGGAGGAATTCAATTTTTGGGAATCAACAACAAATTCAACATCTACCCCCTCAAGTAAAGAATCCTCAATTCCCATTTGCACCAGTACAACCATTAATGCAACCTCTTCCACAACCCTAGTTAACCCTTCCATTGAACAATCCACCTCCCAAACCACTTCTTCCTGCACAACCCGCTCCTAACCCTAATAATAAGGTTGGACAACCTGTAATGGCTGCTGAATTACCTAATTATCCAGCCTATTCCATTTCCACGGTGGACTGCCACGACATTCAATTACGCTCTGGCAGAAAAATTAAAAAAACTACCTCTCCTATAATAACAAAGGAAGAAGATGAGGAGACACCATAAATCTTACCAATCCAATTTGAAGAGATACCAGCGCAATCTGAAGATAATTCCCCAGCCATCCCACCCAGAAAAACAGAACAAAAGCAACCTCCACCATATCCTGAGCGCTTAATCATAGATAAACTTATGCCTAAATCAGAATTTGATCTCCTCAGAGAATTACGAAATTTCTGCGTGAAGATTCCACTCTTCCAAACCATTAAAGACATTCCCATTTACTCCAAATCTATCAGAGAGTTATGTTTGAAAAAACTAGGTAGAAAGAGAAAAGACCCCCCAACAGTTCATGTGATAGGAGATTTGGCTGAATTAATGATGGGTAACACTCTTGATGCTAAGTACTCTGACCCTGGTAGTCCTGTTGTCAAAGTACAAATAAATGGCATTTCTCTCTCTAATACATTGATTGATTTGGGAACAGCTATTAATGTCATGACTAAAATACAATGGATAGATTGGGAATTACAAACCTTCGGCAAACTTCTACTATTTTACAGCTCACTGACCAATCTCCTGTAAGACCAGATGGCATTATAGAAGATCTTGTTATTTTAGTAGACCCATGGGAATACCTGGTGGATTTTATGGTTTTACAGACAAAATCAAACTTGGGAGGTTATCCCCTAATTTTGGGTCGACCATGGTTGGCCACAGCAGATGCTTATATTGGCTCCCGATCAGGAAACATGCGCATATATCATGGTAATGCTATTAAGGAACTCACTTTGTATCCTCCTGCGAAGCCAGCGATACAACCAAGACCTCCTTTGTGGCCAGATGAAGAGGAAGTTGAGCAAGCAAATGAAACCCTACAGTTGTACATGATTGAACAATCGTTGGCAACAAAACAATTAACTGAGGATGATTTACTCAGTCAATTACTTTCTTCTAGTCCTTCGAGAGATTTTATGGAATTGTTTAGTTCAGTTTGCGCTACCCAACAAATTGATAACATCCCAAGTTCATCTACGACACCTAATATTACTTCTACACTCTATGGTGATTCTGCGATTAGCAAAGTGGAAATTGAACCTGGCAAGCTTTTAAAGATTAGCTCCACATTGTCGAAGCAACAAACAGAACAACATACCTCTGTATTAAAGAAACATAAGTTTTCATTTTCCTGGGATTACAGTGACATGAAAGGTTTGCACCCTGACTTGTGTACACATCATATCTATACCAAGGACGATTCCAGACCTATCAGGAAACCCCAGCGTAGGATGAATCCGACACTCAGAGAGGTGGTCAAAGAGGAACTTCAAAAGTTGTTGGCTACAAATTTTATTTATCCTATTTCTGACAGCAAATGGGTGTCTCCGCTGGTCATAGTTCCTAAGAAGAACAAAAAGTGGCGTATTTTTGTTGATTACAGGGAATTAAACAAAGCTACACATAAGGACCATTTTCCGTTACCTTTCATTGATCAGGTGTTGGACACGCTAGCAGGAAAAAAGTATTTCTCTTTTATGGATGGCTTCAGTGGGTATAATCAGATCAGGATAGCACCAGAGGATCAAGATAAAACGACATTCACATGCCCATGGGGTACTTTTACATAGCAAGTGTTACCTTTCGGGTTATGTAATGCCCCTGCTACATTTCAGCGGGTTGTTCTCAACATATTTTCTAATCTTATTCATGACACTATGGAAGTTTTTATGGATGAATTTACCTGTCATGGTAAAGATTTTGTAGAAGCTTTGAATAATATGGACAAAGTACTTACACGATGCCAGGAAGTGAACCTCTATCTCAGCAGTGAGAAATGCAGAATGATGCTCACTCAAGGCGTCGTTCTGGGTCATCTCATATCTTCTGATGGCATCAAAGTAGACCCAGCAAAGATTCAAGTGATCCTTAATTTACCAGTTCCATGCACATAGAGAGAGGTATGCAGTTTTATTGGATATGGAGGTTATTATAGAAGATTTGTTCAAAATTTTTGAAAGATTGCTAGTCCCTTATTTCTGCTCATGTCCAAAAACAAACAATTTGAGTGGACCGATGCCTGTCAACTAGCTTGGGAAACTTTAAAATAGAAAGTCTCTACCACACCTATCCTACGAGGACCAAATTGGTCCTTTCCTTTCCTAATCTCCACATATGCCTCTGATACCACCATAGGAGGATTCCTAGGCCAACAGGAATATTAGAAACCCTATGCCATATATTTTATTAGTAAACATCTGACTGCTGCCGAACTTAATTATACAGTGACCGAAAAAGAATTCATGGTTGTCATTTATGCCATAAATAAATTCCGCCATTACATTACAGGATACCCAGTGATTGTCCACAATGACCACTCTGCTATCAAATACCTCATGAACAAACCCATCACAAAAGGCAGAGTCACTCGGTGGCTATTGTTGCTACAAGAATTTGACATTGCAATAATGGACAGGCCTGGTAAAACTAATGTGGTTGTTGACTTTCTTTCAAGAATAAATAGTAATGAGGAACCTCAACCGGTGGATGATGCTTTCCCATATGAACATTTGTTTGCTATTTCTACTAATGTTCCTTGGTTTGCAGATGTAGCAAATTATTTGGTTGCAGAAAGACTTCTGGGGCACATGAAATCAAAAGAAAAGAAAAGGTTTGTGTAGCACAGTAGCAAATTTTCATGGATTGATGGCTATTTGTTTTATACAAGACCAGACTTGGTGATCTGTCGATGTGTTCGTGAAGATGAAATTTATCCAATTTTGAGAACCTGTCATGATGGCCCATGTGGGGGGCACTTTGATGAAAAATGAACAACCCACAAAATCCTACAACTGGGATATTATTGGCCTACAATATTTAAAGATTCCCAAGAGTATGTCCGGAGCTGTGATAGCTATCAAAGAATGGGCCAACCACTACAGTAAGATGAAATGCCACTTCAGGATCAGCTTGTGGTGGAACCATTTGAGAAATGGGCATTGGATTTTGTTGGCCCTATCAAACCTCCATCCAGGAAGAAATCATATATCCTAGTATGCACAGATTATGTGACTAAATGGGTGGAGGCGAAGGCACTTCCAAGGTCAACAGAGCAGGCAGTTTTTGACTTTCTATATGCAGAGATTTTCACAAGGTTTGGAGTCCCAAGGGAAATTGTTACTGATGGAGGATCGTAATTTACATCTAAACTCATCAAAACTCTTACAACACAGTACTGCATCAAGCACATAATAACTTCACCATATCACCCTCAGGCTAATGGGCAAGTTGAAGGTACAAACAAAATTCTGGAATCTGTGCTCACAAAGACTGTTCAACTTCATCAAAGGGATTGAGCTGATAGGATGCCTAAATCCTTATGGGCCTACATAACAGCATGGAGAAGTACCACAGGTTTGACTCCTTATCAATTAGTTTATGGTAAGCAAGTCACCCTGCCAATAGAAGTTGAGATTAAAACATTAAGAACTGCATTTCAATTAAGCATGGATTTATAGCAGTCCCAACATACCACCTGCAGCAGCTTAATGAGCTTGATGAATTGCGACTGGCTGCCATAGAACGTACAACCATTGTGCAACAACAACGAACCGAGTGGCATGATCAATTCGTCAAAACTAAGTATTTTCAAGAGGGTGACTGGGCTCTTCTCTACGACTCTAGGTTCAAAAAGTTCAAAGGGAAACTTCACACTCGTTGGCTGGGACCATATGAGATTGAAACAATTTTTGATAATGGTACAGTACGACTCAGAACCATTGATGGTGAGGAAACGCTTTGTATGGCCAATGGTCATAGACTAAGGCCATATAAGAAACCATTGTCCAAAGAGGAATTCATCCGCAATATTGCTGCCTGTTGGTGTACCAAAGACTTCGAGATTACCATCTTGACTTCTGAAAAAAAAAAAAAAAAAAAAAGGACTGTGAAAATCCTCCTTGGACACAGCCCTAAAAAAAAGACCAATAAACAAAAACAAAAAACAGAAAATGAAATTTTATTTTGATACTAATAAGCCTATCTGTGGATTCTTTGCAGGGACATTCTATCATAATCCCTCCTTCTTATCCCATTCATTCCATTTTCCCCCTGATATCACTTGCTTATTGATGGCCCTGCTCTCTTGGATATAACTACTTTTCAGACTATTTTACACATATTTTATCTACTATTTCATATGTAGCACTACGGAAACCATTTCCATTTCATTTCATACTCATTTATGAAATCCTCCATTTCATTGCAGAACATGTTCCGTCCATTGCAGAACCTCTTTCTGTTCCATTGTAGAACAACTTTCCGCCCCATTGCAGAACATGTCCCATCCCATTACGGAACATGTTCTGCTCCATTACAAAACATGTTCCGTCCCATTATAGAACCCCTTATCCACTCCACATACCTTTTTTCCGTAGCGTTACATAATCTTTTTTCGTTCCACTCTCCATACCTTTCCGCAACACCACATAATCATTTCACACAATGTTACCATCTCCTTTTTTGACTTCACCCAGCACTTTAACGGTCATATTTTCGGCTACCTTCCACATCACATCCACATGGAGGCACCTTTCTAACTTGTACGGGCCCAACATCATTTGACATCGCCGACAAGTGGGGAATAGGGATGCCACATTGATCCGCAACATCGCGGATCCCATTTAGCAGCTAACTCGAGTCCTATCAATTCCTACTTGACAGGACTCGATACCGGAACATCATTGCATCTTGTCAGCCACAAAGGAGAATGATCGTAGCTTATTACACCCATCAGCGCAAAGAGTGGAGAACCTTCTATCCTTCTTCTCATCACCGCAACCAACTAGCCATCAAACTCCATGCATCTCTTCTCAAGTAAGGCAGGTACGTATCCATCCTTCATTCGCTTTTGATAAGTACAAGAGGGCGGATCATGACTTATTAATCCAATTAGTACCACACAGGATCGTGTGTCGAGTTGGTTGGGGGGGGGGGAATTTAGAGGTGCCTCTAAATATAGTAGCCACTACTGTGAAACCAAAGGAAACTTACCAATCCTGGCTGATAGTAATTCCACCACCTACGAGCTTCTAGTTAGATCAGTATTGATAACCCACCTTCGGATAATCCAAGTCCATCATTTTCTTCGAAAAAACGACAGGAAATCTGAAGCATTGTAAGCATCTGAAGGGGAATAAGGAAAGAAGTGCAATGAGGGGAGCAATCCTTAGTGAACCTGAAAACATGGATATGGTCTATGGAAACAAAGAAGTGAAAACGATTTTTCAATAGGCAGGGTGGCTGGATTATTTTGACAAAATAAAGAAGGGAGATGCTCCGATTGCAATGGAGTTTGCGCTCATCTATGACAGTGCAGTTGCAGAAGTAGGAGGATTGAAACTCCAAGCAGATGAGCTGACAATTGCAAGGGTCTCGGGATTACCACAAATAGGTGAAAAATGGTTTGAGAGACATGTGCCAATTAAGCCGCTTATAGACGCATTTTTGGAACCTGGTGAACTGGTGCAAGGAACAGAAAAGGGGACAAAATGAAATTCATTGTCAATTCCATGGGGCGAGGTGGCGCTCTACGTGTGCAAATTTCTTACATGTGAAGGTCGGTTTAGTCTAGTATTTGCTTATCACTTTAAAATTCTGAACCATTTAAGGCACCATAAATATATCAATATGTCGTATTTTCTGTGGAAATCCTTAGAATTAATGAGAAGAATGGTTAAGGGCAGTAAGAATTCAGACACAAGTTTGGCATATCATGGTTTGATTAGATTTTTGGTGGAAGATGCCCTACAGAAGCAGAACCAGACATGTGAATCATTCGTGGGCATATCCTCAAGCACCAGGCAGATAGGGAGGAAAAAAAGGAACACATTGGAAAATACCCTAGAAACCCAAAGGAAGAAACCAGTTCATGCGGGAAACAGGAGAAGCCTGCAAGATGAAACCCCAACCAGTTCGATAGAAGGACCCCATACCCAGATGAGATCAAAGGCTCGGGAAGAGCGACAAGACCAGGAAAAATTGCTTAGCAAAAACAATGAATTTGAGGAAGAACGGAAAGCATTCATCATGTTAGAGAGCAGTAGTAAAAACCAGGAGAATCAATTTGGGTTGCAGAATGTAGAAGAACAACAAAAGAAAGAAAAATGGTGGACGGCTATATTCAAAGGGACGCGAGGTAACAGGATGAAGAGATTTTAGCATTTTCTGCTGTGCAAATATTGAAGAACATATGGTAAGTCGAGGAAAGATTATGGGGAATTGAAAAGGTCTTATCAGAAGGAAACATAGGAGGTGGTAGCCATGCAAGAGAAATTACAGAGATTAGAGGAATATAAAATGAATATCCTTTTGGAAGCCGTGGAATTGGAAGGCGAATAGAGGGAATATTTCAGGGAAACATTCAGTGATGAAGGGGCAGAGGTTAACATGCAAATAAAAGATATAGAACCCGAGGAGGGTTTTTGAAGTAGAAGAAGCAGAAATTCAAGAGATGTATGAAGATATCCCTTCAGATGAAACCCGAATAAGGCATTTGGAAGGAAGGGCAGCCCAACTGCAGGAAACAACAAGGGAACTGGAAGAACAACTAAAGTTGGCTGATGACCAGAGAAAGGAGAAAGGGCAGGAAACAATTACAGAGCAGCTACAGAGACATGATTATGCCCTGGCCATGAGGAGGCTTAGTCAAGAAGTGGAGAAATTGAAATTTGAAAAAGAATACATGAATTATCTGTCTCACTCTTTGAGGAATCTAAGACCCCCTTCGAATATTTACTCTGTATTTTTGAAGGAACAACTCATATCTTTTAGGTTTTCAATGGTAACCATAGGGTATAATGATCACATTGAGACATAAGATCAATTCATTGCTGCTTTTTCCAAAAGTAATGATGAAGAACAAGATTTTTTATGTGAATTATATATGCATAATCTCGTTATGATGGACAATGAGGATTGGGACCCAAACCCTCATGTAGGGGAATTACAGCTGAGGGCATTCATGTCCTTCATGAGAAATCATTTGAGATGGAACAATGCTACCACCACTGTAGAAAATATTGAATGGTAAAATGCTCTTTGGGTGAGAGCTTCCCCCTCAGTTGAAAAATTATTCATAGCTAGGAACCAGGTTATGCAAGATCAAGCATTCGTTACACTTCTGGAGACCGCCCAATTTAAAGTTGTTCAAGAATGAAGGAATTGGATTCCCTTTCATAGGTTGGAGGCTTTGCTCTGTCTACGAAAAAGGAATAATGCCCCGAGTCTGGAATTGAAAAGAAAATATCCCTTCTCTATTAGGATGTTTGAGCGAGCCCTAGAAAGAGTACAGACCTATCTTGATTGTCTGAGTGTGCATAGAGCTAATTGAATCGGGCTTTGATTCCATTTTCCTATACTTTGGTGTCCTGTGATGGATGGAGAGGACAGTGAATTCTAGAAAACTGTCAATGAACATAGGGGATTTTATAGTGCAGAGGAAGGTGGCTATTCTTCTTATAAGTGGAGTGACGAGTGCATGAACAACTCTCTGAGTACCCCTGTTAGTGGATCCCAGTCTTAGTTTGCATGAGGAGATGCAAACCTTTTGGTTGGGGGGAGATGACGGGCTGTGCATATGACCCTTTTTGTTCTCATATTTTTCCTTGTTTATGAACCTTTTTGACCTGATCCGGTATTACCACTTGCTCTCCTACTTACATTTGGCACATTTTGGACTTGGTAAGGATTGATCTCTTTTTCTTTGTTATTTGTCAATTGCTGATGATTTGGATAGAGTTATTATGCCATTATTGCCTACTAAACAAGTGGTGTTTCAAGTTCAATATCATTTTACCTACAGGTTGCAGAATGAAGGAATTATGGGAGCTGGATAACGTGCATCTCAATCTCGAGCTATAACAGATAGGTATCAAGATGATGTATTTCTCTCCTGCCAATTATTTTACATCACTTTGGTCACCTACCCAGCGTATAGATGATGATGCAATCGATCCAAGGATCAGATATTTTGTACCTAACTTAGTATTCCGGGTGTATGATGACTCATAGTTGACCATTCCAATATATTTCTGGGATCATCTTCACTTTCCACGAAACAGGCTCCTGGAATGGCTCATGAGATCTCTTTGAGGATGCTGTGAATATTTATTTAATATTATTAGGTTACTAGTGAAAGGGCGTAACCCTTCACTATGCTTGATCAAGCCTTATAAAAGGCGATCTTATTGTAATTGATCAACATCATCAAATATATTATTCTTATTTATTATTCAATATGAAAGTCGGATTCGACTATTAACAGTCCAACGGGATACGGTTGCTGCATTTGGTATAAAACAAAATATTAAAATAAATATTTGATTATATGATAATTAATATAATAATTAATTATTATTTTTAAAATCTCACCATCCTTAGTAAAAAGACTTTTCCACCCCTCACAAACCATAATAGCGTCGAAGTACACACCTCCGCATACAAGGTCCAAGACCATGGCGGAATTAAAAGACAAACTTGAGAAATTGGACAAGGACATCAAGGCCCTCATTGCCAACCAAGAAAAATTCAGAGAAGAAACGAAAAATAACAAGGCACTTAAGAAAGGAATTAAAGAAGTTGTTGTTCTAGTACTAGGAAGAAAACTTGATGACAAAATAAACATCATGCATGAGAAACAAAAAGAGTTAGATAACAAGATGTGTGCGATGACACAGAACATAAGCACCATGGCACAGAACTTTAGCATGATGACACAGAACTAGGATACCATAATGGAAATGTTACAAAAACTAAGGTCTAATACAAACCATATCAGCAACTCAGATATGTTGGACCACTATGTCAACAAAAATGATCAATACAATAAACAAGATAAGGAGACTAAATATTGTAGGGATGACCAAAATACCAATAATATTTTTGATAAAGATGAGCTCAACCAAGATCATAATGAGAGTCAAACCAGTATCATTGACAATAAGGACGATCCATACAATGACAAAAGATGGGTCCTACAATATGCAAAGGAATCCAAGTCAAAGGAATTAGATATTGTAGATTCATCTTCTACCTTAACTCTTCTACCACCCTGGAGAAACCTAAATGTAACACTATCAGGTGACTTTGAGTGTGAGAAGCCTCACGAAATGCCACTTCTCGAGATAACTCGTAAGAATAATAAAATGAAAACATTACGTGATGACATCTTAAATATCGTAGGACAAGCGACTTCTAAAACAAGGCTTGATATGGTCAGTCACAAAAATACTCCTCGTATTCATGTACAAGGAAAATGGGATAACAATAATAAACATAAGGGAGTACAAATTCAAGTTACAAATGAAAGGAAGATGACAAACTATTGCGTAAATACCAAGCATATACCTAATACCAGTTCTAAAAAAGACATAAAGGAAGTAATGACATTGTTTCAACACAAAACGAGAATGAAAAGATGACAACAATAATCTAAGCTTTGAGGACAAAGCTTTCCTAAGGGGAAGCCAATGCTGTGAATATTTATTTAATATTATTATTTATAAATTAATAGATTATTAGGTTACTAGTGAAAGGGCGTAACCCTTCACTATGCTTGATCAAGCCCTATAAAAGGCGATCTTATTATAATTTATCAACATCATCAAATATATTATTCTTATTTATTATTCAATATGAAAGTCGGATTCGACTATTAACAGTCCAACCAGATACGGTTGCTGCAGAGGATCCGTAGATGGGCCTTATTGGGAAATCTGTTGTAACTGCACGATCTTTCATGTTTCTCTCATGAGCATTTATGTATAAAAACATTGAATCTCTTTCAGAAGGGTTAGCCACCAATTTGCATAAGATCTATTGAACACCGCTATTAGACTTTTTTTATAAAACCTATATTTACCTGATTCGAATGTGTTGATCAATTTCGTGTGAGTGAGTGGTTGTTCAGCCCCAGTTGCCGAAGGCAAGGCCCCCTTCTATGACAGGTGTTGTTATAGTTAGGATTTATTTCCTTTATGCATGTCGTTAATGTCGATGAATTTAATGTTTGATGCAGTGTTGATTGATTTAATTGTTTAGTATTCATATTTGGTGTGCTGAACATAGTTGAGTGTGAATGTTTTAAGTAGTGATACGACTGGATTGCATAGTCATTCTTATTATCATTAGTGAATAGAGGGGAATGTATGGATGATGAACATTGAGTTAGAATTACTTCTATGGTGAATGGATGCATTAAGCTCATTATTGGGATTTTGTTGCTAGTGCGTAATGGTAGAAGCAGATTGTAGAATTAAATTAGTTTATCCAATTTATTCATTATAGTTGTGGTTTATCGAATTACTTCCATATGAAATTCTCAATTTGCTAAATTAGATTTAGATGTTGATTGCTTTCCGTAGCATAGTAGAATGTTTGCAGTATAGCAGAACATTTCGTAAATTTCATAGTTAAGCGCTTTGGTTTGATTGCAAGATTCTTTCTACAATTGGCAATTTTCTAGAAGTCTATTCACCAACAGTTGTATCTTAATCTTAGTTTGGTAATCTATAGACCACCTCTATGTCAAAATCATTTCAAGTTACAGTGTTTGGCATATACCTTGTCAGGTAGCTCATAAGCCTTTGTGGCCCTGGGTTGATAATTTATGCACAGCTTTATATATATATATATTGTGTGTGTGTGTGTGTGTGTGTGTGTGTGTGTGTGTGTGTGTGTGTGTGTCTCTCTCTCTCTCTATATATATATATATATATCTATATATCTATACATAGATATATATATATATATATATATATATATATATATATATATATAGACAGAGATATATATATATATATACAGAGAGAGAGAGAGAGAGAGAGAGAGAGAGAGAGAGAGATCAAAGTGTCGTCTTTTAAATACATGTGAGATTATCAATCATTGTAACTTTGTTTTATTCTTTTAAGATTTTGGGTCCTCCATATATAATTATTGTAAATTTTCCATTGGAGTGTTTTGAACTCTCACGCCAATATAATCACCCATTCAAATGTGAATTTTCAACAAATTAAAGTGTTAGGCAAGCCATTATTGTATACTTTTCATTGGAATATTTTGAAATCTCATACTAATAACCACCCATTCAAATGTGTATTTTTTAACAAATTAACATGTTGCAGAAAATTGAGTCCAACCGAAAATACCATGGTAGGATGGGTCTTATAAATGTGAAGATATGATAACACACATAAGCATGAGTGTGTGTGTGTGTAAAGTGAGTTCCACTAAAAATACCATGGTAGGTTGGGTTTTATAAATGTGAAAATATGCATGTGGGTGTGCGTATGTCAAAAGTGATTGATAGCTCATAAAAAAAAACGCCTACTCATATCAAAGTCTTATGCATATGTCCACCTTGTGATCATGATATTGTCTTGTTAATCGCATGAGTGAGGGTTTGTTTCATATTTAAAATATAGTTATAATTGAAACTTTTGGGGATTCAAAGCCATTGTATGGGATAAATTTGTTTCAAACCATTTGTATGAGAGAAGTTTGCTTACAACATCCCTCTTTTGATGTAGTTATGTGATTGCACATGAAATCCCCTTCACTATTCTTTGGCATGTATTGGTCCTAGTCCTGAAAGGCCTTCCAATAATATCCATGTGTGTGTGTGTGTGTATGTGTGTGCATGTGTGCATGTGTGTGTTTGAAAGAACCTATAGATCAGCCTCAAATAGAAAGACATAAATATCCATATGAAATTGTGTGTGTCATGTGTGTGTGTGTGTTTAAAAGAACATGTAGATCAATCTCAAATACAACAAGACATATATATCCATATGAAAAATTTGAAAGCTTGTGTGTGTGTTTGTGCATGCGTTTGTGTGTGTGTGTGTGTTTAAAAGAACATGTGATCTCAAATACATCAAGACATGTATGTGTCTGTGTGTGTGTCTTTAATACAGTAAGACATATGTGTGTGTGTTTGAAAGTGGAAGCTTAAGATTTAGGCATGTGTATATGATGCTAACTTACCTGTTTGTGAAATATGCTAATCAAATGCAAGACTTAATCAATCATTCATGATTTGTTATTGGAATTCCTCATCTCATCAACTAGAGTGCCTTTCCCTTTACTTTGAATTCTTTCAACTTTACACAACTTGCTATGACCAAATAACTAATAACAAGAAAATAATCTCATTGACAATCTTTACAGAGTGTGAAGAACCTGCAATAATTAATTAATGCAAATACATGAGATATCAGAAATAATAGAACTCAGAATCACTTTTATATTGATCACGGGCCACTTCGAGGGGGAAACCTCCTTTGACCAAACTCAATACAATTAACTTCACGATGCCTTCATTGGTCTCAACACCAACTTATATACTAAGTCTAGGCGCCAATACCATGGGTCAATACCATGTGTCAATACAAACCATGGGCCAATACAAAATATGGATCAACAAATACTACGGGACGACTTACAAAGCATATGCATCCAACAACAATATACTAACAAAGTAAATAGAAGGGTTGACATGGGTTCCTAACATCCCTTCTCCCTTAGAAAAAGCTTTGTCCGCAAAGCTTTAGATGTGGAAATTGATGCAGAATCTGAAGGAGTGGTTCCCCTGTAGCATCCTCGGGTTGCATTCCGGCCCACTGATGCCGAAGGAGGACCATATCAGCTGCATGAAAAGTGCGAACAGAACAGTGTTGATCGGCTTGTTGTTTCAGTCGAATTCTTTCCATGTGAAGGTTGTCCTGCAGAATGAGAAGAATATGATCGCGGTTTCGAAGAACCGAGTCAATTTCCTGAACTGGGGACCTGTTGAGCATGTATGGAAGAAGAACTAGCAGTTCCTATTCATAAACTGCTTCATATGGTGTCCTTTTAGATGTGGTATTGTACCACTAGAGCGCTTCTAGGAAATCCATAGAAATAGCTGTCCAAATCTGTGTAGGGATGGGAAAGGGTTCGAGCAATCAGGAAAGGAGTGTCGTTTCACCCTTGTTGACCTGGAAAGTATCACACTCAACCACCATCTGGTGATTTTTCATTTTCAATCCCTGCCAAAAGAAGTTACATTGTTCCCGGTCATAGGTTTTGAGGAACCCAGAGTGCCCTGCCGATGAAGAAGCATGGAGTGCATAACAGAGATAGCCCTGTTGAACAGATTGCAACCAATTTGGAACAAGCAGAGAAATAGCTGTAAGAGAAACAAGGTCATCAAATTTGCGAGAAGGAGCATTTGCCACCATATTATCCTTACCCTTCTTGTAAGTGATCGCATAGTCATAACCCCTGAGTTGGATAACCCATTGTTGGTGTGCTAGGGAGGAGACCCGTTGTTCTAGACTCTGGAGATCAGTCTTGATGCATAAATAATTCCCTAATAGGGATGGTTGCCACTTCTGTACTATATGAAAAATAGCCATCATTTCTTGCTGAGATGTAGATGCGGCTAAATGCTTACTGGAAAGGTCTCGTGAAGGCGGCAAGCCCACTGGTGCAACAAAGACACCTGCATATCTATCCAAGGAAGTAGTGGAGACTGTTGGTGGGTGCATCTGAATGGAATGGAGATGAGCGATGACACCATGTGAATTATTCTTAAGGATCTTTTCTAGGCGATGTGAACTGATGATGCAGAGAGACCCTGGTTGTAAGCCCATAAATTGGTGTTGTGTCCCATTGACTAAAAACTGCATCCAAAGTTCAGCAAAATCCCATAAGATGGGGCCAAGTGTGCATAACCATTGAACACCCAAAACCACATCACATCCGCCTAAGGACAAGGCAAACATGTAAGAGCGTAGGTTATAATCTTCCATAGAAATACGCACATTGTGACACTTCCCGTTGCAAGGTAAGGTGCCCCCATTGGCAACCATGAATTCAAAGTTGGAGCAAGGATGGACAAAACAATCAGCTTGTTTGGCAATCCAAGGGTCAATGAAGTTATGAGTGCTACCAGAATCAATGAGTATGGTAAGAGGGAGCTTCTTGAAATATATCCTGACCCACATTGTTTGTGGGGTGGTGACGCCAGTTACAGCATGGAGAGAGATCTCGGGTGGGTCGTCCTGAGATGAGTTGTCAACAGGTGGATGTTGAATGTCGACCTGGTCATCTACTGTATCTAGAGCTTCTTCACCAAGTTCAGAGGCAGGCGGAGAATCCACATCCAAGAGATAGAGATTTTGTTGAACACATATATGTCCCCGAGTGAATTTCTCATCACAATTATAGCAAAGCCCTTTTTCTTTGCGTGCCGACATTTCTGTTTCAGACAAATGCTTGATAGGAGTTGGTCGAGGAGCTGGTGGGATGGGAGGTCACTAAGAATCCATATTTCGGAAGGGAACAAAAGTGGGTTTGGAGCGCTTTTGGGATGTAATCTTGTCTTCTGCCAACTTAGCCAACCCTAGGACTTCCATCATTGTGTTGAGACAGAACATTTTGACCTCTGAGCGGATTTCATCCTTGAGACCACTGATAAAACAACTCCTATAGAATTCATCAGACAATCCTTCTGTGTGATTGGCTAGTTTCTCAAATTTTGTCTAATACTCTCTCACTGTGCCAATTTGGTGAAGTTTAGTGAGTGCTCCTGTGAAGTCATCAAAAGCACTAGGACCAAATCGTGGCAAAAGGAGTTGGAAAAAATCTGTCCAGTTTGGCTCGGGATGAGCTTTGATGTACCAACGGTACCATTGAAGGGCTTCCTGTTCCAAATGAAAGGATGCAAGTGGAACTTTCTGGACATCAAAAGTATTATGCAGACTGAAATATTGTTCTACTCAGTATATCCATCCAGTCAGATCAATACCATTGAAGTGAGGAAAATCAAGCTTCGGCCCACGAAAATCCCTGGAAGAAGAGAATCCGGTGGCTGCAAAAGATTATGGCTATCGGTTATTGTTCATGGATGAATGCTGAAGATGGAGGTTGAGAAAATTTTCATTCAAATCTTGGAGTTTGGTTTGGATGGCTACAAGTGCTTCCTCCATGGTTTTTGCTCCTGCGCGGGTGACAACCATAACCAGGCATTTTTTTTTGTTTTTTGTTTTTAGAATGGATAGAAAAACACAAACAGAGACTGGTTTAGTAAAGGAAAATATGGATTTGGGACAAAATCGGAAGGGTAATTGGGGTGTGACTGGGTTTTGGACACTGTCGAAAGGACAAGGAAGCAGAAAAGGAGGATTTCAGAAGCGGGGTGAAAGAATGAGAAAATTTGGCAGAGAGGGACAAAGAAGCAGAATTAGGAAAGGAACTCTGTGGTAAAATTTGAAGGCAAGCGGGTGAAAATTGAAGAAGTTATGGCGAACCCTAAAAATAGACAAATGTGAGATTTCGGGTGTTGGGAAGTGGAATTTGGGATAGGGTTCTCAGGAATGAAAGATGTAGAATGGGAGTACGGGGGTGTCAGAGAAGTTTCAAGGGAAACAAAGGTAAAACAAGGGAGATATGGCAGAAAAACGAAATTTTATACTTTTTTCTTTTTATAGAAATGGATCGGCAACGGCGCGGAAGGGATCCGCAACAGATGCATCTGCAACTGCGCGGAAGGGATCCGCAACCGGTGGATCTGAAACGGCACGGAAGTGATCGGCAGCAGTTTTGGATAGAGGAAATCTGCGATGTATCAGCTGAAAATATATATGGACCCCAGGTATGTGTGGCTTCCTATCGGTTCAAGGGATTCACTCGGCCACCAATGCTGTCTGACGGCTTGCGTATTGGGGCAGTACCCCTCACTCCATGGCTCAGGTAAAACTGATAACCGCTTTGCCACAAACGACAGCTCTTGGTTTACCTCACGGGTGGGAACTGGTCAATCAGGTAGGGGTCGTTGCCCTTTTCGCTGGCAGGTCCTCTCAATGGGCTAGATACTTCGGGGTTCCTGTGGTACTCCTCACAATGAGTTTTAGGGCTTATGCCCAAGTACTTCCCATAGTTAAGCGGATAGGGATTATTCCCAGATCCAAAGCTGCGACAAATGCGAAAAAAAAAATTGACAGAAATTTCACCCAGCGAGCCCAAGAAAGTGCTCTGATACCAGATGTGAAGAACCTGCAATAATTAATTAATGCAAATACACGAGATATCAGAAATAACAGAACTCAGAATCACTTTTATATTGATCACAGGCCACTTCGAGGGGGAAACCTCCTTTGAGCAAGCTCAATACAATTAACTTCACGGTGCCTTCATTGGTCTCAACACCAACTTATATACTAAGTCTAGGCGCCAATACCATGTGTCAATACAAACCATGGGCCAATACAAAATATGGATCAAAAAATACTACGGGACGACTTACAAAGCATATGCGTCCAACAACAATAATACAAACTATGGATCAACAAATACTACGGGACGACTTACAAAGCATATGCGTCCAACAACAATATACTAACAAAGTAAATAGAAGGGTTGACATGGGTTCCTAACATAGAGAATGTTCTCTGGTTCTTTGAATTTGTTCAAAGAAATCACCCTTTCTTAACACTAAACTTACTTCATAACCATATAATTTATCATTATGTGATACCAATAACATACTTTATATATGTGTGCATCTCATCAAATAGTAGTGTGCATCTTTTACACTGCTTTACGCTTCAAGCATAACAAAAATATCACCTATACAATTCAATCAAATCTACATAGATCAAGCCATGTTCAAACTAGAATAAAGATAACAAAGGAGCATAAAACACAAAATTTTAAAATGATTATAAGAAAAGCAATAGTCTGCTAATGTATAGCATATGACATTTGTAGTGTGGTTTTACCTTATAAAACATCTTGAATGCCTTGCAATAGAGCTCATTACAAGAAAATAGTTTTCAATTAAACGAATCAATGCACGCAATATAGAGACCAGAAGTGCATTGCAGAGCAATAGAGTCAATACACGTTTGTTCAAGACATGCTAAAAAAATCAAATATCATATTCCAGACCTCATATTAAGGATGAGAATTTCCTCCTTCAGTACAAGACAGACCTGTTGTTGAAGATTGTCCCAAAGGAAACATAATTTCTATGATTGGAGTTCAGTTTTGTTGAGCTATGCCTACATACAACATAGCATCTTGAAAATGTTTTGTAATCTACAACATTCACTTTAAAAGAGGCATTGGAAATACAAATTGCAAAATTTGAAGGGGGAGCATCCAAACATTACATGTAATTCCAATACAACATACATCTAAAAGGGGTACTCAAAATTGAAAAATAGTAAATGGTTGTAAATAATTGGTTCCTTTTTTCATACATGCATCAAAACTAGCTATAAAACATGATTTCTTGGGCATTAAAGTATTGACCTTGAATCAGATGTTGAAACTTGATATAAACAACTCCAAGCATCTTCCCGTCAATATTTAGATCTTTATGAGGCAACATATTGAAGGAAATTGACACTTCCTCCCTTAGAAATTTCTAAGGGAAATGGCTACAAGCAAATTCATGATAATAAGTAGTTCTTTCTGAGAATATAAATTGAAGGTTATAAACACTTTCTCCTCTGGAGACATTCTTAACTTGCTTCTAGACAGGTAGTATTTTAGAACCAGACTGATTGTAATTCACATTGATTTCCACAAGAATATATTGAACGCAAATTCCATGTTATATTTATGCTTCATATGTCCTATCTATAATAGCTACATGGCCAAGACTCAACTTTCCACTTTCAATTAGAACCCAACACCCATACATTGATTTCTAATATATTCCATCATCTTCTGAAGTGAGTTAGGCTGACTTGTGATGATGCTATTCACTCCTACAAGAAGCCTCTTTTGCATGGATTGAATATCATCCACAGTATAGGCATAAACCTTCTTTCCTTCCATGTAATGTTAACAGAAGAGGCTCTAACGTAAGTTATGTGTAGAAGCGGCACACCTCAACCAAGTTGCTTTTATACATGAAGTTCATTGCTAATTCTTCTTTCTTGCACTTTAATTAAAGAACATTTCATTTTCTTATATAAGTTCGCTTGCAAGTTATGTATATCATAAAAGTACTCAAAATATTAGAGTGTCTCGTAATATGGTGATGATTGCATTGGAAACCATACAACCATCATTGATAGATTGGTATCCATGTATCATCTCTCCTTTGCCTTTTTACTCCAGAGAGACAACCTTGAAATGGAGTAACTTACAAGTGGATTAATAACAATCAAATCATATTTCCACAAGTCACTTAAAAAAATCTCCACATTCTTTTTTCCTAATAAATTAATATATTCATTTTTTTTCTTTTATTTTGTCACTTCTCTTTTCTATTGTCAAGTCTATGAACCTATTTTTCTTTTTTCTTTTGGTTTTTTCACATTATAAAAAACCAAATATATATATACGCAAGACTTTATACGACATCAGCTATAATTATAAATATATGTATTTACATAGAAGAAAAGAACTCGCATCCTTAGGGTTTGAAGAACGTTGACTCTTTACATAGAAGAACAGAACTCACATCCTTAGGGTTTGAAGAACGTTGGAGTCAGAGAGAGGGAGAAATGGATCATAAAATTGTTCTTTTTCTCATGATGTTTCTGTGTTAGATCGCTCTCCAACTGGACGGATGACAACGCAGACAACTTGTGCTGGTATTTTCTGCAGACATCACCCGAAAAGAGTGGTTGTCATCATGCTTCCTGGATTAAAATTGCAAGGTAAACTTTTTCCATCTCTTGGCAGCCTCTCTCTGTTGGTAACTTTAAATCTTAGTCACAATATGTTGATGGGAAAATTTCCAATCGAGCTTGGGTAGATTAAAGCGTTAAGAGGGCTTGAGCTCAGCTATAATCTACTGGAGGGTTCTATTCCCAAGTCATTGTGTAATTGTAGATTGCTTCAATGGATCGGACTTTCATTTAACCGCCTCACAGGGACCATACCTACATAATTTGGTCGTTTGGTCCAGTTGGAAGGTCTCGACATGGCTAACAATAGTCTGAGTGGAAGTATTCCACCTTCTCTCGACAACTCCACTTCGCTTCTATATTTACATTTTAAAGGCAACCATTTGACGGGTCCAATTCCCACACAAATCGGTCTTCTTGTCAAGTTGGAATTTCTCTTATTCTCCAACAATAGCCTAAGTACAATTTCTAATGAAGAAACTAATTATAAAATTAAAAGAGAGTACACAATAATTGGAAAATTAGAATTGAAATCCACTTAATATATCATGGCATTGGAGACCAAAGAAAGCCATGCATACAAAGCCACCCAAATTGTGAACTGCCTACCATGACAAACTCACCAACGCATCTTTGCATACACCGCTAAATATATAGCCCATTTGAGAAACCACCATAAATCCAGCACCATCACAATTTGAGCCAGACCCCATCCCAACTTGAATATCAAGATTCATCTCAACAACACATGCACCACCACAACACAACCAATAATGATTACCATCACCATTGCTTTACTCTACACCTGTTTTATCTATATTCTTCAAGGACTATAAGTCTTGGAAAACAACCCTGTTTTGACATAATTGAATTCAAGGACCAATTCCCTATTTCTGGGCTTTTTGACAACGATTCATCATTTGACAACAGCATGGCATTACCAACAAATATGCTATGTGTTAGTGACAAACTCTATCTCCATGTTTAGTGACATGATCACATGCATGCAAAAAAAGTGCCATGCATGAAAGAGTGTGGTGGTGCTCCATGTGAGTGACACAAAAAGTTTCAATTCAAACTACAAAACCTGCATAATTATAGGAAGGATATTGGTGGTTCGATTCCTCCATACCCTATCATAAATTAGTGACAAAGAAAACGACTAAATTCACATATATACGACTATTAGTAGCTAATTTCCAGTATCTTATAGTGCGACTAACGTTTAGTCGTATTTAGTTTAGTCATTATTATGTTATCATCTAGTAGTTTATTTAGTCGTATATTTGGTTATTAATTGTGACAATCAATGACTAAATCAGTGAGTATCAATGACTAAATCAATGACTAATAAGTCAACCAATTAATGACTAGTGAAATACGACTAGAGATAAGATAGTGGAAATCGGATACTATTAGTCACCGACTCAAAAATAGTCATTTATAGTCGAATTTTAGTCATTTTTTTAGTCATTAATTTCTCATTTTGTACTAGTGTTAGGCTTCATTTTATAACTTTTCAATGACCAAAAACCTAACCCTAAATCTCCAAAGTGACGAATGGATAGGATTAGATCCTAAGCCTCACTTCATATCAACATACACGACCTAATCTAAAGTTCACTTAATTTTAACTTTAGAAAAATTTAGTCATTAGCCAACATTAATTAATAAAATTAATCAATGTGTTTTGCTTAAGTTAACCTTAGGAAAGAAATAAAACTCACTTACTTAAATAAATTAAACAAGTACCTAAATAGTCTTTAAGACATCTTATGCATGCTTGATACCTCGCCTATGCAAAAGCACTTGTTCGAGCTTTGAATAATCAACAAATGAATTACATGATTCCCTAAAATGACAATATTACCTGTCTTGAATGTCTTGGTACATTGGGCATAAGAAGATAAATAATTTTTCTAATTCTTGTTCATGTTGCATAGTATATAAATATGCTAGTATCTAAGAATATGGTGATCAAATTACATGTGGAGCTAGTGAGACCATGCATGATGTTGGCCTAAGGGAAACCTTAACCCATATAAGAATTTGATACATGTAGGGGTATTGATATGCTCATCTTTGATTTGGAGCTAGTTTGATAATAATGATGCATATTCATAGGGAATGGTTCAATTGATTTAATGCAAATTTTGTTTATGTATGCGTTATGTATTTCATCTTGAATGCCCCTTGGATATCCCTTTTGAACATGTGTAGAGCATTGATGAGAATATGATAGGAGGAAGTTGGTTGATGTTCCCTCCCACACTGTATAAAAAGGACACACGTTGTTGAATGTGGTTTTCGTTGATGTCAAAGGAGTTCAGTAATGATTAAGGAATAACCAAGGACATGATGGCAAGGCAAACTCAATGAAAGACAAAGGAATAACAAACTAAGTGATGACATGGAATGTTGATGATGTGGCATGTGTGACGAGGCTAGAAAGACACATGATGGTGTTCATGTGCTATCATGAAGTCAGTGTTTCAATCTGACATCATTCTGGAAAAGTATGGCAATTTTCTGAAACTTTGGAAATTCCCTAAGTATGGAAAAATTAGTAAAAAATTCCCTAAGAAAATGCCCGCCATAATTCATAGGTTAAGGAAAATGCTCGCCCCATCCTACCAGACAATAGCTTGTTCAAGTGGCTATCTGACCATAGTCTCATTTCTCCAAAAGAGTGCTCCATGACAAAGTTATAGGTATTCCAAAACAAGGGTTCAGGCAGTTTTAGAAATTCTGGAAATTGAGTGCTAAGTGTTGGAAAATTGGTCCAAGTGGCCTCAGGAAAATGCCCGCCATACCTCATAAGAGAATGATAGAAAGTATCTGAACATATCAGGCTATACCTTGTTGAATAGGCTATCTGACCATGGTCTCATTTCTCCAAAAGATTGTTTTATGACAAACTTATAAGTCTGCCAAAACATGGTTTCAGGAAGTTTTGCACCAGTCCAGTAAAATGCCCACCTAGGTAAGAGGAAGATGAGTTTGAAGGTGAAATCAATTTGGTTGTGCTATGTAATATGTCTTACATCATCTGGTATCATTGGTTCAGGTTTTTGGTGAAAGTAAGAATCCACCTTAGTTGACCTAGGGTTTGGAAAATTTGTCTAAGGGTCAGCACAGACTTTCAGAAGGCCATTTGCAAATGCAAACCAAATGTTGCCTTGGTGTCAATAAATTTTTCCAATGAAATGAGTCTATTCTTTGGTGATGTGTCTATCCAATCATGCTTTTAGTTTCCTCCTTGATGGTCACATGTGCAAGAAATTAACCTGCCAAATTGAGAAAAATCATGTTTTGCCTATTAAAAATAAATGAAATTTGTCTAAGTGTTCAAAACAAAAGGTTAAGGGGATATTTGGAAATGCCCGCTAGAGATTTTCCTTGTGTTGATAAATTCATCAGATTTCATGGATCTGTCCCTGATGATATGGCCATATAGTCATGGTCTCAGATTTTTCTTTGGAGGTTACACATGTGAAATACAAACCTACTAAATTGAGAAAAAGTTTGTCTTCCTGTCTAAATGAAGTCTGAGAGGCCATTGGAAATGCATTCCAAAAGTTGTGGTTGTGAAGATAAATCCATCCAAAGGTAAGGATCTGTTCTTTGGAAACTTGTCCATCTAACCATGGTGTCAATTTCTTCTTTGGTGCTCACACGTGCAAAAATTACACCTTCCAAGTTAGTGAAAAATCATATTACCCTTAAAGAAGGGAAAATGCCTGCAAGATGTGAAGAATTATGCCTGCAAAATCTATGAAAGATAATGCACGCAGACATTGTGAACAACATGATGCCTATAGATATGGTGGAAGATATGGAGAATAATTTTGTGAGTATTAAGCCTGCAAAACATTTATGAAAGGCTATATAAAAGCATTTGCACAAACAATAAGCTACAAGAATAAATTAGAGATAAATCAACAGAATCATATTATTCATAAATAGAGATATGATAACAAAAGATGAGCTACATGAATAAATTAATAAAAATATAATGAAGCAGAGTTTATTAAATAATAAACAGAGGCATATTCTTTGTGAAAGGACGCATGTTTCTTTTAGAAGGACATAATTAATTGTTTAATACAGGTTTTGATGAAAAGACACGATGGTTCATATGAAGATGATGAATATATTAGACATAGTTTGATTCTAGAAGTTAGGTGTCTCTGGGTGTTGAAGATGAGCATCTAAAGCAACATAGATACCAGAGAAGAAGAACATAGTCTCTGTATATTCGATATGAAGACCTGAAACAGTGTAGAAGCTAGAGAAGGTAAAAAGAAGATGATAGTGTATGTTGTGTGCTTAAATAAATATCTGAATCAGTGCATATATCAGAGAAAGAATAAAAGGAACAAAGGTAGTCTCTGGAGCTTGGATTGAAGATTAGAAACAGAGGACAATGAAAGTATAAACATATGTATATCCCATTGAAGTTATAAGATCAAATTAGGGAGGTAGGGTGGTTCCAGGGTAGGATACAGGCCTATAGGGGTTGTAGCCTCCTTCCAGTAGTTGCTGGTAAATAGGGTGTCGAAACATTCTTTCAATAGTAGCTGATAAACCAGGGGGTCATAGCCTCCTTCCAGTGGTAGCTGGTAAATAGGGTGTAATAGCATGCTTGTCTGTAGTAGCAGGCATAAACTAATTGTAAATATAATTTTGCAGTTATAGAAAGAGTTTGTGTTTTTTCCCAATTGGGCTTCCATGATAAAAAACTGTGTTTTGCGTATCTTGTTGATTCTATGTTTTAATTAATATTAAAATTGGTTTAAATTGTTAAAAAGATCACAATACTGATTCACCCCCCCCTCTTAGTATTTTCCAATATTCTAACAATTGGTATCAGAGCAAGATCCTTCACTACAGTATAAACCACTGGAAGGAATATCCTATTAAAAAACACTATGGATCAACAAGAAGGGATTGCCTCCAACAGAGCTCCAGTACTTAATAAAGAAGGATATGCATTATGGAGCATAAGAATGAGAGTGTACTTACAGTCATTAGGATATGGAGTATGGAATTCAGTAATCTATGATTACATCCCACCAAGAAGAGTAAGGAATACATCTCAGAAAGAGTCCAAGAAAAATAACTCAAGGGCAATGGAGGCCATACTTGATGGATTACCTCAACCCATCAAAGAGAAGATAGGGCAATGTATCTCAGCTAAGGAACTCTGGGTCAAATTGGAGAAACTTTACTCAGTTGAACAAAGAGTAGAATCAAGCCTTGCTATTCTCGAGGATGATAGTGATGATGAAGAACCATGCAGTCATAAGGAAGACCAAAAGAGTAAAACCATATACAAGAAAAAATTTAATAAAAAGAAGAAAAACTTCTATTCCATGGAAGATAGTGAAGATGAAGAGATAAGTGAAGATGAAAAAAATCTATTCATGGGTAAAGTAGCTTTAGAAGATGATTCATAAATGGAAGGAGAGGTGGACCCAAAGGAAAAACTCATAAGTTCCCTTGAAGAATTGAGAAAGAGCAGAATGAAGAACAATTTTTTGAAAGAAAATTTGTCAAAGTACCAAGAAGAGCAGAAATCAAAAGAAGAGGAAGTCTAGACCCTCCAAGAAGAGCTGCACAATTCAAGACAACAAACAATGGCAAGCATGAAAGAGGCAGAGAGATTAAAACAAGAAGTTGTTAACATCAAGGAAGAAGTAAAGAGGCTAAAAGACCAGCAGACCATTAAAGAGAACAACTCAAGGACTTTAGATGAAATCCTAAGTATCCAAATACCATCAAGTGATAAATCCGGATTAGGTTATGACAAAGAAAAGAAGCCAGAATGTTTTTCTTTTACATTCCAAGATAGAAATAAAATAAGCTATGCTACTGCACTCAAAATCCCGATTAAGAAGGATAGTTGGAAATTTGCTCCCTCCTTTCATAATAAAGATATAACTGATATGATACCTAACAGACCAATGACAAGCAGTTACCAACAGATCTTTTTCGGTCATTGCTACTCTTGTAATAATTCTGGACATGTTGGGTCTAGGAAATGCCCCTTTTTGGCCATCCTTATTACATCATTTTGCCCTAATTACACCCTATTTTCATAAGCTATACCTATGTATTTTCTCTAGATCAACCAATGATATCGACAGGTATAATTCGTTATTGCTTTATTTATTTTATGCCTAAGATTGTTAAAGTTTTAGATGCTAGTCCTTGGTTTATGCTAATCTGTGTGATTTCATTTCATCAAGGTCTAAAGCGTAGGTGTATCAACCGAATGGTGCCAGCTGTTACTCTTCAAATACCGATTCCTCATAACTCCAAGGGACAACGCACTCATCCATGAGAATCTATAACAGGCCTCCACTGAAACAGAACCCAGCTGCAACAGACAGATCGCATTCCAGCTTGCTAAATCCGTTGATCCATTGATTACTGGAGTAACATCTCCTTCATAAGTAACAACCTTGTTTAATATGGTTGTAAAAGTTAGTTGTAACTCCGCAGCAGGAAGATCATAGATCTTCATTGCTGCATGATTTTAGTGGATCGTGATTTGTACTTTCAATGTATAAATATGAGAAGGCTCCTGTAGCCTGGGGTTAGACAATTGCTATTTTGCATAAGCTGTAACAGAGCACTGAGACTGTCAATTTCCATCATTAATATGAGAGCAGAGTTCTTCACTTCTGTGTCTTAATTCGTTGTGATTCTCGGCGTCTCTGTTAGAAGGCAGGGCCCGCCTTCTCACAGAGATAGCCAGTTTAGGTAGGCAGGTTAATTTAGCTTTCTTCCTCTGTGTGGTGTGGAATCATTGTAGATGTTATTGTTAGCTGCAACGAAGGTTAGCTTTCCTTTTGGTAGTTCACAATTACATCTTGAATAGCTGTAACGGAGTGGTGTGACAATCGAATGTGTAGGATAATTCATTTTAATGCATGTGTGTTTGAATTAGTTGTAACAACCAAGCTCAATTCCAATATCTTTAAGTTGTTTATGCTTTCTAGGATTTCCAGTAATTATCAGTTAGAGTTCAATCTTATATTTAGATTTTGGTTGCTGTCGTATCTTCAATTGGTTTATTAAGGTAGGAAGATTGTGTTTGAGTAACAATAGCTACTGGATGGATCATTTTGGTAAAGATTGAATATGGTAGTTTGATAATTATAGGATTTAACTTCTTGCAAAAGTAATCTAGTTTATTTCTATTCTTAATTCTATAACTGCTGGGTTGATTTCTGTAGGAAGGTCGCTGCAATTGAATTCCTAGATGTATAAGTTGGATTAGTTTTCTTTCTGGAATGAGTTTGGTTGGATAGATTGGTAGGATCATTATCTCTATTTAGTTAATAAACTACTTGACATGTTTATGCACATATTATGCTTATTGCCATTGAAACAAAAGACCTCCCTAGGTTTGACAATTTATATTGACCATCCTGTGTGTTAGCTTTAAGTAATTGACATATATGGTGACCAACATTTTGGTGCCGTTGCCGGGGATGGTAATAGATAGACAGAGTTAGTATTTGGTTTCATTTGATTTCATTTTAGTTTAATTATTTACAGCATGCATGAATACAAGAAAAACAAATCGGGAACCCCCTTTGAATACTAACATTGCAGGTGGAAGAGGTCGAGGTCGTAATGCAGGTTAGGGAAGGCATACATACATCGATGAAATAACTGCTAGAGCTAATTCTTCCACTAGACCATCCTGGACATCTACAGGCAAGGGAAATTCTATTCCTCCCAACCTTGAGCATTCAGCATCAACAATGGAGAATACAACGGGACCTTCAACTCTTGTTGCAGAAAATAAACCTCCTGAAGATAAGGGAAGTGTTGTAGGTGCACCAGATAGAGAGGAGATCTATCATATCAATGGAACCCAAGTTACTAAAGAAGTGTGGTTGGAGACTCGCCGAGTAGCAGAGGAAGAGAGAAGGCGAGAAGAAGAGAGGAGAAGAAAAGAGGAAGCCAAAGCAGAGGAAGAACGCATAAAGGAAGCTGTTGAATTTTGGACTAGAACCATGGCTTGTAGAGAACAGGAAGGGGAGAATGAACATGGGGAGAACCGGGAAGAAGGAGGAGAAAATAATCAGCCTGGTAATACTGTGGCTCCATTAGAATTCCCCATCCTTCAGACACCTGGAGCAACTCCCATGAAAAATATCTCACCATCAGTTCTACCGAATTTTCATGGTAAGTCCTCTGAGGATCCTGATGAGTTTTTTTCTGAGTTTGATATCCTCTTTCATAGCTATGATTACACCTCTAGTGCTCAGAAGCTGAAGTTATTCCCATCCACCTTGAAAGGAAATGCTCTGCGCTGGTTCATGAGTCTGGGTCGTGAGACCATTACTACTTGGGACCAAATGAAAAACACCTTCCTTTCCAAGTACCAGGAATATTGTAGAACTAGGGATAGAAAGGAGGAGTTGTTTAAAATGGTTCAGAAGGATGAAGAAAGCTTGGAAGACTTTGTGGAAATATTATTGTACAATTTACAAAGATCTGGTCACGTTGAGATTGGCAAGGATGTGCTCAAGATTATTTTACTACGAGGAATTAGAGAAGACTGCCTTGATATGCTGAATTTGCTGGGAAAATGGGACACCTCAATGGAACCTTTCGAGAATATTGTTGAATTAAGTTGAAGGTACTCGAGGGGATCTTCTAAAACCAAACAACCGATACAAAGATCAAGACTAGGATGTCTTCACTAGGACTCAGAAGTCAGCGAGTGGAGGGGCCACTTGAGCAAAAATAGGAAACTTACTGGAGAATTTTAAAACAGACATGATGAGATCCATTTCCTCAAAGTTAGATGTCATGAGAGCAAAGAAGAAGCAAGTAGTAGAAGACCTTACACTTGGTGTATTCTATCCTAAATGTAGGAAAAAGCATCCACTGAAAGAATGCCCGCTGGACAAAGCAGAGATATGTAGGGTATGTGAACTGGAGCATGATACTAAGGAATGTCCTTCATTACCTAAGTTCAAAGCAGTCCTGCAGGCATCCATTCCGAATGTGGAGTCATCTTACTGCATGGCACATAAAAAACCATGGCAGCCTCACAATCAAGGTATGAATTCAGACCCATAATTTTTTTCTGAATAATACTAATGGAATGAACAATATGCATAATATGAATACACAATTCCCTTCACATTATTCTAATAATCAGTGGCATCCATCTTAGAACCCAATGCATAATCCTAACCCATGGAAACCATGTTCAAAACAGTCAAACAACCAAGCTCCTTGGAATTCCAACTCGAGAAATTCTTACCAAGGAAATAACTTTCCCCATCATCAAACTCAGTATCAACAATATCCTCGTCAATAGTATCAGCACTAACATTATCAGCAACCACAGCTCCCATTCCAAAACAATGCCGCACCTATGAATGCACCACTTCGACCACAGTTACCTGCACAACCTAACCCGAACCCAAACAATAAAGCATTCCATCAATTTGAGACTGCCAACATGCCTGCGTATTCCATCACCCAGATTCCCTGCAATGATATACAATTATGATCAGGAAGGGTGGTGGAATTTATTATCACTGAGGATGTTTCAACCCCAGTGATTGAAACTGCAGTGAATCAGCACTATGAAAATATGGTTAATTCAACAAGCCCCATCATTGAGGATGTTGATACTCCTACTAAGACAGTAGCTGAGACTCAAAGAATAACACACGAAGTATCATAGCCTACACAGTTGATGAGAGAACCGCCATACCCTAAACGATTGGTCCTTCAGAAAACAGTGGAACAGCCCCAATTCGATCTCGTGGGAGAATTAAAAAATTTGTATGTTAAAATTCCATTATTACAGGCCCTCCATGATGTGCCCATTTATGCTACGACTGTTAGAGATTTGTGTGTCAAGAAACCAGGAAGAAGGCCCAGGGACCCCCCCACTGTCCACGTATTGGGAAAACTTTCAAAATTAATAATGGGGAAGGCCCCTGTGGCAAAATACGATGACCCTGGAAACCCGACTGTTACAGTTCACATAGGGAGCACACAAATTCCCAATGTCTTTGTAGATTTAGGCACAACTATTAATGTTATGACCATAGAGACTGTGAATAAATTGGGACTCACTAACCTTCGGCCAACCCCTACTGTTTTGGAACTTGCTAACAGATCAACGATCAAGCCTGAGGGGATCCTAGATGACCTCGTGATCTCAGTTGACTCGTGGGAATAGCCTGCGAATTTCTTAGTGTTACAGCTGAAATCCCAGTTGGGGGGACACCCACTGATCCTGGGAAGACCATGGTTGGCCACAGTAGATGCCTATATCAGTTGTCAGTCAGGATCTATGACCATTCAGACGGGACTGAGATCAAGAGCCTAACTTTGTACCCTCCATCTCGGCCAAGCACAGAAGCTGAAACTCCATTGTGGGCATATTTGGAGGAGGAAGAAGGTGTGCAGCCGTTATTAACAATAGGGAGAGCCTTAACATTTAAAGATGAAACAGAGGATGATGCCATTGATAGTTTCATCAGTGAGCCCATGTCAATCAATAAAAATGTCTATCAAATCTTGGACAGTACTTTAGCTGCAACAGAGCAAGAAAATTTTACAGAAGAAACTCTAATCGGTGATGTGTTGGTTGTGGAGCCAGATCTTCCGGTCTCATAGATGATGATTCAACTATTTCCGTACCCCAGGTTTGGTTATGATACCGGCTCGACGCTCAAGGGGTTTGGGGGGGCTATTTTTGGGTAATCCGTGGTATTTTCCAATTGCATTTCCCTTATAAAAGAAAGACATTGTAAAACGGCTAGGGTTGATGTATTAGGTTTTATGCATTGTAAAGATCTCTGAGATTTGAGAAGAGAGACTGTGAGACAATGAAGAGGAAGTGCAGTGGTTGTGCTACAGGTTGCATCACTTCAATTTGATGGACGAAATAATATTAAGGACTGGCAACTTCAGTGTGGACGTAGCCCAAGTTGGGGTGAACCACGATATATCTGTGTCTCTCTTGTAATGTGTGTGTGATTATATTTTCATTTCCGTTTATTGTTATTGCTCTGCGATCCTCTTTTCCTAACATGATTCCAGTATAATTTCAGTACTCAAGAATTCGAAGAGTGTTCCAGTAGAAATCGGGCCAGGGAAAACATTGAATATCAATCCCAATCTTGCACCTAGCGAGCTGGAACAGCTAGTCACTCTGCTGAAACAACGTAGGGGAGCTTTCGCTTGGGAGTACACAGACATGAAAGGGATTCCTTCCAATATGTGCACCCATCACATTTATATTAAGAGCGACTCCAGGCCTGTGTGTCAACCACAATGAAGGATGAACCCGAACCTAAGAGACATAGTGAAATAGGAGATCCAAAAAATTTTGGAAGCAGGATTTATATACCTGATTTCAGACAGTGAGTGGGTTTCCCCACTTGTGATTGTGCCAAAGAAGAATGGGAAATGGAGGGTCTGTGTGGATTAAAGATAATTGAACAAAGAAACGCAGAAGGACCACTTCCCCTTACCTTTCATCGATCAGTTCCTTGATACCTTGTCTGGGAAAAAATATTTTTCCTTTCTGGATGGCTTTAGTGGCTACAACCAGATCCAGATTGCTCCAGAAGACCAGGAAAAAACCACTTTCACCAGCTACATTTCAGAGGGCAGTGATTGGAATCTTTTCGGACATGGTGAATGATTGCATGGATATTTTTATGGATTACTTTACTCTATATGGTGATAGTTATGAAGAAGCACTGAAAAACTTAGAAAAGGTCTTAAAACGCTGTGAACAAAGCCAGCTCTCTTTAAGCACTGAAAAGTGCCATATGATGATGAGTGAGAGCATAGTGCTAGGGCACTTCATCTCTTCTGAGGGTATCCAGGTAGATCCATCCAAAGTCAAGGTAATTGAAAATATACCAACTCCTGGAACATAGAAGGATGTACGCAGCTTCTTGGGGCATGCTGGTTATTATAGAAGGTTCATAGAAAATTTTTCCAAACTAGCTTCTCCTTTGTTCACTTTGTTGATGAAGGATGCACAGTTTGTCTGGAATGATGCATGCCAAATAGCGTTTACTGGGCTAAAGAAAAGGCTATCTACAGCACCCATCTTACGAGGGCCCAATTGGGCTCTGCCTTTTCATATTTCTTCAGATGCTTCAGACACTGCCATTGGAGCAGTTTTGGGACAGTAGGAAGCTAATGCTCCCTACGCAATTTATTACATTAGTAAGAACTTATCTCCTGTTGAACTGAACTATACAGTCACAAAAAAGGAATTCCTTGCCATTGTTTATGCCATCAACAAATTTAGACATTATATTACTTGATATTCCACTTTTGTGCACACTGATCATTCTGCTATAAAGTATTTAATGAACAAACCAATCACGAATGCTAGAGTTACTAGATGGCTGCTACTGTTACAGGAATTTGATATCACAATTATTGATAGACCAGGGAAGGAAAATGTTGTTGCAGATTTCTTATCTCGACTTACTAACAGTAATGACAATTTACCAGTCGAAGATTCCTTCCCTGACGAACATTTTTTTGTAGTGTCAGCTCATTCCCCATGATATGCAGATATTGCTAACTTTTTGGTTGCAGGTAAGCTCCTAGCACATCTGTCGAAGAGAGAAAAAAAGAATATCATACAACAGAGTGCTAGGTACTGCTGGATTGATGGCCATCTTTTCTACACAGGGCTTGATTTAGATATCAGAAGATGTGTTAGATAAGATGAGATCTTTAGCATTCTTAAAGCTTGCCATGATGAGCCCTATGGGGGGCATTTTGCTGACAAAAGGACAGGTCATAAAATTTTGAGAATGGGCTATTTCTGGCCGACATTATTCAGGGATGCAAAGAAGTATGTTCGGGCATGTGATAGCTGCCAAAGGATGGGCCAACCCAATAGATTAGATGAAATGCCTTTGCATCCATAACTTGTGGTTGAACCATTTGATAGGCGGGCTCTAGATTTTGTAGGGCCTATCAACCCTCCCTCAAAACAGAAAGTTCACATCTTGGTTTGCACAGATTACATGACCAAATGGGTAGAAGTTGTAGCCTTGGTTAAGGCCAATGATCAGGCTGTGATTGATTTCCTATATGAAGAAATTTTTACTCGGTTCGGGGTACCTAAGGAAATCGTTACATACGGTGGACCACAGTTTGTGTCTCACAAGCTAGAAGCACTGTTACAAAAATTCCATATTTAGCACAAAATAACCTCACCATATCATCCTCAAGCCAGTGGCCAAGTGGAGAGTACAAACAAGGTCATTGAGGCTATTCTGAAAAAAACAGTGAAGAGCCATCGCAAAGACTGGGATGAAATACTTCCAGAGGCACTATGGGCCTATCGTACTACATGGCGTAACACCACTGGTTTTTCCCCATATGAATTAGTGTATGGTAAAAACGTTGTCTTTCCAATCGAATTTGAAATCAGGACTTTGAAGACAGCTGTGGAAGCAAACCTTGATTTATAAGAGGCACAGAAGGACCGACTGAATCATCTCAATGAGTTGGATGAGAAGCGCACAGCTGCAGTACATCATACAACTCTAATCCAACAACAATGCTCCAAGTGGCATGATCGATTTATAAAGAAGAAAGTATTCCAAGAAGGAGACTGGAATCTATTGTATGACTCACGGTTTAAGAGGGACTTTAAAGGAAAATTGCGTACTCGGTGGTTGGGCCCCTATCAGATAGATCGGTTATTTGATAATGGAACAGTTCAGTTGATCAACATTGATGAAAACAAAATGCCATTATTCGCAAATGGTCATCGGCTGCGACTGTATCACAAGTCGATCTCAAGGGAAGCTTTCATTTCGCATGTTGCAAGTGATCCAGACTATCAGTTACCGCCGGAACAAGGATTTTTCTCAAGCCCTGTCAATTTTTAAGAACTACAATATCCACATGATTTGTACATAAATAATTCATTTTCTTTTTCATTCTGTATTTTATCTATGTTTCATTTTTGCATTTGATCGTGTTTGTTTGAAGAATTCTGTGCAGGTATTAATTGGAGGAACAACAGTCGTGACTAGGCCAGATGATTGCAGACACCTTGCATTGTTCCTGATCTAATAAAACTCTTTTTAAGAAGATGGATGATTTTTTACCTTTCAGTAGTTAGCTCAAAATTTTCCTGTTACTTCATTATCGCGCAACTACGACTCCTTACCTTGCTCATTCTTACTATTTCAACAGCTGCGACTCCTAACTTTGCTTATTCTTCCTATTTCAGCAGCTGCGACTCCGCTATTCTTGGCCATTCCGCTAAATCCAGCAGCTATGACTCCGCTATTTTCCACTTCATTTCCGCTCTTTGCTAGCAGCTGCGGCTCCACTACTCTTGGACATTTGGTTAAATCCAGCAGCTGCGACTCCGCTATTCTTATCCATTCCGCTAAATCCAGCAACTGCGACTTTGCTATTTTCCACTTCATTTTCGCTCTTTGCCAGCAGCTGCGACTCCGCTACTCTTGGCCATTCCGCTATATCCAGCAGCTGCGACTCCGCTATTTTCCACTTCATTTTTTCTCTTTGCTAGCAGCTGTGACTCCGCTATTCATGATCAATCCGCCAAATCCAGTAGCTGCGACTCCGCTATTCCTAACCATTCCGCCAAATCTAGCAGCTGCGACTCCACTGTTTTTATTTCCATTTCACCCTTTTCGTACAGCTGTGACTCCGCTATTTTTTATCATTCTGCTAAATCTAGCAGTTGTGACTCTGCCATTTTCATTTCCATTCTTCTTTTCCCATACAGTGGTGACTCCACCAGTCTGCCTACTCTCTGAATGATGATGCCAGTAATGATTCAATTAGGCATCAGTTTTGTTGCTTACTCCACAAGATCCAATCACGGTTCGCCACGAAGGAAATTTTTGGGTGTATTGGGTATCTGTCAGCTTGGGTGGTGGTGGCCGCATCACTTCAGCACATGTGCATTCATACTCGTGAGGACGAAGGCCGGCTGTAATGATTGATTCACGGCTGAAGACATAAATGCGAAGGTATGGATCGCACCTTTTACATGATTTGGCAGGAAATTAAATATAGTAATAACGATTATGTACTGTCGTAACCCTCGATTAGCGAACCCATACTAATTAATCTCCAAGGAATATGTCAGGATCATGGTTGTATTTATTTCCCGGCACGTTACCCGATTTTCACCCAATACTCCAATTCTACCAACTTCCCCGTTCCATTGAATTTTCATACCTACGCCGACCTACCTAAAAATCCGATTTTGAACCCCAACGATCCCTTGCATGTTCGTAAAACTACAATTCCCACGTCTAGACTGGTAATTGCTGTATTCATTTTGAAGTGTGAGGAACGGTCGATATGGGAAACCTAGTCCGACATGAACCAGTAAATACAGAAGTTGTACGTGCCAATGCAGAAGTCCTTAACATTTTCACAGCATCAGGTTGGATGGAATACTTTGAACGGTTGAATGGTTTCCACACGGAAACCTCATTGCAATTTGCCCTTAACCTGACTGATACTCACTCTGAGGTCAGGGGACTACGTGTGGATGTTATATAAGAGATCATAGCAGAGGTTACTGGCTTACCCCAGGTTGGGAAGAAATCATTTGGACGGAAGGCACATAATCCAAATGCTGTGAGAGAATTTTTGGTAGTTGGAGAACATGTTAGTCCAAAGTGCCGTGGGTTGGAACTGACATATTTACCACCACCCTAGAATCAAGTGACAATATTCGTGAAAAGATACATCTCTTGTGAAGGTAGGTATCAAATCGTTTCCTTCTATGAACTTTCCTTATTGTATCATTTACGCCATGGCAATTTGGTAAATATACCATTTTATCTTTTTAAAGCCCTACAAACCATGGCTGGATATGCAAGAACTGCCCAACACCCAGTTTCCTCCCTTACTAATCATGGCCTAGTTAAATTATTAGTATTAAGAGCCATCGTAAACCGTAATTTAACCCGGGAGAAATTCCTTGCTGGAGATAGGCCAATCAGAGAACCTATACTAGCAATGGAGGGTGTTGACGAAGGTAATGAGGACCGATGTTCCTCAAATTCAGTTGGGGGGGATCCTCAAATCCAGTTGGGGGGGGATTGGAGCATTAGGGAACCAGACTAGTGACAAAGAGGAATTAAATAAGGGATAAGCAACATCAATAGAAAACCCTATTGCTGAGGAGATTATGATGGAAGCCATGGCGCAGGAGGTAGTGATATCAGAAGCTGTAACTGCAAAAGCAGATACTCAGGTGGAAGAAGCTGAAACTGGAGCAGCTGTTGAAGCTGCGACAGTAGAAGCTGCAACTGCAGAAGCAGGATTTCAAGAGGAAGGATATCAGGTAGGAACAGCAGGAGAAGGGATTGTGGAAATTCTGGATTTTGTGTCCTCTCGTGAGATAAGGGGGACCATTATTGAAGAAGAGAATACCAAGGAAAAGACCCTTGTGTCAAAGAAATGAAGAGGAAGCTCAGGAAATAAGGGTCAGACATACACTGCAGCAAAGAAAAGAAGAACCAGAGCTGTCACAGCACCAGTAGCAGTAAGCAATGAAGAACACCCACTAGGAATGGTGAGGAAAAGAAGGACTCGATCGACTGTAGCAACAGAAGCAGCTGTAACAGCAATAGAAACACAAGCAGCAGGGACAACAGAAGAAGCAGTGACAGTGGATGCAATAGGGGTTAATAATGAAGCACCTTTAGCAGAGACAACAGGAGCAGTCAGAGCAAATATTGAGTCACCTATGGCATAAATAGCACCCGCAACAGGGGTAGACATAGAAATTCCTATTTTGAACCCCAAGTCACCCGCTGTCATGCAGGAACCTTCCATAGAAGAACCTCAAATCGAAAATCTCCTGCATGAAAATGAATTATTAAAGGAGGAGGTGCAGACAATGCGAAATGAGTTGGAAAGATGGAAGGGAGTAGTTGGAAAACAAGCAGAGAAAAATTGAACACATTATTAGATGTTGCACACTTATTAGAAAATTCATCTCTTGCAGTAGAAAATGAGGAGCAAGGAGAAACTGTTTGTCGAGAATGTGGAGACATATTCTTTGCATCAGGACACAGAGTTATTGTGTTGGGAGTTGTATCACAAAAGCATGCACAGATAGAGCAAGAGGTAGAAAAGATGCAAGAAATAGAATTGATGGGGGAAAGTGAGCCAAAAATTGAAGTGATTTCTGATTTGAATCTAGGAGATGAAATAGTGCAGTCCCAGCCATCAGGGGATACTCAACTTCTTCAGGACCAATCTCATTAGTCAGAGGGATTTGATATAATCCAGAAACAATCTTAGCAGTTCAAAGAAATTGAAGAACAGGGGACTGTTACACAAGAACCAGTACCCTTGAAAATATATAGTGAGGTTGCAACTCAGACAACAACATTTGACATCAAGGACCAAGAAGAGAACACTGTTACACAAGAACCAGTTTTTTCAAAATCATTTGTTGAAGTTGCAACACAAACTGAGATGGCTGAGGTTGAAATGGAAAGGAAGGATGTTGTCACACAAGAACCAGCAGTCCTAAGAACATTTGTTGAGATTGTAACACAAACTGAGAGGGCTGAGGTTGATATGGAAAGAAAGGATGCTGTTACACAAGAACCAACATCCCCAAAATCCATGGCTGAGACTGCATTACAGGCACAGACCACTGAAACTCCAATGGAGGATGAAACTGTTACAGTGCCAAAGCAAAATGAGGAAGTCATTTATTTGGACTATGATGATGAGAAGGATGTGGAGAACAGAAGATTTCAATGGCTACACAAGAAGATTCTCTGGCTAAATCTCGAGTTGGATAAATGGTGCAAATGGATTGATTAGTTCAGGACAGGTATGATTTCTCTCCAAGAACATAGAAATGTCATTAGGGGATTGAGAGAAAAGTGGGCTGAGGAGTTATTCTTCCAGAAAATACGGTGGGAGAAACTTCAAGAAAAATTGGAAGGATTGAAGAAACTTAAGTCCCTACAACAAGAAAAAGACAAAATGTATACTCTTTCCCTAGAATTATTGAGTTGCAGGGCTCCATCCCCCTCTTACCCTGTCTTTCTCCATGAGCAGACAACTCTATTTCAATTAAGGGCTTTGAAGGAAGGAATATCATTTGATTTGGCAACATCTACCCAAGTTTTAGATACTTTTCTGAAAAGTGATTTTGAGGATCAACATTTGTTATGTGAATTGTATTTACATGATAGGGCTTGTTATATTGACTTTCCAGCCAATCCATTGCCTTGTTTGGGGGATGTTCAGCTAAGGGAATTTGCCTCTTTTGTTATTAACCATGTAAGATGGCGAGATGCTTTCCAAACCATCCTCAAGAATGAGGAGAATTCTACTCTTTGGATTAGGGGTGAACCTCAGGATCCAAAAGGACTCATAAAAAACCATGCTGGATCTCTCGGGGTTCCTGCAATTTCCCAACACTTTGAAATTTTGAGAGATAAAATCCCCACCACATGTGTCCCAATGATTCTTAATGTGCAGCAGGATGCTCTGGAAGCCAGTGAATACAGATGGCTATATTCTTCTTCGTCTCTCAAGGAAGGGGACCCCTACTGCTTTGAGAATTTCAAGCAAGCTTTGACAAGGGTTCCTAGATATGTGCAGTGCATGAAGAAATGTGGACCCTGGTGGATTGGGTTAAGATTTAGGTTCCCTCTCATATGGATGCCTGTGAGTCCTTACATAAATAACTATGCTTTTACTGAAGAAGAAGAGAAGCTGTGTTGGGAGAAATGGACAGCTTGCTATGGGTTTGTGCGTCAAGGGGAAGCACCAGAATTTGCCTATAATCTCACAAATCTCCACAGATTCAACTCAGACTTAGATTCAGACTAGAGGGGGTTGTTGCATGAGGACATGCAATCGAATAGTTGGGGGGAGATGTTGGGTCTAGGAAATGCCCCTTTTTGGCCATCCTTATTACATCATTTTTCCCTAATTACACCCTATTTTCATAAGCTATACCTATGCCTTTTATCTAGATCAACCAATGATATCGACAGGTATAATTCATTATTGCTTTATTTATTTTATGCCTAAGATTTTTAAGGTTTTAGATCATAGTCCTTGGTTTATGCTAATCTGTGTGATTTCATTTAGTCAAGGTCTAAATCGCAGGTGTATCATCTGAATGGCGCCAGCTGTTACTCTTCAAATCCCGATTCCTCATAACTCCAAGGGACAACGCACTCATCCATGAGAATCTGTAACAGGCCTCCATTGAAACAGAACCTAGTTGCAACAGACAGATCGCATTCCAGCTTGCTAAATCCATTGATCCATTGATTACTGGAGTAACAACCTTGTTTAATACAGTTGTAACAGTTAGCTGTAACTCCGCAACATGAAGATCATAGATCTTCATTGCTGCACGATTTTAGTGGATCGTGATCTGTACTTTCATTGTATAAATATGAGAAGGCTCCTGTAGCCTGGGGTTGGACAATTGCTATTTTGCATAAGCTGTAACAGATCACTGAGACTGTCAATTTCCATCATTAATATGAGAGAAGAGTTCTTCACTTTTGTGTCTTAATTTGTTGTGATTCTCGGCGTCTCTGTTAGAAGGCAGGGCCCTCCTTCTCACAGAGATAGCTGGTTTAGGTAGGTAGGCTAATTCAGCTTTCTTTCTGTGCGTGGTGTGGAATCATTGTAGATGTTACTGTTAGCTGCAACATAGGTTAGCTTTCCTTTTGGTAGTTCACAATTGCATCTTGAATAGCTATAATAGAGTGGTGTGACAGTTGACTGTGTAGGATAATTCATTTTAATGCATGTGTGTTTGAATTAGCTGTAACAGCCAAGCTCAATTCCAATATCTTTAAGTTGTTTATGCTTTCTAGGATTTCCAGTAATTATCAGTTAGAGTTCAAGCTTATATTTAGATTATGGTTGTTGTTGTATCTTCAATTGGTTTATTAAGGTAGGTAGATTGTGTTTGAGTAACAATAGCTACTGGATGGATCATTTTGGTAAAGATTGAATATGGTAGTTTGATAATTATAGGATTTAACTTCTTGCAAAAGTAATCTAGTTTATTTCTATTCTTAATTCTATAACTGCTAGGTTGATTTCTATAGGAAGGTAGCTGCAATTGAATTCCTAGATGTATGAGTTAGATTAGTTTTTTTCTGGAATGAGTTTGGCTTGATAGACTGGTAGGATCATTATCTCTATTTAGTTAATCAACTGCTTGACATGTTTATGCACATATTATGCTTATTGCCATTGAAACAAAAGACCTCCCTGGGTTTGACAATTTATATTGACCATCATGTGTGTTAGCTTTAATTAATTGACATATAGGGTGACCAACAGGACATACGGCTAGAGAATGTAAGCTAAGAAAGAATGCTTTAGTAAAATTTTAGAAACAAAGGAAGGGATGGAAGAAGATTGAAGTTTTGAAGCAGAAAGATCAAAGAATCCTCAAATATAAAGGAAAATTCTATGGATATTGTCACTGCTGTCACAAGTTTGGTCACAAAGTTGTTGATTGCAGAACCAAGGGAAAATATCAAAGTACAAAATCAAAATGACAAAGAAGATCAGTAAGCAGGGTACCTCATGGAAATATGTGGAGAGGAAAGTTAGATGACAAAAGATTCAGAAGAAACAAAGACCCCAAGCCACAAATAAGTTCTGAAAGATGACTGTGGAACTAAAGAAGAGTGTCTTTTCTAAAAAAAATCTGATGACCTATAAGAGAACCCTGAAATTAGCATTAGAAGGGATCATATACTCACGGGGATTTAATATCAGAAAATTGCAATTGGTATTTGAAAGTAATTAATATCATTTGGTAAAAATAAAAAACTATCTTCATTAAAGACAAGAAGTAGAGTAGAGGTGACAAATTGAAGAAAAACATTTTGTCTAGAAAACATCCATGTGACAAGCACACTTAATGGTTGAAGTGTAACAAAATCAGAAGTAGAATTAGAGAAGACAAGAGATGATCATGGTTAAAATATAATACTGATGTATGGTTGACAAAGAGAAAAAGTGTAAGACCTGTGAAGTAACATGTAAATATTAAAATGCTTGATCCATGAAGATCATGAAGTCTGTAATCCAATAGAATATGAAAATTATCCTTATTATTCAAAATATGAAGTAATGACACATAAATTAAAAACTTTGTCCATCCTGAAAGTATTCATTTGATCACATTGGTTTGGGATGGCCTTCCACGTTTCACACTTGGAGGATTTGATAATCATGTCTTCATGGTTGATGAGCACATGTAAAGATTAATACAAGAACAGATCTGAAGGGTACCATTTAGACAATCTTAAGGACTGTCTGATAAGGCAATTATGAACAGTCATTCTTGTGAGTTGAAACCATTTTTGATCTAATTTTCTAAAGTAGTTTTAACTACAAAAATTGTTGACGGTGGAATAAAACTCAAGGCTGATCTGCTATATAGAAATGTAGTTTATTGAAAAAGTGCCAAGATGAGTAAAAGTAGCAGTAATATTGCCTCCTAGGAATCAAGAGGAGAAGGATGCAGATACAAATTTTGCAGATTGTGTGGAACTTCAGCCAGAGCTCCAACGGTTGAAGATTGCAAAGGAACAATTGGTATTCAAACAAATATCAATTTGATGAAGTTATTTCTAAATTTGTCTCTCAGAAGCATGTTTATGAACTTGTAAAAAAGCATGTTGTTACCTCAGACCAAGGAATTATGGTGCAGGCTATGAAAGAAAAATATAGTATCAATCCAGCTAGTTAAACCCTGGTCAATGTCTAAAGGAACAAGGACATATAGATAAAAATAAATTACTTTCACGACATTGAAGACTCCTTAAGAAGAGCAAGTTACATAATACATCTTTAAGAGCAGTTTATGGAATAAAACTAAAGGATAAACTGATGAGTGTAAACTATGTCACAAAATCTAGAAAATTTTGACAAAAGGGAGGAACATTGAAAGGGGGAGTCTATGAACTAATCATCCATGTTCTCTTTCAAAGACTCAAGTTGTAGGAGCTCGACTTGTGATGACATGACATGTATGATGATGTGGAATGTGTGATGAGGCTGGAAAGACACATGATGGTGTTCTGGTGCTTTCATGAAGTCAGTGTTGCAATCTGACATCATTCTAGAAAAGTATGGCAATTTTGTGAAACTTTGGAAATTGACTAAGTATGGAAAAAATAGTCAAAATTGCCCTAAGCAAATACCCGCCATAATTCATAGGTTAAGGAATATTCATGCCCCATCCTATCAGGCTATAGCTTGTTGAAGTGGCTATCTTACCATAGTCTCATTTCTCCAAAAGAGTGCTCCATGACAAAGTTATAGGTCTTCCAAAACAAGAGTTCATGTAGTTTTAGAAATTCTAGAAATTGACAAAGTGTTGGAAAATTGGTCCAAGTGACCTCAGGAAAATGCCCGCCATACCTCATAAGAGAATGATAAAAAGTATCTCAAAATATCAGGATATACCTTGTTGAATAGGGTATCTAACCATGGTCTCTTTTATCCAAAAGAGTGTTTTATGACAAAGTTATAAGTATGCCAAAACAGGGTTTCAGGCATTTTTGCACCAGTCCAGTAAAATGCCCACCTAGGTCAGAGGAAGATGAGTTTGAAGGTGAAATCAGTTTGGTTGTGCTCAATAAGATGTATTACATCATCTGGTATCATTGGTTCACGGTTTTGGTGAAAGTAAGAATCCACCTTAGTTGACCTAGGGTTTGGAAAATTTGTCTAAGGGTCAACATAGAAGTTCAGAAGGCCATTTGCAAATGCCCACCAAATTTTTTCTTGGTGTCAATAAATTTGTCCAATGTAATGAGTCTATTCTTTGGTGATGTGTCTATCCAATCATGCTTTTAGTTTCCTCCCTGATGGTCATATGTGCAAGAAATTAACTTGCGAAATTGAGAAAACTCATGTTTTGCATGTTAAAAATAAATGAAATTTGTCTACGTGTTAAAAACAAAAGGTTAAGGGCTATTTGGAAATGCCCGCCATATATTGTCCTTGTGATGATAAATTCATCATATGGCACGGGTTTATTCCTTGATGATCTTGCCATCTAGTCATGGTATCATATTTTTCTCTAGAGGTTACACGTGCGAAATACAAGCCTGCTAAATTGAGAAAAAGTGTGTCTTCCTGTCTAAATGAACTCTGAGAGACCATTGGAAATGCATGCCAGGAGTTGTGGTTGTGCAGATAAATCCATCCAAAGGTGTGGATCCGTTCTTTGGCAGCTTTTCCATCTACCCATGGTGTCAGTTTCTTCTTTGGTGCTCACACGTGCGAAAATTACACCTGTCAAGTTAGTGAAAAATCATATTACCCTTAAAGAAGGAAAAATGCCTGCAAAATGTGAAGAATTATGCCTGCACAGTCTGTGAAAGGTAATGCACGCAGACATTGTGAAAAGCATGATGCCTATAGATATGGTGGAAGATATGGAGAATAATTTTGTGAGTATTATGCCTACAAAACATATATGAAAGGTTATATAAAAGCATTTGCAGAAACAATAAGCTACATGAATAAATAGGAGATAAATAAATAGAATCGTATTATTCATAAACAGAGATACGATAACAAAAGATGAGCCACATGAATAAATTAATAAAAATATAATGAAGCAGAGTTTATTAAATAATAAACAGAGACATATTCTTTGTGAAAGGACGTGAGTTTCATTTAGAAGGACATAATTAATTGTTTAATACAGGTTCTGATGAAAAAGCACGATGGTTCATATGAAGATGATGAATATATTAGACAAAGTTTGATTATGGAAGCTAGGTGTCTCTGGGTGTTGAAGATGAGCATCTAAAGCAGCATAGATACCAGAGAAGAAGAACAAAGTCTTTGTATATTCGATATGAATACCTAAAGCAGTGTAGAAGCCAGAGAAGGTAAAAAGAAGATGAGAGTGTCTGTTGTGTGCTTAAATAAAGATCTGAAGCAGTACATATATTAGATAAAGAATAAAAGGAACAGAGGCAGTCTCTGGAGCTTGGATTGAAGATCAGAAAAAAAGGGACAGTGAAAGTATAAACATATGCATATCCCATTGAAGTTATAAGATCAACATAGGGAGGTATGGTGGTGCTAGGGAAGGATACAGGCCTGCAAGGGGGTTGCAGCCTCCTTCCATTAGTTGCTGGTAAATAGGGTGTCGAAGCATCCTTTTAGTAGTAGCTGATCAAACAAGGGGTCATAACCTCCTTCCAGTAGTAGCTGGTAAATAGGGTGTAGTAGCATCCTTGTATGTAGTAGCAGGAAGAAACTAATTGTAAATATAATTTTACAGTTATAGAATGAGTTTGTGGTTTTTCCCAATTGGGCTTCCACGATAAAAATATTTGTTCTGTGTATGTTGTTGATCCTATGTTTTAATTAATATTAAAAGTGGTTTAAATTGTTAAAAAGATAACAATATTGATTCACCCCCCCTTCTCAGTATTGTCCAATATTCTAACAGTGAATACTAAGTACTTTGGTTTCCTTGTTCAAGCAACATCAAGGATGATTGTTGGGCCTTATAGTGGTATCTATTTTGTCTAGTTGTTATATTTATAATACACATTAGTCTATGGAGAAAAGATAGTGTATGAAATATCATCAAAATGTTTAAGGAACATCATGTGTTATCATGTGTTTCTGTATGTGGATTTCATTACTTAAGCTTCTTTCATAAATATATTGAATTTCATTGCATTTGTTTTGGCATAAATTCGTGTGCAAAGTATAAGTCTCACAAGATGCCATTTATACACTTGCCATATGATTATGATTATTATTAACAATAATGTAACCTTATATGAGTCAACTAAATATTATATTTTGGCTTTTAGATTCTTATACATGGATGGCTATCATATAGCCTTGTAAGAGTGGATTGATGAAAATCAATTCATATCTCTACATAATTTTCCATTTCTTGTTTCTGAATAGAGCACTTTTTCTATGTTTCCCACTTTCTCATTAGAACCGTAAAGTTGTTAAATAAAATCATAAAGTTGTTAACTTCCTTAATACCTATCATTGGGTTGTCAAACTTCCTTAATTTTGTGAATTTTCAATCATCTGCATGCCTTTTTTATACTTTCTAATATTGGACTTTTTCCCATCTTTGACAAATCTAAACATTAAATATAGCTCGACTTTGCATTCAAGTTTAATTGCATATGTTTCATGGAAAGGTGGTTATTTTGGATTTGGAAATGGGAGTTAAGAGATAATTGCAAATCCTTCATCAAAATATTCAATATATTCATACATGCACTTATTTTTTACATTTTGATGTTAGCTTTTACTTTTTGCAAATTCTCCCATACTTGTATAATTATTTCCTCATTATTGAGTATGCAACACCAAATATAATATAGTGCTCTCAATGATATACATCTCATGGGAAACTCAAACCTCTAAATTTCAATGAAGGCATAACCCTCACTCATCATCAATCAAACCCTAAATTTGTACAAGAACACTACCAACAATAACAAGCCGAGATAGGACCTTACCATACTAGACAAGATTGTCTATCTATTAACTATCCAGTTTCATTGTTGGTTATAGCCAAGGCAACAATTTAGTAGCAGGCTCGGTAGGAAGGAAGTCAAGGGTTGGGAAGTAGCAATAGTAAGACGTTAAAGGAAGCATAGGCCATAGAGTGAACTATAAAGCTAATAGTTTCAGGGTTCATGGTGTATCCTCCGTAAAGCAATATCAGGGAAACAAAGACGAGCTCACCCCTCAGTAGACTAAGAGCCAGGGGTGAAGCGTAGCCTGAAGTATGACTGTCTCGAGCAATCCCAAGTCTCCAGTAGTCCGGTCGAGAATCACAACCAACAATAAATTGGTCACAATTATTTGTCAATTCCTACAAAACCTCTTGATGACAACTTTGTGAAATATTATCTTCAAAGCTATGGATATGCTAAACCAGCTTTGACATTTCTTAAGAAAATCACTATCCTAATTGAACATTGACAATGGTGGTTCCTCAACATCTACATTATTACTAACACCTAGATATGAAAATAATTTTCTACAAAAATGAAGGACCTTTCTTCAATGAATGTTATGCATGCATTCACTTATCAAAGTCTTAGTAATATCAAGGTAAGTAAGAAACACGTCTTATTGAAGTGACTTAATATCACATATTTCATATTTTGTTACCAAAAAAAATACATTTAACTCATTAAATTATTACATAAAATGAAAAATAAAATGTCCTCTCTCTCTCTCTATATATATATATTAGTAACAAACTTAATAAACTTAATAGCCTTTCTTGATTATTCACAAAATAAACAACCATCACAAATCAAGTCAATAGGCCAAGTCAAAGTCCATAGATACATTTGTTTGTCTGTTTTGATTTTTCCTATTCGCCTCATTAACTTTCAAAAGTTATAACTATATATTGATTTTAATAAAATGAAAAAAAATCCTTTCCTTCACAACTTGCCAACACGTCTATCTATTTTGATTTTTACAAGTATAGAAAATTAAAAAATATATTTTCCAATCAAATCAATGGGTATGTCTTTTGATTTTTCCAAACTTATAAGTACAAAAAAAATATTTTGCATAAATGAAAGAATTTTCCTTGCCAGGCAAGTAAACAAGCATATTTCTCTTTCTTTATTTATTTTTTTTTGCATAAATGAAAGAATTAACTGACCGCAATTTTTTTTTTTCTGTTTTGTTTTTTCCAACTCTGTACAATTAAATTTATATGAAAGATTGATACAGCCAACTCATGAATCCACAAAAATCAAATCTTATTTTGGTGGCCGTGCCGTGAAGATGAATCCAAATTCTGGAATTTCTGGCTCTTTGTTAGATAAAGTAGAAACAATAACACACTTCAGTAACAGATCATTTTAGAGGCAGAGAGATACTACTAATCTGGGAGACTTCGGAGGAGACAGAGCTTACAAGTTTTATTTTAGTATGATTTTACTATATTACATGTTATCTTTATGTAAGGAAGAAAAAAGATTTAAACAATTAAACATTTTAATCAATTAAATTAAATAAAAATTAATAATTTTAAAAATAATAATCTTATAATCATATAAATTGGGTGGTATACACTCTCTCGGTACGGGGAGGTTAAGCCTTGAGGCTTAAAGGGTTAGGCCAATCTCTGTTGTTGGTGGACGGTTTACCATCCTTATCATCCATAAAATATGGGGAAGTATTCTCTGAAAACAAAATAAAAACCCAAATCACCCGATAGCATAGCATTAAATGTTGATGACTAAAACAAGAAAATAAGATTTTCACGATGTGTATGACCTTGCACTCAATCTTTAATGCTGCTGGAATAAATGCTTAGAGCTTACCAAAATCAAAACACGCGCTTCAATTTGTTTGAAAAGTTTGACATAATAGTGGACAACCAATGAATGGGTGTGAACGAAGGGTCACTGTATCCCGTTTATTTGTCTCCGCGTCTCATGTCTCCCGACCTTTCTTCAATGCCGAGGTACGTCTTTCCCTGCGGTGTAAGGGCACCTAGTGGCTCGATGTTTACGCGTCAATGCTTACATCCTTTTCAAACATGAAATGGCGTGTGGAATCGAATACGACGGCTTGAATCAAGCACCCCCAATCCCATGTCCATCGTGGAATAAAGTGGGCAGAGTAATTCGTATATTTATAGGAGAACATGAAGCCAAGGGAGTGTTATCCTAAAGATAACATGTAATATACTAAAATCATACTAAAATAAAAATAAAGGCATAGATTGATATATCATTTTATCTCTAACAGAATTAATGGCGGCTCGTCACACATTGGCTTCCACGTCTACTCCGAACAGCGATTACCGTTTCGATGTTTTTATAAATCACCGGGGACCGGATGTTAAAAAAACTTTCGCCGGCCACATTTACAGTCGGCTTGATTCAGGTGGATTCCGAGTCTTTCTGGACAGCTACGAATTGCAAGTGGGAGAAAACTTGAGATCTCAGATTTACGGAGCTATAGCAACGGCCTCTGTCCATATAGCGATATTCTCTCCCAAATATGCAGAATCAGAATGGTGTCTTGATGAGCTCGTCCAGATGGTGGAGACGAGTGCTCCCATCCTCCCAGTGTTTTACCATGTGAAGCCCGCTGAACTTCGGTGGGCGGGGGTCGAAGAAGCTGGTTGGTATGCTCGATTAATCCGAAGAATTCTCCCGTGGTCGACAAGGCGCAAAGATCATGGGATGTATGCTAAAGCCTTGTACAATCTCAAAATGAAGAAACAAACTGGAACAAACAAACCGCGATACGAATCCAGCACCATTGAAAAGTGGACAGAGGCTTTATCACGCGTTTCAAATATATGCGGTTTAGAGCTGGAAGCCTGTAACGGGTGAGAATTCTAAACTTCTAATATGAAGAATTATAGACAGATAGTTTCATTTGTTTTCAGCCAGTTCTATTGATCGATTAAATGAATCCAGATTGTGTAAGATCTCTATGTTGTTCTCATTTATTTTTAAAATGTCTCAACTTGTATCGTAATAAAAAAATATCAGTTATTCTGGTTTTAAATATTCAAATATCTCAACCTTGCAATATCATTATTTTTTTATTTATTCTGAAACATCTTTATATTATCCTAAATAATCAGGGACGAAAGTGCACTGATCGATAAGATCGAGCAATGGGTGGAGAAAAAGGTCAGAAAAAACTACTTTTGTAGTGACCTGCTCTACTGGTTTAGATGTTTTGCTATAGGAGTTTGAAAAAGCAGTTTTACAGCAGCAGCAACCCCAAGGGGCGTCCAAGGTTTGATGTGAGAAAAGCTTTTGTGTAATCCATAAACTTGCAAAGGACTTGATTGCATTGCTGATGGTCTGGGGAAGCTTTCATGTTATCTCCGCGGTTGTTTTAGACGATGTAGATAGTGTTGAGCAGCTAAATGCATTGTTATCAGGCTGGCAAGGTTCACTAGGTCTTCTGAACCTAGAGAATAAGTGCCTTGTCGAGATAGATAATAAAAAGGGTTTATAATTTATAATTTTTGAATTAAAATTGTGTTGTACTTGAAAAACGTTTATACTGTTTGAGAATACTTCATCCATTCTCAAAAGATTTAAAACATACTTTGAATAATAATAATTTGTTTAGTGTTCATTTTTAAAAATTTAAATCGGTTTTAGAATAATAATAAAAATTTTAGTGTTCATCTTTAAAAATCTAAATCAATTTTTGACCAATAATAATAATGTCATGTTTTTAGTGTTCATCTTTAAAATTCTAAATCATTTTTTGACAAATAATCAAAAAAAAAACTTTGAATGATAGAAAAAAGTTAATCGAGTTACAGACTCAGTGTTCTTTATTATTCAGTACTTCTTTAGAGTGTCTACTCCAAAAGGATAATGATATCTCTGGTGTATTGGATGGTGTAACATTTGGTTAAAATACTGCGTTTTCCTTTGCCCCACTAAAATCAAATCTTATTTTTTCCAACTCTGTAGAATTAAATTTATATGAAAGATTAATACAGCCTACACATATTTCCATAGATTAAAAGATTTCTCACTTTCACTAATTGATACAGCCAACTCATGTCAACAGGCTGAATTGGCTTATGAATCTACAAAAATCAAATCATATTTCCATAAATTGAAGAATCTTTCTTAGCTTTTGTTGCATGCTAAAAATCAAGTCAATTCTTTTTGCCGTGAAGATGACTCCAATTTCTGGAATTTCTGGCTCTTTGTTAGCTTATCTTGCCCCACTAAAATCAAGTCGATATCTTGCCGTGAAGATGGATGCAATTTACGCCACTTTCTTTTCGAGTCATTTTCTATTCTCCGAAATTTCCGCCACTTTTCCCATTTTCTATTCTCCGAAATTTCCGCCACTTTTCCCATTTTCTTCTCCTACGATTTTTCTGTCACAATTTCACAACTTTCTTCTCCTATGATTTTTCGAGTGATTTTTCTGCCACAATTTCACAACTTTCTACACCTCTGTTTCCCACTTTCGGGTCACTTTCTATTTCTCTGAATATTCTCATTGCCATTCACTTTCTATAAATATATGTACATACATAGAGAAGAACACAATTCTTCTCTTTGAAGGACGTTGAAGCCAACATTGAAAAATGTATCATAAAATTATTGGTATTTTTTTTCAGCGAAAAATACCATATTATTGCTATTCAAACATGAATCAAATAGTACAAATGTGCATAAGTTTATAGATAGACTTATCAAAAGATCCAAAAGGACGGTATACATTTTCAAAACATAACTTCAAGCACATGAAACCCTGCGCAAAACTGTTTTGATATTAACATTGCTCCATGCTTTCGATCAATGAGTCTAAACTAACAACAATAATTTTTTTCTTTTTCTTTCCTGAAGAATTTGTCAAGCTCCAGATGCCTCACGGAGCTTGTCAGTTCGGTGATACAGTTCATATAGACAAAATAAATAGTCTACTAATGTATACCATATGACATTTGTAGCGTGGTTTTACCTTATAAACCATCTCGAATGGCTTGCGATAGAGCTCATCACAAGAAAATGGTTTTCAATTAAACAAATCAATGCACACAATATAGAGACCAGAAGTGCAATGCAGAGAAATAGAGTAAGTACATGTTTTTTCAAGACAGGATTAGAAAATAAAATATCATATTCCAGACCTCATATTAAGGATGATAATTTCCTCCTACAGTACAAGACAGTCCTATTGTTGAAGATTGTCCCAGGGACACATAATTTCTATTATTGGAGTTCAGTTTTGTTGCGTTGTGGCTACATACAACATAGCATCTTGAAAATGTTTTGTAATATATAACATTCACTTTAGAAGAGGCATTGGAAAAAAAAATTTCAAAATTTGAAGGGGAAGCATTCAAACATTACATGTACAATACAAGATACATCTAAAAGGGGTACTCAAAATTGAAAAATAGTAAATGGTTGTAAATAATTGGTACATTTTTCATACATGCATCAAAACTAGCTATAAAACAAGATTTCTTGGGCATTATAGCCTTGACCTTCAATCAAGTGTTGAAACTTGAGATAAACAACTCCAAGCATCTTCCCGAAAATATTTATATCTTTATGAGACCATATATTGAAGGAAATTGACACTTCCTCCTCCAGAAATTTCTAAGGGAATTGCTAGAAGCAACTTCATGATAATAAGTAGTTCTTTCTGAGAAAATACATTAAAGGTTATAAACACTTTCTCCTCTGGAGAAATTCTTAACTTGCTTCTAGACAGGTAGAATTTTAGAACCAGACTGGTTGTAATTCACATTGATTTCCACAGGAAGATACTGAATGAAAACGCCATGTTATATTTATGCTTCATATGTCCTATCTATAATAGGTACATGGTTAAGACTCAACTTTCCACTTTCAATTAAAACCCAACACCCATACATTGGTTTCTAAAATATTCCATCATCTTCTTAAGTGAGTTAGAATGACTTGTGATGATGCTATCTACTCCTACAAGAAGCATCTTTTGTATGGATTCAATATCATCCATAGTCCAAGCATAAACCTTCTTTCCTACCCTGTAATGTCAACATAAGAGGCTCTAAAGCAAGTTATGTGTAGGAGGGGCGCACCTCAACCAAGTTGATTTTATACATGAAGTTCATTTCTAGTTCTTCTTTCTTGCACTTTAATTACAAAACATTGCCTTTTCTTATATAAGTTCACTTGCAAGTTATGTATATCATAAAAATACTCAAAATATTAGAGTGTCTTGCAATGTTATGTACCATGAGTATAATGTCATCAAAAAATATTAATATGGTGATGATTGCATTGGAAACCATACAACCATCCCTTATGTACATGTTCATTAATAGATTGTTATCCATGTATCATCTCTCCTTTGCCTTTTTAGTCCAGAGAGATAACCTTGAAATGGAGTAACTTATAAGTGGATTAATAACAATCAAATCATATTTCCATAAGTCACTTAAAAAAATATCCACATTCTTTTTTCCTAGTAAAATAATATATTCATTTTTCTTTTTCTTTTATTTTCTCACTTCTCTTTTCTATTGTCAAGTCAATGAACCTATTTTTAGTCCCTCCCGTAGGCAGAGACTATATGTTCCGCTTTTTACTATTATTAATTTGACTATATGTTCAGCTTTTTACCATTATTAATTTACTTGGCACACAAGTATTTCTAAAACTTTGCTATAGTTTATCTAAATTTAAAAGAATTTATTTATTTATTTGTATTTATTTAATAAAATATTTTAATAAGTGTGTAAGTTTTATTGGTGGAAAGTGCTCGAAAAGACAATTTTTATCATTGTCACTCATTAAGAAAAATAAAATGAAAATGAAAATAGAACATCACTTTAAACTTGCAAATGTTAACACTTAAATATTTTCTTCCTAGTGGTTCTTACAACATGCATAGGGATCCGTTGAGTTGAGATGCATCAAAGTTGACAGGTTTGCAAGCTCACACTTCGAGCTCTGGTTCTAGTCTTTTCTGAAATAAAATCTATTTTCATTAAAGCGTTACCTAGCACTGGTTCTGCAATCTATTTACCCTCTCATAAGTTATATTCATGGCCTCACTGCAATTGAAAATAAGAACTTCCTAAATCTATGTGGCATTCTTTGCATTATTATCATTCAGGGTTTGATGTCGAGATCCCTTTGGCCTCACGCATAGGTAGTCTTTGGCAAGCTCAAGTGCCATCAAGTGCCATTGCATGAGTAGAGTGATTTTATTATTCTAGTTTGGATTGAGGGTTTGAGTTGAGACAGTCTCGTAGCAACTGGTTAGCAAGTTGTATGACTTGGAATGGAACAATGGCGCCTCCTCTTACTACTGTCTAAACAAGAATGAGTACAAAAGAATGCATTTTGAAGTGATGATTCTGAAACTGAATTAGCTTGAAGGTGCCAAATACCTTGGCGCATGGAATATGTTAATGGATTCCTTTGTAATGTGTGGGGAAAAGATGGATCTCATATGGTACTATGAGGATTCAGTCACCAATACGGACCGTGTATTGGCATTTCTTTACTTGTTGGTATCTCTCTTTGTTATCCAAGTCCGTGTTATGCTGAGATTATACACAAATAAATATAAATAGCTTTCATTTTTGTGTGATATTATGAATGTAATTTGTAATTTTTTTATTTTCTTAATATCTAGGCATGTTTTTAATGTGATGACTTTTGAGGTAGGGGCAGTACTGGAAGACACAAAATGGTAGGCACCCATTTACTCCTTTAATTTTAATTTTTTGGTAATCTTTTGATTCTTTTCTCATTTTGGTACCTTCACAGCCATGGCTGATAGCTTAATTATTCGAGCTTTTGAATTTTAGGGTTTATTGTTTGTTAATGGAAATGATGTGGTTAAGGGATTTTAAGATAGTCACATATAGAGCTTAAATCATCTTTTTATATTCTTGTGAAGAATCCTTAAACTATGCTTTGCATATAATTTTTCCATTTGCATTATGCACAGAGAGATCAGGGAGTCGACGGTTTTGAATGGATGTCACTCGGGTCTCTTTGTTCTCACTGCTGGAGGTTGTGAAATGCATCTTCTTTTTTAATTGGAACAAGAACATTTAGTCTTCCAATGCTGCTCGTGCCTCTTGAACATACTTCGTGTCTTCTAGTTTGCTTTTCCACATTTTGGTTTTATGCTTTGATGTGTTTGTTGATGTCGTATGAATGTCAAAGGTGCAGGTTGCAGCTATTTCAATAAAGGCTAATGGCTGCAAGCTTGAGATCCAGGGTTAGCATAACACTAAGTTAAACTACCAACTATTCTTTCTTTCTAGTATTTTCAGTTGTTTTCATGGAATATCTTCAACCATTTTTAGAGGCTAATTTACAATGTTGTGTCCTAGAGTTGATGGCAGTTCTTCAAAAGTCTCCTTCATCTCATGCTTTAAGAAAAAACAAAATTATTTACAACTAGTACATCCATTTATTAATTTAACTTAGTTAGTGCAATTTAAGAAAAAGACTCTTATTGTAAAATATAAACACTTATCCACACAATAATAATAAAAACCTCTTCTAACAAAACCTGAAACTTGAACCAATCTTTAAAATCAAACATAGTTTTGTTCTACATTATCGAATCGAGAACAAGGCACTCGAGCCGTTACTTCTGCTTTCTTTGCATTACGATAGACATGTGAGTTTATTTTTTTTGACCCAGTTCAAGATTGACATAGCTCCCATCGTGTACCATCTAGTAGTGCAAGGTCGAGAGCGTGTACCAGTTTACCTACCGTTGAATCAACATGGGTGGTTGATCAAGATAAATAGTTGCTATGCAGGGTAAACAACCACCGGTGTTGATTTCACCTGCCAGCAACAACGCCACTAGGCGCTATATAGTTTTGAATGGCTCAGAATAGCACATCGGCCAGTTGAAGAACCAGTCTGGTGGCTCTATAATGTATGCCAAACAACAAGATCAGTCGTGACAGTGGGGAGATTCATTTATTTTTGAAGTGGAACATGGATCAACCGTTGGATTTCAGCTAAAATAAATGTTGAAAAAGGGTTCTTATTGAGTATCGTTTAACCTATACACCATACCTGTGGAGAGAACTAATCTTAGTGGACTTCAATTTTCTGAAAACTATATGAATTTGTTCCCAGAATTTCCTATGGAGAGAACTAATCTTGGTGGACTTCAATTTTCTGAAAACTATATGGATTTGTTCCCAGAATTTTAATTTTTATGTTACATCTAAAATTCAGAGTGGTAATTTTGCAACAATGGACAACATTCTACAAGCTAGTTAAACTTAATGACAACGTTCTACAAGCTACTTAAGTAATGAAGGGCCGGAGATATTTATCACAATTTAGTTAGTGCCTGATTTATTATGTGATTTCTATAGTTGTTCATGACCATGACAGAAAGCAAAGAAAGGGATATCTATTTATCTCAATATTCTCGATTTTACCACCATTTGTGTTGCATTAGTCAACTATCTTATTAGCCGTGTTTGTTGCAATCCATGAGTTTGGAATTCCAGTGTACAGTGCACAGACAAATCGGAAGTGATCTTATGTTGCAACACAAAGTAGTGTTTTAAAAGGACTCAATATAATGACCGTGGTTAGAGTGGGTTAAGGTTGTTGATCTGCAGCGTTACACGTGGAAGCCCAAATCGCCAGAACCTTTTCAAGATAAAAAAACAGGACATTTCCAGGTTTTTCTTTGTTTGGAAGTGGAATGAATGAATTTTGGACACCTCCAGTCGTCCTTCTATAACCTCATGAGTATTTGTTTCAATAAGCAAGACCTCTTTCTGGTCTTTAACTTTGCCAATTTATTAGATAGTAAAAACGTTTTTCAATTTTCCCCTTTAATTTCTTTTGCTGGAAGAAACAATGCAAAATCTTTAGAGCTCTAAGTTTTAGTTCTGAAATCATTAATGTTATGTAGCCGTTAATAAACATAAGAATTTTGTAATATCAACATGAATATTTCCTTCCAGTTCACTCGTTATTTGCAATGTAATATGAAATTTTATTGCTTTTAATTGTATGGCTAAACCTTTTTAAGGCACCATAGTTCGAAGATCCAAACACTGGAGTCAAGATGTTTGAAAGTGCTGAAATAGTTGAGTTCCTTCTAGCAACATATGTTGTTCCTCTGGACCGATAAACCTGAAGATGCTGCATTCAGGATTGAGTGTACTATAGGATATTGCTGAGTTTTGGGGCCGACATGCTTATAAAGATCAAATTGCGTTTAACCACAGTTCCATTTGCAATTATGAGTATAGTGAACAGGATTCAACGAGGCAACATGCTGTGAAGAAAGTGTGATATTTAGGTAGTTTGAAATTGATTTTATACAATCTTCTATATCACAACTAAGTAGTGAATAGAACATAGATGTATTTCTCAAAAAGCTCCTCATAATTTGCAGAAGTAGATTCAACACTTCTATTTTAAATAAAATGTAACATTGTATCATAGTTAATTTCCTGTAAATTAAGACTGCTAAATCTTATACCTGCACATATTAAATTAAGATTGCTAAATCTTATACCTGCACATATTGCAAGGCAGCCTGGCAACCAATTTTTCTGTTTGTGCACTGCAATTCATCAAGTTAATGATTCAGTTTTTTTTCTTCATACATGTCCGTAGGTCAACTAGGGATATCTATTCTTGCATAGGTCAACTGTAGTTATTTAGTAGGTTAATGAGTTAATGCTACAGCTTTTCAATGAGAAAAAAAATAATGCTAATACATTTGTACACCAATTTCTGGGCCTTTTGCATGTTTTCTGTTGAATTGGATTGGATTTCTCATAAAACGAAATTTGGTAATGTTATACATTATTTCTACATAAATCATGCCTGAAAAAGTGCAAATGGGCCTATTTGACTTACTAGTTCCTGGAGAAGAAACTTGTTAGTCATGAAAAGTTAGTATAAATAATATAGTCTTTTATTTTCTTAAATCAGGACTTGGATTCCCAAATGAGTAATATTTTACCTCAGCATCCTATCTGCCATAAACTGGTTTAGGTTTATATTAGAGCAAAACAATGTAGCTTTGATGCCAACCCCAAAGGATTGGCCGAAGAAACTCATGCCTCCCGTCCCCAAAGCTCTGTTCAGACACACTCTGCAACCATGACGGGGTCCAAACATTGCCCTCCAGCCGCGTCCTCAAGGATTCACCATCGATCCCCTCATCAAAGGGTGTGCCCGTCGGGATTTACACTTCCCGCAAATGTCTTCTCTTCTCCCATGGTCAGCTCTGTCGTGGGTCTGGCAGGGCGGTTTCCAACAGAACTGCATATACACCTGCACGTTCAAACCTTCAGCCAAGAAAACGAAACATGATTCGCAGAGGTTTATATCTCACGAAATAGAACGCCCAGCACTCAGATTCCTATACACATGAAAAGAAATCATTTCTGGAGAACAAAATACGCTATTCAATTAATTGGAGTCATCATTCTGGTTACATATGTGGCCTCAGAGATAGAGAACCATCCACAAATCGAGTTACAAAACGAGTTACAGCGGTTCAAAACAATCTGCTAGCTCACAAGCTATCCACGACTGTGGTTTTTTTTCTCTTCCTCTTTTTTCTCCTACAGATGAAATGAAAAATCTCTTTGATATATCAAGCAGAGCCCTCAAACAGCCCGCGGGTCCCCGATTTCAAAATCAACCACTACCATTAATAAGCATAAATGGCCTTACTAGCCCGAGAATTCAAAACATTACAGCGCATTGGTTTTAAAGGCTAATAGGTTAACGTGTCACCGTGCTTAGGCTGGCATAGGTGCCTATTACATCGATTTTAGGCCCAATAAACAAAATCTAAATCTATGACATGTTTCAAGTTGAGCGAGATGCTCCTGCATCATCCTCCCGGGGAGAGAAAATGAAGTTCTTCACATGTTCTTCAGGGTTGTCCCATGCTGGTGAACCTCTGATTCTGTCATCCATACCGCATCCTCAACAGGTTTCCCTTTCCACTTCACTAAATACTGATAATAGGTCCTGCTTCTGGTCTTTTTTGTAACTTTCTTGTCAAGCACAACTTCAACTTGTGGCTGCTCCAGCTGAGGCAGTTGTTTCTTGCCAATCCACAGCTTATCCATCATTAGCTGGAAGTCCTCGTTCCTCATCTTGTTCTCCTGCTTCTTTAAAAAAGAGACAAATCTGCAACATTGAAAATAGGTGATATACCATACCCAGATGGTAGATCAATCTCATATGCATTAGCAGAGAATTTCCCTTAAGATATTGCAGGGTCCAATCTTCCTGAGTTTCAGTTTGTTGTAAGGTCCCCTTGGGACTCTTTCTTTCTTCAAGTAAAGCCATCACCATATCTCCCACTTGGAAATTTACTTCCCTTCTCCTCTCATCAGCTTTCTGCTTATACCTATTTACACTTTCCTCCAGCTTTCTTTTAACGTTCTCCTGTAAGTTGTGCATTGCAGATGCAAATCCTCCCCATCTGAACTTCTAAACTCTTGTTTCTCCAGATTTCTAAGCTCATATACACCTCTTGGGTGCATCCCATAAACAATTTGAAACGGGCTCCTTCCAGTACTTCTATTAGGTGAGTCGTTATAGGGCAAACTCAGCTTGGGCAAGTGCCAAGTCCCATTGCTTAGGATGTTCATACACTAAACTCCTTAAGATGTTTCCAAGACTTCTATTAACTACCTCTGTCTGCCCATCTGTCTGTGGGTGGTAGGCTGAACTAAAATCCAGCTTTGTCCCCAATTTCTTCCATAATATCCTCCAGAAATGGCCCACAAACTTTTACAGTCCATATCTGATATGATACTTAATGGTAAGCCATGCAATCTAACAACTTCAGAAAAGAACAAGTTTGCAACATTGGTAGCATCAGTAGTTTTCTTACAAGCAATGAAATGCGCCATCTTTGAGAATCTATCAACCACAACATAAATTGAATCGTTTCCTCTCCTGAGTTTCTTGGCAGTCCTAAAATAAAATCCATGCTAACACGCATCCCCATGGCCTGTCAAGAATGGGCAAAGGCTGATACAATCCTGTATTCTGTTTTTCCTCCCTTTGCATGCTGGCATACTCTACATCTTTCCACAAACTTCTTGATGTCCTTCCTCATACCTGGCCAATAATAAAATGCATTTACTTGGGCTAATGTCTTATCCCCTCCAAAGTGACCAGCTAGGCTGTCGCTATGCTTCTCCTTGATTATATTCTCTCTTACCGAACAATTTTGGGATTACATAACTTACTTTTTTGAACAGCAGACCCTCTTGCAAGGTATACTCCCAACCATTGACTTCTGTTTACAAAGTAATAGGGCTTACACAAGCTGCATAAATATCCTTAAAGTCCTCATCTTCTTTATTAGGCTTCCTTCATGTCTTCAAATCCCACAATGCTCACTTTAACCTCTTCTAACAGCAGATTAACTCTACTTAGAGCGTCCGCAACTCTGTTGGACTTTCCACTGGTGTGCTTGATTACAAATGTAAAATTCTACATAAACTCCACCCATTTTGCATGTCTTTGGTTCAACTTAGGCTGACTGTTAATGAACTGCAGTGCATGATTATCAAGTATATAAAACAAATTCCCTTGGCATAAGGTAATGTCTCCATTTTTTCATTGATTGAACAACAGCATACAATTCTTTATCATAAGAGAACATTTCTGTTTAGCTTCATTTAATTTCTCGCTGAAATATGCTATGGGTCTCTTCTCCTGGTGTTAGGACAGCTCCTATGGCAGTTCCACTAGCATCGGTTTCAACTTGAAAAAACCTTATCAAAATTTGGCAAAGCCAACACTGGTTGTTCAGTAACCTTCCTTTTCAGCACTTTAAAGTTTCTGTCTGCTTTCCTCCGTCCACTTAAATGGCTTCCTATTTCCTTTGATGGTATCTATAATTAGGTGCACTTATCTGACTGAAATTCCTTATAAATTTTCTGTAAAAATTCGCTAAACCATGGAAAACTCCTTACCTCAAATACACTACTTGGAGTAGGCCAATCCAATATAGCCTGTACTTTCTCTGGGTCCATTCTTAGTCCATTTCCTGAGATCACAAATCCCAAATACACCCAATTTTGTCTACATAAAACTACACTTCTTCAAATTTATCAGCAACTTCTCTCTGTGGAAAGTCTCCAATACCAGTCTAAGATGCTTCAAATGTTCCTCTTTACTTTGACTAAAAATTAATATGTCATCTAGGTACACTATTACAAACTTCCCCGTAAAATATTTTAGGACTTCATTCATCAACCTCATAAAAGTACTAGGTGCGTTAGTAAGCCCAAAAGGCATAACTAACCACTCATACAACCCATCATTGGTTTTAAATGTTGTTTTCCACTCATCTCCCTCTCTAATCCTAATCTGATGGTACCCACTCTTCAAATCTAACTTAGTAAAATACTTTGCTCCACTTAAACAATCCATTAAATCATCCATTCTAGGCAAAGGAAATTTGTACCTGATTGTTATTTTGTTGATAGCCCTGGAGTCGGTGCACATTCTCCATCCTCCATCTTTCCTTCTGCTGAGTACAGTAGGTACTGCACATGGGCTTAAGCTCTCCTTCACCAACCCCTTCTCTAACAATTCTTGAACCTGATTTTTAACTTCTTCATTTTCTTTTGGTGTCAACCTATATGCTGCTTTGTTAGGTAGGCTTGCTCCTGGTATCAAATCAATGTGATGATTGATACTTATAACTGGTGGTAGCTTACTAGGCAATTCATCTACAACAATTTCTTCAAATTCATCGAGCATATCTTTAATCTCTAGAGGCAGTTCATCTATTGCTGGGGTATTTGAGATTACCTTGGGTTTGCCAACAATGGCAAAGTGCATTTCTTCCTCCTTCTGAACTTCTTGCAATAGCTCCTTTCCACTCATCATCAACACTTTAGGTTCTGCTGCCTCGTGAACCTTCTCTGGCTGCAATGGTAACAAATTCTGTCTTTCTCCATCCCTCTCCACAGAATAGGTGTTCCTTCTTCCATCGTGAATGGCTTTCCTATCATATTGCCAAGGCCTCCCTAGGAGTATATGGCAAACATCCATGGGCATGATGTCGCACAACACTTCATCCTTATAATCCCCAATCTGGAATTCAACCCTACATTGTTCAGTCACTAAGATTTGGTGTCCCTTCTGCACCCAAGAAACTTTATAAGGTGCAGGATGCTTCATTCTCTTCAATCCTAGTTTTTCCACCATCTCAGTAGAGACTAGGTTATCAGTGCTTCCGCTGTCTATGATAACTTTGCAGCATTTGCCTTGAGTTTTACATCTAGTTCTGAACAAGCTCTTTCTTTGTGGTGGCTCCTGCAATTCTTTTTCTGCATTAACCAATACTCTCTTTAACATGAGACTCTCTCCATCCTCTGCTGCATTATCTTTTTGTCCTCCCTTATGGGATTCCATTTTACCTTCTGCAATGTGTGTACTTCTTTGAACTTGTTGGTTCTTTGGGAAATTGTATGACTTGTGTGTAGGATCTCCACATGTGTAGCACTTCATAACTCTATTTTCCCCTCTTCCTGCTGCGCTAAACCTTCCTCCTCTAAATCCACCTCTCTGAGTATTCTGATTACTTGAGCTTCCAGCCTCATCTTGATATCCTTGAGACTTCACATTTCTGTTCTGAAACCCTCCATCATTCCTATATTCTTGAGTTCTTCCACCCCTATTCGAAGACCATCCACCTCTCACTGCACTTCCTCTTCCTCTAGTTTTCTGATTTTGTTTTCTTACTAACTTCTCCTCCACTTTAGTGGATGCTTGGTAAGCTTCTTCCACTCCCCTAAGGTTCAGCAAACTTATCTCATCTTGGATTTCATACCTCAACCCATTAACATACTTTGCCACTCTTTCAATATCAGTTTGATTTTGTCCTGATCTAATACATAACTTATAGAATTCTTCGGTGTATTCTTTAACTGACATGCCTCTCTGTCTTAAATTTTGCAGCTGTCTTATGAGAGTTAGTTGGTAGTCCTTGGGCAGAAATTGGTTTTTTATCTTACCCAACATCTTGTCCCACTTCTTGATTTTGTTCTTCCCTTGTCTTTCTCTCTGTGCTTGCAGGTCATCCCACCATATGGATGCATATCCCTTCAACCTTGTAGCTGCATATTTTACCTTTTTCCTGTCTTCTACCTCTTCAAAGTCAAAATATTTCTCCACTGCACCAATCCAATCTATTAATTCTTTTGCATTTAGGCTTCCTTCATACATCGGGACTTCTAGTCTTGGTTTATGGCTGGCTGCCATTAACATCCTCCATGCTCTGGTTTCTTCATTTGGAACTTCTGCAACTTCCTCCTGTGCTTCTTCCTCATTGTCATTGATATCAAACATACCAGGGTTTCTCCTTTCCATGGCTGCCATCCTTGCTTCCAGCCTTCTCATTTTCTCCTCCATAACTGGTTCTCCTCTTCTTCTTCCTCGTCCCCAAACTGGAACTTTGGGTTCTGGTCTTTCTCTTCTCGGTGGCATCCTCACTCCCACGTTTTTCTCCTGGAAAATCCTCCTCTCACACCTACCACAGAACCTTTCCAAAGGCTCTGATACCAAACTGATGCCAACCCCAAAGGATTGGCCGAAGAAACTCGCGCCTCCCGTCCCCAAAGCTCTGTTCAGACACACTTTGCAACCATGACAGGGTCCAAACACTGCCCTCCAGCCACGTCCTCAGGGATTCACTGTCGATCCCCTCATCAAAGGGTGTGCCCGTCGGGATTTACACTTCCCCTAGAAGTCTTCTCTTCTCCCATGGTTAGCTCTGTCGTGGGTCTGGAAGGGCGGTTTCTAACAGAACTGCATATACACCTGCACATTCAAACCTTCAGCCAAGAAAATGAAACACGATTCGCAGAGGTTTATATCTCATGAAATAGAACGCCCAGCACTCAAATTCCTATACACATGAAAAGAAATCATTTAGGAGAACAAAATACGCTATTCAATTAATTGGATTCATCATTCTGGTTACATATGTGGCCTCAGAGATAGAGAACCATCCACAAATCGAGTTACAAAACAAGTTACAGCGGTTCAAAACAGTCTGCTAGCTCACAGGCTATCCACGGCTGTGGTTTATTTTCTCTTCCTCTTTTTCTCCTGCAGATGAAATGAAAAATCTGTTTGATATATCAGGTAGAGCCCTCAAACAGCCCGTGGGTCCCCGATTTCAAAATCAACCACTGCCATAAATAAGCATAAATGGCCTTACTAGCCCGAGAATTCAAAACATTACAGCGCATTGGTTTTAAAGGCTAATAGGTTAACGTGTCACCATGCTTAGGCTGGCATAGGTGCCTATTACATCAATTTTAGGCCCAATAAACAAAATCTAAATCTATGACTTGTTTCAAGTTGAGCGAGATGCTCCTGCATCAAGCTTCATGGGAAAGATTGAGAAAACTCTTAAAATGGAATTTCCTATTCGGGTTGTCGTATCAACATAATTGACATAAGTAATATCAACGGAATTGATACAAGTAATAATTTCACAGTATCAATGGCATTGCTGAGCAATAATTGTGATTTTGTGGTAACCTTTATGGGCCACACGAAAATGAGATACGTTAACTGCTCCAAGTTGGAAAAGCATAAATTCCTGGAAAGATATTTAATGCCATTGAAGATTGAAAGAATAAAGATACAATCTATTCCTTCTGCATCGGTTATCAGCATTATTTTCAGTGAATGTAAAGAGATGACAATGAAATTGCACAACTATAAAGTTTGGTAAATATCTTTGCGGGTACTGAGTGGTCTTTTTCTTGGGCTGTGGATTGACATTATTAATAGTGGTATCTTTACTTTATGGCTACAAATTATGTAATTTCATTGTTGGTAAATATCTTTGCGGGTACTGAGTTGTCTTTTTCTTGCGCTGCAGATTGGCATTATTAATAGTGGTATCTTTACTTTATGGCTACAAATTATGTATTTTCATGCTGCACTCAATGGCTGGATAACTCATGGATATCAAATTCATTTGTTATCTATTATGATTACATGTGTCCCTCTTACTTGTAGTAATTTTTTTTTATCTTTTTTTTCCATCGAAAAATTAAACTTACTATTAATACTACGAAATAGTAAATGAGTCCAATTGTCACAAGCGTACAGAGGGTATAACCCTGCCTAGAAAACATCTAGAGTTAATAGCCACATGGACACCAAAACCATGCCCAAATAAAGGTGTCAAATATGAGCCAATCTATGGACGAGATATCAGTTCATCAAGTCACATTGTATCCAATGACCAACAAGGGAAACTCGCTGTAAAATACATCATAAATACATCCACATATTACATGAATAATACCCAAAAACAAAATGTCATAATAGATAAAACTGACCGTAAAACAATGGCCCACATAATATCTAAAGACGAAATATGGAGACAATGTTCCATCCAAGCATTCTCAGCAGCATGTGGGACAAGATCATTAGCGTCCATACTTTCCAAAATACCAACTAAACAGACAATATAATTATAGCCGCAAAAATGGTAATTTCAGGATGACCAATGAGTAGTTGGTTACTGCAGATTTTTTTAAGGACCTGCACATAATATACAGTCGCAAAATGCATAAGTTAATGCCGCAAAATCATATAAAATAAAATAAAAATAGTCTAAACCGAAGACAAGAGCATCATGTCTAGTGCAAGTCATAAGAACCATGGGAGAAGAGAAGGTCCTCTCGCCACTCCTCCCACAAAATGATCCCTGCCTGTGTGGTCAGTGCTAGCTTGGAGAGCAAATCAGCCTCAGTATTCACCTCTCTGAAAATATGGGAAAAATGAGTGTGATCAAATTCGATAATTAACTTCCAAGCTGCATCCATCCAATGTGAAAGAAGCAGTACATTGAGAGGAGTGTTTCCTTTTTCTCATGATATGATAGACAAAGAATCACCCAGTACCAAGAGTGAAGATATTTGCCTGGTACGAGCAAAATGTAGCAAAAGCCAAAGGGCACATAACTCACTGCGAGTATTTCAGCCAATTCCCAAATTAAGCCGAATACGGAAAAAACAAGAGGTGGAAAGGTGTAATAAGGCACCAGCCCCGCTCATGCCAGGCCCCCCGACCGCAGCCCCATCAAAGAACCCACAGGCGTACATCAAGACCAGAGGAGCCAAATGTCGACTCATGTTCAAATTTATTTGGTCATCTCCATGTCCATGGAGATAAGTATATTCCCTAAAAGCAGTAATAGTTCGACAACATAACCAATCCCGAAGAGGCACAGATTCCTCAAAGATTCAAGAATTCCGAGCCTTCCAAACTTCCCAGATCATGAAACAAGGGAGTTCAAACAACAAATTCGAGTGTCGGAACCATGAATCAAGACAGTCACTAAGGGTGGAAGATCTCTAGACGATCTGTATACCCGAGATAGATGCAATTTGATTCCAAAGACCCTATATGAAAGAGCAATAGGAGAATAGGTGGTCAACTGTTTCCTCCTGTATGCAGCATAGTGGACACCATCCAGGACCATTGAAACCGCGATGACACAAATTGTCCCATGTAAGTATTTTATTGCAAAGTGCCAGCCAAATAAAACATTTGATTTTTAGCGGAAGAGCCAGTTTCCAAACAGTATTATGCCACCAATTTGTCTCAGGTTGTTTATCTACAAATAATGAAGCATATGCCAGTTTAGCAGAAACTGAGCCATGAGCCACATCCCACGACCAAGCTAATCTATCCGGAGTCTCGAATAGTTGAATATTCGACTAGCATAGAGGTCTGATATAATCTACCCATTCAACCCCCAAAATACCATTTAGTCCCAGTTGAGGAGCCGAGATCCACTTTGAACGCCCATCCTTATAGAGGCAAGTTGCATGTGCAAGTGAGCATAGCCCTTTTGCTCTGAGATGTGCCCTTAATTCTGGAGACAAGATGTATGCAGTGGGTCCACCTAATATAGGATCAACTCCCAGTCTTATCTCACGACCATTACTAGGAATCCAAGATATCCATTGAGATATAGCATTAAATGAACCCATTAATCCATTCCAAATGTTTGAGACACCAATAGTATCCGGATGACCCTTTCGGAACCAATTTGCCACTGATGAATTTTTCAGGTACTTGGCTCTGATAATCTTCCCCCAATCAGAAGTATCAAAAAGTGCCCGCCATAAACGTTTTGCATGCAAAGCCGTGACAAAATGATCCAGGTCCTTTATATCCCAGCCTCCCATAGTCCAGGGTCGAGCCAACAAGGACCATTTTATTAGGTGGAATTTTTCCTTCTCCCCTCCCCCAGACCATAAGAAACTGAAAATATTCCTTCGAATAAGTCTAAGAATGGATCTTGGAATTTTACAAAGGGAAAACCAATAGACCCCCAAGTTCTGTAGAACCGCTTTGGCCAGCGTAAGTCTGCCACCGATGGATAAGTGTCGCAAACTCCAATGGCCAATACGTAATTCAAGACGTATTACAAGCCAAGACCAGTCATTCAACAGATAATTCGAAGGCTTAATAAAAAACCCCAGATACTTCGTTCCTGTAACCGAGCAAAAAAAATCAAGGATCTTCTTATACTAAATCCACTCCGCAAGAATGCCCAAGCCAAAGAGCATAACATCATCCACGAATATTGAATGTGTAACAGAAATATCAGTCGTAATCTTGATGCCAACAATATGTCCCTCCCTTTTTTCCTTATGAATAGTGAGACTCAGTCCTTCTATGACCAACAGGAAAAGTAGAGGTGAGAGTGGGCACCCTTGACGAAGTCCCCTAGAGGCTTTAAAATAGTTCGATGGTTGACCATTAATGAGAACAACAAAATTAACCGATGAAATACAAGCCATAATCCATTTCGTCACCTTCCATGGCAGACCGATCTGAATCAGTATTAACCTTAGTAGATTCCAATCAACCCGATCATAAGCTTTCACTAAGTCCAATTGTAGGACGAGTGCATCAAGTCTCTTCTGCTTTATACTGTGAAAAACTTCTTGTGCCACCCCCACTGCATCTTGTATCTGGTGGCCCTCCAAAAATCCATAATGTTCCATAGAGATGTGTCTTGAAAGGACCGGTTTGATCTGCACTGCAATAATCTTGGAGATTATCTTATATACTAAATTACATAGGGCAATAGGCCTGAACTCATTAAAGTTCTCCGGGTGGGATGATTTCAGAATGAGGGCCAGATATGTAGAATTTAGTGCCCCAGAGACCAGACCTATTCTTCAAGATTCATCCACAGCTTCCCGGAGGTCTTCCCCCATGATGTCAAAAAAATGGAGGAAAAGCTCCACCGTCCACCCATCCAGACCGGGAGATTTATCCTTTGCAAACCCCCGCAAAGTGCTTTCCACATCCAGTAAAGTTACCTCCTCAAAGATACAGTCACCCTCCATTTCATTGAACATCCAAGGGTATTCCTTGATAATCTTGAACTGTTCAGTCAAAGTTGTATTTTTGGGGTCACAATAATATTCCTGAAAGTGGCGAGATGCCTCATCCATCAGTTCCACATCCCCCCTAATCCGTCGGCCAGAGTGATCATTTAGATCCCAAATAGTATTCTGGATCCTCCGAGAATCCGCAAATCGGTGAAAAAAATTTGTGTTCAAATCCCCAGCTTTGAGCCAGATAGCTCGGCTCTTTAAACGCCAAGTTTCCTCCTGAATAAGTAAAATCTTCAATTTCCTACTCTCCAATAAAGACAGTTTAGTTCAGTCCATATGAGAAAGACCAGACCTCACAGACCGATGCATCAATGTACTGATTTCCCTTTCAATCTCAGTGAGTTCTGCAACCAGCATCGATTTTTTATTTTTTTCCCACATAATAGTATAGTCTTTTAGAGATTTTAATTTCATCGCCAGCCTATCCATCGCAAATCTCTCCCCCGAAACATTTGATATAGCATAATGAATGAACAACAATAATTAGAAAAGTGTAGATTTGTATTTTCTTAATGATATAAATCATTTTAATAAGATTAGGAAATTTCCCTTCGTAGGACTAGTCCACTTTTGACATTAAATACGACCGTACTAAAAATTACATAATTTAAACTTTGAATTCTATTAAGTGAATATAATGAATTTATTTATTATTCATTATTTTTTAAATTAATCATTTTTAATTCTAATAATTTAAAATAGTTTGAATTATCAAAATTAAATACAGCTTTTATAATTATTAACCTTTATATAAATAAATAAAAATTTATCTTAAAATTATAACAAATATTTTACAAAATTTGTCATCTTTGCTCTGACATTGTCATATTGACACAAAGTTTGAGAGATCTCTGTAATCTCGTCTTCATCTCTGCCAACACAGCGTTCGGGAGATCTCTGTAATCTCATCTCCGTTGTGTGAGGTTAAGTTGAAGAACACATAGACAAGCATGGCCCCAATTTCCATAATGATGTGAGCGTAGGTGCCCATACTTGTGCACTCAATCATGTTATGCAATGTGCATACAATCATGTTATGCACTTAGTAAGTTACAAGATAAAAAAGAGAGCTCTGATGAATTTAAAGGAATCTCATCAACCTCCCAATGAAGTTACTTACATCAACATCTATGATCAAAAGTTTTGGTAATCTTATGAATTTGTTATTTCACTATATCTTAAACTCTATTACGGCTGAATTGTTAAATGGTATCCAGGACTGAATCTATGTGTTAGATATTCAGATTGCATCAACCTATTTGTTATACCTTTTCACATTTTGGACCTAAAAATTAAAGTCGCTTTATAGTTAGAGTGAAATCAAAATTTGTTTTTATGGATTCAATTAGCTAGCTAAAGCACAAACATAAAAAAAAGAATTGTAATATTAAATATGTATTTAAAAAGCATCAAGATTAGTTAGTTAGTTAGGTTAACGGTGGAAATTGTATTAAATGCATAAGATTTTGGTGTAATATATATTCCAGTTTCATATGCTTTAGACAACAGAAAATATAGATAGTATTGGCTACGAAAAATGTCTTTCAATCTTTAACAACAACCTATCATGTATTTACAATTGTTAATGTTTATTGTATTTTTGTAAACTTATGAGAAAATCTAGCTATTACACATGACAAATGTATATATGTCTCTTTTAGCTTAATTGTTAGTAGAATTTTTTTTCCCTCGGAAAAAAAATGGTAATTTTATTTCAAAGATGAACAAAATTACATTTGCAGATGCATAAGCATTCATGAAAAAAGCTAAGTGACAAAGCACATAATAGAATCGAGCAAGCATGCAGACCTTAAACGAATAGCAAATAACCCAGAAAATAATCAGAACTGTGCAATGATGTCAGGATTATAAAAAAACCCCAATTTTCCCTTTCTTCTCCTTCTTCTTTGATTTCACTTCAGTCCATCCTCCTTCTAGTGGTGCAACAACAATCATTTGGTTGGATGTTGCAACTAGAGAATTCAACATAGAATCTTGTTCCTTGTCTGACTCGTAGTTTTCCAATTCACATGCATGCTTTAGCCCACCTAAAGATGAATCCATAGAATTCACATCCTTTAAAAGAGAAGGTTCCAAAATTTGTGGTTCCTCGTAGTATTTCTTTCATCCATCATTCTCCTCATCCTCTATTTCTTGATTCTCCTTTGTTGCCTTCTTATTCTTTGTATCCCCCTGTTCATCTTCTTCATGTCCTCTTATTCCTCTTCAAGGGGAGGGATGTAGTTAGCCTGCCATATTTTTGGTTTTGTATTCTGCCCCTTTTTCTTCTTTGAAGTATTTCAAGTTTAAGGACATGAGTCTTGAAGATGGCCTTTCTGATGACATATTCTGCAACTAAATGTTGTATTTTCATAGTCCAAGATATGAATCCAATGAAAGGATCTGTGATTCAACTGAATTATTTTTGGAAGACCTTTGCTAAGATCTTTTTCCACACAAATTCGTGGATAAGTGAATAACCCCTACTCATTCCTTTCACTATCCCTTTTAATATACCTCCCCATCAGATTGCCAATGTCTTCAAAAACTGAATGATGCCAGAAAGGTAGAGGAAAGTTTGGAAACCTCATTGAAACAAGCATCTTGGAAACCACCATGGAGTTTGCATCAAATTATAGAAACCAAGGGGTAATGAATAGCCCAACTCTCCCCCAAAACCATGGACCATGTTCAAAGATCTTATGATAATCTTCCTACAAACTGAATTGAACAATAAAAAAATTCGTTGGGGCATAATAGAATTTGGGAGTTTGTGGTCTAGTTGGAATAAATCAATTGATGAAGATCAACTAAATGAGGCCAAAATCCATTTAAACAGCAAATGACAGCCTCATTATGGAGGGAATTGAATATTTGAGAAACCTGTGGGTTCTTGACCTCCAATGAGGGCAACGAGTCTTGTTTTTCCATGATATACGTTTGTATATCGTGGCTTCTCAAATGAATATTTTGTTTCTTTCAAGTCCAATAACATTGTTTGCATTGTTTTTTATTTATAAACAACAACTTGAAATATTTTTTAGTTATTTATACAATAAATCTTCTAGGGCAGGGAGCCATTGCTTTGTTATTTTTTAATAAACAACAATTCATAATATTTAGTATTTATTTCTACATTAAATCCTCTAAGGAAGGGAGCTATTACTTTGTTTTTTTTACAATAAATCCTTCAGGAGTCATTGCATGGCTTTTTTGTTGTTTTTTAATAAACATCAATTCATAATATCCAGTATTTATTTCTGCATTAAATCCTACAGGGAAGAGACTAAGGTGCACCCAGCTCTTGTTCTTTTTTCTTTTGGTTTTTTCACATTATAAAAGTTGTAAATGTGAATTGATTACAATTAAATAAAAGTTTTGAAAAGTAGGGCAACGTGGGTTGCACTCGGGGATAAGAACACCAAATTTCTCGATCAACATGCATAGTACAGGAGGAACATAGATGTTATATGGGACATTCAATATCATCAAGGTAATATTCTATGTGCACAGAAAGAATTGGAAAGGGAGGCAAGTTTACATTACAAGAAGTTGTTTTCAGACTCAAGCTCAAATAGGATTGATGATCAACTTAATGTATTGAAGTTTTATCCTTCTTTTTTCTCATTGGAGGAAGGAAGAGAAGCGGGAAAACTAGTCTCTTTGGGGGAGATTGAGAAAGTCATAAAGGCTTTTGCAAAAGATAGAGTTCGGGCCTGGATGGGTGGAGTGTGGAGCTATTCACCGACTTCTTTGATATTATGGTTGGGGACCTACTGAGGATGATAGAAGACTCCAGAACTGAATGTTGGGTTTCAGGTGGATTAAAATCCACATTCTTAATTCTTATTCCAAAAAGCAACAAGCCCATGTCTTTCAATGAGTATAGGCCAATTGCGCTATGCAATTTAGCCTATAAGATTATTACCAACATCATCCCAAATAGAATTAAACCAAATTTATCTAAGATGATGAAAAGGGAAGAATTTGACTTCTTAGCAAACATGCAAATTCTGGATGCAGTGGGTATTTCACAAGAAGTTTTACACTCTGTCAAAATCAAAAAATAAATGCTCTAATTCTGAAGATCGACCTAGTTAAGGTACATCACCAAGTAAATTGGGTATTTTTTAGGCTTATGTTGCTGTAGATTGGTCTCCCACTAAACGCCACAAATTGGATAATGGTGTGCATGACATCATTAAATTTCCCAGTGTTAATTAATGGATCTCCTTCGAAATTTTTCAAAAGCCAAAGAGGATTGAGCCAGGGGTGTCCTCTATCACCTCTACTTTTTCTTTTGGTAATTGAAGGTCTGAGTCAGATGATTTGTGTTGTTAAAAGAGATGGGAAGTTAAAAGGTATAAAATTATCTCCCATAGTTATTATTACCCACTTGTTATTCGTGGATGATGTTGTATTTTTAGGTAGGGGCACCGTTGAGGAGTGGAGAATTTTCATAGAGATTATACAGGTGTTTTGTTCAACTACAGGTATGGAAGTCGGTATGAACAAGTCATATTTTTTATATAGCAATATTGAAGCTCCTATTCTGAATCAAATTTCTCAGTTTCTCCCCTATAAGTTATCTGATCTTGCCCATTGGCTTCAAATATCTCGGTTTTTACATAAAACCAAAGGATTATGGATTATGTGACTGGCACTGGTTAATCAGAAAATTCGAAAGAAGAATTAAAGTTTGGTGCCTAAATTTTTTATCACTTGTTGGTCGGCTTACTCTCCTAAAAGTTGTCCTATCTGGGATACCTGTATATTGGTCCTTAATGACACAAATTCCTTTATCTATCCTTAAGAAGATAAAACTGTTGATGTTTAGATTCATGTGGTCTAGTTCCACTGAAGGTGGACATTATCATCTGGTTAATTGGGAGCGGATTTCATTACCAAAAGAAATGGGTGGATAGAATATAAAAAATGTTTTTTGGTTCAGTACTGCACTTTGCATGAAAAGTCTATGGAATGGAATTTTTGGGGGTGGACTATGGACTGATGTTCTACATGATAAATATATAAAAAAATGATACCATTGAATGGATTAAAAGGCCTCCAATCAAATGTTGGAATGCTTCCTTATTTTGGCGTAGTTTTATGAAAACTTTCCCATGGATAAACTGCCAATTAGCTTGGTAAATTGGAGATTGTAAGAAAATGCTTGTTGGTATTGATCCATATATCGATAATGTCAAAGATTATGTATTGGATCCTATTATACTCATACATCTTACTGATCTGGTTTTTCACACCCTTGATAAAATCAGAAGGCCCTCCTTGATGCCATTCAACACTCCATATTGGCTCACTGCTTGGGATCTTGGCCTGGGAAGCATCTAGGATTTTGAATGGAATCGCTATATTCTGAGACTTAACTCTGTTGTTATTCATCTTAACTCTGATGAAGATAAACTTGTTGTAAAATTAGTCACGGCAGATCTAATGAACAAGTAAATCAATCACAATAGATGAATATAGAAAATATGGTGTAAAACTGTGCAAAACATGTAGCAGTGCTCAATATCCCAGTAAGGGTGAATGATTACAATAGAATACAGTAACAATGACTGAGCAATTCGAATTGCCTAAGGAGGTCATTCGAATCACTGAATGGAGTAGCTTGACTCCAACTAGGAGTCCTCATCATCAATCAGTGGTGGTCATCAATGCACAAGAACCAGTCATCCAGGTGTCAATCTGAGTCTAACTGAGTGTAACATGTGTAACTGAAGTGTGTAGCACTAATATAGGGAAGTGGGCTCAATGAAGGGCGCATGGGAGGCTAACTGAAGTCAAAACAAGTCATCTAGTCAATCTGGAGGTCCAACGAAAGTGAAACAGTCAGTCGGGAGTGAAACTAGCCTCAAATTAGGGAGAATCGGAGCTAACTGAGTGTAACTGAAGTGGAATTGCAGTGGTAGGTGAAGAAGTCCGCCCTTCTCTGGCAGTAGGTGAGAAGTGGGTTCCTTCTTGACTAGGAGGGCTAAAAATCTGAAGTAAGTGGCTCTCGGGTGCTAGAATAAGGTGGCTAAGGTGCTGGAGGCATCAACCTGGTGACTGGGATGCATGCAAAGTGCATGCAAACCCTAATTGCATGCAAGATCCTGAAAAAGATGATCTGGATATCCGAACAACCCCCCTCAAGCTAGACTATGATGTGCAAAAAATAATGTGGGGCCCTGGTAACTAAGACCAAAGGTCACCCCAATACAATAATCCAAAAAATGCTGAAAATAAACTAAGTGAGGAAAGAGGGAAAACCCAATGGGAAGAAAGCCCCCCCTCAAGCTAAAGCATAATAATGGATCAATCTGTCTCCACCATGATGGAACTCACCCCCAACAGTGAACGGAGGTAAGAGAACTTCTTCTCAGTGAAGCTCTTGGTGAAGATGTCTGCAATTTGCTCATCAGTAGGGCAATATTGCAGAATGATGGTGCGATCATGCACCAACTGTCGAATGTAATGCATATGAATCTCAATGTGTTTGGTCCTCTGCTGCTGAACTGGATCTGTGGAGATCTTGATAGCACTTTGATTGTCACAAAATAGGACAGTCGAAGTAGTGCCACCAAAACCAAACTCAGAAAGAATACCCTGCAACCAAACTGCCTGAATGCAGGCATTGACTGCCCCTCGATACTCTACCTCTGCTGAAGAAAGTGCAATGGCTGCCTGCTTTTTGCTGGACTAGAAAATAGCACCATGACCAATCATGAAAACATAACTAGAAGTGGACTTCCGATCAATGCTATCACCTGCCCAATCTGAATCAGTAAAACCAATGAAATCAAGCTCAGAATCTGCAGCATAATGTATGCCAAACTGTCTCGTACCTTGCACATACTGCAAGATCCGCTTGGTTGCTCTCCAATGAAGCTCATGTGGCTGATGCATATACCTTGACACGGCACTCACGGCATATGAAATATCAGGCCTTGAGTGTTTCAAATAAAGTAGTGAACCAATCAACTGTCGATACATACTGCAATCTGCAAGCGGTGTAGAATCTCCCTCCTCAAGACTGATTCCTGAGAGGAATGGGAATGGGGCTGCCTTACATTCAGCCATATTAAACTTCAATAACAGGTTGGAAGCATATTTTTGCTGAGATATAGTGATCCCATCAAAATTTTGAGCTATCTCCAAGCCCAAAAAGTGACTCAGCAAGCCCAAATCGCTCATGTCAAAAGCTAGATTTAAGGCAGTTTTTAGCTTGTTTATTGAAGTAAGAGTGCTACCAGTAATGAGAAGATCATCAACATAAAGTACAATAACCAACAAATTACATTTAACTCACTGAAGATACACATTCGGATCAGATTTGCATCTTTGGAAATTCTGAGAAAGAAGGAAGGAGTCCATCTTTGTGTACCAAGCTCTTGGGGCCTGTATTAACCCATACAAAGATTTCTTCAATATGCAAACTAATGATGGATCTGACGTGCAACCCTCTGGTTGCTGCATATATACCTCTTCAGCAAGGTCTCCATGTATAAATGCACTCTTCACATCCATGTGGTGCACTTCCCAGTGCTTGGATGCGAAAATAGCTAAAACAAGGCGGATGGAATCCATCTTTGCAACCGGTGCAAAGGTATCAGTGTAGTCCACTCCTTGGACTTGGGAGAAACCTTTTTCCACCAAACTTGCTTTGTATTTTCTAATAGAACCATCAGCAGCAAATTTCGTGCGGTAGACCCATTTACACTTCACTAATTTTCTTCCAGGTGGAAGAGAAACTAGCTCCCATGTATTGTTCTTTTTAAGAGAACTGTACTCTTCATCCATGGCACTTTGCCATCTCGGATCTCGGTGGGAAGAATAGTATCATGTGGGATCTGAACCAGCCATCAAATAACAAATCTCAGGAAGTAATGGATCAGCAATAGAAAGAGCCATACCTGCTCTTTGAAAGTCTGCTCTTGTTCGTCTCGGATCAGCAGGATTTCCAAGGTTTGAACCAGCAGATTGAAGAGTGTTTTGGGCCCACTTTGGTAACTGAGGAGGATCATAATGGTCGGATTCCGAACCTGATATGTCATGATAATCATATGCTGCTAAAATATCAGAAATATCAGAACTCATACCTTCATTATCGCTGCACGGATCTTCTTCTGGTGAAGGCGGTGAATCGGCAGTCTCTTCCTCGACTAGTTGCAATTCTTGAAGCGGTTCTTCAAATTGCACACTGCACTCTATGAATATCTTTTTAGATCTGATATCCATGAGTTTATATGCTTTTGATTCTTCCCCATATCCTATCAGTATGCACTCAATACTTTGTGGATCCAAAGCTCGTCTCTTCTTGGAAGGAATTCTAGCCCATGCAGTAGAGCCAAAAACTCTCAAATTTGACACATCCGGTTTGTGACCAAAGAATGCTTCGAAAGGAGTCATACCTTTCACGGATGAATGTGGAACATGGTTCTGTATGTATGCAGCAACATTGATTGCTTCAGCCCAAATATTTGCATCCAAACCTTTTGATTCAATCATGCATGTAGCCATCTCTTTCAGTGACTGATTTTTCCTTTCCGCTACACCGTTCTGCTAGGGTGTGTAGGGAACTGTATGTTGGATCTGAATTCCGATTTGGGCACAAATTTGCAGCAAATCAGCCTTGATATATTCTCCACCATTATCATATCTAAGAGCTTTGATCTTTCTCTCAGTGGCGGTCTCAACAGAAGCCTTAAAATCCTTGAATTTTCCAAGCACTTCTGACTTGTTTTTGAGAAAAAATACCCATGTAAAGCGGGAAAAATCATCAATAAATGTCAAAACATACCTTGAACCATTTAATGACGTATGGGGCAGCGAACCACTGATATCAGAATGTATCAACCCCAAAACTGTAGAAGCTCTGCTAGCTTTGCCGCGGTAGAATCTGTGCTCGGGGTGCTTCCCAATGATGCAACCAGTGCATACTCCCTTCGAGGAACGGAGTTGTGGAAGACCATCTACCATGGATTTGTTTGATAGCAGCAGCAAATACTTATAATTAAGATGTCCAAATATTTCATGCCAAAGCCTACTAACCTCATTACCATGTGTGCGAAGAGCAATGGGCTTTGCAAGCGGAATAAAGTGTGAAAACTCATAGCATTTTGCAGTGTGGTTTGCCTTTCCGACTGCAACAAGTCTTCCACTTTTGATATCAAAAATTTCAACTGTATTAGGGCTGAATGTAACTTGCTTCGGTTCACCAGTGTGTGTCATTTGATACACAGAAAGAAGATTTGAATACAAGGAAGGCACATAGAGAACATTCTGAAAGCTTCCATGATCTACATGAATCGTACCTTTGCCCTTTGAAGAAATTTTTGAGTCATCTCCCAAATGGATGGGGATGGAGCTGTTTGGATCGAATGAAGAAAAAGAATCAATATTTGCAGCCATATGATTCGATGCACCCGAATCTATCAAGAGAGTAGTGGGCTTCGAAACAGTTGCCATGAGTGCTTGTCCTCTTTCATGATCATCATTCCTATCCTTCTTCCTTGCACCGTCAGGAAGAGTTATGTTGTTCTTTTCCAAAAGGAGGGCCATTTGATCTATAGTCCTCTTCATACATGAACTTTCGGGATGAAAGCCACGGTTGCAATAAGTGCATTTAGATTTTTGGTTACCTTCTTTTCCCTTTTGCTTGAACTTTGAACTGGATGGTGCATCCGTCTGTTTGCCTTTCTCTCTTTGCTTGTGAGGTTCGAATTTGGGCTTCTCCTTCTTTTGCTTTCCTTTACCATTCGAGATCTTGGGTCCTTGAACATATAGGGCTGAATCTTTGGAGCTTATGGATCCCATTTGAATCAACTTGTCATGCTCTTTTGTGACGGACTCAATGAAGGCATTCAAGGTAGGCATCTTCCAATTCGGGATAGTTAGCCGACCGGAATTGAAAGTAGAGACAAATACCGAATAATCTTTACCAAGCTTGCTGAGAATGGAGAGGATCAATTTTTTATCCTCTTTGATAACTCCACTGTTCTTCAACTACAAGTTCAAGTTCTTGAATTTTTTGAAGAATTCATTAATGGTCTCGAAATTCTCAGGACTAAGGGCAATCAATTCATTCTCTAATTGGAAAGCCCTAAGCTCGTCTTGCTTGCCAAATAGTGTTTCAAGTTGCTCCCATATAGATTTTGGAGTCTTCAATCCGCTGAGATGGAAGTGAAGATCTTTGGAGATGGAGAGACAAAGAGGACCATAAGCTTCATCGAGCTTATTGTAGTGTTTGGTTCTATCTGACAAGTTGTTTGGCTCCAATTCAAGACCAAGAGTGACTCGGTAGTAACCTTTTGAACGTAATATGATCTCCATATCATCTTTCCAATCAAAATAATTGAATGGGGTGAGGATAGGATTTGAAGAAGAGCATTCCATTGCTAGGAGTGAGTGCACACTGATGTAGAGAAGCTTGCAAGGGCAGAGTAGTGAATGCAAATGATGGAGACAATAACCTGCAAATCACAATAAACCAAGAACAATGAGGTCGAACAATCCACCCTTTTAGAGTTGCATCACACCTGGGATTGGAGATCAAACAATGTTGAATGGGGCCAATGTATCAGATCCAGGAATTATGTGGAAACTCAAGCTTCTGGAGTGGTATTGGATGTATTTTCAAGCTTTGCATGCACAGGAGCGAATGCCCTTGAGATCTTTCATGCCAAAACTTTTGGCAATTTTTGAGCAATTCACTCAAATCTTCTTGTAGAAACACCTGTAGAAAAGAGATATTGTCCCTGCAATGGCTCTGATACCATGTAAAATTAGTCACAGCAGATCTAATGAACAAGTAAATCAATCACAACAGATGAATATAGAAAATATGGTGTAAAACTGTGCAAAACATGCAGCAGTGCTCAATATCCCAGTAAGGGTGAATGATTACAATAGAATACAGTAACAATGACTGAGCAATTCGAATTGCCTAAGGAGGTCATTCGAATCACTGAATGGAGTAGCTTGACTCCAACTAGGAGTCCTCATCATCAATCAGTGGTGGTCATCAATGCACAAGAACCAGTCATCCAGGTGTCAATCTGAGTCTAACTGAGTGTAACATGTGTAACTGAAGTGTGTAGCACTGATATAGGGAAGTGGGCTCAGTGGAGGGCGCATGGGAGGCTAACTGAAGTCAGAACAAGTCATCTAGTCAATCTGGCGGTCCAACAGAAGTGAAACAATCAGTCGGGAGTGAAACTAGCCTCAAATTAGGGAGAATCGGAGCTAACTGAGTGTAACTGAAGTAGAACTGCAGTGTTAGGTGAAGAAGTGCGCCCTTCTCTGGCAGTAGGTGAGAAGTGGGCGCCTTCCTAACTAGGAGGGCTAAAACTCTGAAGTAAGTGGCTCTCAGGTGCTAGAATAAGGTGGCTAAGGTGCTGGAGGCATCAACCTAGTGACTGGGATGCATGCAAAGTGCATGCAAACCCTAATTGCATGCAAGATCCTGAAAAAGATGATGTGGATATCCGAACACTTGTATGGTGCAAAAATATAGAAACTGGGAAAATGACAACAAAGACAACATATAAGGCTATTGTTGATGAACATTATGAAGGGGAAATCAAGTGGTGGTTCTCGGCTTTATGGAAATGGAGGCTACTGTTTAAATTTAAGTGCTTCACATGGCTTGTCTTTGAGAACCGAATATTGACCTAGGAAAACCTAATTCACAAAGGAAGATGTGGTCCAAATAGGTGTTTTTTATGCAAGACTGATAGTGAAAATATTAATCACCGCTTTGTCTTGTGTCCATTTTCTAAAGAAGTTTGGTCAGTGATCTGTAATTCTTTAAAAATTGCAAATAGCTAGTCACACAATGAATTTGAAGATTCATACCGACAATGGGTTCTCGCTCATAAAAACTACAAATTTCTCCCTGCTTTGGTGACATGGGAGATTTGGAAAATGAGGAATCAAGCCAGCTTTCAAAAATTTTCTCCTTATGTAATGGTGGCAATGAATAATACATTAATATCTTTTAATAATTATAACTCTGTACAAAAGATTCCTCGTGCATATCGAAGGCAAATTGATTTGGATAATTCAAATAGGGCCATCGGTTTTTTTGATGGTGCATCGACAGGAGGCAAATGTGGTGCAAGTTTATTCTTGAAAATCTGTAGAGACCTGTTTTAAACTGAAACTGTCTTGTGGTTTGGGTACAAACACAAGAGAAAAGCTTCTTGATTTTTGGGGCATTCTGAAAGTTGCAAAGTTGTTTGGGATTGATACAATTAATATCTTTGGTGATTCGATGGCAATCATCCAATGGGCTAGAAAAAACTATCAACTAAAGGTGGCACATTTCTCACACTGGTGTAGGAGGATTGAATCTCTAATGCTCTCCTTTCATGATATGTATATTTATCACATTTATAGGGACTTCAACGATGTTGCAGATGCGCTCTCAAAAGAAGCATTAGATGCTGAAGATGGCTAGCTTAACTGGGAAGAATGGACAGAGGAGACAATGACACATTTTGGTTCTTTTTTCCTCTATGCGGACTTCTTATGATGTTGGTAATGACTCTACCCTCAGGTTTTTTATTGTTGGGAGTCTGGTTCTTTTTTTTTTGCTACAGCATATATGTATTGGACCGTGTCTTGTTATTTTGGACCATATACTGGATTATCTCAGTCTATGTTTTTGGAAGATCAATAGACACGAGTCTATGAATTGGAGATGTACTTTTTTATTCAATGTAATGGCAAAAGTATAGTTTTTTTCTCCGTGAAAAAAAAATTACAACCTTTGAATAACTTAAAATGGGCTTATTGACTTGGCATCGACTTATTGACTTGATTTGTGATGATTATTTATTTTTTGAATAGTCAAGAGAGGCCATTAATTTTGTTAATTATAAACACACGACATGACCGATATTCTTCACTCAATGCAATAATTAAGACAAAACAAAAAGCATATGCATGCGAACTCAATGGAACTCATCATAGTACTACTATATTATGCTTTTCAACTATAACCATTAAGATCCTTGTCATTGGGAAGATACTACATATTTTACATAATTTCAATGGAGTTAATTGTACTTTCATGGATTAAAAAAAATGTGAAACCTTGTGATAATAAGTAACTTCTTCAACAAGAGGAGTTTCCTACTTAGCTTGATATTACTAAGATATTGTTAGGTGAATGTATGCATAATATTAGTTGAGGAAACATCCTTAATTTTTGTAGAGAACTACTTTTAGATTTAGGTGCATAGTGAGATTATTGATAATGCAGATGTTGAGGAACTACTAGGTGTTGAGTGTTTGACTACGAAAGTGTTTTTCTTAAAAAATGTTAAATTTTGTTTATCATATCCATAGCTTTGAAAACAATATTTTCACAAAGTTGACATCAAGGAATCTTAAGAAATCTTATAAGAATTGAGAAGTAATTATGACCAATTTTTTGTTGGTTGCAATTTTTGTACGAATTTAAGTTTTGTTTTATGAAGAGTAAGAGTTATGCTTTCATTATATTTTATGGGAAATTTCGTAGAAGGTAAAAAATAAGATCAAAATGTTAAAAACAAGTGCATGTATGAATATATTGAATATTATGATAAAGATATCACAATTATCCCTTAACTACCACAGCCAAATATAACGCCAAATCCAAAAAAACCACCTCTCCATGCCAAATATGCAATAAAGCTTGGATTGAAAGTCAAGCTATATTTAATGTTTCTAAGCAAGAAAAATTCCAAGGTCAAAACGTTCATATGTGTTTATTGAGTTTTTTTTTAATGCAAGTAGATAAGAAAGACATGAAGATGATTGAAAATTCCACTGCGAACACATAGTGCAAAATTAAGGGAGTTTATGAACCCATTGATAGGTATGAATTTTTCTATTAAATTTTAATATGAATTTCTTCATTGAATTTTCATTACACATGTAGTGGAAAATTAATTGCCAACAAGAGTTGTGTGGAGAATTGAGTGCCCAACAAGGATTGTACATAATGATGGAACAATTCTAAATACTATTTCTAAACGAGGATATCAAATGTATTAATAAGAAATTTATTGAGCATTTATAATAACTAAAAATAACACATTACTTAAAGTTTAATTTAGATTATTTTCATTTAAATGATAAAATATAGCTATGCTTAAGTCAAAGATTATCAAGGCAAATAGCTACAAAGCAACTAGTCCCTCCTTGCTTTACCATTATGTTTTTTTTGTTTTGTTTTTTTTTGTTTGTTTTTTTGTTTTTTTTGTTTTTTTTGTTTTTTTTTCAGTAGAAAAAAGCATACTATTGATATTCAATACCAAATCAAACAGTACATGGAGTTTCAAGTCATTAAGAATTTTGCATAATCATAACATACTGATCATAAATACTGTCATGACTAGTTCATGAAGCATGATTGACATCATCTCAAAAACCCAAAAAATTCTACAGCTGGCTATATAAAATCAAAAGTAAAAAATATCCACAGATCCTTCATTGAATCTGTGATTTTTCTGAAATTCTTCCCAATATAATACTCTTTTAGCTCCGTTGAATGCTTCCTTAGAAAGTGTATTGGCACAAGAGTTGTTTTGTCTATAGATATGCTCAAAAGCAATTTTTTGGTACAAATTTATCTCCGTCATGATTCTATTGCACCAATGCAGAAGAGATGTAACTTGCAACTTATAATCACCTTTAGACCATTTAATTGTGGCTCGTGAGTCTCCAAAGACTTTGAGTTCTCCAATTCCAAAAATATTTGTAACCTTCATAATTGTCCACGACGTCATTAATTCTACTTTCATATTAGTGCCCTTGTCGCAATTTAGTTTTAGAGTAAAGAAATGGTCCTCATTAAGAAAAATGATACCACCTATGGCACATTTACCATCCGCATAATAAACAAATGCCCGGTCCGCACCATCCCTTCTTCAGCAAATTGTTCCAAGTTTTCAGACTGTCTAATAATGCATGCCACATAAAACATTTAATTTTTAGAGGAATTTGCCAACGCCAGAGAACCTTATACCACCAATTCTGGGGATAAATGCATCTACTTCTGATAATAACATTATATGTTGACTTTGCAGTGATGATACCCAATGCTTAATTACTATTCCAGAGCAAACAATCCATGCTGGAGTTGACTCTATACCCTGCAGCATTCAGGTTGCTAATGTAGTGGTTCCACACCAAAGCTTTACGCCCAGCAAATCCATTATGTTTATGGTTGAGATATGGTTCATGTTCTTATAAAATAAATCTTAATATTTATGATACTTTTTGGTTATTTATTAATTATTGAAAATATTAATGGGAATAGTCAATAAGAACTAGTTTATACTTATGTTTTTAAAGGAATTAATCACGTAGCACGTAGTCCACAACATAGGTTATATTTTTTTCCTATTAAAATAGGACTAAAATTTAATAAAAAAATATACACCACAATTTAAAAAAAAAAATATAATCCTATAAAATAAATGATACATTTGCAATTTTTAAATACAAATCAAAATAACATAAAAAAATTAAAATTAGTAGTCATAATCTTAATTGAAAAGTGTAATATGTCTTTATCAAATACTACATTAATTGTATATAGTTTTTTTTAATAATAAAAATACACATTTTTTATATTTTTATTTATTTATTATTAATACTTAAATTTCATTAAAATTTAAAATAAGTTAATAAAACTCACAAAGATGTGCCATATCAAAAGAGTAAAGAAGAAGGAGAGACCGTGATCATAAAGAGAAGTGTAAAGTCAAAAGAAGGCCAGGGCTGTCAAAATTTTTAGCCAAACTCTTGTATGTTCCTGCCATTGTGATTTGCATTGTCATCTATTGTTTTTAAGTTTGTAATTGTTTCATATATTCACTCAAGATTTCACCAACTTGTTCTACAATGTTGATTGAAAAACACAAATAAAGAGTTTAAGTTTTTTGTTATTATTATTATCATTTGATAATTAATATATTATTAATATAGATTTATTTTAAAATAAAAGTATTTTATCTAATAAAAAAATTGTATTTAAAAAATTTAATTCTTCTCATAAGATCAAAGCTTTTATTTCTAACATGCATACAATTTTAGTTGTGTAATGTAACTCTTAAATTTAACATGATGGAGACACACATGTGGGATAACACAAATATAGGGGTGGAGGTTAATATTGTAGTCTTAGTATATGCTCGACTTGATTATGTTTTGATATATCTCTTTAGTTGGTTATACTCTATTATGTAATTATATTTGTGATGAAGAAATATCTCTAGTTATATTTGCAATTTCTATGGATACACCTTAACATATCTCTCAACTTCTATCGATACTCTTGGATATACCTTAGAGATTCTCAATATAGTTGCAAAATTGAGCAATGTTTCTACACTCTTAAATGCACGTATTTCTAATGTCATGTAAATGTCAAAACCAGAGAAAAGTCATCAAGGTGTTGAGAGAATTCTCTTTAAAAGATAGTGTTGCATTGAGAATGATCAAGATGCTTAGGAAATAAAAAATGTCAACTTGGAAAGGGCAATGGAATCCAACAACAATAGATGGGTGGAGAAATTGACTCAGGATATTGTCGTGCATTATAATATCATCTTGATCTTTGCTCACTCAGAAAGTAGCAAGTGAAGTTAAGAACGCACATAACTTTTGTAACGTGACAACAAAATTTCATGTTTTATTATATAATTTTGCTAAAAAACTTTAAGTTAGAATCTATAGTTACAAAACACAATTTTAAAATAGTTAAAATACATAATCCTCTAACATTAATAAAAAATTGAATTATCATTGGAGGAGTCCCAAAAACTATTTTAGCTTTTTGTTTCCCTTTTACCACCGGAGAGACCAAATTTTTGAGAATTTTATCTTTAGTAAGAATCATTGGTATAATCATCATTGTTTATGGCAGTAAGTACAAGACTACAGTGGAATCTTTATCCAAGTAACTTATCAATACACACTGCAAAAAAACGTAAGCTAGGGTTTGCTTGTGTGCGCACTGCTGCGCGTTTCTGCTGAGGATGGGTGCCTCTGGAGGAGGACACCCCCCTCCTCCTCCGTCGTCCGCTGAGGAAGACGCATTCGTCCGTTTGGTTAACGAGTATGGGAAAAAGACTGAGACCGCCCCACCTCCGAAGTTTGTCAAGAAGATGGAGGCCATACCTGAAATAGAACTGCCGCCGGAGAAGCCTATTCATCTGGCTGTCTCTCTTGCTGATAGGGCCCTCATAGGGCAGTTTACGGGACTGTGGCCATCTCCTCGCTCCACGAAAACTTGGATCCAAAACAACTGGCGTCCCCTGATATCCCAAGGAGTCATAAGCTATGCGATTGGTAGAGGGTATTTCCTATTTGATTTCGTTTCGAAAGAGGATAGGGACCTGATCTTCAGAAGCAGGCCATATTTTATGGGGCCACAGGGCTTGTACCTGAATAGATGGACTCCAGATTTTGACCCTGCTATGGATGTGCCCAAAGCAGTTCCAGTCTGGGTTCGACTTCCAAACCTCCCCATGCATTGCAGGAGTGAAGAATCTCTAAGAACCATTGGAAACGGTCTGGGGAAATATATTGATAAAGATGACCCTAAAGGTCAATATTCCTTTGCTCGTATCTGTGTGGAAGTCGACCTAGAAGCGGGCCTTCCTGAAGCTGTTAAACTTTCAATAAAAGGATGGAAGCATTTCCAGCAACTGGACTATGAATAGCTACCATTCAAGTGCAGGCATTGCCATGAATATGGCCATTTCCAGAGAAACTGTCCAAAAATCCAAAAATACGAAATAGAGAAGAACCTGGAAGAAGACTGGCAGCAAGCCAAGAAGCATAAAGCTAACCCTAGAAGAAAAGGTCCCAAGGGGATCCCCCTGACTGGCGCCACGAAGGAACCTATGACCACAGGCCCAGAGTCATCAAAAACCCAAGAAAGCAATCCAAACCCCAGATCTAGAAATAGCTTCGCCATTCTCGAAGACCAGACGCCACCGACAAAACCAAGCGAGCTTGGGGAACTCTCGCCCACGGCATCCCCCTCCTTGGCCAAAAGAAAGGAAGCTAGAACTGCAGAACACCTGGATGTGGAAATAGAAGCAACAAACACAGCAAAGGAAGGTATGCAGCAAAATCCTGCAACCGATGAAGGCACAGAAGAAGAGGATACAGACGAAGATGATCCTGAGTCATCAAAGCCTGCTAAAAAGGATCGTCGAGGAAGGAAAATTGAAAGGGAGAGAAGGGAAGTCGCCACATATAAGGATAGGTTAGCAGGAGTCCAAACCACTCTGGAGAAGCATCTCAATCCCAGAAATACCAGACAGCAAGGAAATGCCTCAAAAGGGGCAACCACCACAACCAAAGGTAAGTAATGCAGATTGTCTCCTGGAATTGTAGGGGGTTAGGAAGTAAGTCGAAATCGTTATCAATGAAAGATTTAATCAAAATCTCGAATCCCTATATCCTCCTGATCCAGGAGACAAAAATGGAAGAGCGGGCCTGTCTTCTGGCTGCTCCTTCTTTTTGGAATCAAGCAGAATGCATTGCGGTCAGTTCAAGAGGGGCGTTTGGTGGCATTGCAACGCTCTGGGACCCTTATAAGATTGAAATTGTAAGTCATGCTAAATCACCCCACTGGGTTTTTACTGAATTTCTGTTTAAAGATGCTAATCTCCGTCTAAGCCTCTTTAACGTCTATGCTCCTATAAATGTCTCTGAGAAGCAATCATGCTGGACTATTTTTAACGAACATATGACATCCTCCCATTTAGAAAACTTTGTTATCGCGGGGGATCTAAATCTTACTCTTTCCTCAGTGGAAAAAAAAGGAGGCAATATTGTCAGAGACCCTGCCAGGGAATGGGTGGAGGACATTATCTCGGAATGGGATCTGGAAGACATCAAACCAGCCAAAGGAAAATATACTTGGACGAACAAAAGGATAGGACCGGGCCACATAGCCGCTAGACTAGATAAGTTCCTGGTCCAGCATTCTATCCATATTCATGGGTACGACCTGTCTTCCTCCATTCTTCCCTTTTGTGCCTCGGACCATAAGCCTATCTCTCTCTCCTTTATCAAAGATCAGAACCTTGGACCCATTCCCTTCAGGTTCAATCCCACCTGGATCCATTTGGAAGGCTTTGCGGATATTGTGGCAGCTGCCTGGGAAACTAATGTCAAAGGGTCTCCCTTTTTCGTCTGGGAAGCAAAGTTGCTGCTGGTGAAAAAGGCACTTAAAGACTGGGCAAAACATCTGAAGTCTCCTAAACAGCCAAGGACCGAAGCAGAAAAAGCCCTGGAGGATCATCTCATAGGTAATGAAGGGAATCTATCTCAAACCTCTCTGGATAAAGAAACCTATCTTCACAACAAGCTGCATGAAGCATGTAGGCTTGAAGAAAACTACTGGAAAATAAAATCAAGAAACACGTGGCTGCAGGAAGGGCACAAAAATACCAAGTTTTTCCATAAGCAAGCAGAGATCAGGAAACATTTCAAGACTGTAACTAAGATAGATCATTTGGGGAAGCATCTATCTGAGTTTGACGAAATTAAAAAAGCAGCTCATGAACACTTTCAAGATATGTATACGAAAACTTCACCAAGAAGGGACTTCAATCAATCTGAGTCTCTTAATAATATCCCGCATCTGGTTTCTGATCAAATGAATCTTCAGCTCCTTCGCCCTATATCCCTTGAAGAAGTCAAATCAGCTGTTGATGGAATGAGCCCTGACAAAGCCCCTGGACCGGATGGATTCACAACAAGATTCCTCACATCCTGTTGGCCCCTCATCCACTCTGATCTGTTCAGGATGGTAAAGAAATCCCTGTCCTGTCTCAAATTAGGCGGAGGAACCAACTCTTCCTTCCTTGCCCTCATTCCCAAAGAAAAAGGAGCCTCATCCTTTTCTTGCTTCCGTCCTATCTCCCTCTGCATATTGGCTATAAAGTAACCACCAAAGTCATTGCCAATAGACTGAAAGCTGTCCTTCCTCTTATTATACCCGAGAATCAAGGAGGCTTTATCAAGGCAGGCAAATCTCTGACAATATCATCTTAGTCCAAGAGGCCATTCACTCTAGTGTGACAAGAAAAGAAAAAGGAATGGTTTTTAAACTGGATCTTGCCAATGCCTTTGACAGAGTCCGTCATAACTTTCTGTTTCAGGTGATGACCAGATTTGGGTTTGCTCCAAAGCTGATATCTTGGATCAAAGCCTGTATCAGCACTCCATGGATCGCCCCCCTGGTGAATGGGAGAGCTGCAGACTTCTTCCAAGCTTCAAGGGGTCTCAGGCAAGGATGTCCTCTGTCCCCTCTTCGCTACGCCATCCAAGCGGCCTCTTTCAGCTATATTCTGGACCATTATAGAAGTCATGAAGATCTTCTGGGGTTAAAAATTGTGCGTGGGGTTAAAGAAGTTAATCACACCCAATTTGCTGATGACACTCTCCTTATGAGTGGAGCAAGTCCAACCATAGCTAGAAAGTTTAAAGAGGTACTTGACATCTATCAAGATGTTTCTGGAAGCAAAATCAATTATATCAAGAGCCAAATTTACAGCTGGAACTGCTCCCCAATTGAGTTGCAAGTTATATCCCGAATTCTCATGATAGAAGGGAAATACCACTGGACTGACTTTAAATATCTTGGAGTTCCAATATTCAAGGATAAGCCAAAAGTCTCCAGCTGGGAACCGTTGATTGAAAAATTGAATCTAAAAATCAAAGCCTGGGGAGCCTCATGGCTAAATCTTGCAGGGAAATCTGTGCTCATCAAATACGTTCTTGCTAGCATGCCTGTCTTTCAATGCTCCTTGCTTTTGGCTCCTATAACTGTCCTAAAAAAGATCGAGGTCCTTCTACGGAGATTTCTGTGGAAAGGGGGGAAACAGAATGAGAACAAACTTCCCCTGGTCAAATGGGAAAAAGTCACAGCCTCTTACCTTGAAGGTGGATTGCACATTCGAGATCTTAGGGCCCAAAATATTGCCCTGGGAGCTAATCTATTGTGGAATTTAGTGTCAGGAGACTCTTCATGGAGTAAACAGGTGTTATGGAAAAAGTGCTTTTCAGGGACTAGACTCAGATGCTTGGATCAGGGTCCGAAGGTGATAAAAGTCTCTCCCCTTTTTGCCCTATGTTCTAAAGCCTACCCCCTCCTTGCTAAGGAACTCACGTGGATCCCTAGAAATGGAAAGAAAATTAGAATCTGGGAAGACTCCATCTATGGCAATCCTCCAATTGGAAATATAGAAGGGATGGATGGAATTCGGAGGTTTCTCTCAAGCCATGGGATCTCCAAACTTTGGGACGTATCAAAATGGCATCTGGATGGTCAACAAAGATGGATAGGTTGGGTCATTCCTGATTGCCCTCCAACCCTTGCTGATGAAAAAGGTCTCCTCCTTCGTTTCCTGGATGGAAAATCCCTAGTTTCCAAAAGATATAAAGATGTAAGAGGTTGGGGCACCAACTCCGGCCATTACTCTGTCGCTCAAGGTTACAGAAGCTTTAAAGCCATCCCCAATGTCCCTCGAAACCCTGCAGTCTGGAAGTACATCTGGTCCAACAAGTCGCTACCCAAAATCGACCATTTTATCTGGACTCTAGCTCATAATAGCGCCCTAACCACCGAAGTCCTGCGTAGGAAAGGATGGGAAGGCCCATCTCGTTGCCCCCTATGCCTCGCTGTTGAAGAGACGTCCCATCATTTGTTTATCTCTTGTCCCTTCTCCGCTCTTGTCTAGAATCTGATGACTCTCCCATGGCATATCCCCCTGAACTATGAAGATGTCCCCTCCCTTCTCTGTCGATGGTCATCGTCTCCCCCTGTCAGGACTCATCCTAAGGACCCTCTGGCTATTGCCTGGTTAGCCCTCCCCAAATTCATCTGCTGGAAGCTTTGGCTTGAACGAAACAGTCGAATATTCCGTGGAACCAGATCTTCTCCTTTACAGGTGGTGGTCAAAATAAAAGCCCTGTTGGGGGACTTCATTAGTTCACGAACCTCCCGTTGCCTAAATTCGCCTTTATCGATTGAAGAATCCAACTGGCTTCAGAGTATTCCTGGTACTATAGCTAACCTTCCGGTTAGAGACCCGGTGCTGCATAGGTGGGAAATCAGATTTACGGGGGAGGAGTATGACCAGTGATGTAAAAGTCGTGGAAACAATCTATTGTACTTCGACGGAGCTTCAAAAGGAAATCCAGGGGAGGCAGGAAGGGGAGGGGTTTTCTTTAGCCCCGATGGACAACGGATATTCACATATTCCTGGAATTTAGGAGTAGAATCCAACAACATGGCGGAAGCCCTGGCCCTTTGGCAAGGATTAAACCAAGCTCTTCTCCATGGCACTCAGCATGCAACTGTAGTAGGGGACTCCAGGATGATTATCCAATGCATCAACACTATGAACTTGCCCGCATCCATGTGACTTCGTCAGGTTCTTCGAAGAATTGCACTGCTCATCCCTCTCTTCCATGACATCGAATTCTTCCATGTCCTCTGGAAGAACAATGGACAGGCTGACAAAGCAGCAAATGAAGCAATCAACCTAGGAAAAGGGTTTCTTAAAATCAATGATGAAATTAATTGGGTCTCTATCCCGTAACTCTTTGGGATCATCTCCGAACATGAATGTTATGAGAATTTGGCATGTGAGCAATAAGGCACGTGTCTTGCGCCAACTCTACCGGTTGGCCTTCAATCGGGGATGCGATATGCTCTCTATCCTCGAAGACATCTCCCTCCCCACTAGCTTTCATCATTTCCTCCTCCCCTCCGCACGCCTTTTCTCTGCAACGATGATGACACCTTCGTCAAGGCTGATGAAGAATCGTACCAGTATATGTACCGGGGATCAAGATGTTCTACGGAGAAAGATCTTTTCGCCTCTAATCTATCACCTCGTCGTCTCCAGGCGCGGGGTATTGCTTTCCTCAGCCCAGCTCAGTCTGTACGCCAACGTCACTGAGGTCTTCAAAGCCACGTCTAATTATGATAACATGCTGGTTCATGATCCTCAGGAATTTGCCTATCTCGGCAATACGAATCGTTATTTAAGGAGCGGTACGATTCTGGGTAATGGAGCCACCAGGAGGAGGATGAAGGATCTGCGGCATGCGATGATTTATGGGAAATTATGCCTAATTTATTTCATGGAATTGACAGCAGCAATATAAATGGTAATCCCCCTCGTACTGGCTCTAAAAGAAATACCATCCCTTCTATTAAGGAGTTTTCCACAGGAAGGCGAAAGCTCTTGCATCACGTCGTTAAGCTCCCTCTGTGTTACCCTGATAGTATCTAGTATCCGCTTAGAATTATGGCTGATTCTGGAGACTCTGCGGCTTCCTCCCCTGACCCATTGCTGGAATTGGAAGCGGAGATTCGGGTGCTCCGTCGATGAGTTAGAAGACAGGGATAATTTATGAACCGTATGGACGCGCAAGGTGGAAGTCGACTGGATAGATTGGATGAAGAAATTGGTAGCACCCGTGAGGAGTTTGCGGTAGCCCTGGAGACTCTGGAGATGAAGGTCACGGCCACCATCGAGAACATGGACCAGAGACTGCAGAATCTGGAAATAGCTATGGAGAACCTTCGAGGAGCCGAAAAACCAGGCCCGAGTAAGAACCCAACAATGGAAAAATCGTCTGTAGGGGCACGCTATCGTTAATTCCTGTCTAGGTTCTGTTTACTCTGTTTTATCTGTCTGTTTTCAGCTTTAAAGTCCTGATCAGTTACAGGCATTTGTAATTAATGGTAGCATGACTGATAGACCTTCTACAATTTTGGCTTGTAAAACTGTTGGTGGCTCTGCCACAGATCTTTAATATAAATACTAGCCATTTCTGTCAAAAAAAAATAAAAAATTGAATTATGTATATTATTTTAATATTACTTATTATATAATTTAATATTAAAATTAATTGATTATAATTTGGGTGATTGAGTTTATGAGGTCTAGAATAGATGGTGAATGGGTGTACTATTTTCGCCAAAACCCCTAAGGACCCAAATATTTGAACCTCTAACCTCAACTAAGCTACTCCTCAAGACTGATAAAATTGAATTGAGTTAAAAAAAAAATAGAACAATGAAAATTTTTATTTGTAAATTTTTCAACCAAAATCTAGTCTAGTTTCGAATCTAGTACAATTTCTAATGCAGAAACTAATTATAAAATTAAAAGAGAGTACACAATAATTGGAAAATTAGAATTGAAATCCACTTACCATATCATGACATTGGAGACCAAAAAAATCCATGCATACAAAGCCACCCAAATTGTGAAATGCCTACCATGACAAACTCACCAACGCATCTTTGCATACACCGCTAAATATATAGCCCATTTGAGAAACCACCATAAATCCAGCACCATCACAACTTGAGCCAGACCCCATCCCAACTTGAATATCAAGATTCATCTCAACAACACATGCACCACCACAACACAACCAATAATGATTACCATCACCATTGCTTTACTCTACACATGTTTTATATATATTCTTCAAGGACTATAGGTCTTGGAAAACAACCCTTTTTGACATAATTGAATTCAAGAACCAATTCCGTATTTCTGGGCTTTTTGACAACGATTCATCATTTGAAAACAGCATGGCATTACCAACAAATATGCTATGTGTTAGTGACAAACTCTATCTCCATGTTTAGTGACATGATCACATGCATGCAAACAAAGTGCCATGCATGAAAGAGTGTGGTGGTGCTCCATGTGAGTGACACAAAAAGTTTCAATTCAGACTACAAAACCTGCCTAATTATAGGAAGGAGATTGGTGGTTCGATTCCTCCGGACCCTATCATAAATTAGTGACAAAGAAAACGACTAAATTCACATATATATGACTATTAATAGCTAATTTCCAGTATCTTATAGTGCGACTAACGTTTAGTGGTATTTAGCTTAGTCATTAATATGTTATCATCTAGTAGTTTATTTAATCGTATATTTGGTCATTAATTGTGACAATCAATGACTAAATCAGTGAGTATCAATGACTAAATCAATGACTAATAAGTCAACCAATTAATGACTAGTGAAATACGACTAGAGATAAGATAGTGGAAATCAGATACTATTAGTCACCGACTCAAAAATAGTCGTTTATAGTCGAATTTTAGTCATTTTTTTAGTCATTAATTTCTCATTTTGTACTAGTATTAGGCTTCCTTTTATAACTTTTCAATGACCAAAAACCTAACCCTAAATCTCCAAAGTGATGGATGGATAGGATTAGATCCTAAGCCTCACTTCAGATCAACATACACGACTTAATCTAAAGTTCACTTAATTTTAACTTTAGAAAAATTTAGTCATTAGCCAACATTAATTAATAAAAATTAATCAATGTGTTTTGCTTAAGTTAAACTTAGGAAAGAAATAAAACTCACTTACTTAAATAAATTAAACAAGTACCTAAATAGTCTTTAAGACATCTTATGCATGCTTGATACCTCGCCTATGCAAAAGCACTTGTTCGAGCTTTGAATAATCAACAAATGAATTAAATGATTCCCTAAAATGACAATATTACCTGTCTTGAATCTCTTGGTACATTGGGCATAAGAAGATAAATAATTTTTCTAATTCTTGTTCATGTTGCATAGTATATAAATATGCTAGTATCTAAGAATATGGTGATCAAATTACATGTGGAGCTAGTGAGACCATGCATGATGTTGGCCTAAGGGAAACCTTAACCCATATGAGAATTTGATACATGCAGGGGTATTGATATGCTCATCTTTGATTTGGAGCTAGTTTGATAATAATGATGCATATTCATAGGGAATGCTTCAATTGATTTAATGCAAATTTTGTTTATGTATGCGTTATGTATTTCATCTTGAATGCCCCTTGGATATCCCTTTCGAACATGTGTAGAGCATTGATGAGAATATGATAGGAGGAAGTTGGTTGATGTTCGCTCCCACACTGTATAAAAAGGACACACATTGTTGACTGTGGTTTTCATTGATGGAAAAGGAGTTCAGTAATGACAAAGGAATAACCAAGGACATGATGGCAGGGCAAACTCAATGAAAGACAAAGGAATAACAAACTAAGTGATGACTAGAATGTTGATGATGTGGCATGTGTGACGAGGCTAGAAAGACACATGATGGTTTTCATGTGCTATCATGAAGTCAATGTTTCAATCTGACATCATTCTGGGAAAGTACGACAATTTTGTGAAACTTTGGAAATTGCCTAAGTATGGAAAAAATAGTAAAAAATTCCCTAAGAAAATGCCCGCCATAATTCATAGGTTAAGGAAAATGCTCGCCCCATCCTGCCAGACAATAGCTTGTTGAAGTGGCTATCTAACCATAGTCTCATTTCTCCAAAAGAGTGCTCCATGACAAAGTTATAGGTCTTCCAAAACAAGGGTTCATGCAGTTTTAGAAATTCTGGAAATTGAGTGCTAAGTGTTGGAAAATTGGTCCAAGTGGCCTCGGAAAATGCCCTCCATACCTCACAAGAGAATGATAGAAAGTATCTGAAAATATCAGGCTATACCTTGTTGAATAGGCTATCTAACCATGGTCTCATTTCTCCAAAAGATTGTTTTATGACAAACTTATAAGTCTGCCAAAACATGGTTTCAGGAAGTTTTGCACCGGTCCAGTAAAATGCCCACCTAGGTCAGAGGAAGATGAGTTTGAAGGTGAAATCAATTTGGTTGTGCTATGTAAGATGTCTTACATCATCTGGTATCATTGGTTCAGGTTTTTGGTGAAAGTAAGAATCCACCTTAGTTGACCTAGGGTTTGGAAAATTTGTCTAAGGGTCAGCACAGACTTTCAGAAGGACATTTGCAAATGCTCACCAAATGTTGCCTTGGTGTCAATAAATTTTTCCAATGAAATTAGTCTATTCTTTGGTGATGTGTCTATCCAATCATGCTTTTAGTTTCCTCCTTGATGGTCACATGTGCAAGAAATTAACCTGCCAAATTGAGAAAAATCATGTTTTGCCTATTAAAAATAAATGAAATTTGTCTGTGTTCAAAACAAAAGGTTAAGGGGATATTTGGAAATGCCCACCAGAGATTTTCCTTGTGTTGATAAATTCATCAGATGTCATGGGTCTGTTCCCTGATGATCTGGCCATATAGTCACGGTCTCATATTTTTCTTTGGAGGTTACACATGTGAAATACAAGCCTACTAAATTGAGAAAAAGTTTGTCTTCCTATCTAAATGAAGTCTGAGAGGACATTGGAAATGCAGTCCAGAAGTTGTGGTTGTGAAGATAAATCCATCCAAAGGTAAGGATCTGTTCTTTGGAAACTTGTCCATCTAGCCATGGTGTCAATTTCTTCTTTGGTGCTCACACGTGCAAAAATTACACCTTCCAAGTTAGTGAAAAATCATATTACCCTTAAAGAAGGGAAAATTCCTGCAAGATGTGAAGAATTATGCTTGCACAATCTATGAAAGATAATGCATGCAGACATTGTGAACAGCATGATGCCTATAGATATGGTGGAATATATGGAGAATAATTTTGTGAGTATTAAGCCTACAAAACATTTATGAAAGGCTCTATAAAAGCATTTGCACAAACAATAAGCTACATGAATAAATTAGAGATAAATCAACAAAATCATATTATTCATAAACAAAGATATGATAACAAAATATGAGCTACATGAATAAATTAATAAAAATATAATGAAGCAGAGTTTATTAAATAATAAACAGAGACATATTCTTTGTGAAATGACGCAGGTTTCTTTTAGAAGGACATAATTAATTGTTTAATACAGGTTTTGATGAAAAGACACGATGGTTCATATGAAGATGATGAATATATTAGACAGAGTTTGATTCTAGAATCTAGGTGTCTCTGGGTGTTGAAGATGAGCATCTAAAACAACATAGATACCAGAGAAGAAGAACATAGTCTCTGTATATTCGATATGAAGACCTGAAGCAATGTAGAAGCTAGAGAAGGTAAAAAGAAGATGATAGTGTATGTTGTGTGCTTAAATAAATATATGAATCAGTGCATATATCAGAGAAAGAATAAAAGGAACAAAGGGAATCTCTGGAGCTTGGATTGAAGATTAGAAATAGAGGACAGTGAAAGTATAAACATATGTATATCCCATTGAAGTTATAAGATCGAATTAGGGAGGTAGGGTGGTGCTAGGGTAGGATACAAGCCTATAAGGGGGTTGTAGCCTCCTTCCAGTAGTTGCTGGTAAATAGGGTGTCGAAGCATCCTTTCAGTAGTAGCTGATAAACCAAGGGTTCGTAGCCTCCTTCCAGTGGTAGCTGGTAAATAGGGTGTAATAGCATGCTTGTCTGTAGTAGCAGGCATAAACTAATTGTAAATATAATTTTGCAGTTATAGAAAGAGTTTGTGTTTTTTCCCAATTGGGCTTCCACGATAAAAATCTGTTTTTTGTGTATCTTGTTGATTCTATGTTTTAATTAATATTAAAATTGGTTTAAATTGTTAAAAACATAACAATACTGATTCACCCCCCCCCTCTCAGTATTTTCCAATATTCTAACAATTGATATCATAGCAAGATCCTTCACTACAGTATAAAGCACTGGAAGGAATATCCTATTAAAAAACACTATGGATCAACAAGAAGGGATTGCCTCCAACAGATCTCCAATACTTAATAAAGAAGGATATGCATTATAGAGCATAATAATGAGAGTGTACTTACAGTCATTAGTATATGGAGTATGGAATTCAATAATCTATGATTACAGCCCACCAAGAAGAGTAAGGAATACATCTCAGAAAGAGTGCAAGAAAAATAACTCAAGGGCAATGGAGGCCATACTTGATGGATTACCTCAACCCATCAAAGAGAATATAGGACAATGTATCTACTCTAAGGAACTCTGGGTCAAATTGGAGAAACTTTACATAGTTGAACAAAGAGCAGAATCAAGCCTTGCTATTCTCAAGGATGATAGTGATGATGAAGAACCATGCAGTCATAAGGAAGACCAAAAGAGTAAAACCATATACAAGAAAAAATTTAATAAAAAGAATAAAAACTTCTATTCCATGGAAGATAGTGAAGATGAAGAGATAAGTGAAGATGAAAAAAATCTATTCATGGGTAAAGTAGCTTTAGAAGATGATTCATATATGGAAGGAGAGGTGGACCCAAAGGAAAAACTCATAAATTCCCTTGAAGAATTGAGAAAGCGCAGAATGAAGAACAATTTTTTGAAAGAAAATTTGTCAAAGTACCAAGAAGAGCAGAAATCAAAAGAAGAGGAAGTCTAGACCCTCCAAGAAGAGCTGCACAATTCAAGAAAACAAACAATGGCTATCATGAAAGAGGCGGAGAGATTAAAACAAGAAGTTGTTAACATCAAGGAAGAAGTAAAGAGGCTAAAAGACCAGCAGACCATTAAAGAGAACAACTCAAGGACTTTAGATGAAATCATAAGTATCCAAATACCATCAAGTGTTAAATCTGGATTAGGTTATGACAAAGAAAAGAAGCCATAATGTTTTTCTTTTACATTCCAAGATAGAAATAAAAGAAGCTATGCTGCTGGACTCAAAATCCCGATTAAGAAGGATAGTCGTAAATTTGCTCCCTCCTTTCATAATAAAGATAGAACTGATATGATACCTAACAGACCAATGACAAGCAGTTACCAATAGATCTTTTTCGGTCATTGCTACTCTTGTAATAATTATGGACATGTTGGGTCTAGGAAATGCCCCTTTTTCGCCATCCTTATTACATCATTTTGCCCTAATTACACCCTATTTTCATAAGCTATACCTATGCCTTTTCTCCAGATCAACCAATGATATCGACTGGTATAATTCGTTATTGCTTTATTTATTTTATGCCTAAGATTGTTAAATTTTTAGATCCTATTCCTTGGTTTATGCTAATCTGTGTGATTTCATTTAGTCAAGGTCTAAAGTGCAGGTGTATCAGCCGAATGGTGCCAGCTGTTACTCTTCAAAGCTTGATTCCTCATAACTCCAAGGGACAGCGCACTCATCCACGAGAATCTATAACAAGCCTCCACTGAAATAGAACCCACCTGCAACAAACAGATCGCATTCCAGCTTGCTAAATCTGTTGATCCATTGATTACTGGAGTAACATCTCCTTCATAAGTAACAACCTTGTTTAATATGGTTGTAAGAGTTAGCTGTAACTCCGCAGCATGAAGATCATAGATCTTCATTGCTGCACGATTTTAGTGGATCGTGATCTGTACTTTCAATGTATAAATATGAGAAGGCTCCTGTAGCCTGGGGTTGGACAATTGCTATTTTGCATAAGCTGTAACAGAGCACTGAGACTATCAATTTCCATCATTAATATGAGAGCAGAGTTCTTCACTTCTGTGTCTTAATTTGTTGTGATTCTCGACGTCTCTGTTAGAAGGCAGGGCCCGCCTTCTCACAGAGATAGCCGGTTTAGGTAGGCAGGTTAATTTAGCTTTCTTTCTCTGTGTGGTGTGGAATCATTGTAGATGTTACTATTAGCTGCAGCAGAGGTTAGCTTTCCTTTTGGTAGTTCACAATTGCATCTTGAATAGCTGTAACAGAGTGATGTGACAGTCGACTGTGTAGGATAATTCATTTTAATGCATGTGTGTTTGAATTAGCTATAACAACCAAGCTCAATTCCAATATCTTTAAGTTGTTTATGCTTTCTAGGATTTCCAGTAATTATCAGTTAGAGTTCAATCTTATATTTAGATTCTGGTTGCTGTTGTATCTTCAATTGGTTTATTAAAGTAGGAAGATTGTGTTTGAGTAACAATAGCTACTGGATGGATCATTTTGGTAAAGATTGAATATGGTAGTTTGATAATTATAGGATTCAACTTCTTGCAAAAGTAATCTAGTTTATTTCTATTCTTAATTCTATAACTGCTAGGTTGATTTCTGTAAGAAGGTAGCTACAATTGAATTCCTAGATGTATAAGTTAGATTAGTTTTCTTTCTGGAATGAGTTTGGTTAGATAGATTGGTAGGATCATTATCTCTATTTAGTTAATCAACTGCTTGACATGTTTATGCACATATTATGCTGATTGCCATTGAAACAAAAGACCTCCCTAGGTTTGACAATTTATATTGACCATCCTGTGTGTTAGCTTTAATTAATTGACATATAGGGTGACCAACATTTTGGCGTTGTTGCTGGGGATGATAATAGATAGATAGAGTTAGTATTTGGTTTCATTTGATTTCATTTTATTTTAATTATTTACAGCATGCATGAATACAAGAAAAACAAATCGGGAACCCCCTTTGAATACTAACATTGCTGGTGGAAGAGGTCGAGGTCGTAATGCAGGTTAGGGAAGACATACATACATCGATGAAATAATTTCTAGAGCTAATTCTTCCACTAGACCATCGCGGACATCTACAGGCAAGGGAAATTCTATTCCTCCCAACCTTGAGCATTCAACATCAACAGTGGAGAATACAACGGGACCTTCAACTCCTGTTGCAGAAAATAAACCTCCTAAAGATAAGGGAAGTGTTGTAGGTGCACCAGATAGAGAGGATATCTATCATATCAACCGAACCCCAGTTACTAAAGAAGTGTGGTTGGAGACTCGTCGAGTAGCAGAGGAAGAGAGAAGGCGAGAAGAAGAGAGGAGAAGAAAAGAGGAAGCCAAAGCAGAGGAAGAACACATAAAGGAAGTTGTTGAATTTTGGACTAGAACCATGGGTGGTAGAGAACAGGAAGGGGAGAACGAACATGGGGAGAACCGGGAAGAAGGAGGAGAAGATAATCAGCCTGGTAACACTGTGGCTACATTAGAATTCCCCATCCTCCAGACACTTGGAGCAGCTCCCATGAAAAATATCTCACCATCAGTTCTCCCGAATTTTCATGGTAAGTCCTATGAGGATCCTGATGAGTTTCTTTGTGAGTTTGATATCCTCTGTCGTAGCTATGATTACACCTCTAGTGCTCAGAAGCTGAAGTTATTCCCAGCCACCTTGAAAGGAAATGCTCTGCGCTGGTTCATGAGTCTGGGTCGTGAGACCATTACTACTTGGGACCAAATGAAAAACACCTTCCTTTCCAAGTACCAGGAATATTGTAGAACTAGGGATAGAAAGGAGGAGTTGTTTAAAATGGTTCAGAAGGATGAAGAAAGCTTGGAAGACTTTGTGGAAAGATTGCTGTACAATTTACAAAGATCTGGTCACGCTGAGATTGGCAAGGATGTGCTCAATATTATTTTACTACGAGGAATTAGAGAAGACTACCTTGATATGATGAATTTGTTGGGAAAATGGGACACCTCGAAGGAACCTTTCGAGAAGATTGTTGAATTATGGAGAAGGTACTCGAGGGGATCTTCTAAAACCAACAAACAAGACAAAGATCGAGACCAGGATGTCTTCACTGGGACTCAAAAGTAAGCTAGTGGAGGGGCCACTTGAGCAGAAATAGGAAACTTACTGGAGAATTTTAAAATAGACATGATGAGCTCCATTTCCTCAAAGTTAGATGTCATGAGAGCAAAGCAGAAGCAAGTAGTAGAAGACCTTACACTTGGTGTATTCTGTCCTAAATGTAGGAAAAAGCATCCACTGAAAGAATGTCCACTGGACAAAGCAGAGATATGTAGGATATGTGAACTGGAGCATGATACTAAGGACTGTCCTTCATTACCTAAGGTCAAAGCAGTCCTGCAGGCATCCATTCCAGATGTGGAGCTAGCTTACTTCATGGCACAGAAGAAACCATGACAGCCTCGCAATCAAGGTATGAATCCAGACCCATCATTTTTTCTGAATAATATGAATGGAATGAACAATATGCATAATATGAATACACAATTCCCTTCACATTATTCTAATAATCAGTGGCATCCATCTCAGAACCCAATGCATAATCCTAACCCATGGACACCATGGTCACAATAGTCAAACAACCAAGCTCCTTGGAATTCCAACTCGAGAAATTCTTACCAAGGAAATAACTTTCCCCATCATCAGACTCAGTATCAACAATATCCTCCTCAACAGTATCAGCACTAACATTATCAGCAACCACAGCTCCCATTCCAAAACAATTCCGCACCTATGAATGCACCACTTCGACCACAGTTACCTGCACAACCTAACCCGAACCCAAACAATAAAGCATTCCATCAATTCGAGACTTCCAACATGCTTGCGTATTCCATCACCCAGATTCCCTGCAATGATATACAATTACGATCAGGAAGGGTGGTGGAACCTATTATCACTGAGGATGTTTCAACCCCAGTGATTGAAACTGGAGTGAATCAGCACTATGAAAATATGGTTAATTTAGCAAGCCCCATCATTTAGGATGTTGATACTCTTACCGAGACAGTAACTGAGACTTAGAGAGTAACACACGAAGTATCATAGCCTACACAGTTGATGAGAGAACCGCCATACCCTGAACGATTGGCCCTGCAGAAAACAGTGGAACAGCCCCGATTCGATCTCGTGGGAGAATTGAAAATTTTGTATGTTAAAATTCCATTGTTACAGGCCCTCCATGATGTGCCCATTTATGCTAAGAATGTTAGAGATTTGTGTGTCAAGAAACCAGGAAGAAGGCCCAGGGACCCCCCCACTATCCATGTATTGGGAAAACTTTCAGAATTAATAATGGAGAAGGCCCCTGTGGCAAAATGCAATGAACCTGGAAACCCGACTGTTACAGTTCACATAGGGAGCACACAAATTCCCAATGTTTGGTAGATTTAGGCGCAGCTATTAATGTTATGACCATAGAGACTGTGAAGAAATTGGGACTCACTAACCTTCGGCTGACCCCTACTGTTTTGGAACTTGTTGACAGATCAACGATCAAGCCTGAGGGGATCCTTGATGACCTCGTGATCTCAGTTGACTCGTGGGAATACCCTGTGAATTTCTTGGTGTTACAGTTGAAATCCCAGTTGGGGGGACACCCACTGATCCTGGGAAGACCATGGTTGGCCACAGAAAATGCCTATATCAGCTGTCAGTCAGGATCTATGACCATTTCAGACGGGACTGAGATCAAGAGCCTAACTTTGTACCCTCCATCTCGACCAAGCACAAAAGCTGAAACTCCATTGTGGGAAGATTTTGAGGAGGAAGGTGTGCAACCATTATTAACAATAGGGAGAGCCTTAACAGTTAAAGATGAAATAGAGGATGATGCCATTAATAGTTTCATCAGTGAGCCCATCTCAATCAATAAAAATGTCTATCAAATCTTGGACAGTACTTTAGCTGCAACAGAGCAAGAAAATATTACAGAAGAAACTCTAATCGGTGATGTGTTGGTTGTGGAGCCAGATCTTCCAGTCTCATAGATGATGATTCAGCTGTTTCCGTACCCTACGTTTGGTTATGATCCCGGCTCGACGCTCAGGGGGTCTGCGGGGGCTGTTTTCGCCACCAGTTTTCGGGCCCATGGTTTTGGGTAATCCGTGGTATTTTCCCATTGTATTTCCCTTATAAAAGAAAGACATTGTAACACGGCTAGGGTTGATGTATTAGGTTTTATGCATTGTAAAGATCTCTGAGATCTGAGAAGAGAGACTGTGAGACAGTGAAGAGGAAGTGCAGCGGTTGTGCTGCAGGTTGTATCCCTTCAATTTGTTGGACGGAATAATATTAAGGACTGGCAACTTCAGTGTGGACGTAGCCCAAGTTGGGGTGAACCACGATATATCTATGTCTCTCTTGTAATGTGTGTGTGATTATATTTTCATTTATGTTTATAGTTATTGCTTTGAGATCCTGTTTTTCTAACAATTGGTATCAGAGCCAAATGTCTATTTGGCAGATAAACCTGCACGAAGCTAGGGTTTCTGGTTCAAGTGGGAGAAAAGGCAGAAGAAGGAAAGTTTAAGGTTGAGAAGTTTAACAGCCAAAACTTCCAGTTATCGAAGATGCAAATGGAGAACTATCTGTACCAAAAGGATCTATTCCTACCGTTGGGAGGAAGAGCAAAGCAACCAGTGACTATGAAGGACGAAGAATGGGAGGTTCTTGACAGAAAGGCTCTAGGAACAATACGGCTGAGCCTGGCTTCGTCGGTGGCTTTCAATATCTCAAAAGAAACAACAATGGAGGGTTTGATGAGCACATTGGGTAAGCTGTATGAAAAACCCTCGGCCTCCAATAAGGTATTTCTAATGAAGCGTTTATTTAATATGAAGATGTCTGAAGGTGGATCTGTTACTGATCATTTAAATGAGTTTAATACGGTTACAAATCAACTAAGTTCTGTAAGTGTGAACTTTGATGATGAGGTTAGGGCTCTTCTAATCTTGTGTTCATTGCCATAAAACTAGAATAGCTTGGTCATGGATGTAAGTAACCCTGTCTCTAGTTCAAACACCTTGAAATTTGATGATGTTATTGGTGTTATTCCTAGCGAGGAAATGCGAATACAAAGCACAGATGAGACATCAGGTAATGTGTTGACCATGGAGAGCAGGGGAAGACAAAAGGAGAGAGGAAAGAGCCAAGGTAATCGTGGAAAGTTTAAAATGGGAATATCCAAGTCCAGACTAGGAAAGATAGAGTGTTGGAACTGTGGAAAGAAAGGACATCTGAAGAAAGACTGAAGATCTCTAAAGAAGAAAGGAGATGCACAGAAGGAAACAACCCAGGAAGCAAATGTAGCAGGTGATGTGTTACAAGATACTTTGATTCTTGCATTAGATAATACTAGTGATTATTGGGTAGTAGATTTAGGAGCTTCATGTCATGCTACACCCCATAGGAAATACTTTCATGAGTATGTTCCTGGCGATTTTGGACATGTTTTATTGAGTGATGATGAGCCATGTAAAATTGTTGGAATGGGTAAGGTATGGATAAAAGTTAAGAATGGAACTGACTGGTTGTTGAAATATGTTAGGCATATTCCTGCTATGAAAAGAAATCTGATCTCAACAGGGCAGTTGGGAGATGGCGGTTGTCTATCTACATTTGGAGAAAAGTGGTGGAAGATCACTAAAGGATCAATGGTGATAGCAAAAGGAGACATGATAGGTACATTGTATTTATGTCCTCATAATATTGACCATTCTATCTCTTTAGCTTCCACAAGAATAGATACAGCATTGTGGCATCATAGGCTTGGCCACATGAGTGAGAAGGGGATGCAAATTCTCCACTCAAGGAAGTTGTTTCCAAATTTGAAGCAGATAAGTTTGGAATTATGTGAGAACTGTGTTTATGGAAAATAGAAGAGAGTTAGATTTCTCAGGGTTGGGAAACAGAAGAAGAATGAAAAGTTAGAGCTAGTGCATACAGATGTATGGGGACTGGCTCAGGTACAATCTCTTGGTGGCTCTCATTATTATGTTACATTTATTGATGATGCAATTAGGAAAACTTGAATTTTATTGCATTAGACAAAAATATGATGTGTTTGCTACTTTTAAGAAGTGGAAAGCTTTGGTTGAGAATGAGACAGGAAAAAGGTTGAAGTGTCTCAGATCTGATAATGGAGGTGAGTACTACGGCAAGGAGTTTGATAGTTACTGTTCATACCATGGGATTCATAGAGAGAAGACAGTCCCAGGAACACCACAAGAAAATGGTGTGTCAGAAAGGATGAACAGAACGATCATGGAGCGTGCGAGGTGTATGAGATTGCATGTAAGGTTTCCCTTAAAGTTTTGAGCGGATGCTGTAAACACTGTTGTTTATTTCATAAACAGAGGACCCTCAAGTGCTTTGGATGGTGGTATTCCAGAGGAGGCATGGATAGATAAAAAGGTAAACTACTCATTTCTGAGAACGTTTGGTTGTGAAGCATTTGTCCATATTGATAAAGAAAATAGAACAAAGCTTGAAGCTAAATCCAAGAAATGTACCTTTATTGGATATGGAGTTGATGATTTTGGTTATCGTTTATGGGATTATGAAAATCAAAAAATCATTAGAAGTAGAGATGTCATATTCAATGAAAAGGTCATGTATAAAGATCAGTTGCAGGGAAATAAACAGGAAAATGAAAACATAGAGTACATAGTACTTGATGAAATTCAAGAAAATGAAGTTCCAAAGGTGCCAAAAAATCAAGAACAACAGCAAGTACCTGAAACTCTTGCAACTACAAGAAGATCTACTAGGTTAAGTAGACTCCCTGAACGATACTCTACTTCAATGTATTATTTGTTGATGACTGATGTTGGTGAACCAGAATGTTATGAAGAAGCAATGCAGGTAGAAACTAGAAAGAAGTGGGAGCAAGGCATGAATGAGGAGATGGACTCATTGGTAGGAAACTAGACTTGGGATCTGGTTCAGTTGCCTGCTGGTAAAAGAGCATTGTAGAACAAATGGATTTACAGGTTGAAGGAAGAAGAAGGAGGTAAGAAGCCATACAAGGCCAGACTTGTTGTAAAGGGGTTTGCACAGAAGAAAGGTATTGATTTTAATGAAATATTTTCTCCTGTTGTTAAGATGACTTCAATTAGGACTATCTTAAGTCTAGTGGCGGTAGAAGATTTGCATCTTGAACAGTTAGATGTAAAAACAGCCTTTTTCCATGGGGATTTGGAGGAAGAGATATATATGCAGCAGCAACAAGGGTATTAGGTCAAAGGTAAGGAGAACTTGTTATGCAGGTTGAAAAAGAGTTTGTATGGCTTGAAGCAAGCTCCAAGGCAGTGGTATTTAAAATTTGATAGGTTTATGATAGAATAAGGTTATAGTAGATATCATTATGACCACTGTGTTTATTTCAAGAAGCTAGACAATGAAAGATATAATATCTTGTTATTGTATGTGGATGACATGCTTGTTGCAGGGTCTAACATACAAGATATAAACGTACTCAAAAGGAAGCTAGCTAATTCATTTGCGATGAAGGATTTGGGTGCTGCAAAGCAAATCCTTGGTATGAGAATAACAAGAGATAGGAAAAATCGCAAATTGACATTGTCTCAGGGTGAGTACATACAAAAGGTGTTGGAGAGGTTCAGAATGCAGAATGAAAAACCAGTAAGTACACCTTTGGCCAGCCATTTCAATCTAAGTAAGGAAATGTGTCCCAAGACACAGGAAGAGATAGATTACATGTCCAAGATTCCCTATCAATCAACAGTTGGCAGCTTGATATATTTCATGGTGTGCACAAGACCAGATATTGCACAAGCAGTGGGAGTTGTGAGTAGATATATGAACAATCCAAGTAAAGAACATTGGAAGGTAGTACAGTGGATTCTTAGGTATTTGAGAGGTACTACCACTCAAGAATTATGTTTTGGAGGTTCAGACACTGTTCTAGAGGGATATGTTGATGCATATTTGGTAGGTGATAAGGATAGCAGGAGGAGCACCATAGGGTATGTGTTTACTGTAGGTGGAACAACAGTAAGTTGGATTTCGAAACTGCAGAAGGTTGTTGCACTTTCAACAACAGAAGCAGAGTATGTTGCTATTATAGAAGCTAGTAAATAGATGATTTGGTTGCAGAGGTTTATGGAGGAATTGGGTAATAAGTAGAAGGATAGCAGGTTGTATAGTGATAGGCAGAGTGCTATTCATCTTGCAAAGAACTCAGCATTCCATTCCAGGACTAAACATATACAGCTCAAGTACCATTTCATATGCTATGTTCTAGAAGATGAACTGTTGAAGCTGGAAAAGATACACACTAGCCAAAATCCTGCAAACATGTTCACAAAGGTAGTGACTAGAGAGAAACTGAGTTACTACTCGGTTTCAATTGGCCTTGTAGCATGAAGGTGAAGAGGAGAAAGTTGCCAAGTCCAAGGTCCAGTAAGTACAGCAGCAGTGGAGTTGTTGTGATTAGTCTCCAAGTGGGAGATTGTTGGTTGTGGATCCAGATCTTCCAGTCTCATAGATGATGATTCAACTGTGTACGTACCCCAGGTTTGGTTATGATCCCGAACCGACGCTCAGGGGGTCCGGGGGGACTGTTTTTGCCACCAGTTTTTGGGCCCATGGTTTTGGGTAATCCGTGGTATTTTCCCATTGTATTTCCCTTATAAAAGAAAGACATTGTAACAAAGCTAGGGTTGGTGTATTAAGTTTTATGCATTGTAAATATCTATGAGATCTGAGAAGAGAGACTGTGAGACAGTGAAGAGGAAGTGCAGCGGTTGTGCTGCAGGTTGTATCCCTTCAATTTGCTGGACGGAATAATATTAAGGACTGGCAACTTCAATGTGGACGTATCTCAAGTTGGGGTGAACCACGATATATCTGTGTCTCTCTTGTAATGTGTGTGTGATTATATTTTCATTTCTGTTTATTGTTATTGCTCTGCGATCCTGTTTTTCTAACATGATGCCAGTATAATTCCAGTACTCAATAATTCAAAGAGTGTTCCAGTAGAAATCGGGCCAGGGAAAACATTGAATATCAATCCCAATCTTGTGCCTAGCGAGCTGGAACAGTTAGTCACTCTGCTAAAACAACATAGGGGAGCTTTCGCTTGGGAGTACACAGACATGAAAGGGATTCCTTCCAATATGTGCACCCATCACATTTATATTAAGAGCGACTCCAGGCCTGTGTGTCAACCACAACGAAGGATGAACCCAAACCTATGAGACATAGTGAAAGAGAAGATCCAAAAACTTTTGGAAGCAGGATTTATATATATCTGATTTCAGATAGTGAGTGGGTTTCCCCACTTGTGATTGTGCCAAAGAAGAATGGGAAATGGAGGGTCTGCGTGGATTACAGAGAATTGAACAAAGCAACACAGAAGGACCACTTCCCCTTACCTTTCATCGATCAGGTCCTTGATACCTTGTCTGGGAAAAAGTATTTTTCCTTTCTGGATGGCTTTAGTGGCTACAACCAGATCCATATTGCTCCAGAAGACCGGGAGAAAACCACTTTCACTTGTCCATGGGGAACTTTTGCATACCGATTGCTTCCTTTTGGGTTGTGTAATGCACCAGCTACATTTCAGAGGGCAGTGATTGGAATCTTTTCGGACATGGTGAATGATTGCATGGAGATTTTTATGGATGACTTTACTCCATATGGTGATAGTTATGAAGAAGCACTGAAAAACTTAGAAAAGGTCTTAAAATGCTGTGAACAAAGCCAGCTCTCTTTAAGCACTGAAAAGTGCCATATGATGATGAGTAAGAGCATAGTGCTAGGGCACTTCATCTCTTCTGAGGGTATCCAGGTAGATCCATCCAAAATCAAGGTAATTGAAAATATACCAACTCCTGGACCATAGAAGGATGTACGCAGCTTCTTGGGGCATGCTAGTTATTACAGAAAGTTCATAGAAATTTTTTCCAAACTAGCTTCTCCTTTGTTCACTCTGTTGATGAAGGATGCACAGTTTGTCTGGAATGATGCATGCCAAACAGCGTTTACTGTGCTAAAGAAAAGGCTATCTACATCACCCATCGTACGAGGGCCCAATTGGGATCTGCCTTTTCATATTTCTTCAGATGCTTCAGACACTGCCATTGGAGCAGTTTTGGGACAACAAGAAGCTAATGCTCCCTACGCAATTTATTACAATAGTAAGAACTTATCTCCTGCTGAACTGAACTATACAGTCACAGAAAAGGAATTCCTTGCCATTGTTTCTGCCATCAACAAATTTAGACATTATATTACTTGATATTCCACTTTTGTGCACACTGATCATTCTGCTATCAAGTATTTAATGAACAAACCAATCACGAATGCTAGAGTTACTAGATGGCTGCTACTGTTACAGGAATTTGATATCACAATTATTGATAGACCAGGGAAGGAAAATGTTGTTGTAGATTTCTTATCTTGACTTACTAACAGTAATGACAATTTACAAGTTGCAGATTCCTTCCCTGACGAACATTTGTTTGCAGTGTCAGCTCATTCCCCATGATATGCAGATATTGCTAACGTTTTGGCTGCAGGTAAGCTCCCAGCACATCTGTCGAAGAGAGAAAAAAAGAAGATCATACAATAGAGTGCTAGGTACTGCTGGATTGATGGCCATCTTTTCTACATAGGGATTGATTTAGAGATTAAAAGATGTGTTAGAGAATATGAGATCTTTAGCATTCTTAAAGCTTGCCATGATGAGCCCTATGGGGGGCATTTTGCTGACAAAAGGACAGGTCATAAAATTTTGAGAATGGGTTATTTCTGGCCTACATTATTCAGGGATGCAAAGAAGTATGTTCAGGCATGTGATAGCTGCCAAAGGATGGGCCAACCCAATAGATTAGATGAAATTCCTTTGCAGCCACAACTTGTGGTTGAACCATTTGATAGGTGGGCTCTAGATTTTGTAGGGCCTATCAACCCTCCCTCAAAACAAAAAGTTCACATCTTGGTTTGCACAGATTACATGACCAAATGGGTAGAAGTTGTAGCTTTGGTTAAGGCCAATGATCAGGCTGTGATTGATTTCCTATATGAATAAATTTTTACTCGATTTGGGGTACCTAAGGAAATCGTTACAAACGGTGGACCACAGTTTGTGTCTCACAAGCTGGAAGCACTGTTACAAAAATTCCATATTCAGCATAGAATAACCTCACCATATCATCCTCAAGCCAATGGCCAAGTGGAGAGTACAAACAAGGTCATTGAGGCTATTCTGATAAAAATAGTGAAGAGCCATCGCAAAGACTAGGATGAAAGACTTCCAGAGGCACTATGGGCCTATTGTACTACATGGCGTAACACCACTGGTTTTTCCCCATATGAATTAGTGTATGGTAAAAACGCTATCTTTCCAATCGAATTTGAAATCGGGACTTTGAAGACAGCTGTGGAAGCAAGCCTTGATTTATAAGAGGCACAGAAGGATCGACTGAATTAGCTCAATGAGTTGGATGAGAAGCGCACAGCTGCAGTACATCATACAACTCTAATCCAACAACAGCGCTCCAAGTGGCATGATCGATTTATAAAGAAGAAAGTCTTCCAAGAAGGAGACTGGGCTCTGTTGTATGACTCACGGTTTAAGAGGGACTTTAAAGGCAAATTGCGTACCTGGTGGTTGGGCCCCTATCAGATAGATCGGTTATTTGATAATGGAATAGTTCGGTTGATCAACATTGATGAAAACAACAATGCCATTATTCGCAAATGGTCATCGGCTGCGACTGTATCACAAGCCGATCTCAAGGGAAGCTTTCATTTCGCATGTTGCAGGTGATCCAGACTATCAGTTAACGCCGGAACAAGGATTTTTCTCAACCCCTGTCAATTTTTAAGAACTGCAATATCCACATGATTTGCACATAAATAATTCATTTTATTTTTCATTTTGTATTTTATCTATGTTTCATTTTTGCATTTGATCAGGTTTGTTTGAAGAATTCTGTGCAGGAATTAATTGGAGGAACAACGGTCATGACTGGGCCAGACGATTGCAGACACCTTGCATTGTTCCTGATCTAATAAAGCTCTTTTTAAGAAGATGGATGATTTGTTACCTTTCAGTAGTTAGCTGAAAATTTTTCTGTTACTTCATTATCGCGCAACTGTGACTCCTTACCTTGCTCATTCTTCCTATTTCAGCAGCTGCGACTCCTTACTTTGCTCATTCTTCCTATTTCAGCAGCTGCGACTCTGCTATTATTGGCTATTTCGCTAAATCCAGCAGCTGCGACTCCGCTATTTTCCACTTCATTTTCGCTCTTTACCAGCAGCTGCAACTCCGCTACTCTTGGACATTCCGCTAAATCCAGCAGCTGCGACTCTGTTATTCTTTTCCATTCCTTTAAATCCAGCAACTGTGACTCTGCTATTTTCCACTTCATATTTGCTCTTTGCCAGCAGCTGCGACTCCGCTACTCTTGGCCATTCCACTAAATCCAGCAGCTGCGACTCCGCTATTTTCCACTTCATTTTCGCTCTTTGCTAGCAGCTGCGACTTCGCTTTTCCTGATCAATCCGCCAAATCCAGCAGCTGCGACTCCGCTATTCCTGACCATTCCACCAAATCTAGCAGCTATGACTCCACTGTTTTTATTTCCATTTCGCCCTTTTCGTACAGCTGCAACTCCGCTATTTTTTATCATTCTGCTAAATATAGCAGTTGTGACTCTGCCATTTTCATTTCCATTCTGCTTTTCCCGTATAGTGGTGACTCCACCAATCTGCCTACTCTCTGAATGATGATGCCAGTAATGATTCAATTAGGCGTCAGTTTTGTTGCTTGCTCCACAAGATCTAATCACGGTTCGCCACGAAGGAAATTTTTGGGTGTATTGGGTATCTGTCAGCTCGGGTGGTGGTGGCCGCATCACTTCAGCACATGTGCATTCATACTCATGAGGACGAAGGCCAGTTGTAATGATTGACTCATGTCTGAAGACATAAACGCGAAGGTACGGATCGCACCTTTTACATGATTTGGAAGGAAATTAAATACGGTAATAACGATTATGTACTGTCGTAACCCTCGATTAGCGAAACCATACTAATTAACCTCCAAGGAATATGTTAGGATCATGGTTGTATTTATTTCCCGGCACCTTACCCGATTTGCACCCAATACCCCAATTCTGCCAACTTCCTCGTTCCATTGAATTTTCATACCTATGTCGACCTGCCTAAAAACCCGATTTTGAACCCCAACGATCCCTTGCATGCTCGTAAAACTACAACTCCCACGTCTAGACTGGTAATTGTTGTATTCATTTTGAAGTGTGAGGAAAGGTCGATATGGGAAACCTAGTCCAGCATGAACCAGTAAATACAGAAGTTGTACATGCCAATGTAGAAGTCCTTAACATTTTCACAGCGTCAGGTTGGATGGAATACTTTGAACGATTGAATGGTTTCCACACGGAAACCTCATTGCAATTTTCCCTTAACCTGACTGATACTCACTCTGAGGTCAGGGGAATACGTGTGGATGTTATAGAAGAGATCATAGCAGAGGTTACTGGCTTACCCCAGGTTGCGAAGAAATCATTTGGACAAAAGGCACATAATGAAAATGCTGTGAGAGAATTTTTGGCAGTTGCAGAACATGTTAGTCCAAAGCGTCGTGGGTTGGAACTAGCATCTTTACCACCACCCTAGAATCAAGTAGAAATCTTCGTGAAAAGATACATCTCTTGTGAAGATAGGTATCAAATCGTTTCCTTCTCTGAACTTTCCTTATTGTATCATTTACGCCATGGCAATTTGGTAAATATACCATTTTATCTTTTTAAAGCCCTACAAACCATGGCTGGATATGCAAGAACTGCCCAACACCCAGTTTCCTCCCTTACTAATCATGGCCTAGTTAAATTATTAGTCTTAAGAGCCATTGTAAATCGTAATTTAACCCGGGAGCAATTCCTTGCTGGAGATGGGCCAATTAGAGAACCTGTACTAGCAATGGAGGGTGTTGACGAAGGTAATGAGGACCAGTGTTCCTCAAATCCAGTTGGGGGGGATCCTCAAATCCAATTGGGGGGGATATTGGAGCATTAGGGAACCAGACTAGTGACGAAGAGGAAGTAAATAAGGGAGAAGCAACATCAATAGAAAACGCTATTGTTGAGGAGATTGTGATGGAAGCCATGGTGCAGGAGGTAGTAATATCAGAAGCTGTAACTGCAGAAGCAGATACTCAGGTGGAAGAAGCTAAAACTGGAGCAGCTATTGACGCTGTGACAGTAGAAGCTACAACTGTAGAAGCAGGAATTCAGGAGGAAGGATATCAGGCAGGAACATCAGGAGAAGGGATTGTGGAAATTCTGGAGTTTGTGTCCTCTCCTGAGATAAGGGGGACCATTATTGAAGAAGAGAAGACCAAGGAAAAGACCCCTGTGTCAAAGAAACGAAGAGGAAGCTCAGTAAATAAGGGTCAGACATCCACTGCAGTAAAGAAAAGAAGAACCAGAGTTGTCACGGCACCAGTAGCAGTAAGCAATGAAGAACACCCACTAGGAATGGTGAGGAAAAGAAGGACTCGATCGACTGTAGCAGCAGAAGCAGTTGTAACAGCAACAGTAGCATAAGTAGCGGGGACAACAGAAGAAGCAGTGACAATGGATGCAATAGGGGTTAATAATGAAGCACCTTCAGCAAAGACAGCAGGAGCAGTCAGAGAAAATATTGAATCACCTATGGCAGAAATAGCACCTGCAATAGGGGTAGACATAGAAATTCCTATTTTGAACCCCAATTCACTCGCTGTCATGCAGGAACCTTCCATAGAAGAACCTCAAATCGAAAATATCCTGCATGAAAATGAATTATTAAAGGAGGAGGTGCAGACAATGCGAAATGAGTTGGAAAGATGGAAGGGAGTAGTTGGAAAACAAGCAGAGAAAAATTTGAACACATTATTAGATGTTGCACACTTATTAGAAAATTCATCTCTTGCAGTAGAAAATGAGGAGCAAGGAGAAACTGTTTGCCCAGAATGTGGAGACATATTCTTTGCATCAGGACACAGATTTATTGTGTTGGGAGTTGTATCACAAAAGCATGCACAGATAGAGCAAGAGGTAGAAAAGATGCAAGAAATAGAATTGATGGGGGAAAGTGAGCCAAAAATTGAATTGATTTCTTATTTGAATCTAGGAGATGAAACAGTGTAGTCCCAGCCATCAGGGGATACTGAACTTCTTCAGGACCAGTCTCATCAGTCAGAGGGATTTGATATAATCCAAAAACAATCTTAGCAGTTCAAAGAAATTGAAGAACAGGGGACTGTTACACAAGAACCAATACCCTTGAAAATATATAGTGAGGTTTCAACTTAGACAACAACATTTGACATCAAGGACCAAGAAGAGAACACTGTTACACAAGGACCAGTGTTTTCAAAATCATTTGTTGAAGTTGCAACACAAACTGAGATGGTTGGGGTTGAAATGGAAAGGAAGGATGTTGTCACACAAGAACCAGCAATCCTAAGAACATTTGCTGAGACTGTAACACAAACTGAGAGGGCTGAGATTGATATGGAAAGAAAGGATGTTGTTACACAAGAATCAGCATCCCCAAAATCCATGGCTGAGACTGCATTACAGGCACAGACCACTGCAACTCCAATGGAGGATGAAACTGTTACAGTGCCAAAGCAAAATGAGGAAGTCATTTATCTGGACTATGATGATGAGAAGGATGTGGAGAACAGAAGATTTCAACGGCTAGAGAAGAATATTCTTTGGCTAAATCTCGAGTTGGATAAATGGCACAAATGGATTGATCAGTTCAAGACAGGTATGATTTCTCTCCAAGAACATAGAAATGTCATTAGGGGATTCATAGAAAAGTGGGCTGAGGAGTTATTCTTCTAGAAACTCCGGTGGGAGAAACTTCAGGAAAAATTGTAAGGATTGAAGAAACTTAAGTCCCTACAACAAGAAAAAGACAAAATGTATACTCTTTCCCTAGAATTATTGAGTTGCAGGGCTCCATTCCCCTCTTACCCTGTCTTTCTCCATGAGTAGACAACTTTATTTCAATTAAGGGCTTTGAAGGAAGGAAGATCATTTGATTTGTAAACATCTACCCAATTTTTAGATACTTTTCTAAAAAGTGATTTTGAGGATCAACATTTGTTATGTGAATTGTATTTACATGATAGGGCTTGTTATATTGACTTTCCAGCCAATCCATTGCCTTGTTTGGGGGATGTTCAACTGAGGGAATTTGCCTCTTTTGTTATTAACCATGTAAGATGGTGAGATGCTTTCCAAACCATCCTCAAGAATGAGGAGAATTCTACTCTCTGGATTAGGGGTGAACCTTAGGATCGAAAAGGACTCATAAAAAACCATGCTGGATCTCTTAGGGTTCCTGCAATTTCCCAATACTTTGAAATTTTGAGAGATAAAATCCTCACCACATGTGTCCCAATGATTCTTAATATGTAGCAGGATGCTCTGGAAGGCAGTGAATACAGATGGCTATATTCTTCTTTGTCTCTCAAGGATGGGGACCCCTACTGCTTTGAGAATTTCAAGCAAGCTTTGACAAGGGTTCCTAGATATGTGCAGTGCATGAAGAAATGTGGACCCTGGTGGATTGGGTTAAGATTCAGGTTCCCTCTCATATGGCTACCTGCGAGTCCTTACAGAAGCAGCTATGCTTTTACTGAAGAAGAAGAGAATTTGTGTTGGGAGAAATGGACAACTTGCTATGGGTTTGTGCTTCAATGGGAAACACCTGAATTTGCCTATAATCTCACAAATCTCCACAGATTCAACTCGGACTTAGATTTAGACTAAAGGGGGTTGTTGCATGAGGACATGCAATCGAATAGTTGGGGGGAGATGTTGGGTCTAGGAAATGCCCTTTTTTGGCCATCCTTATTACATCATTTTCCCCTAATTACACCCTATTTTCATAAGCTATACCTATGTTTTTTCTCCAGATCAACCAATGATATCGACAGGTATAATTCGTTATTGCTTTATTTATTTTATGCCTAAGATTGTTAAGGTTTTAGATCCTAGTCCTTGGTTTATGCTAATCTGTGTGATTTCATTTAGTCAAGATCTAAAGCACAGGTGTATCATCCAAATGGCGACAGCTGTTACTCTTCAAAGGCCGATTCCTCATAACTCCAAGGGACAACGCACTCATCCACGAGAATCTGTAACAGGTCTCCATTGAAATAGAACCCATTTGCAACAGACAGATCGCATTCCAGCTTGCTAAATCCGTTGATCCATTGATTACTGGAGTAACAGCCTTGTTTAATACGGTTGTAACAGTTAGCTGTAACTCTGTAACATGAAGATCATAGATCTTCATTGCTGCACGATTTTAGTGGATCGTGATCTGTACTTTCATTGTATAAATATGAGAAGGCTCCTGTAGCCTAGGGTTGGACAATTGCTATTTTGCATAAGCTGTAACAGAGCACTGAGACTGTCAATTTCCATCATTAATATGAGAGCAAAGTTCTTCACTTTTGTGTCTTAATTTGTTGTGATTCTTGGGGTCTCTGTTAGAAGGCAGGGCCCGCCTTCTCACAGAGATAGCCGGTTTAGGTACGCAGGTTAATTTAGATTTCTTTCTTTGTGTGGTGTGGAATCATTGTAGATGTTACTGTTAGCTGCAACATAGGTTACATTTCCTTTTGGTAGTTCACAATTGCATCTTGAATAGCTGTAACAGAGTGGTGTGACAGTCGACTGTGTAGGATAATTCATTTTAATGCATGTGTGTTTGAATTAGCTATAACAACCAAGCTCAATTCCAATATCTTTAAGTTTTTTATGCTTTCTAGCATTTCCAGTAATTATCAGTTAGAGTTCAAGCTTATATTTAGAGTATGGTTGTTGTTGTATCTTCAATTGGTTTATTAAGGTAGGAAGATTGTGTTTGAGTAACAGTAGCTACTGGATGGATCATTTTGGTAAAGATTGAATATGGTAGTTTGATAATTATAGGATTTAACTTCTTGCAAAAGTAATCTAGTTTATTTCTATTCTTAATTCTATAACTGCTAGGTTGATTTATGTAGGAAGGTAGCTGCAATTGAATTCCTAGATGTATGAGTTAGATTAGTTTTCTTTCTCGAATGAGTTTGGTTGGATACACTGGTAGGATCATTATCTCTATTTAGTTAATCAACTGCTTGACATGTTTATGCACATATTATGCTTATTGCCATTGAAACGAAAGACCTCCCTGGGTTTGACAATTTATATTGACCATCATGTGTGTTAGCTTTAATTAATTGACATATAGGGTGACCAACAAGACATATGGCTAGAGGATGTAAGCTAAGAAAGAATGCTTTAGTAAAAGTTCAGAAACAAAGGAAGGGATGGAAGAAGATGGAAGTTTTGAAGCAGAAAGATCAAAGATTCCTCAAATATAAAGGAAAATTCTATGGATATTGTCACTGCTGTCACAAGTTTGGTCACAAAGTTGTTGATTGCAGAACCAAGGGAAAAGATCAAAGTACAAAATCCAAATGACAAAGAAGATCAGTAAGCAGGGTACCTCATGGAAATATGTGGAGAGGAAAGTTAGATGACAAAGATTCAGAAGAAACAAAGACCCCAATCCACAAAGAAGTTATGAAAGATGACTGTGGAACTAAATAAGAGTATCTTTTCTAAAAAAATTCTCATGACCTAGAAGAGAACCCTAAAATTAACATTAGAAGGGATCATATACTCAGGGAGAGTTAATATCAGAAAATTGCAATTGGTATTTGAAAGTAATTAATATCATTTGGTAAAAATAAAAAACTATCTTCATCAAAGACAAGAAGTAGAGTAGAGGTGACAAATTGAAGAAAAACATTTTGTCTAGAAAACATCCATGTGACAAGCACACTTAATGGTTGAAGTGTAACAAAATCAGAAGTAGAATTAGAGAAGACAAGAGATGATCATGGTTAAAAGATAAGACTGGTGTATGGTTGACAAAGAGAAAAAGTGTAAGACCTGTGAAGTAACATGAAAATATTAAAATGCTTGATCCATGAAGATCATGAAGTCTGTAATCCAATAGAATATGAAAATTATCCTTATTATTCAAAATATGAAGTAATGACACATAAATTAAAAACTGACCATCCTGAAAGTATTCATTTGATCACATTGGTTTGGGATGGCCTTCCACGTTTCACACTTGGAGGATTTGATAATCATGTCTTCATGGTTGATGAGCACATGTAAAGATTAATACAAGAACAGATCTGAAGGGTACCATTTAGACAATCTTAAGGACTTTAGACAATCTTAAGGACTGTCTGATAGGGCAATTACGAACAGTCATTCTTGTGAGTTGAAACCATTTTTTATCTAATTTTCTAAAGTAGTTTTAACTACAAAAATTGTTGACAGTGGAATAAAACTCAAGTTGATCTGATAGATAGAAATGCAGTTTATTGAAAAAGTGCCAGGATTAGTAAAAGTAGCAGTAATATTGCCTCCTAGGAATCAAGAGGAGAAGGATACAGATACAAATTTTGCAGATTGTGTGGAACTTCAGCCGGAGCTCCAACGGTTGAAGATTGCAAAGGAACAATTGGTATTCGAACAAATATCAATTTGATGAAGTTATTTCTAAATTTGTCTCTCAGAAGCATGTTTATGAACTTGTAGCAAAGCATGTTGTTACCTCAGACCAAGGAATTATGATGTAGGCTATGAAAGAAAAATATAGTATCAATCCAGCTAGTTAAACCCTGGTCAATGTCTAAAGGAACAAGGACATATAGATATAAATAAATTACTTTCACGGCATTGAAGACTCCTTAAGAAGAGCAAGTTACATACTACATCTTTAAGAGCAGTTTATGGAAGAAAACTAAAGGATAAACTGATGAGTGTAAACTATGTCACAAAATCTAGAAAATTTTGACAAAGGGGAGGAACATTGAAAGGGGGAGTCTATGAACTAATCATCCATGTTCTCTTTCAAAGACTCACTACAAGAAGGTAAATGAGGATGCTATCCAGAGTATCATAACAAAATGATTAGTACCAAGTCCAGTTAATAAGAGGAAGAGAAGCAAAGAGCTAAATTTCTTAAAAGAGGATATATATTCGCAAGGGCAGTTGTCAAAAAGAAGAAAGATAGGAAATTCTCTATCAAGATGGTTACGACAAGGGCATAACAGGTTATCCTTTGTCATTGTTGTCAAATGGGAAGAATGTTTAGATGTTTCCATCAATGCCAAAGGGGACGAATGTTGAATGTGGTTGTCATTGATGTCAAAGGAGTTCAGTAGTGACAAAGGAATAACCAAGGACATGATGGTAGGGAAAACTCCGTGAAAGACAAAGGAATAACAAAGGAAGTGATGACATGACATGTATGATGATGTGGAATGTGTGATGAGGCTGGAAAGACACATGATGGTGTTCTGGTGCTTTCATGAAGTCAGTGTTGCAATCTGACATCATTCTGGAAAAGTATGGCAATTTTGTGAAACTTTGGAAATTGACTATTATGGAAAAAATACTCAAAATTGCCCTAAGCAAATACCCGCCATAATTCATAGGTTAAGGAATATTCATGCCCCATCCTATCAGTCTATAGCTTTTTGAAGTGGCTATCTTACCATAGTCTCATTTCTCCAAAAGAGTGCTCCATGACAAAGTTATAGGTGTTCCAAAACAAGGGTTCATGCAGTTTTAGAAATTCTAGAAATTGACAAAGTGTTGGAAAATTGGTCCAAGTGACCTCAAGAAAATGCCCGCCATACCTCATAAGAGAATGATAAAAAGTATCTGAAAATATCAGGATATACCTTGTTGAATAGGGTATATGACCATGGTCTCGTTTATCCAAAAGAGTGTTTTATGACAAAGTTATAAGTCTGCCAAAACAGGGTTTCAGGCATTTTTGCACCAGTCCAGTAAAATGCCCACCTAGGTCAGAGGAAGATGAGTTTGAAGGTGAAATCAGTTTGGTTGTGCTATCCAATCATGCTTTTAGTTTCCAATCATGCTTTTGGTGATGTGTCTATCCAATCATGCTTTTAGTTTCCTCCCTGGTGGTCATATGTGCAAGAAATTAACTTGCCAAATTGAGAAAACTCATGTTTTTCCTGTTAAAAATAAATGAAATTTGTCTACGTGTTAAAAACAAAGGGTTAAGGGCTATTTGGAAATGCCCGCCATATATTGTCCTTGTGATGATAAATTCATCATATGGCATGGGTCTATTCCCTGATGATCTTGCCATCTAGTCATGGTATCATATTTTTCTCTAGAGGTTACACGTGCGAAATGCAAGCCTACTAAATTGAGAAAGAGTGTGTCTTCCTATCTAAATGAAGTCTGAGAGACCATTGGAAATGCACGCCAGGAGTTGTGGTTGTGAAGATAAATCCATCCAAAGGTGTGGATTCGTTCTTTGGCAGCTTTTCCATCTAGCCATGGTGTCAGTTTCTTCTTTGGTGCTCGCACGTGTGAAAATTACACCTGTCAAGTTAGTGAAAAATCATATTACCCTTAAAGAAGGAAAAATGCCTGCAAAATGTGAAGAATTATGCTTGCATAGTCTGTGAAAGGTAATGCACGCAGACATTGTGAAAAGCATGATGCCTATAGATATGGTGGAAGATATGGAGAATAATTTTGTGAGTATTATGCCTACAAAACATATATGAAAGGTTATATAAAAGCATTTGCAGAAACAATAAGCTACATGAATAAATCGGAGATAAATAAACAGAATCGTATTATTCATAAACAGAGATATGATAACAAAAGATGAGCCACATGAATAAATTAATAAAAATATAATGAAGCAGAGTTTATTAAATAATAAACATAGACATATTCTTTGTGAAAGGACGTGAGTTTCGTTTAGAAGGACATAATTAATTGTTTAATACAGGTTCTGATGAAAAAACACGATGGTTCATACGAAGATGATGAATATATTAGACAGAGTTTGATTCTGGAAGCTAGGTGTCTCTGGGTGTTGAAGATGAGCATCTAAAGCAACATAAATACCAGATCAGAAGAACAAAGTCTCTATATATTCGATATGAATACCTAAAGCGGTGTAGAAGCCAGAGAAGGTAAAAAGAAGATGAGAGTGTCTGTTGTGTGCTTAAATAAAGATCTGAAGCAGTACATATATTAGATAAAGAATAAAAGGAACAGAGGTAGTCTTTGGAGCTTGGATTGAAGAAAAAAAAAAAGGGACAGTGAAAGTATAAACATATGTATATCCCATTGAAGTTATAAGATCAAATTAGGGAGGTATGGTGGTGCTAGGGAAGGATACAGGCCTGCAAGGGGGTTGTAGCCTCCTTACATTAGTTGCTGGTAAATAGGGTGTCGAAGCATCCTTTTAGTAGTAGCTGATCAAATAGGGGTCATAGCCTCCTTCCAGTAGTAGCTGGTAAATAGGGTGTAGTAGCATCCTTGTATGTAGGTGGTATGTAGTAGCAGGAAGAAACTAATTGTAAATATAATTTTACAGTTATAGAATGAGTTTGTGGTTTTTCCCAATTGGGCTTCCACGATAAAAATATGTGTTCTGTGTATCTTGTTGATTCTATGTTTTAATTAATTATAGTAAAAGTGGTTTAAATTGTTAAAAAGATAACAATATTGATTCACCCCCCCTTCTCAGTATTGTCCAATATTCTAACAGTGCATAATAAGTACTTTGGTTTCCTTGTTCAAGCAACATCAAGGATGATTGTTGGGCCTTATAGTGGTATCTATTTTGTCTAGTTGTTATATTTATAATACACATTAGTCCATGGAGAAAAGATAGTGTATGAAATATCATCAAAATGTTTAAGGAACATCAAAATGTTTAAGAACATTTGTTGAGACTGTAACACAAACTGAGAGGGTTGAGGTTGATATGGAAAGAAAGGATGTTGTTACACAAGAACTAGCATCCCCAAAATCCATGGCTGAGACTCCATTACAGGCACAGACCACTGCAACTCCAATGGAGGATGAAACTGTTACAGTGCCAAAGCAAAACGAGGAAGTCATTTATCTGGACTATGATGATGAGAAGGATGTGGAGAACAGAAGATTTCAACGGCTAGAGAAGAAGATTCTCTAGCTAAATCTCGAGTTGGATAAGTGGCACAAATGGATTGATCAGTTCAGGACAAGTATGATTTCTCTCCAAGAACATAGAAATGTCATTAGGGGATTGAGAGAAAAGTGGGCTGAGGAGTTATTCTTCCAGAAACTCCGGTGGGAGAAACTTCAAGAAAAATTGGAAGGATTGAAGAAACTTAAGTCCCTACAACAAGAAAAAGACAAAATGTATACTCTTTCCCTAGAATTATTGAGTTGCAGGGCTCCATCCCCCTCTTACCCTGTCTTTCTCCATGATCAGACAACTTTATTTCAATTAAGAGCTTTGAAGGAAGGAAGATCATTTGATTTGGAAACATCTACCCAGTTTTTAGATACTTTTCTGAAAAGTGATTTTGAGGATCAACATTTGTTATGTGAATTGTATTTACATAATAGGGCTTGTTATATTGACTTTCCAGCCAATCCATTGCCTTGTTTGGGGGATGTTCAGCTGAGGGAATTTTCCTCTTTTGTTATTAACCATGTAAGATGGTGAGATGCTTTCCAAACCATCCTCAAGAATGAGGAGAATTCTACTCTCTGGATTAGGGGTGAACCTCAGGATCCAAAAGGACTCATAAAAAACCATGCTGGATCTCTCAGGGTTCCTGCAATTTCCCAATACTTTGAAATTTTGAGAGATAAAATCCTCACCACATGTGTCCCAATGATTCTTAATATGCAGCAGGATGCTCTGGAAGGCAGTGAATACAGATGGCTATATTCTTCTTCGTCTCTCAAGGAAGGGGACCCCTACTGCTTTGAGAATTTCAAGCAAGCTTTGACAAGGGTTCCTAGATATGTGCAGTGCATGAAGAAATGTGGACCCTGGTGGATTGGGTTAAGATTCAGGTTCCCTCTCATATGGCTGCCTATGAGTCCTTACAGAAACAGCTATGCTTTTACTGAAGAAGAAGAGAAGTTGTGTTGGGAGAAATGGACAGCTTGCTATGGGTTTGTGCCTCAGGGGGAAACACCAAAATTTGCCTATAATCTCACAAATCTCCACAGATTCAACTCAGACATAGATTCAGACTAGAGGGGGTTGTTGCATGAGGACATGCAATCGAATAGTTGGGGGGAGATGTTGGGTCTAGGAAATGACCTTTTTTGGCCATCCTTATTACATCATTTTTCCCTAATTACACCCTGTTTTCATAAGCTATACCTATGCCTTTTCTCCAGATCAACCAATGATATCGACAGGTATAATTTGTTATTGCTTTATTTATTTTATGCCTAAGATTGTTAAGGTTTTAGATCCTAGTCCTTGGTTTATGCTAATCTGTGTGATTTCATTTAGTCAAGATCTAAAGCGCAGGTGTATCATCTGAATGGTGCCAGTTGTTACTCTTCAAAGGCCGATTCCTCATAACTCCAAGGGACAACGCACTCATCCACGAGAATCTGTAACAGGCCTCCATTGAAACAGAACCCAATTGCAACAGACAGATTGCATTCCAGCTTGCTAAATCCATTGATCCATTGATTACTGGAGTAACATCCTTGTTTAATACGGTTGTAACAGTTAGCTGTAACTCCGCAGCATGAAGATCATAGATCTTCATTGCTGCACGATTTTAGTGGATCGTGATCTATACTTTCATTGTATAAATATGAGAAGGCTCCTGTAGCCTGGGGTTGGACAATTGCTATTTTGCATAAGCTGTAACTGAGCACTGAGACTGTCAATTTCCACCATTAATATGAGAGCAGAGTTCTTCACTTCTGTGTTTTAATTTGTTGTGATTCTCGGCGTCTCTGTTAGAAGGAAGGGCCCGCCTTCTCACAGAGATAGTCGGTTTAGGTAGGCAGGTTAATTTAGCTTTCTTTCTTTGTGTGGTGTGGAATCATTGTAGATGTTACTGTTAGTTGCAACATATGTTAGCTCTCCTTTTGGTAGTTCACAATTGCATCTTGAATAGCTGTAACAGAGTGGTGTGACAGTCGACTGTGTAGGATAATTCATTTTAATGCATGTGTGTTTGAATTAGCTGTAACAGCCAAGCTCAATTCCAATATCTTTAAGTTGTTTATGCTTTCTAGGATTTCCAGTAATTATTAGTTATAGTTCAAGCTTATATTTAGATTATGGTTGTTGTTGTATCTTCAATTGGTTTATTAAGGTAGGCAGATTGTGTTTGAGTAACATTAGCTACTGGATGGATCATTTTGGTAAAGATTGAATATGGTAGTTTGATAATTATAGGATTTAACTTCTTGCAAAAGTAATCTAGTTTATTTCTATTCTTAATTCTATAACTGCTAGGTTGATTTATGTAGGAAGGTAGCTGCAATTGAATTCTTAGATGTATGAGTTAGATTAGTTTTCTTTCTGGAATGAGTTTGGCTAGATAGACTGGTAGGATCATTGTCTCTATTTAGTTAATCAACTGCTTGACATGTTTATGCACATACTATGCTTATTTCCATTGAAACAAAAGACCTCCCTGGGTTTGACAATTTATATTGACCATCATGTGTATTAGCTTTAATTAATTGACATATAGGGTGACCAACAGGACATATGGATAGAGAATGTAAGCTAAGAAAGAATGCTTTAGTAAAAGTTCAGAAACAAAGGAAGGGATGGAAGAAGATGGAAGTTTTGAACCAGAAAGATCAAAGATTCCTCAAATATAAAGGAAAATTCTATGGATATTGTCACTGCTATCACAAGTTTGGTCACAAAGTTGTTGATTGCAGAACCAAGGGAAAAGATCAAAGTACAAAATCCAAATGACAAAGAAGATCAGTAAGCAGGGTACCTCATGGAAATATGTGGAGAGGAAAGTTAGATGACAAAGATTCAGAAGAAACAAAGACCCCAAGCCACAAAGAAGTTCTGAAAGATGACTGTGGAACTAAAGAGTGTCTTTTCTAAAAAAAAATCTCATGACCTAGAAGAGAACCCTGAAATTAGTATTAGAAGGGATCATATACTCAAGGGGAGCTAATATCAGAAAATTGCAATTGGTATTTGAAAGTAATTAATATTATTTGGTAAAAATAAAAATAAAAATATCTTCATCAAAGACAAGAAGTAGAGTAGAGGTGACAAATTGAAGAAAAACATTTTTTCTAGAAAACATCCATGTGACAAGCACACTTAATGGTTGAAGTGTAACAAAATCAGAAGTAGAATTAGAGAAGACAAGAGATGATCATGGTTAAAAGATAAGACTGGTGTATGGTTGACAAAGAGAAAAAGTGTAAGACCTGTGAAGTAACATGAAAATATTAAAATGCTTGATCCATGAAGATCATGAAGTCTGTAATCCAATATAATATGAAAATTATCCTTATTATTCAGAATATTAAGTAATGACACATAAATTAAAAACTTTGTCCATCCTAAAAGTATTCATTTGATCACATTGGTTTGGGATGGCCTTCCACGTTTCACACTTGGAGGATTTGATAATCATGTCTTCATGGTTGATGAGCACATGTAAAGATTAATACAAGAACGGATCTGAAGGGTACCATTTACACAATCTTAAGGATTGTCTGATAGGGAAATTATGAACAGTCATTCTTGTGAGTTGAAACCATTTTTGATGTAATTTTCTAAAGTAGTTTTAACTACAAAAATTGTTGACGGAGGAATAAAACTCAAGGCTGATCTGATAGATAGAAATGCAGTTTATTGAAAAAGTGCCAGGATGAGTAAAAGTAGTAGTAATATTTCCTCCTAGGAATCAAGAGGAGAAGGATGCAGATACAAATTTTGAAGATTGTGTGGAACTTCAGCCAGAGCTCCAACGGTTAAAGATTGCAAAGGAACAATTGGTATTCAAACAAATATCAATTTGATGAAGTTATTTCTAAATTTGTCTCTCAGAAGCATGTTTATGAACTTGTAGCAAAGCATGTTGTTACCTCAGACCAAGGAATTATGGTGTAGGCTATGAAAGAAAAATATAGTATCAATCCAGCTAGTTAAACCCTTGTCATTGTCTAAAGGAACAAGGACATATAGATATAAATAAATTACTTTCACGGCATTGAAGACTCCTTAAGAAGAGCAAGTTACATAATACATCTTTAAGAGCAGTTTATGGAAGAAAACTAAAGGATAAACTGATGAGTGTAAACTATGTCACAAAATCTAGAAAATTTTAACAAAGGGGAGGAACATTGAAAGGGGGAGTCTATGAACTAATCATCCATGTTCTCTTTCAAAGACTCACTACAAGAAGGTAAATGAGGATGCTATCCAGAGTATCATAACAGAATGATTAGTACCAAGTCCAGTTAACAAGAGGAAGAGAAAAAAAGAGCTAAATTTCTTAAAAGAGGAGATATATTTGCAAGGGCAGTTATCAAAAAGAAGAAAGATAGGAAATTCTCTATCAAGATGGTTACGACAAGGGCATAACAGGTTATCCTTTGTCATTGTTGTCAAATGGGAAGAATGTTTAGATGTTTCCATCAATGCCAAAGGGGGCGAATGTTGAATGTGGTTGTCATTGATGTCAAAGGAGTTCAGTAGTGACAAAGGAATAACCAAGGACATGATGGTACGGAAAACTCCGTGAAAGACAAAGGAATAACAAAGGAAGTGATGACATGACATGTATGATGATGTGGAATGTGTGATGAGGCAAGAAAGACACATGATGGTGTTTTGGTGCTTTCATGAAGTCAGTGTTGCAATCTGACATCATTCTGGAAAAGTATGGCAATTTTGTGAAACTTTGGAAATTGACTAAGTATGGAAAAAATAGTCAAAATTGCCCTAAGCAAATACCCGCCATAATTCATAGGTTAAGGAATATTCATGCCCCATCCTATTAGGCTATAGCTTGTTGAAGTGGCTATCTTACCATAGTCTCATTTCTCCAAAAGAGTGCTCCATGACAAAGTTATAGGTCTTCCAAAACAAGGGTTCATGCAGTTTTAGAAATTCTAGAAATTGACAGTGTTGGAAAATTGGTCCAAGTGACCTCAGGAAAATGCCTGCCATACCTCATAAGAGAATGATAAAAAGTATCTGAAAATATCAAGATATACCTTGTTGAATAGGGTATATGACCATGGTCTCGTTTATCCAAAAGAGTGTTTTATGACAAAGTTATAAGTCTGCCAAAACAGGGTTTCGGGCATTTTTGCACCAGTCCAGTAAAATGCCCGATGATCTTGCCATCTAGTCATGGTATCATATTTTTCTCTAGAGGTTACACGTGCGAAATACGAGCCTGCTAAATTGAGAAAAAGTGTGTCTTCCTGTCTAAATGAAGTCTGAGAGACCATTGGAAATGCATGCCAGGAGTTGTGGTTGTGCAGATAACTCCATCCAAAGGTGTGGATCCGTTCTTTGGTAGCTTTTCCATCTAGCCATGGTGTCAGTTTCTTCTTTGGTGCTCACATGTGCGAAAATTACACCTGCCAAGTTAGTGAAAAATCATATTACCCTTAAAGAAGGAAAAATGACTGCAAAATGTGAAGAATTATGCCTGCACAGTCTGTGAAAGGTAATGCACACAGACATTGTGAAAAGCATGATGCCTATAGATATGGTGGAAGATATGGAGAATAATTTTGTGAGTATTAAGCCTACAAAACATATATGAAAGGTTATATAAAAACAATTGCAGAAACAATAAGCTACATGAATAAATCGGAGATAAATAAACAGAATCGTATTATTCATAAACAGAGATACGATAACAAAAGATGAGCCACATGAATAAATTAATAAAAATATAATGAAGCAGAGTTTATTAAATAATAAACAGAGACATATTCTTTGTGAAAGGACATGAGTTTCGTTTAGAAGGACATAATTAATTGTTTAATACAGGTTCTAATGAAAAAACACGATGGTTCATACGAAGATGATGAATATATTAGACAGAGTTTGATTCTGGAAGCTAGGTGTCTCTGGGTGTTGAAGATGAGCATCTAAAGCAGCATAGATACCAGAGAAGAAGAACAAAGTCTCTGTATATTCGATATGAATACCTAAATCGGTGTAGAAGCTAGAGAAGGTAAAAAGAAGATGAGAGTGTCTATTGTGTGCTTAAATAAAGATCTAAAGCAGTACATATATTAGATAAAGAATAAAAGGAATAGAGGTAGTCTCTGGAGCTTGGATTGAAGATTAGAATAAAATAAAATAAAAATAAATAAAAAAGGGACAGTGAAAGTATAAACATATGTATATCCCATTGAAGTTATAAGATCAAATTAGGGAGGTATGGTGGTGCTAGGGAAGGATACAGGCCTGCAAGGGGGTTGTAGCCTCCTTCCATTAGTTGCTAGTAAATAGGGTGTCGAAGCATCCTTTTAGTAGTAGCTGATCAAACAGGGGGTCATAGCCTCCTTCCAGTAGTAGCTGGTAAATAGGGTGTAGTAGCATCCTTGTATGTAGCAGCAGGAAGAAACTAATTGTAAATATAATTTTACAGTTATAGAATGAGTTTGTGGTTTTTCCCAATTGGGCTTCCACGATAAAAATATGTGTTCTGTGTATCTTGTTGGTTCTATGTTTTAATTAATATTAAAAGTGGTTTAAATTGTTAAAAAGATAACCATATTGATTCACCCCCCCTTCTCAGTATTGTCCAATATTCTAACAGTGCATACTAAGTACTTTGGTTTCCTTGTTCAAGGAGCATAAAGGATGATTGTTGGGCCTTATAGTGGTATCTATTTTGTCTAGTTGTTATATTTATAATACACATTAGTCCATGGAGAAAAGATAGTGTATGAAATATCATCAAAATGTTTAAGGAACATCATGTGTTATCATGTGTTTCTGTATGTGGATTTCATTACTTAAGCTTCTTTCATAAATGTATTGAATTTCATTGCATTTGGTTTGGCATAAATTCGTGTGCAAAGTATAAGTCTCACAAGATGCCATTTATACACTTGCCATATGATTATGATTATTATTAACAATAATATAACCTTATATGAGTCAACTAAATATTATATTTTGCCTTTTAGATTCTTATACATGGATGGCTATCATATAGCCTTGTAAGAGTGGGTTGATGAAAATCAATTCATATCTCTACATAATTTTCCATTTCTTGTTTCTTAGAGCACTTTTTCTATGTTTCCCACTTTCTCATTAGAACCGTAAAGTTGTTAAATAAAATCATAAAGTTGTTAACTTCCTTAATACCTATCATTGGGTTGTCAAACTTCCTTAATTTTGTGAATTTTCAATCATCTGCATGTCTTTTTTATACTTTCTAATATTAGACTTTTTCCCATCTTTGACAAATCTAAACTTAAATATAGCTCGACTTTGCATTCAAGTTTAATTGCATATGTTTCATGGAAAGGTGGTTATTTTGGATTTGGAAATGGGAGTTAAGAGATAATTGCAAATCCTTCATCAAAATCTTCAATATATTCATACATGCACTTATTTTTTACATTTTGATGTTAGCTTTTACTTTTTGCAAATTCTCCCATGCTTGTATAATTATTTCCTCATTATTGAGTATGCAACACCAAATATAATACAGTGTTCTCAATGATATACATCTCATGGGAAACTCAAACCTCTAAATTCCAATGAAGGCATAACCCTCACTCATCATCAATCAAACCCTAAATTTGTACAAGAATCACAACCAACAATAACAAGCCGAGATAGGACCTTACCATACAAGACAAGATTGTCTATCTATTAACTATCCAGTTTCATTGTTGGTTATAGCCAGGGCAACAATTTAGTAGCAGGCTCGGTAGGAAGGAAGTCAAGGGTTGGGCAGTAGTGGTAGTAAGAGGTTAACGGAATCATAGGCCATAGAGCGAACCATAAAGCTAATAGTTTCAGGGTTCATGGTGTATCCTCCATAAAGCAATATCAGGGAAACAAAGACGAGCTCACCCCTCGGTAGACTAAGAGCCAGGGATGAAGCGTAGCCTAAAGTATGACCGTCTCGAGCTATCCCAAGTCTCAAGTAGTCCGATCGAGAATCACAACCAACAATAAATTGGTCACAATTATTTGTCAATTCCTACAAAACCTCTCGATGACAACTTTGTGAAATATTGTCTTCAAAGCTATGGATATGCTAAACCAGCTTTGACATTTCTTAAGAAAATCACTATCCTAATTGAACATTCACAATGGTGGTTCCTCAACATCGACATTACTACTAACACCTAGATATGAAAATAATTTTCTACAAAAATGAAAGACCTTTCTTCAATGAATGTTATACATGCATTCACTTATCAAAGTCTTAGTAATATCAAAGTAAGTAAGAAACACGTCTTATTGAAAATAAGTGACTTAATATCACAGATTTCATATTTTGTTACCAAAAAAAATACATTTAACTTATTAAATTATTACATAAAATGAAAAATAAAATGTCCTATATATATTAGTAACAAACTTAATATACTTAATAACCTTTCTTGATTATTCACAAAATAAACAACCATCACAAATCAAGTCAATATCAAGTCAATAGGCCAAGTCAAAGTCCATAGATACATTTGTCTGTCTGTTTTGATTTTTACTATTCTGCCTCGTTAACTTTCAAAAGTTATAATTATATATTGATTTCAATAAAATGAAAAAAAAATCCTTTCCTTCGCAACTTGCCAACACGTCTATCTATTTCGATTTTTACAGTATAGAAAATTAAAAAGTGTATTTTCCAATCAAATCAATGGGTATGTCTTTTGATTTTTCCAAACCTATTAGTATAAAAAAAATATTTTGCATAAATGGAAGAATTTTCCTTGCGAGGCAAGTAAACAAGCATATTTCTCTTTCTTTATTTTGTTTTTTTCCAGCTCTGCACATTTAATTTATAAAGAGATTAAGAGTGGATTTTTCACTTTTTGTTTTCAAAGTAAGCCGCCCATTTCACTTGCCAAAAATACAAATCATATTACTGCCCCACTGAAATGAAGTCATTATCTTACAGTGAAGATGAATCCAATTTTTGGAATTTCCGACAATATCTTGCCGTGTACGTGAATCCAATCTCGATGACAATATCTTGCCGTGTACGTGAATTAACTGACCGCAATTTTTCTTTTCTGTTTTGTTTTCCAGACTCCATTCAAACTGGGGAAACTCCAGACAAGACTCCAGACTCCATTCAAACTGGGGAAACTGGGCCTCCATGGCGCCATCGAAAGCTCGACCACAGGGCCCCCCTCTCTGCGAATTGAGTTTCCATCAGTTTTTATTTAATTTGATTTACCGACTGTAGTCATGTAATTAATGCACATAGACAAGACTCCAGACTCCATTCAAACTCCTCCATGTGCGCCGAAGGGGAAACTGGGCCTCCATGGCGCCATCGAAAGCTCGACCACAGGGCCCCCCTCTCTGCGAATTGAGTTTCCATCAGTTTTGATTTAATTTGATTTACCGACTGTAGTCATGTAATTAATGCACATAGACAAGACTCCAGACTCCATTCAAACTCCTCCATGTGCGCCGAAGGGGAAACTGGGCCTCCATGGCGCCATCGAAAGCTCGACCACAGGCCCCCCTCTCTGCGAATTGAGTTTCCATCAGTTTTTATTTAATTTGATTTACCGACTGTAGTCATGTAATTAATGCACATAGACAAGACTCCAGACTCCACTCAAACTCCTCCATGTGCGCCGAAGGGGAAACTGGGCCTCCATGGCGCCATCGAAAGCTCTTTGTTAGCTTATGTTGCCCCACTAAAATCAAATCTTATTTTTTCCAACTCTGTAGAATTAAATTTATATGAAAGATTGATACAGCCTACACATATTTCCATAGATTAAAAGATTTCTCACTTTCACTAATTGATACAGCCAACTCATGTCAACAGGCTTGTGAGTATGAATCTACAAAAATCAAATCATATTTCCATAAATTGAATAATCTTTCTTAGCTTTTGTTGCATGCTAAAAATAAAGTCAATTTTTTTGCCGTGAAGATGACTCCAATTTCTGGCTCTTTGTTAGCTTATGTTGCCCCACTAAAATCAAGTCGATATCTTGCCGTGAAGATGAATCCAATTTCTGGAATTTCTGTCTATTTGTTAGCTTATGTTGCCCCACCAAAATCAAGTCGATATCTTGCCGTGAAGATGAATCCAATTTCCGGCACTTTCTTTTCGAGTCATTTTCTATTTTCTTCTCCTACGATTTTTCTGCCACAATTTCACAACTTTCTTCTCCTCTGAATATTTCATTGCCATTCGGTTTCTATAAATATATGTACATACATAGAGAAGAACACAATTCTTCTCTTTGAAGGACGTTGAAGCCAACAGTGAAAAATGGATCATAAAATTATTGGTATTTTCTTGACGTTTGTATTGTGTTTTGTGATCATGGCTGTTGCAAGTGTTGCAATGCCTTTTCATTACTCAATCGGGAAGACTGATCCTCCTGAAGATTATCTGAATGATCACTCTGCTCGATTAACTTCTGTTGAACGTCCTTCCCATGATTTTGTTGATTATCTGAATGATGACTCTGCTCGATTAACTGTTGTTGTCGAGAGTCCACGTATTCTGCTTCAGGAAGCTGATCGCGATATAAAAGATGTGGAGGCGCTTTTGAGCTTCAGAAATGCCATCCCCTCCGATCCACTTGGAACCCTCTCCGACTGGACGGCTGCCAACTCAGATAACGTGTGCAGCTGGAACGGTATTTCCTGCAGAAATCGCACGAAAAGAGTTGTTGCCATACAACTTTTTAACTCATCATTGCAAGGTATGCTTTCGCCATCTATTGGCAACCTCTCTTTACTGCGCAGTCTCAACCTTTCTTTCAATAATTTGAAAGGAAGAATTCCACCCCAGTTTGGGAGGAATAATTATCTGCTCAATGGTACACACCTCCAGCGGATCGACCTTTCGGGTAACAGTTTGACAGGGAGTATACCAGCAGCACTCGGTTGTCTGGTCAAGTTGCAGGAGCTCCGCTTGTATGGCAATAATCTCAGTGGAAGTATTCCAGCAGCACTCGGCCGTCTGGTCAAGTTGCAGGAGCTCGACTTGTCCTGGAATAATCTGAGTGGAAATATTCCAGCAGCACTCGGTCGTCTGGTCAACTTGCAGAAGCTCAGCTTGTCTAGCAATAATCTCAGTGGAAATATTCCAGCAGCACTCGGTCGTCTGGTCGAGATGCAGGAGCTCGACTTGTTCTGGAATAAGCTGAGTGGAAATATTCCAGTAGCACTCGGTCGTCTGGTCAACTTGCAGGAGCTCCATTTGTCTGGCAATAATCTCAGTGGAAATATTCCAGCAGCACTCGGTCGTCTGGTCAAGTTGCAGGAGCTCGACTTGTCTATGAATCATCTGAGTGGAAATATTCCAGCCGCACTCGGTCGTCTGGTCAAGTTGCAGGAGCTCCGCTTGCATGGCAATAATCTCAGTGGAAATATTCCAGCAGCACTCGGTCGTCTGGTCGAGATGCAGGAACTCGACTTGTTCTGGAATAATCTGAGTGGAAATATTCCAGTAGCACTCGGTCGTCTGGTCAACTTGCAGGTGCTCCACTTGTTCTGGAATAATCTGAGTGGAAATATTCCAGCAGCACTCGGTCATCTGGTCAAGTTGCAGGAGCTCGACTTGTCCTGGAATAATCTGAGTGGAAATATTCCAGCAGCACTCGGTCGTCTGGTCAACTTGCAGAAGCTCAGCTTGTCTAGCAATAATCTCAGTGGAAATATTCCAGCAGCACTCGGTCGTCTGGACAAGTTGCTGTATCTCCACTTGCCCGGGAATAATCTGAGTGGAAATATTCCAGCCGCACTCGGTCGTCCGGTCAAGTTGCAGGAGCTCCGCTTGTTCGAGAATCGTCTGAGTGGAAATATTCCAGCAGCACTCGGTCGTCTGGTCAAGTTGCAGGAGCTCCACTTGTATGGCAATAATCTCAGTGGAAATATTCCAGCAGCACTCGGTCGTCTGGTCAAGTTGCAGGAGCTCGACTTGTCCGTGAATAATCTGAGTGGAAATATTCCAACTTCTCTCAGCAACTGCACATCACTCCAGTACCTTTCCCTTTCTTCAAACTCGCTGACTGGTCCAATTCCATCCGGTTTGGGTTTCATGGAAAGTCTAGAGTTTGTTGACTTTTCCCGAAACTCATTAACTGGTCATCTCCCTCCCGTAGTTAGTAACTGTACGATGCTACGGGAATTATATCTTGATAGTAATAAGCTTACAGGGAGCATACCACATAATATAGGTAAATTAAAATTACTTTCTAAATTATACATATATAATAATTTCTTTAAGGGGAATATTCCTAATAGCATTTGTGGTTTAGTTTCACTCACTCATTTATATTTATCCAACAATCATATAGGAGGACCAATCCCTAAAGCCATTGGCAATTGCACTTCTTTGACTGGTTTCTCTACTCATTCCAATAATTTATATGGGACTTTGCCAAAATCTTTAGCTAATTGTACCAATATTAAGCTTTTGGATTTACGGAAAAATGGGTTGACAGGTGAGCTTCCTTTGTACTTTGCATTTTTTCATGATTTGAGGGTTTTAAGCTTGAGCTATAACTATATCTCCGGTGGTATTCCTCAATGTCTGACAAATCTCACTAAGTTGCATGTGTTGGATTTATCCAATAATAAATTTAGTGGAGGAATACCATTACATCTTGAAAGACTTCAAGGATTTGCAATCAATACTACATCAAATCAGACAAGTGTATTAATTGATACATCATTTGATGAAATAATGATTGACATGAAAGGAAGTGAGTATACTCTGTCATACGTGTTGTACACAAACACGATATTTGATTTGTCTAGTAATAATCTTACAGGGAGAATACCTACAAGCATAGGGACTCTCAGTAGCTTGCGACTGCTGAATTTATCTGGGAACCAATTGGAAGGGTCAATCCCCGCATCTCTTGGTAATATATCTACTTTGGAGCAGATGGACTTGGCCAGAAATAAATTGAGTGGACATATCCCAAAAGAGCTCTCTAGATTATATGGGTTGGAGGTTTTCGATGTTTCATATAATAACCTTTGTGGGCCAATCCCACGAGGAACACAATTTTCCACTTTTGACAATTCTTCATTTCAAAGGAATAAATGCTTGTATGGATGTCCTTTAGATCCGTGCAATGAAAAGGAAAGGACAGTGATAGAAGGTGACAATAATAATCACAACAATGATGTCAAAGTGGGATGGCTCAATCATATTGATGACAAAATGTCATTGATAGCCTTGGGGATCGGAGTAGGGATTGGAATTGGGATAGTAGTTGGCATATTTATTGTTTGGGAGAGAGCAACAAATTGGGTGTTGGCTCTACCTCCTAACAAACCACGACCCTTTTATGGAGTATATCGATTCCCTATGTAATAACCTTAAGAAGGTTCTAGTTTGTAATAAATGCTCAATAAAATGTTTTGAAAAAAATGATGCATATTATTCTATGTGATGTCTTTTATTTTATGAGTAATGGTACATATATGTATATATCCATAAATATTTTGAAGATTGAATAATATCTTTGAAATTATATGTATATGCATATCTATAAATATTTTGAAGATTGAATAATACTTTTGAAATTATATATATATATATATATATATATTCATTTTTTATTAAAAATCAAAATAAATTTATTTAAACTTTTTTATTAAATAAATTTAAATAATTTATTTTTAAGTTATTTCAATAATAATTAAGTTACTAAAATCCTAACCAAGATATCATATAATAATATTTAAATTACTAAAATCCTAACCAAGTTATATGTATCATGTATGTGCGTATATTTCATTTCATCAAACACTTCCAAAGTTTTACTTTGAAGAGCATTTAAATAATCTATTTTGTTCTTTTAATGGTGAAGTCACTATATTCACATGCAATACGCTTATACTTCGATTGGGACATTCACCCAATCTCCATGTGAAATCCGTTGCATAACTTGTTAAAAGATCTTACCATTATAAAGTGCCATATAGGATTGCTTTGGATGTACATGATCATGGTTCTCAACAAAGCAATGAGCATTAATGGAGATGCTCTATCACTATTGGCATTCGAGGCCTTCATTAAACTTTTTCATAATTTTTTTTTTTATTTTTTATTTTTTCACAAATTGATTTTTTTAATTTTTTTTTTAAAGATGGAAACATTTTTTTTCAGCGAAAAAAACCATATTATTGCTATTCAAACATGAATCAAATAGTATAAATGTGCATAAGCCTATAGATAGACTTATCAAAAGATCCAAAAGGACGGTATACATATTCAAAACATAATTTCAAGCACATGAAACACTGCGCAAAACTGTTTTGATATTAACATTGCTCCATGCTTTCGATCAATGAGTCAAAATAGAAAATTGATCAGATGCCATAGATCTGGATCATCCCAGAATCTATCATCGAAGATTCAAAGTGTTCCTCCCAGCAGATAACTCCTTCATCTTCGGCATAAGATTCCTTGGATAGAGTGTCGGCCATTGAATTAAACTGCCTATAAATATGATCAAGAGTGACATGTTCAAAGTGCTGCAATAATTCTTTTATCCTTTTGCACCAGTGATATAGGGGTAAGTTGTTCAGATTATAAACTCTTTGAGCCCATTTAATTGTCACTCTGGAGTCACCAAATATCACCACATTTGATAAACCAAATTTATAAGCGATAGTAAGGAAACACCAAAGACCAAGAATCTCTACTTTCATATTAGTGCCATGACCACAGTTCAATTTCAGAGTAAAGTAATGGTCCAAGTTGATGTAGATGACCCCACTAGAAGCACACCTACCACCATCCACAGCACCATCAAAATAGATTACAGCTCTTTGATCTGGGGGGCAGAAAGTAGATATCTTTTTAGTTTTCACCTTCTTGCAATCCAAACACTGCTCGGAAATCATCCTAATAATACACTTAAGAGTCCAGTCAATACTAGCACATTGATCCTCAAATATGACAAGATTACGAGTCCTCCAAACCGCCCACACAGTCACAGCAGGCAAATAGGGGAGCTCATTAGGAGACATGTACCATGACAATGAATTCTGAGCAAAGGAGTCCACACCCCACTGACAATTTGTTTTAAAGTGTTGTTGAATAGCCAGCCAGAGTTCCTTCGTGAAAATACAGTCCACAAAGATATGTTCAATGGATTCAGATTTGTGCCAGCATAGAAAGCAGATATTCGGCCCTTCCCAGCCTCTAATTACCAAGATATCCCAAGTAGGGAGTTCACCCCTCAGTGCCCGCCACATAAAACATTTAATTTTAACAGGGATTTTCCAATTCCATAGTGCCTTGTACCACAAGTTCACAGGAAATAAACAATATTTGCTGATAACAGCATGATATGCCAAATTTGTCGTATTAGTGCCATATTTTTCAGCCAAATCACCTTATCCTTATCAGCAGAAAGTTTGCACCCAATCACATTTAGTCTCTGAACATAATAACTCCATTCAGCTGCACAATCATCTTCAAACCCCATGGGAACATAAAATATATAAGTATCATAAATTCAAAGTGCAATAAATTCGAGTACAACATGATTCCTAATATTGATTTTTTTTTTCTTCCTCCGGGAACAAGTGCAAACCTTGGGATTTCCCTTTTAATTATCTAATAAATTGCGAATTGTAAATCTATTTTTATTTTGCGAATCGTAAATATATATTTTCTCTTACCAGTTTGAATTTATTAGTTACGTCAATTTTCAAAGTGTTTCAATGGATGCGTGAATTTTCAAAGGGCTTGCTTAAGTTCTCGAGCTTTTGGTTTCGAAGTATTTTGCTCATGTGTTTTGCATGTTTCATATTACAATATATCCCAGTTTAGGGTACTATGTGGGCTATAGTGTTTTTGTGTAATTTATGTTTTATATTATAACAATTATTGTAGCCATTTGTTTAGTTTATTTGAAAGGGGTGTAATTCATGAACTCTTTATGTCATCCAATGGACATGTGGGGGTTTTATAAATAATGAGTATCGGTTTTCATAATTGTTATAGTTAGTTGGCTCAATATTGGTTTCAACTACTACTAGTTTGACAAGCTAGGTTAGGGGCACTTAAGGTTGTTTTGTGACATGAAGTGAAATTTTGGTAGTATCAGGCCAAGGGATCAATTTGTCATGTTAATCTTGGTCATTAGTTTGATAACCCTTCTTTAATATTAATGAGATGTTTGTACAATGGATTTTAGGACTATGTACCAATGGTTTTTTATAACTTTAGTGTAAAGGCTGTGGTGGATGGAAACAAAGTGAACCTTTGCATGTTGGATATAGCCAATATTAATGGTAGAATCACAGTTCTTATCCAAGATCTGCTTTGTCTTGAGTCTTTTCTATTTAAAGACATTATATAGTTCATGTTAAATTATATGATAGATATATATATATATTCTTATTTATGTGTTTTCTTAGGATTAAAGTTCGTAATTAGTCCCTTGTTGTGCATTTTTAGTTATTGCAAAGAGAAACCATTCTACGTGTTTAGATTTTGGGTCTTCTCTAAAAATTTGGTGGAATGGTTGAAGAGGATTACCATATATTAAGACCTCTGAACTACATGGGAGTAGATATTTTTATTATGTCTTATTCTCTTATTATCAAGAAAATCTATGAGAATCTAACATTTTATGTCTATCTTGTGCATTTCATAGAACTTTTAGGATTGTTAGGCCCATTTATATTATGTATAGCATTCGATCTTTACCAGTTTCTCTCACTTTGTTTTCACTACTAACTCTAGAAAATGTAGCCTTGGTTTTCTATCACCTTGCAAACCTTAATGCAACTTTCTTTGAACCAATATCATTCCTAGATTGAGTGCACAACAATAATATTTATGTTGTTTAGTTTGGTTGGCCAATCATTACTAAATGCCTCCTCCCTTTATATCCAATTATTTTTCACACTAGAATTTGTGATCCGTTTTTTTTCTAAAGAGAATATTTTGTGTTTGTTGATTGCCACATATTCATTGTTGAACTTTGGTTGTCATTGATGTCAACTAATGTCAAAGAGGAATTAGTATTCTTGTGCCTGTTTGAAGTAGTATATGAAAACCACTTTGAAGAAGTATATGTAAGTAAGTTTGAAGAAATGTATGGATGCCAATCTAAAGAAGTACATCAAGCATATTGAGTTTGAAGAAGTAAATAAGGAATACATCCAATACATATGGTACATGCGCAGATCTCAAGTCCACCTAGTCATACTCCTTCAAGGTAAAAGCCAAAGAGTTCGTAGGACAAAAGTTCGAGAGTGCGCAAGTAGCCTAGAACAAGAAACGATTGAACAAGAAAGCGCGTCCCGAAAGAGCGCAAGACTCATCAATCAGAAGAAATTCGCAGTTGTTGAAGCGTGCACAAGTACCAAAAAGGGGAGTAGCAATTGAAGATGTCAAATGAGCAAGACCCACAAACGACATTACATTAAGGGCGCAAGACCAAACCACAAGGGTGCAAGTCCCACTATCCAAAGGACCAAGTATGCGCAAAATCCATAAGAGATGACACCTCAATGGCGTAGAAGATGACAAGTGGCGGAAGCGTGATGTAAGTTGAACCATGAAGCAAGGAAGAAAGGATGCCACAACTAAATTGTGGACATCACCATCCACGCAGATCAAGTATAAATAAGAAGTTGAGATGGAGAATGGATGTAAGCTTGGAGATGGAAAGTTAGGAAAGCTGGAAGATACAAATTTATAATTCTCGGGGCATCAAGGGCTTGTGTAACTAGAAGAGAATGATCTAGCCAAAGAGCCGTGTGCACACAAGCATAGGAATGGTATAATTGAAGGTGCATAGAATGATGTAGTGACTCTATGACAGTTGCGCGAAGATAGAAAGGTAGAACTACAAAAGATGCACAAGTGCATGAGAATTAAATGACAGTATCACAGACAACACATAGACAGCCACATAAATTCTAAGACAGAAGCGTAGAGACAGATCTGAAGTATATCTTGTGATGCGTGAAGTGAAGAAGTTTATCTGATGCACAAAGACTGATTTGATGTGTGCAAAGTAATGAAGTCCATCAGATGCACAAAGACAGAGTTACAACACAGTCAAGGATGCAGGTCATGATGATGATGATCTAAGACAAGTGCGGCAAATAGAAAGGAAATATTACAGATGATGCACATTTTGTCACAGATGATCTAAATGTTGTTGCACTAAGACATAATAAACATATCTCTGAAGGTGCGCAATTCCATCTGATACTGGTGCGCGAAGTCAGAACAACATGTTATCAGTTGATGTGTAGTATCAGTTGAGATTGTAGATGCGCAATAGCAAAATGGAATATTGAACCTTGGCACAGATTGCAAAATTTGATGAAGCAACACACAGTATATGAAGTGCAACAACAATTGAAGTGATGAGTTGAGTGTGAATTCAAGTGATGTATGCAGCATAGTAACAACAATATTACAGCATATAGAAGGTGCACACAACAGAACGAACAACAAAATATCTGAAGTGTGTGCAAATCAATACAAGAGACCAATATCTTATTCTTGTATATCAGGGAGGCAGGACTGGTCAAGGAGCAGGGGGTTGATGCCTCCTTCCATTTGAGGCTGGTAAATCAGGGAGTTGGTGCTTCCTTCAGGTCAATGCTTGTAAAAGCAGGGGGTCGGTGCCTCCTTCCAGTTGGTGTTGGAGAACTTAGGAAGTTGGTGCTTCCTTGAATGTAATATTTATATCATAAGAGATCATTTCATGGTTTTCTCTCGTTTGGGTTTCCATGTAAAATTCTGCGTGCTCTGTGTCTTTGTGCATATGTGGATGAATGTTTTGTTTATGGTGGATGCATAATTAAAGTTTAGATTAATCGGTTAAGTAGTTAAAAATTGTTCATAAATGTGCTAATACCAATTCACCCCCCCACTTAGTATTAAATAGATTCCAACATTCATAATTATGTTTGTTCTATTTGTAATTTTATTCCCTAATATGCAGTCTTTCTATAAAGGAATTATTGATTCAAGGATACAAAATGTTGCATTTCATCAGGAATATGTTGTCCTAGAAAATTTTGTTGGCATCCTTAGAGTAATATTATATCTCAATATTGGAATAAAGCATTGGAGCAATATCTCTATAGATTTGTTTGTGCCCAAGTTTGTATGCTTAAAGGATTGGTTCATGGACATATGAATGATAGATCTGTTATGTACTCAAGGCTCAAGTGCAGGGTCCACATTAGTCGAGTTCCATACAATCATCAACTAGGATATTTGTGTAATTGATAAGGTAGGCTTCATTTTCTTTTACTAAAAACCATTGTTAGAATTTTCATGTGTATCAAAAACATTGTGTTATGAGCTCAACCATATTTTCATCATCAATTTATAAACTTGTAAATAACTTGTCATTCTCAAGTTTAATGGGTTGACATAACTCATATGGTTCAAAACCGCTCTATTTTAGATATTATCGTTCACTCAAAAAGTGTTATTAATGAATTTTAGACATTCTTTACACAGTTTAATGATTGTTAGATTCTCTTCACCAAACAACCTTCAAGGTCCGGGGATTTAGTGATAAAAAATTACATCCTTGAACTATATGTCCAACAAATCTTATATAAGTTTTCCTTTAATATGTGCTACATGATTCTACTGTCATGTTTCATCCCAAAACTAATTGAAGCTTTCCCTTTGATTTGTTTTTTTTTGTTTTTCAAAGGAAAACTCCACCGGGAAATCAAAGGGATGATTCCCCACATTCATGGATGGTATCTACAGTAAACCCATCGACATAGACTAGTGTGTCTCACACATGGAGATTTGAATTGAGCACTTGCTGGCACAAAGTTATCTAAATGCTTAAAAACAATGGGGATGGATGAGCTAACACTTTGAACTAAAAATGTTTGGATCATCTCATCTGTAACGTCCACTTCCATCAATCCAGCCAATGGGAGGGGACATTAACCAACTACGGGCTTCTAAATTTTTATCCATAGCCATGTTACAAATTTCATAACATATAAAATATGTGTGAAGATGCATAATTAAACATACACAGCGGAAAAAAAATATATCCATTCAAACCTAGCATGCATATATCAACACAATTATCACAGGCATCAATTAAACACATTGCACATTAGAATAGAAAATAATACTTATCTTTATCCAATGCAGATGCAAGCAACTGGTTGTGTAAGAGTGATTTTCCACCCACCCATAGGTTTTCTGTCCATCATATACTCTTTTTTTTAGAGGCCAACCCCAAGTCAGGCTATGAGGCCACTAGGGTGAATGAAAACCTACAGGCTTCTCTCTCTCCGCCCATAACCCATTTTGCACTCTATGCTTAGCCAAATGCTCATACAGAGCTCCACAAGGATATCACTCATCCTTCACAGCCTTGGCTCCCAAATTACATGCCCCACACAACACCCTTTTGTGCTCAGGAATCCCCTTCACTGATCCATGGTTCTCTTGGGTGATCCATCTTGTCGGGTGCTTCTAGTGTGTGCATAGAAGGAGGCCAATATGGATTATGTTTTTGGAGAACCACCTGTAGCCTCAAATTGTGGCTTCTCAAGCATATATGAGCATCAAAATCAATGGGTAAGGGCTCTTAGCTTGCTCGGCTTCTCTGCTCACCTACATCCATCAATTTTCCCTTCCAAATCTGCAGTCCTCTCTGCAAATTCGATTTTATGGGTTACACAATCTGGTAATTGGTCATGAACAAAAATGGAGAACTCTGGGTAGTGTAGATATGCATGAAAGAATGAGAGAATGAAAGTTGGCTCCAAGGGATATGAGCTAATGTTGAGAAGACAATTGGCATAGCTTCTGACCATAGAATAAAGGGCTGCTGACAGCTGCAGACTAACTTCTGGCCGTTGATAGAAATATCACAAAAGTGCAGTCAACTCCATGCTTCAATAACTGCATGAGGTGACTTTTCCCACCAACCCCACACATCCAGTCAATGATTTGGGTTCAACAGTCAAAAAGAGGTAATTGGCATAAATAGGATGAGTTCTAAGGTTGACACTTGGCAGCAAAGGATTTAGTCTCACATAGGCCCACTTTTCTCGTCCCCTCTACTGGAATCATAGCCCCTCTAGTGATCTTTACACAACCATCTTGGACCATTTCATTATTTATGAAACATAGTATTTACATACATTTCAAGTTAGCATCACAAGCCAATCATACGGTCCAAATAACAATATTTACATCATACATGCCTAAGCATTCACTAGTCGTGCCTTGGCCTTGGGCTCTGCACTAGGGATCCATACTAGCATAATTACATAATTTTGGTTAAATATATTCCAAATCAAAATTGGGGACATTACATCATCCCACCCTCAAGCACTTAAACAATAGTGGTATTGTTGGTACCTTTCCAACTTCAATCAACCAACGAGGGAAAGCATGTCATTGCAGGGTTTTCGCTCGAATGGGGAAGATACCAAGTTTAATTTTTCTTAACCATCCAAATGAGGCCCAATTGATAAAATATATATCAATTGAAGGATACCAGGTGGACTTTGATCTACTTATGTATGCAAAGGGAAAAAGATCATATAGTATAAACTCTCTAGGTGCAACCACATATTTGACCACTACCTCAAGGTGACCCCGTGACTCCAAGGAAATACCTCATGGAGTGAGGCACAATATGTGATAAAGAGAAACAACAAAAGACCGTGTTACAAATATCACATCAAATGCCAATATATCTCAAGAAAACACATTTTAATTTCTACTTACCTTTGGTGAAGTTTGCTTACTATAATAGTTGCCATAGCTCAATCGGAATGCCACTTTATCAATATTTGTATGCAAATTCATGTAGGACACCATTGAGTTTGGAAATATTATAAGAATGAGTGATTTTGGGGCTATAATTTATTCAAGAGATGGAAGAGAAGGTTATTCAAATTAGGTAACAATTAAAGGAAGCACATAATAGGCATAAGACTTATGTAGATACTCATAGAACTTACCAAAGTTGTAAAGTTGAAGATGGAGTTTTCATTTGTATAAGAACTAATCATAGTACTATTTTGTTTGGAAAGGGGAAAAAATTCAATGCGATTTATAGGGCCATTTGAAATTCTAGAAAAAAATGGATCAAATGTGTATCACCTTACACAATTATCCCATTTTCATAAAACTCATGATGTTTTTAATGTATCTATATTATGGCATTATGTATTTAACAAATATCATCAACTAAATTGGAATATTTTTCATGTTTTGTACGAGGGAACCATCTTGGTTGAACCATTACACATGTTGGATCGTAGGGTATGACAACTCAGACACCGCTTGGTGAACTAGGTGAAGGTCTACTGGGACAAGTATAGTACATGATCTACTACCTGGAAGGAATAAGAGAACATGATTTGGGATTATCCCCCAAAACAATTATTGTAACTCTAGGATGAAATTCCCAAAGGATGGGTGTATGTAACACCCCATATTTTGACTTCAACAACTAAACTACACTATGACCTATTTTGCATTTCTTTGATTATTATCAATTGAACTCATCTAAGTTGGTAGAACTATATTTTATAAACATGTGGTCCTACCTATATGTGGAAGTTTTGTATAAGTTTATTGTTTATGTTACTAATGATGACAATTGTATGATTTACTTCTAGCATGCAAATTTAAATGAAAAATTGTGACACATGGATACCAATTTCAATTATAAATGAATGAATAATTAAGTGCCATGTTCATGATAAATTAACTAGCCTTTTTACATTATTTATGGATTAGAAACTTGGTAATCACATAAAAACACTTATATGATTATGTATGATCTTATGTTTTAAACTAACCTAAAGGTTAAATGGGTCAACTGGTAGCCATATAATTGTAGTACTAAAATGATAGAAATGTTGTTGACATCGAAAGAGAAGTGGCATTCTATGAAGCATTAGTATTAGATTTAATCATTGGTTCAATACATTGCAATGATATGTGGGTAAGTACAGGTTTTAACAGTTGCCCGAACTGGTCATTCCATGATGTATCTCTAACAACAACACTAACCACCATCCAATATGGTCAATAATAGAGTGTTGACCTTAGATTCATTATTAGGGGTGGAACCCACTGTTTATTCTCTGAAATCTAGATTTTTGGAGGGTCATATTAAGCCATGCTCCCTGAGATGTCTGATGATGTCTGATGGCTTCCTATTGGGGAAGTTAGGTTGATATAGTTGACACTTCCATTTATGGTAATATATGGAGTTAGGTCAATATAGTTGATGTTCCATCATATTACAATAGAGGAAAGGATAGGATGAGGAAAATAGAAGTAGGTTAGGGAGGAAGGATGATTTAGAGTAGTTTCTTCTATGTTTAAAACACTTGCTTGATTAATTTATGATCATTTTGGTCTAATGTCCAATTCATATTGTATTATTGTGAGTTAGTTAGTAAGATTATTGAATGTCATGTTTATTTGATTTATTATCTTGCATGGTCGGTTGTGAGCATATAGGAATATGCGTTATAGGTAGTGAATATTATTACTAGTACATACGTAATCAATGTGTCTACTATTTACACATATATACCCTTCACGCTTACACAGTCTAGTGTTGTTCTAAAATATATTAGTTATTAAAGCAATATTAATAATTAATAGTTTGTGCATTATGGCTATATAAGAGGTTACATTTGTATGCTTGTAATTTAACTTCAATTTGGATTGATTTGCCTTTAATTTTGGAATTATGTTACATTTTATTATTGGATGATATTGCATTTCATTTAGGATTTAATTTTGCTTCATTAGAAGACTAAATTCATAAATCTTACCAATGATTTGATTTTATCTAACTGGTATAAAATCAACATTATTAATTGTGGGGAGGTGAGAATATTATGTTATTATTAAGGGACCTTCCTAGGAAAAGGTGCAACCTCTTTTCTCCCAAGACTGGGAAGGTGGTGTGGAAAAGGCATAAGACTAACTTTGGAGAGGAATTAGGGGTTCAATTTTTTATAAGTGTGAAAATATTTTGGAAAGGAAACATTAAGGGGGTTATATTGACCTATGAACTTAGAGCTTTGGACTAAGAACTGTTATTGGATGATTGTTGTTGATTGTTAGATGCACAAGAATGGAGGGAAACCAACAAGTTTTCTAGATCTAGACAACTAGATAAGTTGTCACATACTTAGAAACCTCTCAACACAATCTAGTCCATGAGGTACTCGATTTCACATGTAAAATTGTCATTCTTATATCAAATTCTTTTTTCTTGGAATTGTTATAGAATTTTAATAGAAAAATTAAACCATGGAAACCTAATTAATTAAATGGAAATTCCACAACATACATGCAATTCTACCATCGATTATTTCATAATTATGCTAATGAAATCCTTTTCCACATTATTGCACACAAACATTTCCATAAACTATAGTAAATTAAAAAAATACATAACATGAAATATCAGCCATTACAATCATACACAATCAAGGAAGTATCTTTTAAAGAGAAATATTCCTACAATTGGTGGTAGTGAAGGATGTTCCTCCCAAATATAGGCACTCTATAACATTAGGTATTTTTATGACAGAGGGCACCCCTAGGATGGGGCTATCAGTCAACAAGGGTGAAGCTCTCAAATCCTTATACTCAACCAAAACTCATGCAACCCTTTATAATTGAAACCCCCTCTACAACTACCTTAATCCACCAGCACTCCTCGCCCATCAGCTTGCACATCACAAGGAATGGGACCCCTTCTCTGATTTCAGTCTCTTCGGGCATCCTAATTCCCTTCTACTGCTCTAGCACAGGCCTACCAAGAAATATTTGTGCTAGGACTATAGGAATATCAACCATAGGCTAGGTTCCTCTCACAAGGGCACCACACCCATCAACATCATTTTCCCAGGGTAATTGGTATGAGGTGGTATGGTAGCTTTGGTTTCCCTCTCTCATGTACCGGCATCCAAAATGATGAAAATGATGGCTAGAATGATGCTCTCAACTCAATTCCTAACATTCTATATGTATGATTATAAATTTTCATGTAGTACTCATAAGGAGATCACTTTTTCCTTCTAATCTCAACTTAGGCTAACTAATATGCAAGGGATAATAACTTATCTTTAATAAACATGGGTTTAAGGACCTTAAGATAAAATCACTATCTAAGGTTTTTAAGTAGGGATGATGACTTAATTTAATAGGTCACTAGGGTCACCTCCCCCCTTAGTCCCCCTTTACTTTCCCTACTTGTGGAATCATATCCCTCCATCTCTTCTTTGTCCTTCTTCATCTGCAGCTGTTAAAGATATATATTAAATATCAATGCGCATATTTACAATGCATTCAATCATCCTAGACCATTTGTGTTCAACTTCTAGCCTTTGCATATTTACACAAATATTTGCATAATGAATTTAAAAATAGGGTGTTACATAAGCTACCAGTTGGATGTGAGGTTTAATCTCAGTTTGGGCTACACTTGACTCTTTAATAGGGCTGCTAAAGAATTGGACTAAAGTTGGACTACTAAAGCAAATAGTTTCAAAGGCAATTTCCTATTGCTTTCACATTTCTTGATTAAGTTGTGTTATTTACTTTGCAAAAATTATTTTAATTGATTATACTCTAGATAATTCTAGTTTAAGATAAACTAGATTAAACAATAATTAAAATATTAAAATTGTACTTGGAAATTGTGCTTAAAAAATAAAATTTTACATTGAGAAATTACAAGGATGCTTAGACAAGAAAAATTATATAGATAACTGATATTAATGACACTCAATAATATGAGGTTGTTACATTAAAACTACAATTAGAAAAATTTAAATTTGTCCTTGGTTTAAGACGTAGTTCAAATCTAAGTTCCAGGGCCATACAAAATTGCTCTAATTAAGAAGGTTTTTGGGAGGTTAATATCATGAAAATTGTTGTTCTATTATTTTTTTCATTTCCTATTATTATTTTGTTTCGACGAATATTAGTTACACACTGATTGAATCAAATTACTTTTACAAAAATTTGGACTAGATAATTTATTTATGTGATTATTGCATGGTTATTGAGATTTTTTAATGGCATGAGGAAAAAGTCCATAAAATTTTACCTTTTTAAAAGGATGGCTTTCCATGAACAATTTTAATTTCACTAAGATCATTAATTTGTTCAATTGATTGTGCTAGATAGATGTCAATATGGACAAATGAAAATGATATTTATTATCATTATTCGTATAAAAAAGAATATATCGAGAGAGCTGTTTATTATGAATGATGATTCAAACTCCACTTATAAAGATGAATTCATTATTTATTTATTAAAAAAATATGATAATATATTTTTCTTAAGTGGATGAATTCTACTTCAAAATAAGATACAATAGTCTGGAAAACCAACATAGGTCTCAAAATATAGAGAGGGAGAGAAGAGGAACTTTATAGTTAGGAAAACAAATCAAAGGCACCAATAATGACGCATCCGACTAATTTCTTATATCATTAAAACCGTTGAAAAAGAAAATAGGGTCTTGTATTATCTTTGTAATCAACTTTATAAATTTTCGACTCCTTGATGTAAGGGCCTAGATTTGGCTATGATAGTGAAAAAAACACCATCACATTTTCACATTTATAAGGCCAAACTTACCTAGATATTTTCGATCAAACTCAATACCTTGCAACATAATAATTTGCTGAAAATGATACATTTGAACGGATGATTATATGAGAGTTCAAAATATTAATGGAAAGTTTACAATCATGGTTTTCCTACATCATAATAATTTGTTGAAAATTTACAGTTCAATGGGTGATAATATCGTTATGGGAGTTAAAAACATTCAAATGGAGAGTTTACAATAATCATATATGGAGGATCCAAAAACTTTGTAAAATAAAATTACAATGGACATGTTGATTTAAAATTTAGGGTTTGAAATTATTTTTCCTATTATTTCTAGTTACAACGATAGGTGTTTATATCTTAGAATTTCGGGTGGACTAGCATCTATGTTTTTCCTAGATTGCCTGAGGATGAGACAAGTGTACTTTCCAAATCAATTTTATGGAAGTCATTCCAAATTCGAAATAAATAATTATAAAATAAAAAAGAATATTAAAAATTATTGGTAGTTTATGCATGGATAACTAGTAGTTGATGCATAGATAACTCTAGCTAATGCATGGATGTGACGGGATTCATGGCAGACAACCCATTTAAATAGAAGGAGGAAAGTGATAGCATGTAGCTAAGGCAAGGCATAGACAATGAGTGATTACAACTACGCATGGAGAACAAGTAACATATAACTTATTTGTGGCACTTAACTTGTGGTCTATCAGTATTCACCAGCCACAAGTTAAGTGGTTGTGCTAGTGTGCGTCTATGTGAGTGTGAGTGTGTGTGTTTTGAAATTATTTCCCGTAATATATATATATATATATATAGAGAGAGAGAGAGAGAGAGAAGTATCATCTTTTAAATACATGTGAGATTATCAATCATTGTAACTTTATTTTATTTTTTTAACATTTTGAGTCCTCCATATATGATTATTGTAAATTTTCCATTGGATTGTTTTTAACTCTCTCAACAATATAATCACCCATTCAAATGTGAATTTTCAACAAATTAAAGTGTTAGGCAAGCCATTATTGTATACTTTTCATTGGAATATTTTGAAATCTCATAATAATAACCACCCATTCAATTGTGTATTTTTTAACAGATTAACATGTTGCAGAAAATTGAGCAACCGAAAATACCATGGTAGGATGGATCTTATAAATGTGAAGATGTGATAACGCGCACAAGCATGAGTGAGTGTGTAAAGTGAGTTCCACTAAAAATACAATGGTAGGTTGGGCATTATAAATGTGAAAATATGTATGTGGGTGTGTCAAAAGTGATTGATAGCTCATAAACAAAATGCCTACTCATGCCAAAGTCTTATGCATATGTCCACCTTGTGATCATGATATTGTCTTGTTAATCACATGAGTGAGGATTTGTTTCATATTTAAAAGATAGTTATAATTGAAACTTTTGGGGATTCAAAGCCATTGTATGGGATAAATTTGTTTCAAACCATTTGTATGAGAGAAGCTTGCTTACAGCATCCCTCTTTTCATGTAGTTATGTGGTTATGTGATTGCACATGAAAGCCCCTTCATTATTCTTTGGAATGTATTGGTCCTAGTCCTGAAAGGCCTTCCAATAATATATGTGCGCGTGTGTGTGCACGTGCATGTGTGCATGTGTCTATGTGTGTGTTTGAAAGAACCTGTAGATCAGCCTCAAATAGCAAGACATAAATATCCATATGAAAGTGTGTGTGTGTGTTTAAAAGAACATGTAGATCAATCTCAAATACAACAAGACATATATATCCATATTAAAAATTTGAAAGCTTGTGTGTGTGGTTGTGTGTGTTTAAAAGAACACGTGGACCAATCTCAAATACATCAAGACATATGTGAGTCTCTGTGTGTGTGTGTGTCTTTAATACAGTGAGACATATGTGTGTGTGTGTGTGTCTTTAATACAGTAAGACATGTGCGTGTGTGTGTGTGTGTATGTGTGTGAAATTGGAAGCTTTAGACATGTGTATATGATGCTAACTTACATGTTTGTGAAATATGTTAATCAAATGCAAGACTTAATCAATCATTCATGATATGTTATTGGCATTCCTCATCTCTTCAACTAGGGTGTCTTTCCCTTTACTTTGACTTCTTTCAACTTTACACAACTTGCTATGACCAAATAACTAATAACAAGAAAATAATCTCATTGACAATCCTTACAAAGAATGTGCTCAAGTTCATTGAATTTGTTCAAAGAAATCACCCTTTATTAACACTGAACTTACTTCATAACCATATCATTTATCATTATGTGCTACCAATAACATACTTTATATCTGTGTGCATCCCATCAAATAGTAGTGCGCATCTTTTACACTGATTTACGATGCAAGCATAACAAAAACATCACCTATACAATTCAATCAAATCTACATATATCAAGCCATGTTCAAACTAGAATAAAGATAACAAAGGAGCATAAAAAGCAAAATTTTAAAATGATTATAAGAAAATTTTGCCTAGAACTCTTACCTTCTCTCACAAATTAAATAAAAAAATTGAATGAAATCAATGGGTAACATGGTCTCATATTTTTCCATCTCACTAAACAATCACGTGTAAATGGTACCTTTGGAGCAAGCACTACATGATGCAATTCCTTGGGATTAGTTAGAGCCATAAACGAGGAAAATAGATATCATAACGATGATCTTGTCAATGGTCGATGACTCCCATGCAGGGATGGAATTTGATGAACAAATTGCCTAGCACGAGGTGATTTTCCAGTCAAATACAATCAGAGTTCTTGGGTAACCATCAAAATTATCCTTTAAAATGTAAAAAACTTCTAATGAAATGGTTTAAACTGTCAGATTTGACGAGCGAAGTAGATTTCAAATTCCTACCGTGCTCTCGTGTCATGATTGATTGGGAGAGAGGCTCATCCTCTTTACAAGTGGCAGATTTGGATCATTGATGTGATAAGGCCAGATCCCTGTTGGATCACTTCTCCAGTTTTTCTATCCATCACATCTATCGAGAGATAAATATTCTGGTTGATTCTTTATCAAAGGTGATGTGATAAATATTCTGGTTGATTCTTTATCAAAGGTAATAAAAGATTACTCTAGGACTACCTGAAGGTCTTCTTGCATATGAGGAATATCAAGACTACATTTTATGCAGTTATGGTAATTTACAAGTTTATTAGTTTTTGTCTTGCGAGAGTTGTATAATCTTTTTGAACTCAAGAGTCCCTATTGTTTGTCGTTGTCCATTATGCATGTGTTGTATTGACGCAATGTTATTCTTTATTGCATATTCTAAATTGTTTTTGGTTTATGCTTCTTGGATGACGTCGATTGATAGACAATGTAACTTTGATTCTACCCTAAATAACAAGTTACCGATTTTTGACACGTGAAGTAATTTCCTTGAGATTGGTTTAGATGAAGAATGGATACAATAATTATAATGAACTCAAACGACCAAGTCCAGTAAAGTGAATAGCAATTAATACAAAGTTCCTACCAGCTGGTTGTGGAAAGAAAAAGGAAATGCCCGATATGGCCACACCATGATAATGTCGCACTAAGGCTAATGCTTTTCTTTAAAGAAGATGGTGGTGTAATAAGTTATTTTTGTGCCATTTATTTTTGTGCATGGATGTGATATAAACCATATGCATTTTGTGTAAACCATGTGGACCTTATAGGATGGTACATCGTAATATATATATTGTATATAGGATTTATGGCTATGTAATTCCCATTAGGAACTAAAGGCCAAGGCCTTACTAAAACATTTTTTAGTTCATCTAGCCATAATTTATTTTTCTTAAAGTTTATTAAATATATTATAATGTACACATGATGTAATTTAGTTTATTTAGCTATAATTTTTTTTTCTTAAAGTTTATTAAAATATATTATAATGTACACATGTACTACGATGAGAATGCAATAGATAAATCATTCTCACTTCACCTATTTAAAGGAGGAGTTTATGATATGACAAGTGGAAAAACAACACAAGGATGAGAATGCAATAAACAAAACATTCTCACTTCACCTATTCCATTTTGAAGTGATAGAGAGACTTCACCTATTCCATTTTGAAGTGATAGAGAGATACAAAGAGAGAAAAATACCTAGAGGGATGCTTAGACACCTTACCCTTGTGCACTCGTGATACCAATCAAATCCAAAATGATAACTTATGATAATTTCATGTTTATCAATAACAACTCGGATAAAGTGACTTCCTTCAAATACCTCATAATTGATCTTCATCATAAGCTTAATTGGAACTATAGAATTGAGAAAATGATTAATGGAGGGTGGAAATCTTATTATGGACATGAAAACAATTGTAAATCAGCAAGCCTTTGGCTTTGGGATAGGAAGAAACTCCTCTTTGAGATTCTCGTCACCCCTGTCATCTTATATGGATTGAAGTTTGGGGTTTCCACACCTCTAGAAAATCATGGAGAATGATATATCAAATCCAAAAGTGTTTATAACATATAATCTCAAAATTAAGGGCAATACCCCATATTTTATCTCCCCTCCTAGAAGCGAGTCTCTCTGCATTTGAGAGCATGGCTATGACTATGTACCTAGTGTACAAAAATAGGATAAACAACATGGGAGATAAGAGGCTTCATAAGATTGCTTTATACTCTAGTCAAAACCACCTACAGCTTAATCAAGGTTGGCATAAAGAAGCCAAGTCTTAGCTAAATCATTGGGGAGTTAACGAAGAGATCACTCTACAGAATAGTGTTAATATTAAAAGTATTATTACATCTAAATTTGAGGAGAATATGTGGTGCAAAAAAGAGTTAGAGGATAAGAGAAAATTAAGATATTATAAGGAGTTGATCAACCCTAATCTAGAAGATCAAAAGTATCTCTATATTTTAAGTAGCATGAAGAAGAAAATCAGCATTGTTAAAATAAGAACAAACATTCGTCATCTTTGTGACACCAAGAGGGTTGAAGATGAAAATCACTTTCTCGTATAACGTCCTTCGTACACACACATTAGAGTACAATTTCAAAATATTTACTACAATGCTAACCTTCCTAAGCTTTTAACTCATAACTACGATGACTTAGGAATGCTTTCTTAAAGCTTTTCAAGCATAGAAATAAAATTTTAAAGAAAACTATTGAATGACTCCTTACCTTTTTAAAGTTCGATAAACCAAAGTTGGTCTCAGTGGACATTACTATAACTATCATCATCATCATAATCAAGTTCAATGGCAATCCCTTTCTATACAAAGTTCATTAGAAGGAATTCGCCTTGTACTAGCAAGTATGCCAAGAATGTTGCTCAACTAATTGTTGTGGAAGCAAGTATGCTAGCAATGCTACCAACAAAAATTGGTTGTCCTCATGCAATCTAGTGTGTAAGCTAGCAAAATATTTTGCTTATATCTAGTGGGATTTACTAGGAGGGAAACTGCATTTTGCTTATATGTCCTTATCATCACATGGCCCTAATTTAGGGGTGGCATTCAAGCAAAAATGGTCATAGCTAGGTGGTGAATGCTTTAAATATTGACACTCATTATTCCAAACCACAAATTCAATTAAAGATGATTATCCATGTGTTTTTGTATATGCGCGATGTGGATGTCATAATTAAATAGAACATATTTCTATTAATTGTATTCAAGTTCAAATTTTATTTTGGAAACCATGTATAATTATTTATTTCTCAATGTTTCGGGCTAAATAACACATCTCATCATTAGGTGAAGTCACTCAATTATTCTCAAATGTTTAAGGGACCAAACATATCGATAAATAATGAATTGCATCACCATGACCATACTACATTGGTTTAACACCTATTTAGTCTACATCTTAATGAAAAATATTATTATGCGGTGTCTTTAATCGAATTGATAACAGGGGCCCAGGATTTGTTAATTAACTTGCAGTCATCATCTCAATTGAGGTTGATTGGGTGTTTTTTTTTTCTATTTCCACAAACTTTCTAAACGCCTCTTTGTGTAGTGATCTATTTTCATAATAGCTTTCACATTTTCTAAGCATATATGATGCCTAGAGTTTTGGAATGTTCCACCAAAGTAGATTTCTTAATACAACCATGCACGATGTTCTTTTAATTTGGTTGAACAACCAGTCTCACAAATGTATACCTTACCACAGTGACACGAAAAAGAAAAAACACCTTTCGTCTTTTTTGGATCTATTGTAACTTTTGTATCGTCTAGCACTTTCCTAGATTGTTGGGAGGTCAAAATCCCTCTTGAGGAAAATGCTAGGACATGCAAATGATCCAAAAAAGACTAAGGTGTTTATTCTAGTCTGTGTCACCATGGTAAGGTATACATTCACTAGATTGGTTGTGTGATCAAAAAATATTAAAAAAACATAGTGCATAGATCATGCATGATGGAATTAAGAAATCTGCTTTGGCAAAATATTCTGAAAACTATAGGCATCACATAGTACGAGAGTTATCATGAAAGTAGATCATTACACAAAGAGACATGTCACAAACACCATGAAAATAGAAAAGCACCCAAACAACATCAATCAAGATGATGGCTACAAGTCAAGCAAATATTAAGCTCTAGATATAAAATCATTGCATGGAGAGGGTCCCATGTCCCATCAACAAGCAATCTTATACATCAATTTGGTGTTTCCTAGGCTAGCTCTAAATTAGATATTATTATTATTTTATAAACTGGACTAAAAGTACCTCAAAATAATGTCTTCACCTAATAAATGGGTAATGCAACTCAACTTGAAACATTGAAACAACAATAATTATACACATGGTTTCCAAAATGAAATCTAAAATCACAACCTGTAAAAGAACCAATTAATTATATTCCAATTGCCAATAGTTGTGCATAATTTATCCTCAAGTTCACGTTGCATGTTGAAATAACAAAATTGCAAGTAATACTTATTATATTAAAATATATAAGATGAAATCCAAATAATAGGGTTGGTAAATCTCATAACCTCCACCGTGAGAAGGTGTTGGGATGAGCTACTGAATAAAATAATGTCCATATTGTGCATCAGTCCTAAGAAAAGGAATTGATGAGATCATAAAGCGATATCAAAGCAAGTAATGGGTTGTAAGAGGGGCTTGAAGGAATGCTCCAAGGTTTGACCTTTTTGAGGATTTAAGTAACACATTCTTTGATATGGATATTGTGTACATCACTCACCTTGATGTATAAATTTTTGTCAATGTCCAAAATTGAACAAACCCAAAATTATTTTTATGAAAACTAGCAAGTTTAATGATGTCAAAAGTCATTTCATTGACTCTTAATTAGTTAATTTTCCAATTTTTTGGTGATTGAGAGGGTCAATCAAACATCAATATAAGTAATGAGATAGATATTTGTTAACCTCAAGTCATTACTTAAAATCTCTCTCTCTCTCTCTCACGCACACACACATATATATCTATAACTTTTTAAAGAGATAAAATTATTTAACCCAATAAGATTATTAGAAAACTACAAATATAATATAGCAGTACATGTTTACAAGCTTCAAGAAAAGGACGTTTAAGAAGTTACACTATATTTGCTAACCTCAAATCGTAACTTGAAATCATTAATTTAATTTCATATATATATATATATATATATATATATATATTGGTAAGGTATACATTCACTAGATTGGTCATGTGATTCAAACAAGATTAAAAAAGCATACTGCATAGATCACGCATTGTTGAATTAAGAAATCTGCTATGGCAAAATATTTTGAAAACTCTAGGCATCACATAGTACGAGAGTTATCGTGAAAGTAGATCATTACTCAAAGGGACATGTCACAAACACCATGAAAATAGAAAAGCACCCAAGCAATGTCAATCAAGATGATGGCTAGAAGTCAAGCAAATCTTAAGCCCTAGCTATCAAATCATTGCATCAAGAGTGTCCCACAGACAAGCAATCTTATACATCAATTTGGTGTTTCTTTGGCCTGACCCTAAATTAGATAGTATTATTTTTTTATAAACTGGATTAAAAGTACCTCATAATAATAATGTACACCAAGATGTAGACTCAGTAGATGTTAATCCAACCTACTGTGATCACAGTGATGCAATTCATTTTTATCGATGTCCTTGGTCTCTTGATCATTTGAGAATAATTGAGTATATTCACCTAACAAATGGGTAATGCAACTCAACCCAAAGCATTGAAACAACAATAATTATACACAGGGTTTCCAAAATGAAATCTAAAATCACAACTTGTGAAAGAACCAATGAAGCATATTCTAGTTGCCAAGAGTTGTGCATAATTTGTCCTCAAGTTTGCATTGTCATGTTGAAATAATAAGTTTTTATGTAATGTGTATTATATCAAAATATATATGATGAAATCCAAATAATATGGTTGGTAAATCTCATAACCTCCACCATGAGGTGTTGGGATGAGCCACTGAAGAAAATAATGTCCATATTGTGATATCATAACCTCATAATAATAATGTACAGCAAGATGTAGACTAACTAGATGTTAATCCAACCTATTGTGATCACAATGATGCAATTCATTTTTATTGATGTCCTTGGTCTCTTAAACATTTGAGAATAATGGTGCTCGGCAAACGTTCAAACCCTTGCTCCTCCTTCTGGTCCTGATGATTCGTAGAATAAGGGAAAGTCTCGTTCTAGGAGACAGACTTGGGGGGTTGGTAAGCTTTTAGAGCTGGGTTTACCTATTGAGAAGGAATGTCGGTTAACCTTTGAGAAGGTCAAGAAGGGTCGACCTGTGTGCATTTTGGGCAAGGATATTACTTTCGATATGGTCACGGCGTTATCTCAGAGGGCGTTGATAGGTAAATTCAAATACATAAAGTTAACCAGATCGGAGCTTCTGAATTGGATATGTAATAAATGGAAACCTTTCATTGTTAACATTCCGAGGGTAATAACTCTGGTGAAAGGATGGGTGGTTTTTTATTTCTCTATAAAGACGATAGAAATAATATTGAGGAACATTTATGGGTAGTGGGTCATGGCTCTTTAGTTCTGAACCGTTGGCATGTGGATTTGGATCCTAAGCGAGAGAAGCTGACGAAGAGGCACCTTTGGGCGGTTTTACTGTGCTTCCCTTTGCATTGCTCGAATCTGCAAGGATTTATGGCAGTGGCCAACTCTATCGAGAAGTTTATTTTGATAGAAGATGAACACTTGTTGGGTTCTAATAGAAAAACCCCTCGGGTTCTAGTTCAAATGGATGTGAAAGAAGGGCTTCCGAAGGAACTCAAGATTATCTGGGAAGGAGGGTCCTTCATCCAGAGGTTGGACGACTAGAAGATTGCTTTTCGATGCCATTAGTGTCGAGCTACAAGACATTCAAAAGCTACTTGCCCTAAGTCTTTGAATAGGATTGTTAGTTCGGCAAGAGGTGATGGACAGTCTGTGGGTTCATCTGATGATATCGATTGTGGCCTTTAGTTTCCTCTTTCGTTGGACAATTCTTCGGCACGCACATTTGTTGGTAAGTTTGTACAATCTTTGCATGTCCTTTTAAAGTTTTTGTCTATGGATGAACTGCTAAGCTCTCTAGAGACGCCTTCTTTGGGGGTTTATGTCATGAAGGGTGGGTTGGGTAGTTCCCAGCGCATGTCACCGATTGCGGGGGTTCCACTTACTCTCAACAAGGGTAGGGAGATTGTTTTGAAGCCCATTCTTGATGCTCCTTGCCCTTCGGTTTCGGCTCATGAGAAGGCTAGGGTTACATCTTCGGATGAGGGTTTTTCTGCTATTTCTCCTAGTATCGAGGTTAATTTGTCTTCTACACAATTGGGGGATGATTCACTTTCTCTCTTCATTAATTCTAAGTTTCCTCCCTTGAAGGGTTGTCTAGACCCTCCTCTAGGGATTAACATTTCTTCGTCTCCTATTAGGGATTCGCCTCCTAAGTTGTCTTCTTCTTTGGACTCTCATCAGGATTTGAAAGGCCCTGTTTTGGTGTACTCGGCTTCGAACACTAATAACCTGGGTTTTATCTCGATTTCTTCCATTTTCAATGGAAATGTTACAATTCGAAAACCGAGGAAAAATAAGAAGGGGAAGGGTTTGGGTTCTTCTTCTAGTGATGAGGTTGGTTTTACAAAGTCGAGCGATAATGAAAATCCTCCCATTGCTTTCTCTAATCCATAGGTTACTTATCTATTTGAAAAAGGGTTATCTAGAGAGCTTTTTACTTCATCTGATGTTCAGGTTCTTAGAGAGGATGCAGCCCACGGTGGGGTTATCCATTGAACCTTCTTTCACTAAATGTACAGGGGCTGAGCAGTGGCCTTAAACTCACTACTTTGAAAGGAATTTTAGATAAGATAAAGCCCTGTGTCGTGCTCCTACATGAGACTATGATCTCTTCGGTGGAGACTTGTAACAATTTTTTAAAATTGAAACCCTCATGGAGAGTCTCTGCGTCGGACTCCAATGGGTTGTCTAGGGGCACTCTAGTGGCCTGGAATCCGGATTTGGATGACATGGAGGCTTTCTCCACTTTTGCAGGTATTCTTCTTGAAGGTAAGTTTAAAGGTGTCAGAAGAATTTAAGGATTTTAAACATCTATGGTCCTTACCATAATCGAAAACCTTTTTGGGAGTGATTATTCCTTTCAGGTTTGTTGGTGGATAGTTGTTTCATCTTGGCGGGGGGGCTAAATTTCACTTAATCACCTAAGGAAGTGTGGGGAGATGGAAACAAGTTGGACTCATTATCAAAATTCTTGATTTCAGGGTTCGATAATTGCATATTAGTGGATATTGTTCCTAGTGTTCTTGTACCGACCTGGTCAAATGGCTATTGTGAGAATGTTGGCATAGCTAAATGTTTGGACAGATTTTTTATGTCAGAGTTTCTTTGTGATCATGAGTTGGGTAGGTATCAATCTTGGTCCTATTCATCGGGTACTTTTGTTCATAAAGCGATCATCCTTCAGCTGGACTTTGATAAATATTTTGTCGAATACCCATTTAAATTTAATCCTAGTTGACTTGAGGAGGATGAGTTTAAGTTGTTGGTTGAAGAAAAATGGCATTCTCTTTCACTTTCAGTACACTCTTCGCCCATGCATGGTTTTCTTAAAAAGTTGTATTTGTTAAAAGAGGCAGTTATGGATTGGGAGAAAGACAAAAAGAAATCAAATGAGAAGTTACTGTCTGATCTTGATTTAGAAATACAAACTCTTTCAGGGATTGTGGACGAGGTATATTTTTCTACTGAAAGGAAAGAGAGACTTGTAATGCTTGAAGCGAAAAAACAAAAAAATTTAAGGCACATTGAGGAGACTTGGCGACAAAAGAGTAAGGCGGTGTGGTTGCAAGTCGGTGATAACAATACAAAGTTTTTCACTATTTTGTGAACCAGAGAAGCCTGATTAACTCTATTTGGGAAATGAAGAATGACAGGAATGAGGTATGTTGTGATGCTAAATCTCTTAAAGGTGCAGTTGTGGAGTATTTTAAGGAAATATACACTAATAGTTGTTCTTCTAATATTGAGAATCAATTAAAGACAATTAAGAATTTCCCTAGATACTTTGGAAGCGAAGACTGTGTTGAAATAGGTAAGAAGCTTTCAGTGGATGAAGTAGATAAAAGTCTTGGACCAGACGGGTGCACTGTTAAATTTTACCTGCAATTTTTTGATATCTCGGGTGATGAGCTGACTGAAGCTATTGATGAAACTAGAAGAAAGGGCTTGGTTCCTCCTACTCCGAATTCTACCTATCTTACCCTCATTCCCAAGAAAGATAGGCTGGAGACATTGAATGATTATTGCCCCATTTCGCTATGTAATATGCTTTATAAGATTATCACCAAAATCATTTCAGAGAGAATTAAGCCTTTCCTAGGCAAATTTATTTCTAAGGAACAATTTGGTTTTCTACCAGATCGTCAAATACCGGTTGCTATGGGGATTGCACGGGAGAGTCTTCATTCTGTGAAGCAAAAGAAATTATTGGCATTTATTCTCAATATGGATATTATCAAGGCTTATGACAGAATTGATTGGACTTACCTGAGGTTTATCCTTATTTAGACTAGATTGGTTCCTGAGATCACTAATTAGATCATGGCCTGCATTGCTTCGGCAAGGTATGCAGTTCTGATAAATGGGTCACCATCAGCATATTTTAGTGGAAATAGAGGAATCTGGTAGGGATGTCCACTCTCCCTGTACTTATTCATCCTGGCTATTGAAGGATTAAATTTGATGATCAAGGAGGGTAGAGAACATAAGATGATTAAAGGTATAAAAATTGCTAGTGCCATGTATATCTCTCATCTACTTTTTGTAGGTGATGTACTTATTTTTGGGGAGGGCTCTTTATCTGAATGGGAGCATTTTCATTATATTATATCTATTTTTTGTGAAGCCTCGGGAATGGCTATCAATTCGCAGAAGTCTACAACTCTGCTTTCATTTACTCTTGTGATGATCATGTAGTTAAAGATCAAATTGCAGAATTATTTCCTTACATAATAAATTCTTTGGATGGAGGTATCAGGTATCTTGGCTTTCAGTTAAAACCAAACGGATACAACAAAGAGGACTGGCTTTGGTTGTTACTGAAAATTTAGAGGAGAATTAATTCTTGGTCATTATGAACAATGTCTTTGGGTGGTAGACTCGTTCTGATTAGCTCTATGTTGCAAAGCATATCGGTTTATTGGCCATCATTGTTTCACATTCCAAAAGGTGTTATCTCCCTGATTAGAAGTGAGATTTATCACTTCCTGTAGGCCGGGAAGCTGAATCTTTCCAAGTTCCATATAACATCCTGGGAAAGTATCTCAAAACCAAAGTCTTATCGAGGTTGGGGTATCAAAAATCTAAGTTGGTTTAATAAATAATTATGTGCAAAATGTTTATGGCGTGTTATGTTTGATAAAGGCATTTGGGGAAGAGTTGTTAAATTTAAGTATCTAAAGCATATGGATATGGTGTCTTGGCTGAGACAACGTGGTAATAAAACCCCCTATGTTTCGTATATCTGGAGAAGTTTGCTCAAGTCCTTTCCCATTATTAATCATAACATTTGTTGCTTTGTTGGTCGAGGAATTCAAATCTATTTGGGTGTGGATTCATTTATTGGTATGACTGAGAATTATGGTTTTTCTCAGGAGCAGTTGGAAGCCCTACACTGCAGGAATATTTTTGTTCTAAAACAAGTTGCTAATGAACATAATGAATTTTCAACGCTTTGGAAATTTGCCATAGAGATAAGTCTCTCCAATGAGGTGGCTGGCGAATGGGACCGGTTCGTTTGCAGGTTATATCAGGCAAGCATAATGTTGTCGAATTTGGTTGGCTCTATGGTTTGGAACTACAATAAACATAATGGAGTGGTTAAAGCAAATCTGGTGTATAGTTTAGTTCTTGGGACTGAAGCAAATGATGGCTTGACTTGGTGGACGAAGTGGATTTGGAAGGCCTCTGCTCCTTTAAAAATTAAGTGTTTTCGTGGTTATGTTTTAATAAGAAGATCCTAACCTGGGATGTGCTGCAAAGGCGAGGATTTTCATGGCCTAGTAGGTGTGCTCTTTGTTGCCTTAATGTGGAATCGGTGGACCACGTTTTTGGTGAATGTGTTTTTTTTTTCCAACAGGTCTTGAATGAGTTGGGTCTTTCTTTTCTCTTGGTTTTAGTTGGGTTTCTGGTTCACTTGATGAAAACCTGATTAAGTGGTGCAGAGTGCAAAGAAATTTGACCGATCTCCCTCTATTTGTTCTATGGGAAGTATGGAGAGCTAGAAATTATGGGATTTTTTAGGACTCTCATTCCAATCCAGTTCTTGTGTGCATTAAAGTGAAGTCATTATTTCTTGAATATTCTAGAAAGAGAGACAATCTTTGACATAGAAGGATATAGTTTCCAAATCTTGAGCCTAATCATTTGGGTTGTTTCTTTGATGGTGCGGATCAGAAGGGTTTATGCGGTGTTGGAATGATGATGAGGTATAATTCTTCCACTTTATAAATCTTTGGATGGGGATAGGAAGGGGCACCAACACAAAAGCCGAGCTCTTAGCCCTGTGGGGCTTACTCTGTTTTTCCAAGAAGAGAGCTATGGATTCTTTCCTGATTGTTGGGGATTTGAAGCTTATCATTGATTAGGCTTTGGGAGATATCACCCTTTCCTCTTTAGTGTTGGTGCATTGGACTCCCAGAGTTAGAAATTTGATCAATGATTTTGATCATTTATCATTCAAGCACATCTACAGGGAATACAATGTTGGAGCCGATACCTTATCCAAGCGCGCCATTGGTATTATGGATGGCAAAATCTCCTTTGAAGAATTCAGGAATGGAATTCTTCTGGTTTCTGGTCAATGTAGTTTTTTTTAATTAGTCTTATTTTTAGTATCCTTTTTGGGAGAGCGGATATGTATGCAATATTATGCATATTTCCTAGAATATGTGCTCTCGTAGCCTATATGTAATTGGTCATGAAACATGTAAAAGTTTCCTTTGTTTTGGGCATAGTGCTCACTGGTCCTGAAGTTGGTTGATAGAAGGCTTATAAGGCTCATATGTTATTTTTTGTGGGTTGAGAAGATTACACTTCACAAAGATTTTATGTATTTTCTAAAACAACTTTTATAATATAAAAAGTTGCAATTTTTGGTGTGAAAAAAAAATTATACACAGGGTTTCCAAAATGAAATCTAAAATCACAGCTTGCGAAAGAACCAATGAAGTATATTCCAATTGCCAACAATTGTGCATAATTTGTCCTCAAGTTCACATTGTCATGTTGAAATACTAAGATTTTAAGTAATACGTATTATATTAAAATATATAGGATAAAATCCAAATAATATGGTTGGTACATCTCATAACCTCCACCATGAGAAGGTGTTGGGATGAGCCACTGAAGAAAATAATGTCCATATTGTGCATCATTCCTAAGAAAAAGGAAATGAGGAGATCATAAACTGGTATCAAAGCAAGTAATGGGTTGTAAGAGGAGCTTGAAGGAATGCTTCTGGATCTGAACTTTTTGAGAATTTAAGTAACCCATTCTTTGATATGGACCTTGTGTACATTATGCACATTGTTGTATAACTTTGTCATGTTCAAAATTGAACAAACCCAAAATTCTTTTTATGAAAAGTAACAAGCTTGGTGATTGTCAAAAGTCATTTCATTGACTCTTAATTAGTTGATTTTCCAAATTTTCGGTGATTGAAATGGCCGATCAAACATCAATTTAGGTAATCAGATAGATATTTGTTAATCTCAATTTGTTACTTAAAATCATATATATATATGAAGAGATAAAATGACGATATATATATATATATATATATATATATATATATATATATATATATATATATATATAACTTACTTTTTTAGGAGATAAAATGATTTGACCCAATGAGATGATTAAAAGACTATAAATATAATATAACAGTATATGTTTATAATCTTCAAGAAAAGGACGTTAAGAAGTGACACTATATTTGTTAACCTCAAAACAGTTACTTGAAATCATTAATTTAATTTCATATATTTATATATATATATATATAATTTAATTTCATATATATAATTTTAACTTCTTGAAGAGAGAAAATGATTTAACCCAATAAGATAACTAAAAACAAATATAAAATAATGGTACATGTTTATAAGCTACATGAAAAGGATGTTGAGAAGTTAAAAGATAGCAATAGAATAAAGCCTGATGTGCAAAAATAAAGGATGGACGTTTCAAAGTGGGATGAGAATAATTATTAGTCCATCGGACATTTAGTTTGGGATGTTATTCTATAGATGGAAACCCAAATGTGGGATGACGACGTCAGCCAATAGAATAATAGATAAGAATATTACATAGCTTGCCTGAGATGAATGGCATCTCTATTCAAATGAACCAAAGAGAAACTATTTTACATCTAAAGATTGCCAATAGAATAATTGATAAGAATATTACATAGCTTGCCTTAGATGAATGGCATCTCTATTCAAATGAATCAAAGAGAAACTATTTTAGATATAAGGATTGAAAAGAAATTGATTTTGGGATATTACAGAGCTTGACTTAGATGAATGGCATCTCCATTCAAATGAACCAAAGATAAAGTAAATTAGATCTAAAGATTGAAAAGATATTGAACGAATAGATTGCTTAGCTTTCCTACCTCGCCCATTAAAAATAAGGGGAGATTATATTAACCCAACTAGTGCTTCATGTATCGTCAAAATACATTACATTTTTAGTAATGTGAAATATTTTGCTGATACATGGCCTACCAATATGGTAGATCAGTTGCCTTGATGTTAAATCTGGTCCAAACCCCATTTAGCTTGCTTTGCTGTGTTAATATCAGCCCATGTTGAATAGAACAAGCAACAAGGCTGATTGCAAGTCTTAGATAGATTTAGATGGCATAGAAGCCCCTCAAACACTTTAGTCAAATGGTACCGGTTCATTGTTTCCTATAATCATGTTAATGCAAGGGAGTGTTTCTTGTATTTTTTACCAATGAAAGCATGCAAAAGAACAAGTAGTATTGCCCTCTCAAGTCTTGTAGAATAAGAGGACATACGAGAGCAGTCTATTTATGATGAGGATTTCTTTCATCCTTACAATATAGGTCAGGTGACATTTCCCCACCCATCCTTAATGAGCCTACAATGCCAGACTTTTAAGTCATATACAAATGAGATCAATGTAAATGTAAATGTAAGCAAAGAGGCATCCAAGGTCAGTCTCGGAATTTATTGGAAAATAGGGGACAAGATTAACCTCACAGATGAAAAATATACAAATGGTTATTTATAACTTTTCTAGAAGAAATGGTAAGTGTCAAACCTAGAAGAGGGCATTTATACCTTTCATGTACCTTGAACAATCAGTCCGATAGAGTTCAAATTTGAATATATGCTGTGGAGTCTGAACTAGCAACAAGATTTTTTTTCTTTTTCTTTCCCGAAGAATTTGTCAAGCTCCAGATGCCTCATGGAGCTTGTTAGTTCAGTGAGACAGTTCATATAGACAAAAGCAATAGTCTGCTGATGTATACCATATGACATTTGTAGTGTGTCTTTACCTTATAAATGAACTCGAATGCCTTGCAATAGAGTTCATCACAAGAAAATGGTTTTCAGTTAAACGAATCAATGCACGCAGTATAGAGACCAGAAGTGCAATGCAGAGCAATAGAGTCAGTACACGTTTGTTCAAGACAGGATCAGAAAATCAAATATCATATTCCAGACCTCATATTAAGGATGAGAATTTCTTCCTGCAGTACAAGACAGTCCTGTTGTTGAAGATTGTCCCAAGGGATACATAATTTCTATGAATGGAGTTCAGTTTTGTTGAGCTGTGCCTACATACAACATAGCATCCTGGAAATGTTTTGTAATCTACAACATTCACTTTACAAGAGAGGCATTAGAAAAACAAATTGCAAAAGTTGAAGGGGAAGCATCCAAACATTACATGTAATTCCAATAAAACATACATCTAAAAGGGGTACTCAAAATTGAAAAATAGTAACTGGTTGTAAATAAATGGTTCCTTTTTCATACCTGCATCAAAACTAGCTATAAAACAGGATTTCTTGGGCATTACAGCCTTGACCTTCAATCAGGTGTTGAAACTTGAGATAAACAACTCCAAGCATCTTCCCGACAATATTTAGATCTTTATGAGACAATATATTGAAGGAAATTGACACTTCCTCCTCCAGAAATTTCTAAGGGAAATGGCTACAAGCAACTTCATGATAATAAGTAGTTCTTTCTGAGAAAATACATTGAAGGTTATAAACACTTTCTCCTCTGGAAACATTCTTAACTTGCTTCTAGACAGGTAGAATTTTAGAACCACACTAGTTGTAATTCACATTGATTTCCACAAGAAGATACTGAACGCAAATGCCATGTTCTATTTATGCTTCATATGTCCTATCTATAATAGCTGCATGGCCAAGACTCAACTTTCCACTTTCAATTAGAACCCAACACCCATACATTGGTTTCTAATATATTCCATCATCTTCTGAAGCGAGTTAGGCTGACTTGTGATGATGCTATCCACTCCTACAAGAAGCATCTTTTGCATGGATTCAATATCATCCACAGTCCAAGCATAAACCTTCTTTCCTGCCCTGTAATGTCAACAGACGAGGCTCATAAGACTTCAACTAGTTCACAAACATGCAGATTTTTTAACATGAATCAGTAAAATATGCAGTCACATATCTGGATGCAAACTCCCCCATATTTACAAAACACACACAACACTGAATTCCAGTCTAAAAAGTCTTTCAAGTTCTAGTCCATTCTGGATTTCAATTAGTATAAATGTTAAAACCTATCAAAAGGAACCTGGTAAATGCAAAGAGACATAATGTACCTAACTTACCAGCATAGGGAACATCTCAAGAGCATGCTCCCAAAAAAAGGTAACATACAAAGATACTATCACTACCTTAAACCAGTGCCAGACTAATTTAGAATTCAAAATAACACAAAGGACTATGCAAACAACAGAGACATCATAGAAAAAGCCAGTAAGGTTAACCCAAGGAAGCAAAAACATTCAAAGTGTACAGGAACTATTTGAGAAAAAACAATATATGTTTCTAACTATTGTATTAACAGTATGTTTTACAAAGGGGACTGAGGAATAGGAAATACATACCAAAAGTTAAAACAATATTGTCATCAGTAAGCATCAATATCATAATATGACAATCAACAATTTGACAAATTTTTAGGCTACATTCAAATTTCAAAGGCGGCATGGAATATAATATAATATTTATGCAATGGTCTTATACCAAGCCGCATAAAGGTTACCTACTTTCACAATTTCTAGGCTACATTCCAACTTCAAAGGGGGCATTGAATACAATATACAATGTGTACCGGTCTTGTACCATGCCACATAAAGGTTATCTTGGAATACCTTTCCAAGATAATATGCTACAAATAATACAGCATAATGATAACAGTGTGATTGGCACATACCAAAATAATGACATATGCAAACATACAAAGAAATTACTCATATGTAACTAGAAATTAGACAAGACATCAACTAAGGAAACCATTGATTAGCCCTGAGGGGTAGCTCAGTTGGTTGGAATTGTTAAAGTTAATGCAGCTGCGAGACCCATTCTCAGGGAGGATGGCACCCTAGTCAGTTAACCAGGCAGAGTAAGTCCCTAGAAGGTACCCTAGGGCCCCCAATAGTCTCCTGCAGTTCTTGGTCTAGGACCAAGCAGGTTGATGCCATGGCAAAGTCCCCTATCTGTCTCTAGGGTATTCTGGTCTAGGACCAGACAGTTTCTTGGTCAAGAGGACCAAGCAGATCATGCAGGCTAAGACAGAGACATCCTAGTCTGGGACCAGGCGGATTCTTAGTCATGAGGACCAAGCAGTTCCTGCAGGTACATACCTAGTCAGCTAACCAGGTGGATCTTGGTCAGTTAACCAAGATAATGATGTGTGATGACCTCCTATCCTAGGTCTTCGAGATGGTTGAGTTAGGTTGTCTTCTCAAGGAACTGGCCCACCCTTGATGAAGTCACTAGCACTTGACCTCAAGAGCAGTCAGGACGACCATAGGATCACATCATCCAATGTGGACCTTCCTTATACAGTGATGATGAACTTTCAGTTAGTGTATGGAACACATGTACATTTGAGAGAGAGATGAATGGGTTGTATCCCCACCTTCTTTATATATCTTTGGTCTTCCCACCTTGTTGTTCTTGGTCTTGTGGTTAGAAGGTTTACCACCTTGTCTTGTTCACCACCTTGTCTTGTGGTTAGAAGGGTAGTCTACCCACCTTGAGTTGTCTTGACTCTTACCACTTTGTTGTTTTTGGTCTTATGGGTAAAAGGGTTGTTTAACCACCGTGTTGTTACACCTTTGGTCCTATGGTTAGAAGGGTCATGTACCACTCCATGATTTATGGTTTGACTTGTGTTGCTGTAGTCTTGTGTTGACCACTTGTTGGTCCTTGTACTAACGCCCCCTTTTAATGTGGTTCATAAACCCCTTTGCTATGATGTCTTGACTCTAATACCCACTACTAAAAGACACCTTAACTTTATATTACTGCGCAGAAGAGGCGCATTCTACAGCCCAGTAGGAGGATGTGTAACTCCTTTCGTGGTCATCCTGGAGCTAACACATGTCTTTTTTAAAAATAATAAAATATTATAAAAAATAACATGTCGGCTCAAATTAGATTTAATTTTAAAACATTTAAAAGGCATATATATAAAACTAAACAAATTAGATAAATTAAAATGCTTCCTTAACATTTAAATTCTAAAAAGGGGTTTGCACCTCGAGAGATTTGATCCCTCTCGGCGCTTGCTAGATCCCCTTTTAAGATGGATCTATGCTGGTATTTTATAAGTGGTGACCCTTATTAATGTATGGTGTCTTAACCTATTTGATGACACCCTAAGTCATTAAAGAATTATAAGAGTGACCCTTCTAGAAGCCATTAAGAAAATATAAAATCAAGTCTATCTTCCTCATTTGACATAAACATAAGATATATCTCAGAACTGATTTTTTGGTACTACTCTAGGGTTGACGTTAAGGTGTTTTACTGCTGCTAGGGCTTGGTTGACTGTAAATCCACTTGCTAAAGCTTACTGCTCACCTTCGAGGACTGATTTAGCTACCCCTGACTGTTTTTGGTGAGGCCGCATGCCCTAGTGACTGTTTTGCTGCTCTATGGACTGTTTGGAGAGGCCGCCTGCTCTTGAGGTCTGATCCGTGGTAGCCTAAGTCCTATCCCTGCCTGCGTGGACTGTTTTAAGATAGGGCCACTGCCCTTGCAAGTTGTTTTGCTGCCTTGTTGAGCCCTTTTGATAGGACGCCAGACTTTGAGGTCTGAACCGTGCCCCTTTTGTGGGCTGTTTTACCACCCCTGCTGCCCTAGTGATTGTTTGCTTCCCTGTGGGTGTGATTTGTGCAGGTCGCAGCCTTAGGGATGCCTGAGGAACAGTTTTGGAGCAGGCCGCAGCCTTAGGCTGCCTGCTATTCTGTCTTGTGGGCTGATTACTATCAGTTGTGGAGGCCGTTGCCACCTAGGACTGTTTTGTGGGATGATCAGTTGATTTTTGTGGAGGCCGTTAACCCCTGTGGTCTGATCTAGGGCTGACTATTTATCTTTTGTGGAGATCACTGCTTGATCTATGTCAGATCTACTGTTTAGTGGATTGTTTGTGGAGGTTTCTGCCTGTGAGGTCAGATCCACTTATTTAGGGCTGCCAAATGTAACTTCTGAAGGTCACTACCTGTTGGGATTTTCTTTGGTTCAGATCCACTGTGATTTGAGGTCTGTCATGACCTATTGGTGATTATTTTTGAGTTTGCTACTGCCTTGGGGCTGCCATTTAACTACTGGGTACCTATTGACTGTCTTAAGCCCTTCCTTACCTACAACACACCATCTCTCTCTCTCAGGTTTGTACTAACCCTCAGGTAAGGGTCAGCTTGTTCCAATTGATTCTGAAGTTAAATTTCTGAGTTTAAGGAAGGTCTCAGCTCTCCAGGTAAGTAATCAGACTTGTTTCTTTTATTATGAGTTAAATGTATTACTGCTGTTATAACTTTGCTTAATTAGTTAAACTACTGCTGCTGATTACATGTTACTGTATGTTTCAACTTTAACACAGGGAGGGACCTCTTTGGGAGTGTTAAAGTTGAAAGAGATGAAAATTATGTTTTTAATTTTATCCTGCTTTGTTATAGCTGTACTATTCTGCTTCCAGTATTAGTTTAGAATTTTATTTTTGCATTAAAGTATAAAAATCTTTAATTTCTTGCTTCAAAGCCTAATCTAACCCTAAATTTAACAGGAGTTTCCGAGTCCAAGACTGTAATTGTCGAGGTCAGAGGTTCAATTCTCATGAATCCAATTCTCTGGGTCCTTCGGGGTTAGGCTCACAAAACTGGAGCCGAGAGGGTGAGGCCCCTTCGAGTGGGCCCCCTATGAATTATTAATGTGGATGTAGCAAGCCCCGACCAATAACTGCTGAGGCTGTGAACCACACGAAAAAAAAAAGGAAACCACTGATTTGAAATTGCACATGAAGACATAAACAGTATTGAAAACTGCAATGTTCCACCAAGTTTCAATGATGCAAGTAAGCAGGAATGTGTACAGATATCCCCATATTTTAAAGGGATGTTGGAGTCCTCGGCATAGGGAACCTTGTCCCAAATATCAAACAGGTAAAAAATATAAAATATAAAAAAATAGAGTTGTTTTTAATGCAGCAACATCCATGAACCAAACGGTAATTACAGAATTGAGAATACTGTAAATAATTTTGTAGAATACAAAAAAGGAGGAAGTGGCCAACTTTCGTATGGTGAGAAGGGGGCACAAATTTTGTTGTAGTTTTCACAGAGGTGAGAAAATCTCAGATGCATAGTTGTTTATACCAATACAAGCATTCAAATACAAAATCATAAAACGATTGTGTAGGAACAAATATTAAGGATCTTTATCAAACTAAACTACAAAAAAATGCTACTGCTTCATTCAAGAACACTTTGGAAGGATTTTCAGATACCTATGTGCTGACTTAACAAGCTTCTCATTCACAAGACCATGGTAGACCCCAATAACCTCTACCCCTTCCATGCGTAGCAAATCACTTTGAATTTCATTTATAGGATCTTTCATAACAATATATCCTACCTGCATATAAGAAAACAGAAAATAAATTTCACTCGTTTTAGCAAAGATGTGATGGAACCAAAGGAATTTGTTTTGTATTTTTGATAGTGCAATCCTTTAATCCTAAATTTTAATGAAATACATTCCTAACTTTAGAATAGAAGAAACTGAAGCACAATATAAAAAAATATCAGAGTTGATAAGAATTATGGATGATAAATAATCCAATTTCCTTAAAACATATGATAACTGAAATACCTTGTACAGACTAACAAATCCAATTTCATAACAAGAGTCCTGATCCAAAAACTATTCGAGCTCAATTTGAAGCCAGTGGCCTAGTAAAATTTTCTTAACAAAATCAGCCTTTTGGGTAAATTGAGTTTGACATTTGTTGACCAAATTTGAAAATTGCTTAAATCGTATAAACATGGATTTTAACAAGTTATTTGTCAATTTGTATACATTACTTATAAAATAACCAACATTTTTTTACGATAGTACAAATTTCAAAGGAAAGTCATTTCTCATATCATCTTATAGGAATCCAGGGGGTTATCGTTCATTTTGTTTTGTTTCATTTGGTCCCTTTCCTACATAGAGTCCAGACCTTGGGGACTCTGCCTCAAAGAGAGAAAGGTACCCCTAACTAACACTCTTCTTCCTCTGACACCCTCCCCTCAGATCCCACACAGGACATGCACAAGGTTGATATTCAGAGGCCTCTCAACTTCTCCAGTTTATAACCATTTCTGCAGAGCATCTTCCCTCCTTAAGTACACTCTAGATTTGCCAAGCCATCTCTTGCCAACTAGACAAGAACTGAATCAAGTCATTAGAGATGACACCTACAGATTGTACATCCATGTTACCTGGACCTCATCACTGAAGAGTCTGGGCTCCAAGATGTCTTTCTATCTAGAGCACTTCTTGGAGTTGCGGGGTGGCATCATCATCCATACCCCATACACACAGAGACACTGAATGCACTCAATCAGCATCCCTCTAGGTCAGCTCCAAGTGGAAACGACCACCATATCCCACAGCCAGACAGGATCTATCAAATGTGCCACTTACAAGAGCCAAGCACAGAAATATACCTCATTTTCAGATGCCGCTCTTACTATGAGATCAGAGGATACTACTACTGCCTCTATAGGGACTCAAGGAGCACACTCTCCAGTTTATTCCCATATCCTAATCAGAGATGCCTAGCCCTCTTCATCAGGGAGATACTCAACCATAGATCTCAGTTCTTGCATGCCCCACCTTACCATGTGACCACCAAGAGGATCACCTAATAATTTCATGTTGCTCTGTCAGATCGAGTCAAGTAGTAACCAATTATCTTCAGCATATTTCAAATCATGGAATTATGACACATCAGGCCTCCCATGGACCTCCCACCGAGGGAAACCAATCGAATCCTTGAGGCCTGCAAGATATGAATGGCGGTAGATTTGAATTGCAAGATAACATATACCTGCTTGCTCTTTAGAATGTTCTATGAGAATAACAGTTGTAGCTAATAGTCAAGTAGTAACTAGGGTAAATTAGCAGGTTGATAACTATCATGTGTCAATGAAATTGTCATTCATCTGAATGTGTCATTAAATAACTTTCCATTCAAGGGCCTTTATGTACCCACATTGAGATTTGTGGGGTTACATTTTAACATGTGAACTGCTGACATAAGGAAGAAATACAATACTCCTAGAAAAAAGAGAATTTTGAGCAGAAAAGCAGACATTTTAAAAAATATTCAGCTTCTAACCATTATGTCATGAGATAGCTGCTTCAATTCTCTCACCAAATTGTCTACTTTAGCCCATATGATACAATTTCTGCATTCAGTTTTATTGATCTGAAAAAGGAAATTTCCAACAAATAAACAGCATCATGCAGTGTCAGGAAGAAATTGCAGAAAAAAGTGCAAACAAGTTACAATGTAATAGAAAATAAATAATTGAAATGAAGACCACAATTTACAGATAAGACTAAATGCACTTACAACTGAAAGCAAGTCTGCTGCAAGTCCTTGTTGAAAACGAGGGGGGCCAATTTTCACATCAACAATAACATGCTTGACTGATTCTGAAACAAACTACAGCAATGAAATGATTCTGGAATTAAAATCCTGATATCGTAATCTCAACAGCATAGAAATAAAGGTAATAGAATACCTTCAAGGCATCATCAAGTGTAGGCACTTCCTGATTTTGAAATTCTTTTGCAAATCCAAAGCCTGCATCCAATCCTTTAATCTGCACTCAAGCTAGAATCAAGTTCTTTAGATAAATTATGGCATAACTCATGCAGTGAAACCAAGTTATAAACATTATATAAACAGGCAAAGTACAATTACTATCTACTATAATAAACCAAAGTCGGTATCTAGTATAATGAAAATGGTTGCAGAGAAGTTTATGAAAAGAAATTGAAACCCCATGCCACATCCAATAAAAGAAGAGTGGTGGATTGCATGGTGGGAGGATGCTACAACTTGGGCAATAGCCTTCCTTTGTGGCTATAGCCTACGATCTCCAAATTGTAGTTACGCATCAAAAACGACATAAAGTGGTGAAAGATAAGTTGGAGTATGTTTTTCAAATGCTCTTGATTAGTCCTTACAATGAAGACAAGCAAACACGAGCTACCAAAATTCGTCACATTTTGAAGGCCAAGGACATAAAATGAACTAGGCAGACTCAACTAATAGCCCAGTTTCATTGGATAAATTATTAAATAATGGAGAATATACCAACGAGAAAATCTCAGCACTCCAAATGTACTCGATCAAATAACTAGGCAGCAAGAGACGGAAGAGATTAAGCAGGTATTTGTAAACTTCTATAAAATGGATTTTCATTCAAAGAGGCCATTGGGGAAATGTGAGTTGCCTATGTTGCACGAAACTCCTAAAGTGCTCACGTACCGGTACCGGAAACTTGCATAAACTCAGAAGCTTCTCGGAAACCTCCAAGGGCCCATGAACAGATTGGGACCCATAGGAAATCTAAAAAACCCTAGTTTATGGAAAATGAAAACAAATTAACCTCTAAATTGTTTCTAAACCTACCTACAAATTAAGCTCTCATTCTTATTTTATTGTGCCAGATAATGTGTTATTAAAGAAAACTATATATATAAATATATACACCATGGTGTTTACAACTTGACTGTATATATATATATATATATTTACAACTATATTTATAAATATATATAGTTACGACTATATACATTTACAACTATTGATATATAAATATATAAATATATTTACTATATATAAATATATAAACTATATATATAAATATATTTACAACTTGACTGTAAATACATATAAATATTTACAGTCAAGCTGTCCTAGGGCTAATTAAAGGGATTTCTTTACTTGGCCATGGTGCTATCCAGTAGGTTAATGGTTATTTTGTTGAAGATTCCTTCCTTATCATTCTCGAAGAAAAAAAAAAACTTAACACAACACTATGGATTGCCTCCAAATTTTTTGTGTAACATCTGGCCGCACTATTCAGTGGACCAAAACCCAACACTACAGGCAGAGCCAATGCTAGTTGTAGGCCAAGGATGGTCCTAGTCACTCTCAAACAAAATTTTCAAGTTGTTAGGTACCCCCAAGCCCTCCGAGGAAGCATTTGGAGGTGATGGATCAAAAAGTGGAAAAGATTGAGAAACAAATTACTAATCCTTTGGTTTTGGCAACCAAGTTTCAAATTTGAACAAAAGTTTTTGCAGTCACTCATGTTGGGTGCGTCCCATGAATGCATACCATAGACTGGAAAAGACCTTGACAAGCTTTCTTTGGGCCAATAATTTTAGGGACAAAGATTTTCACAAAGTAAATTGGAAATTGCGTTGCACCCAGAGAAGCTGGGGAAAGATGAGACTCAAAATATAGCTCACAAGCCCAAGCCTTAAGCACTAAGTGGGTTATCCAAGCCATGAATGTAATAAAGACTAGAAAGTGTTTCCCAGTAACTATGTTATGTTGGGATCTCTTCTTAGCAAAAAGCCTAAGCAAGGACTCACCCTTTACACCCTGGTTATCATGTCAATTGTTGTAAAAATCAATGTAGTCAGACTCGGACTCAGCAAATACTCGGCTGGCTTGGGACTCGGGCAGACTCAGCGACTCGGATAAGACTTGCATAAGACTCGGCAAATATGAAAAAATTAAAAATATAGTAATTTTTGTGCGCAAAAAACATACTAAATGATATTTCTAATCCATATAAGTTATAAAACCAATTCTATGCATAAATTCATTAGATCATCTCATAAAAATTGATAATACAACATTTAACACTCCATATTTGAATGCAAAATAGTGAACTGAAAGATGATTCCTTGAACAAATTCCAAAATAGTACCAAGTTCAAATACATAACTCAAAACATAACTAGAAAATTAAAAAAGAGAGTGTCTCCAAGTCCAATCTCGAGTCTTATGAATTTTTATTTATAAATTAAAATGAATTTAAAATTTTTAATTTTTAATTAAATTGAACTCTGTAGGGAGATCTGTGGAGGCTGCCATCACAGCCTACAGGCCTGTAGGAAGCTTGTAGGCTGCCCCTGTGGCTGCCTACAGACCTGTAGGCTGTGATGGCAGCCTCCATGGGCTGCCAAAAATAAAAATTTAAAACAAATCTTAAATTATTTAAGTTTTGTTTTAAATTTTTTCAGTGGCAGCCTAGTCATGGCAGCCTCCATGAGCTGCCAAAAATAAAAATAAAATTAAAACAAAGCTTAAACTATTTAAGTTTTACTTTTGTTTTAAATTTTTATTCAGTGGCAGCCTATAGGCCTGTAGGCTGCCATGGCAGCATCCACGAGCTGCCAAAAACTTAAGATTTAAATCAAAATTTAAATAAAAACACAAATAAAATTTAAAACAAAACTTAAAAACTAAAATAAAAACACAAATAAAATTAAAAACAAAAAAAATCCACTAAGTTGAAACTTGAAGCGTTGAACAGCTGAACTCCTTTGATGCTGAACTGAGTCCTTTGAAGTCTCCTTTGAAGCTGATGTTGAACTCATCATTCCTCAGTCCCGACTCCTTAGTCCTCAAAGCACACACAACAGTCCACAATGCACACACAGTTGAACTCCTCCTTTCTCAATAGTCAGACTCAATGCGCACACAGTAGAAGCATGAGAAGAGAGAGCATCTAATGATCAGTGAATGATGATAGGAAACGCCTTCTTAAAGGCTTCTGCACCCGTTTCCCTCCAAATCTTTCCTCCTAAATGAAATTTTCGTGGGCCAAAGCGAACACCGTAATACGCATGCGCTGGAGAGACACGGACTCGCAAGTTAGAGCGAGTCTGTGGCGAGTTTGTTCGAGTGGCGACTTTCATGTGAATTCCAGCGAGTCACGAATAAGGAGGGCGAGTCTGTGGCGGTTACTCGTTTCGGATACCACTTGACCAGACTCGGCTGACTCGGCGAGTTTCCAACGAGTGAGACTACACTGGTAAAAATCAAAGGCCCATTTCTTGCCTAGAGCAATTAGAAAGCCCAGGATGCAATCAAACTATTTTTAAGTTGGAAGAAATATTTCCTGAGATTGGGTATCTCATTTCACAACCACTCCATCTCATGATCTCCAGTGTTGGCTCAAGAAGGGAAAACTTTGGCTGAGATTCCTTGGTCCTCAACCCTTAGATTTAAAGGTATTAACTCAGCAATTTGTTTGATAGGAAAGAAGACCATGAGTGTCATGGCTAGATCTAACAAGTCAGTTAGAGTTAGCCAACCCTGAAAGGATTATCATATATGGGATCAAAAGCATGATTCTAAATTTATTGTTTCTTAAGTAGGGGCTTCTACCCCCCAAAACCTGGTAGTGGGACTCAAAATGGAATAGATAATGCCTTCTCTGAAGATAAGTTTTTGGGCGGATACAGGTGGCTATGCTCCCATGGCCCATCCTCGATGGATGGATGAACAAGATTTGGAGACTAAAAACTAAATAAAAGATGTGGCTTTTCAAGCTTTGCAACTAGGGGAATCCACTAGTTGAAGTTTACAAAGCTTTCTTTGCCTACTCGCTGATAATGGGTCGCTTGCTATTGGCAGCAAACTCACTCACTTGTGGGTCTGGCATCCTAGATGTACTCCATGTTGCATTGGAATGCTCAAGCACCTCTTCTGGTTCTACCCACTTGCTAAGTCTCCCTAAGCATGAATGGATTCTTTCTGTGCTCAATTCATACCCACATCAATACTGCCTAAGCATGAGTTGATTCTTTCTGTGCTCAATTCATAATTTCATACCCACTTCAATATCATGGAAAGCAACTGTATTAGGGGATAAAATCAAGTGGGTAGAAGCAACTGTATTAGGGGATAAAATCAAGTGGGTTGTGGAGTTTCGGGCCTCATGGCAGCTAATAAAGGAAGAAATACACTTTTTTCATTTGGAAGACAAGGAATGATGCCTTATTTAATAACGCAAATTGCTAGAACTTTCTCTTGATATCACAACTCCATAATTTGTGTGAGCTTGTACATGCAAATTCTTGTACAAGTGCAAAAGGTGGAGATGCATGTGACCCACCTATCGTGGCTTCTCAATTTCAGGGAGAAGCACGTCATGCACTATGAACAAAGAGTCACCTGGAGCCTCTCTAGCACAGTATCTACAGTGACCATGGCACAGAGCGGGCTAAGTAGTGAGGAAGAGGAGGGAGTGTCAACATAGTTCGCCACCTCAACGCACACAATATAATGATAAGTTCCCTACAATCTCACTTTCCATTTATGAAGGTAAGGTACCACCTAAATCTGACAACAATGGTTGCAAACTGATTATTATTGACCTGGAACTTGTTGTTTATAGCTGAGAGACAACCCCCACACAGCATAATGATCCACTGCACAATGTTGGGCTACTTTCTGTTGTTGTCTGATGATTATGAAATTCCGGTTATTTCAAGCCATGGTTCCATTTGTGTCGTCGATGCTTGGATACTTCAAGAACTATTTTGGATTTCTTGTATGCCTTGAGGTCCAATATTAGCGTAGTGGGTGTTTTGGTATGGTACCAACCCAATGTTGAGCTTAGCTAGTGCTTGTAGTTGTTATGTTAGCAGCCCCATTTTTTGCGTATAAAATGCCTATGCACATCTCTTGTTTATGTTAATAGTTAAAGGAAGAATTTTATCAAAAATTAACTATAGTAATCATACCATCATACTAATAAAGTGAGAGAAGTCTTTACTTCTTCATCATGCGGAATGTATTCAAGAAAATGAATGGCATTGCATACAACATATCCAGATGGCATATTAAAGAATATAATCAAATTTCCCAAACAAAACTTAATTGAGAAATGAAATATAATTATATTCATGTCCTCGAGTGACCAAAATAGGTCAATGATACTATGAAAAACAGCATTTCACAACAACAATAGGAGTGCCTAGAGCAACTTCAAAACAATCTAAAACCTAGGGGAAAGAAAGAATAGACAATAGGATAAAAAGGATGAACCAAAAGGGGTAAACCCTAAATAGTGAAGTAGAAACTATAATAAAGAAAGAAGGCACCCCAACAACAATGTCTTACAATAAGAGGTCCTCCATAAAGAAGCAAAGATATAGATCTTGAGAAAGAGCAACATATTGGTCAACATCAAAATCATAAGAGGAGCCATCATCGTCCATGACCACCAATGTGCCATTCCTAATTATGATCATATCTTTGTCAGAGCATCTAGGGGTAAGAAAGCTCGATTGTGTTATCCTACAGGGGAGAAGTTCTAAACTCTTTGTTATAGCTCCCCTAACATCCAAGATCAATGAATACCTCAACAAGAGGGGACTGGTGATGGGCATCAATCAGTGAGGTTTGTGTTAAGAATGAGGAAGGGTAGCAATTCCTCTATGTTGAGTCCAAGGAACAATGAGGCAAAATGGCCTCATAATTTCTCATGTTGGGGGGTATCATTTCACTACCCTATTATTGTTTGTGTTAGTGACAACAATATCAATTGGTTGCTTAAGGCCTCCAATGGTTGAGAGGGTTTGAAAAGGGGGACAATTAACCAAGTAGGCCCCGAAGAGCCCTATAAGGCACGCCTCTAAAATGTGCAAGGACAGTTGCCTCTGGTCTAGCTGATTGAAGAAGGTAGCAAGGGACCTTCCAAACTCTCTGTATACACAGGGAAATCTGCCTCGGATCTCAAAATAGATGGGACACCAAAAAAATGTATTGCTCCTCCATCTCCACCTACTAGAGAGAGAAAAGTCAGCAAATCTTGTCCCCCATCTAGATTTGGAAATCTATCTCAACTCGTAAGTGGTGTGAGTGCACCCTTAGCAAACCAAGAGGAATCCTAAGGCCACAAGACCAATGTTGTCCTAGGTAGTCCCGAAAGAAAAATGAGATTGCAAACAATCTAAAAGAAATGGTTAGCATAAAAAGGCCAATTTAGGGCTAAGAGGATATAAGGAGGTAAGCCTACGAGATTTCAATGAATTGTCAATAGATGTTCTCTCTAATTGATTTATTAATCTCCTCCTTGTGAGGGAGAAGGTGGGAGTGAGCATGTAGGGAGCATATGCAAGGAGGAAGCCAATCAATGAACATACCTATAGTCTAAAGAAAAAGTTTTCTCAAAAAGTACCAACACCGCCTTCATCTAGTGAGGCCCAAGAGGTAAACTCCTTAGAAGAGAAAAGAGCCAAATATGGAATCTCTCCTAACCCAAGGCAAAGTCATCAAGGGTTTGTAGCCACTGAAGGTATGAAATAAACCAAAATATGCTCTCAAGATAAAGTGGATGGGTATCAAATTCAGGTTGGACATTATTTTGGGGTATCATTAGTTTACAAGGATCATAATTGGAGCATTATAGTTTGAATTCTTTCCACACATACCCATTCAACAAGCCCTAAAATGGTCCTCCACATCTTCAAGCCATAAAGTACAAAAGGTGTTATGATCATGTCGAAGGGGTGCATCTTCGAAAGGATAACCATGCACATAAGGACATGCATACCACTTATAAAGTTGTACCTAAGACCATAAAAAATTTGATTAGCAACTATGGATTTACTTGTAGCAGTGATGAAAAAATCAACGACATCACAATTTTTTGCAATATAAAATCTCAAATGAAAAATCGACCCAAAAAATCACGAAATTTTGAAAAATCGACAAGCAAATTTTGACCCTATTAAAGTGTTGATTTTGGCTTTTTTAGAACTTATTTGTATTTGCAACTGTTAGGGAACGAGAGGGAAGTTGTTTACCATCTTCAACAACCCCAAACCATTAATCTCATTGCAATAAAGGTTTTTTTATTGCATCAGGGATCAAGGTCATTGCATAAATAATTTTAACAATGTAATTGATTGCAATCCAAGACATTTATGAACTATCCAGTTTATCACTAGAATCCTATAAAGTCTTGGAAAAACTAGATACATGTAGTTTTTCATGCATTCAAAAGGAAATGGGAGTAAAAAATTTTATAGTGAAGGCAAGCTAACAACAAGGGCTTATAAAATAATAGTTTTATGTTGAAGCAAAATCACTAGCGAAAAGTGACATTTCTTCCATATGTTTGTGTAGCATTTGGTGGAATGAGGATTTAAAATTTTGATTGGAAAGTAGGAATGCAGGTATTGAATTAGTAAATATTGAAACATTGGTATATTTGAGAACACCATCTATGTCAAATAAAACCTTAGAGACGTAACTTCAATTATTCTCTTGCGCACCTTAACTGACCACTGCCTTCACCTTTTGCAACACTAATATTCAACAAGACACCAAAACATTTGCATATATGTATACATTCATTCTCATGGATATAGGGTTTAGATTAAAACTGCTTTGTGTTTGTATTCATGGCATGGCTTAGATACTTCCAACATAAGCCTTGAGAAACACAAAGGACTTAAGACACTTAGCTAAGAGGACAAAACTTTTCATTTATTGGATCATTGACTATACACCTCCCTGGACTCCTCTCCTCTCAACCATCCTATACAAATGACAAGGAGTACAACATGGTTTTGACTCATGATGATAAGATACATTTATAAGTTTGATGTCATTTTGTATTGGTTGTCCATTTTTGAATGCTAGGTTGGACAGCTATTAGGGTTCAGGATTTTGTATGGACTTTGATGTATCATTTTTTATTTGGCATCTACTACATCATATATACTTGTGTTTTCCTATATTTATGTGCCAATGTGTTTATTTGATGTTGTTGTTGGTTTATATGTTTAAAAATTTGAAAAAAATGAATTTATTTTGTAATTTTTAATGCTTCCCGCGGCTTGCTGATTTTTTTGTCAATGTTACCGAGAAGTTGTATTCCAAACCCCCCACCAATTTTTTCTAGATGTCAATTTTTTCAACAATGACTTGTCGTGCAACTCCATCCTAGTGTCCAATGTATGGTGCCATCCAAAGAATAGCAACTATATCCTAATCTAGCCATCTAGATAGTTAAGGCTAGTAAGGACAATATCAACATATCTTACATGCATATCTCATAGACATTCCCTTGCAAGCTGCCATCTCAAACTAGGAAATTATGCTCCTACCACGACATTTAAATTTGCATAACAGCTAATACTATTTAGTTTTACCCCCTAATATGAATGTGAGCAATGTATTACTTCAGTGCTCATGGAACATCAACTTTCAAGTGTTTTCACTTTTTTCTCACCAGCTTCAAGTAGAAATTGAACACTTTGCCATTAGGGATCAACATATATGTCAATGTTATTACACTCAAATTTGTCCCATAGAATAATGAACTCTATCTTTCTTTCACAAAATGTTTATTACATAACCAAACCTATATCACTTGCTTAATCAATGGCTTGATACGCTGACCATCCATTTTTGAGTTTCACAATGACTAAAACTGTTTGCCCTCACAGAGACCATTTCATACAGTTAGCTCTTGGGCAATGAGCAGAAAGTATTATTATATTATATAAAGAATGAAAATATTGATTTTTTCTTATATATGTTAAACTCTAGGCATCACTGGGATTCAACCTTCATTGCAGTTTAAGAATGATTGTGCACAAGCAGTAAACAACAAGAAATGATAATCTTTCTACAGATAGTTAAATTGTAAAACATATTACTGACTTTTTTCATTTATTTCTTTCCACATACAAATCTAAACTGAGTCGCAATTATTCCTAATCACAACAGGTTATTGTGATACATAAATTTTCAAGTTCTAATAAACCACATCTTATTTCCCTCTATAACATTTATAAGATTCAAATAAGATTGAGTGAAATAAAGGACATTAGTCAAAGATAGCTTCCTGTTCACAAGCATCAAGAGCTTATAACCTATTTAGAACCCATACGAAATAAACCTAGATAAACTTGTATCTTTCAAAATGTCCAAGACAAGAAATTCTGACCTCACTCATACTTAAATCCCCAACCCTTAAAGTGTTGTCACCTGTTATGTTCTGCAAGTCCCTGCCCTGTAAAATGTGAGAATCAAGTCACTCCAGAAAGTATTTAGTAAATGTAACAATAACACAAGGCAGCACAGTGCAAAAAGAATGGCAAGCAAATGGTGAGCATCAAGCTACAAAGTCTTATCCTTACACGTGAAAGTGCACTAACATTGCCATAGGGAAAAATCAAAATACCTATCATGTAGGGCCAATAGAACGCCATCACGAGAACGAGATGCATCTATTTCTACACAATCTACTTGAGAACCAATTGCTAGACGATATGCTGTCATCTGTTCCATAAAATATCAAAAGCAGACTCGTTAATTCGCATTATATCTTAAACACTAATAACTCTAGCAAAACAAGATGATACAAATCCAAAGATTTTTACTTATTGATGTTACAACCCCAAATAAAAAGATTCTTGTAAAGATAGAAGTTGCATTGTGCATCCTAGATGTGTTAAATTATAACCTAGATCAAGAGAAAGGAAGAGGAATTTCCTTAAGAAAAAGAAACCAGTTCAAATAATAAATGGTGAAGAGAGCTTACCTATAAGTGGACAGGCATGGGACCAGCCACACTACACTCATCTTTTGTCAGGACTTTAAACAAAACATAAGAAAGATGTGCAACATGAAGGAAATTGACATTAAATATGAAATTGCTCATTCACACATTCTGTCAAACACTTTGAAAATCTAGGGTTTTAACTTAGAAATTTTAAAAGTAAAACCACAACTTCAAATGTACTCCAAATACTGAAAATATGCAAGCACATTGAACACTTGAGATTTTGGTCAAACTTGACCGGGCAAAACTCCTCACTTGGGGAAAACCCTAGAATTTTTTTTTTAAAGAAGAGTACAGAAATTCAATACACAATTTCTCTTTCAACCCTCACAGGCAAAATGTCAGATACAGCAAACTAAATCATAATTTTCAGCCAACCTCGAAATTCATGCCAAACTGCTGCTGTACCTTCTGTACGGCTGCTTTAAGGTCTGCCTCGAATTCTGTGCCATCACGTGCTCTCTTTTACTGCTGTACGGTCTGCATTAAATGCCCCCAACTGCCTTGGGATTCGAGCCCACATGTGTGGCTGCAATAATGCTGCTGTACGGCTGTCTAGAAAAGTGTGCTGCTCATTGGGATGTGTGCTGCTACTCTTTCTTGGAAATTGTACCCTTCTTGATTGAGTACTCTTCTTCCTCTTCAATTTTTCTCTTCCTCTCTCTCTGATGGTGAGTGTCACATCCCCAACCCCTCCATTGCCTTCAGAGGTGGTGGGAGACCCTCAAATCCATTTTTTTTTCTTCTTTGTCTTCCAATTTTACACACAGCCGCAATGGTCGTCGATCCGCAATCCACATTGCGGGATTCGGAAATGCGGGACTGCAATTCACCATACTAAAATTTCCTTCCGCATTCCGCAATTCCGCATTGCAGGATTCATAAATGCAGAATCCCCAATTAATCCTTCCAACAAATTATCTTTCTGCATTGCGGAATGCAGGAATGCGGAAGCCCAAATTCAATTCCCGGAAATATTCCCCCTTCCGCATTCCGCAATTCCGCATTGCAGAACTTGGAAATGCAGAAGTCCAAATCCAACGTTAACATTTTGTTTAATGTCCGCAATCCGCATTGCGGATGCAGAACTGCGGAAGCACCTCCTCTGCTCCTACAGACTTTCCAGGGGCATAACTCCTTCATCCTTAAGCCAAATTGCGCAAGGTTGGGACGCAAGGCTGGGACCGTTGGAAAGCTCTTGGAGAGCTCTATCCAATGGTATGACCTCCTACCCAATCTGAGCACTCTAGCCTTGTCAATTTCCAACTGAAAATCTGGCCTATCACTCCTTCAATGCACCATTAACCTTCTCCAAGGGTTCTACTCTACTTCTGCCAAGTCTTCTCTCCTTCATCTGATCCACAAAGATGCCTGTTCTTCTTTAAGTCTAGGTTGGAATGTCCTGCACATTTACCAGACTTAGCTCAATTCCTCAAAGGACAATTCAAAGTAATATCAAGGGGCTTGCTAATAGGCATAAGCATGCTCCATGAACACAAGGAATGAGACATGATTCACACAAATAGGATGGCAATGGGCATACATGTACATGTCCTTCTCAGGTAGAGTGATGAAAGCATGCAGGGCTTAACCCTATCCCTCAAGCATGATTACATACAAGTACCAAGGTAAATACAAGGATGCAGAGGTGCAATGGGCATGATAAATGGCCCAGGTAGGCAGATTCATGCATCAACAAACCAAAGGGGAACTGTAACATTATCCATCCTTACACCTAACATGTATCCAACATTCAGCATGGCATAACAGCAACATATTTACAGACTTAACACAAGCAGAGGCATGTAGCCCTATTCATCAATGGGTCATCTCCATAAGAAAATAGGTGCATGCATACACTTAACAACTATAACTAAAGCAGCATCATTCACACTCAATAAGTCTTGTATCCATCAATCATTAACATATACAACAGAATGAAGCATAAGACATGGCCATTCAGCCCTAATAACCAGTTGGATCCACTGTGCACTCAGACATAAACAAATACACATGCATGGATACGAAATAGGCATCATTTAAGGCACAAGAACTGCTTATCTTTTGTATTAATCCTCCAAGCAAACTGGCTATGGGCTGCAACTTTCCAACCCAACCATAGATCTCTGCCTGGCCTATATTATTTCAGCAATCAAAGATCACCCCCGAGCTAGGGCTATGTATCCACTAAGGAGTCCCTCTCAGGTTCACTCACGGCATTGGTTCAGAGTCCACTAGGGCATCCGACCAACAGTTAGCTTAGTCAAGCAAATGGGGAGGTGGGTAAGGGTTTCTAGCTCAATAAGCTTCTCCACAGAGCTATGGGCATATCCCAATGATCTCATACTAGTCCAAGCACCCCGCTCTCAGCCTAGATAAGGTTCCCTTTGTTGCTGCACAGCCCTTAGGGTGCCCCTTCCTCTAGCACTGATCTGGGTAAGTGTGGCTGGTCGTGACTACTAGATCGAGGTACATAAGCACTATTCTGCAACTTGGCCTTCTACAAACCCGATTTAAGTGTTCTCACGGCTTTCCAAGCCTCGCACGCTCTGTCCATTCATCTCAGGGTTCAGGTTCGTGGTTTTCTCAGCAAGTAAGACTTTCACACAGGGATTCTGTGTGCTCACGGTTCTGCCAATTGCATGCTACCACAGAATCGCGTTTTTTCTTCTCTAGGCTTCCTTGCTTCGCTCTCTTCGGCCCCCTCTACAGGATGAATGAGGTTCTTGGTCAGCAATGGGTTAGGAAATCAGGGTCCGCAAATTCCCAGGTAGTTAAGTGTCTTAAGGGACAAGTAAACAGAGTCATACCCTGCCATACGAATTCGCAGGCATGCTCCATACTCAATCGGCGTCCCGAACAGGGCTCCTCAACCACCCTCTTATAGCAACATTTAATGGTAGTTAGGACAGTCTAAGGGTTCTCAGGGTGACAATGACAACCTAGGGTTCCATCCCACACCCCCTCGCCACCCTAGTGGATTCATAGTTCCCCCTCATTTTGTTGCAGCCATAGCCAACCCTTAGTCTTTTATTACATAGTATTATTTACATCATTTACAATTATCTCATGGATTAGCAGCGCATGGATTAGCAACTACTTGCCTATGCAATTAAACTTAAGCATCCACTAGTGGGGCCTTGGCCTTGAGCTCCACACTAGGGCAAACACACCTTGCAATATTTACATAGCTGCCAAAATAGCCTATGGTCAGAATGAGGGACATTACAGTGAGTATTTCATTTGTCCCTTTCACTTCATTTTATACTTTGCTTTTCACTAACTAACCCTAACTACCAAAGAAACTACCTAATCAATGGCCAGGATTAGATTAGGAGATCTATGGTTCACATTAGATGCACTTTTCTCAATAATAAAATAATTAATAAATACATCACTTAAGTGACCCACTTTTATAAAGTACAAAAATGCCTTTATTTACATAAAAGTCACTTTATTACACTCAAAACATGAGGGAGGACCTCCAAAATTATCTTTTTCAACACTCCCTCATAACGAGCGAGGTCCTTCCGGCACCATCCAAATCTCCACCACTAACTCTTGACGCAACTCCCTCCTACTCTGGAATGTCTCTCGGAGACAAGTGCCCACCTCTGAAATAAAACTCTGACTCTTGAAATTCTACTTGAACCTCATCAACCTGCTCATCACCATCACCTGTCTATCTGAGTCTTCTACCAGTGCTTTGGAGAGATTCACTCTCCTCATCAGAAGAAATGTAACTAACATGCTGATCAAATGCATCTCCTGCCCCATCCTCTGACTCTGACAGCCATCCACCTGTCCCTGGACGTACAACATGTCCTCTCAATATGTATAACCTGTCCCTGCGATCACTAAGCTAGTAAGCAATATTGTGGTCCTGACTGGATCATCTCTCCGATAAATGAAGATATGACCGTCCCTGACCAACAACCCATAACCATCATCCTCAAAAGATGACACCGAGAGTTTACTAACTCTCATCTCATGAACAAAGAGGACTCCATGAATCTCTAGGACCTCTCCAAAGTCTAGTTGAAACCTGATTGTTCCAACCCCTCGAATAGCTATCTGTGGACTGTCAATATCCGTCTGAATGTAATGTCCTGGTCCTAAATCTGTGATAATCTGGAATGCATCATACACTCCAGTCATATGTCTGGCTGACCCACTGTCAACAATCCAGACATGCTAAAAAACTGAGCTTCCTACACTAGAGTCAATAGAGGCTAGAGAAAATGCATGCTCAAACTTACCTGCAAACTCATCTATTGCAGTTGTTGTTGAACCTTTCTTTGTCTTCCCTTTCTTCTTCTCAGGACATTTTGTGGCATAGTGTCCCAACTGGCCACATTGGAAACCTCTGATCTAACTCAAATCTTTCTTCTTCTTGTTCTTCGATTTGGCTACAAGTGCCACACTGTGTTTTAAAAATCGGCTGAATCGAAATCGGAATCGGCCGATTTGATGCCTAACCGGTTTGAACCGGTGACCAAATCGGCTCGGAGGACCGGTTCGGTACCGAACCAGCCGATTCGGTATCAAATCGGCCGGTTTGGTACCAAATCGGTCCGGTCGGCCGATTCACGACATAACTCAGCCGATTTTTTACGTGTGGGCCCAGGCATAAAAAATGGTTTTTTTTTAGGTTTTTTTTTAATTTTTTGAAGTTTTAACTTAACCTACGGGTCCTACACTACCCTCCGCGAGCCCCCAACCCAGCCCATTGTCATTTCTTTGTTTGTAATAGTGCCGAAGTGGAGTGCAGCCGTAGGTGTTCTCTCGTGGAGTTGGAGCTGGTCGATTTGGACTCTGGATTGGAGTGGAGTCACGACTGGAGCTGGAGCTGACTGGTTTGTAACTTTGTGGAGTGGAGTGGAGCCACAGGGGTGGGCTCGTGGAGTTGGCCACTTGGCCGTGGAGTGGGTGGGTGGGCTCGTGGAGTTGGTCGTGGAGTGGGTGGGCTGGCCGCTGGTGGAGTGTGTGTGCAGTTGCACTGTCCAATGTGCACTGTCCAATTTCCAATTCCAACATAACATTTTCAGAATCCAAGGTAAGTGTAAGTTTAGAGTTTACACTTCTTTTTTTAACAGAAATAAAAAATTTTAAAAATTTTCGGAATTACAGTTACACTATTAACCATAACCATGAACTATCAGTTTATGTTGGAAATTCTGAATTACAGAAATTAAATTAAAAATTTAAAACTATTAACCATAACCATGAATTTTAATTTTAAACAAAAATAATAGTTTTAATTTTAAAAATTTAAACAGAAATTAAAAATTCATTTATGAATCACATAATAGTTTGAATTTTAATTTCTTGTTATGTTTGAAATTTTGCAGTATTGAATCATGGCCCCAAAAGCAAAAGATCCTGCATGGATCCATGCAGATGTTGTTCAAGGGCACATTTATTGCAAGTATTGCAAGAAGTTGATTAAGGGTGGGGGAATTTACAGGCTTAAACAACACTTGGCTGCCATCAAAGGCCAAGTTAAGGCATGTGAAGCCCCACTGGATGTTATTGGGCAGATTAGAGTTGAGATGCAAGAACAGTTCAAGAAGTTTGAAGAGGGAAAGGCTAAGCAAAGAGAGATAGAGGAAGAAGTAGGGAAAAAGAGGAGGCTTGCTGAAATGATGGGTGGGACCTATGCCCCTAGTTCAAATGAAGGCTCTTCATCTATCCCTTCTACCACTCTTAGGGATCCTTTCCAGTTTGTTCCGCCCTCCAAGACTACAGAATATAAGGGCAAAGCCAAAAAGAGGGGTAGCATTGAAAGCTATTTCACACCTCCCAACACTTCTGCCAGTGTGAATGCTTCTCAGATGCAACATCCAACAGAAATTCAACCCACCTTAGATGAGCACTGGAAGAAGCAGTACAGAGAAGTTGCCCATGAGTACATTGCAAGATGGTGGTATGATGTTGATCTCCCATTCAATGATGTCCGCTCTTCTTATTACCAACCTATGTGGGATGCCGTTGTAGATGCTAGTAAGGGCTTCAAAGGCCCTAGTATGCATGACTTGAGGGGATCTCTTTTGCAAAAAGAGATCGTTTCCATAGAAGAATACCTGAAGGATTTCAAAGCTTCATGGGTAAACACAGCATGCACTATCATGTCGAATGGATGGAAAGATAGGAGGGGGCGACACCTTATAAACTTTCTTGTATCTTGCCCACGGGAAACCATGTTTTTGAGATCATGTGATGCATCTGATCAGGTGAAAGATGCAAATCTATTATTTCATCTTTTGGATCAGATTGTTGAGGAGGTGGGGGCAACTAATGTTGTGCAAGTCATTGTTAACAATCAAATTGACACCCTTAACTAAGTGAAGGAGCAACATATGTTTACCATGCACCCGCGACAGGAAAGTCATGACACAAGTTCAATCAGAGACGAATCCTCTCTAAGAAATGCATTAAAGTGCATTAATTGTGTTTAAAATATCCTAAGTGGAGCAAAAAGCCTAAAAACTATTCAAAAGTGGGTTTTCACTTGAAAATAATCAAAATGAGGAAAATGACTAATCTCACATTTAGAAGAAAAGCCTAAGGCCCATTTCCCAATGCTATATAAGAAAGGCATGGGAGGCATGGTAAAGGGAGACAAAAAGAGCAAAGGCATGCTGAGGAGATTCTGAAGGAAGGAGAAGAGCTCCAAGTCTTCAAAAGCAAGGATGAAGGAAGGAGAATTTATGGCAAGGGAGGAGGATTCACACCAGGATTCCTGGTAATCATGTATCTTCTCCATTGTTTTAGCATGAATTGATTCAAGTTTCTGCCATTATGATGTTTAAATGTTGCTTGTATTGTGTGATTTAAACTTTTAAATGGTTGTAGATCTTAAATTTGCTTGTCTTAAATGGATGAATGAATCTAGATTTAAAATAACTTGTGATAATTTGTTCATCTCTGACGTAGAGACTCACCATCTCTTAGCAAAATAGTAGAACTAGTGTAGGCACATCCCTGCACTAAACACTGTTATCAGAATGGCGACTCCACTAGGATTCTGATAACAGTGTTTAGTGCAGGGATGTGCCTACACTAGTTCTACTATTTTGCTAAGAGATGGTGAGTCTCTACGTCAGAGATGAACAGATTATCACAAGTTATTTTAAATCTAGATTCATTCATCCATTTAAGACAAGCAAATTTAAGATCTACAACGATTTAAAAGTTTAAATCACACAATACAAGCAACATTTAAACATCATAATGGCAGAAACTTGAATCAATTCTTGCTAAAACAATGGCGAGGATACATGATTACCAGGAATCCTGGTGTGAATCCTCCTCCCTTGTCATAAATTCTCCTTCCTTCATCCTTGCTTTTGAAGACTTGGAGCTCTTCTCCTTCCTTCAGAATCTCCTCAGCATGCCTTTGCTCTTTTTGTCTCCCTTTACCATGCCTCCCATGCCTTTGTTATATAGCATTGGGAAATGGGTCTTAGGCTTTTCTTCTAAATGTGAGATTAGTCATTTTCCTCATTTTGATTATTTTCAAGTAAAAACCCACTTTTGAATAGTTTTTAGACTTTTTGCTCCACTTAGGATATTTTAAACACAATTAATGCACTTTAATGCATTTCTCAGAGAGGATTCGTCTTTGATTGAACTTGTGTCATGACTTTCCTATCGCGGGTGCATGGTAAACATATGTTGCTCCTTCACTTAGTTAAGGGTGTCAATTTGATTGTTAACATAGAGACTCACCATCTCTTAGCAAAATAGTAGAACTAGTGTAGGCACATCCCTGCACTAATCACTGTTATCAGAATGGCGACTCCACTAGGACATTTTAAACACAATTAATGCACTTTAATGCATTTCTCAGAGAGGATTCGTCTCTGATTGAACTTGTGTCATGACTTTCCTGTCGCGGGTGCATGGTAAACATATGTTTCTCCTTCACTTAGTTAAGGGTGTCAATTTGATTGTTAACAGTCATCACCGATAATGCCTCTAACTATGTTCTTGCTGGTAGGATGTTAGAGGAAAAACATAAAACCATATTCTGGATCCCATGTGCAGCACATTGCATAGGCTTCATGCTTGAGGATGTATGCAAACAGGACTGGATCAAGTATACTGTGGATTGGACCAAAAGCATCACCAAGTACATCTACAACCACGGTTGGGTATTGAGCTTGATGAGGAGACACACACGGGGCAAGGAGCTTGTTAGGCCCGCAGTTACTAGATTTGCAACTCACTTCCTCACGTTGCAATCTCTCCTTTCCCAAGCACAGAACTTGGAGAGGATGTTTTCAAGTGATGAATGGAATTCATCTAGTTGGGCTCGCACACAAGATGGAAGAGACACTAAGAGGAGAATTAAAAGCTCATCATTTTGGAAAAAAGCAGTGTCGCCAGCTAAGTTGTACTTAGATGGACTATCAAGCGAGCGGGCAAAGTTGAACATTTCAATGTTCTTTTTTCGATGATTTGATATCCAGCTGGCCTTTTAAAGGGCCCCCGTTTTAACTTTTTTCCACATGTCCATGGCCCTGCGGGGTTTGTAATAAAACGTACTAGCATGGTGTTTTGTAAAAGACTTGGTTCCCTAGGACTTTTTGGTTAAGTCAGGTATTCCAAGGAGTTTTTTCACCTATCTATTATGTTTTGCATTAGTGCATAACATAATTAATTGGTTTTTCTCCTGCTCCTCCAAAGCTGGAATGCCTGGGGAGGCTGACGGGCCTTAGGGGATTGTTAAAGTCTATGGGTCAATGTATATGAACATGCTAGGCGTTAATTTTGAGTCATATGGACATGTCCTAAGTCCCCCTAGGTTGTTTTTTAATTTTCGGCAAAGTTTAATTTTTCCGTAAATTGGGCCATTTTTTAATGGTTCAATTAAAAAATTTGTAATCGGCCTAGAAGTGGCATAGGGAGGTCTTTTTTGCCTTAGGGGTGCTCGTTTTCTAACTCAGAGCACCCCCTTAACCCCTAAACCCACTTTTCCTAATGTTTGGGTGCTTAAATTTTTACCTATGGCCAAAAAACCCAAAAAACCCAAAAAAGTCATGAAAAAATAAAAAAAAAAAGTGAAAAAATGACTCATAAAAATATTAAATTTTGGGAGTGATTTATGGACTGATTTTTTCAGCTATGTTTTAGGAGTTGTAAGAGCTGATTTTGGAAAGATTCCGGGCAGCTATATTAGTGGGATTACTTCCCCATTTGAGGGGGGCATATTTCCCAAAATTGGGCCCCTTCAATCATGGAATTTGCAGCTATGTTTATGGGCTGTCACATGGCTGATTTTTAGCTGATTTGGGGCTGATTTTGGCAGCCCATTACATGGGAGTGGGCAGCCCCATTTTCTCCACGAGTTATGCCACTCATTCCACCCATTTCTCTCCATCTTTGGCTATTTAAGCATGGCTGCCCACTTCATTTTCTTTAGAGGGAGAATTGGAGCACAAGACTTATCGTTGTAATACTCATTTGGTTTTGAATATTAATAAAAGGCTTTGGAGGTCACTTATGGTGTTGGACTTTGTGAGTGGATGAATGTCTTGTTTCAAATGAGGTAACTTGTATTGATGCATTTTGTTTCTTTAAGATCAAGTATAGCTTAGGGAAAGATCAGTATTGGTTTATGAGGAAAGTTTGAGTAATTTGTTTATTGCTTAGTCTTTCATTTTATGCATTAGTAGAGATCAGATTTAAATATATCATTTGTTTATGAATATTTTCTTCAAATTTCTACTATGTGTTTTATCTACATTTGATCTTTTTGTTGCAAGTTGTGGTGTTTTTACAGGTTGTCTCAGGCGGATAGGTTGGAGAACTTGTTTGTGTCTTCTATTTATCTAATCTTTTATGCAGATACAGTCCCTCAGCTCACCACCGGAAAGGATCTCCAAAGTTTCGGTTTTATTCAACAAAATTTGCTTCACCTCTCTCTCCCTTCTATTTTCAAAAAAATTTCTTTGGTTAACTAGTTACTTTTATTTGAAATATTTCTGATTTATATACTCATGTCCATATTTTAAATAGATCAGGAATCATTTCATGAAGGTCTGGTTTAGACAGTTACAAAGCTCATATCTTTAAGTGTTAGATTTTTTCCTTCATTTAGCATCTACTTTTCCAAGACTTGCAAAAGAATTGTCAATTTTTTCAAAGTTTTGTTGAGTAGTTGTAGTTCTGATTTTAAAGTATATCTGGCTGTTAGTTAGAGCTTGTAATTTGCAGCTCATAAAGCTTGCAAAGATCCCAAGTAAACAAGCCTCACTGCTTGTCTTACTTGGTTATTTTCTTGCAATTTTACTTAGATTTTTACTTAGAAATTTTTTTGGGTTTTTTAGGAGGTGTTCCAAAGACACTCTTAAAGTGTTTTTGGGCATCTTATACTAATAATTGCTTGCTGGTTTGCAGCAAAAGACGAACAGGTAGGAGGAGGTGCTGCCGAAATTTCGAAAATCCAGGCGATCCGGAGGACCAAATTTCATATTTTTGTAAAACCAGTTAATTTTTCCTCAAATTTTGTAAGCCACCAAGTCACTTCAAGTAGACTGGGGCACTTCTCTAATCATTGTAAACAAATATTAAACGAGAGCAAGTGGGCTAGCCAGCGCCCATACCCCATCCCCCCAGGGGTGGCCTGTGTCGTCTCTTTTCATGGCGTGATTTTTAGAGTAGTTTATTTCTTTGTTTTCCGGCATTTAATAAAATTAATTAGGATTAAAATAAACCTTGTTGGTTCGTTCCACTGGCGGGCCACAAGTTCACTCACAACGTAGTTTTTCACATTTTTTTTTACAAACTCAAAACACCCCCCTTGCTTTCCCGAAGTAGGGTTTCTGTATGAGGGCTTGCCCGAAATACGTGCCTGAAAAGAGACTCCTGGGGTTTTTTAAAAAAGATAAAATTTGGGTTCATAAAATTTTTATAAAAATACCAAGGTCTTCTCCCGTATGCTCTGTGGCCGACTTGCAGCTCAGTCTGATCCAGTTGGTACACATCAGAAAGGAGGGGATGACTAGTAATAGGATCCAACACCGCCCTAATAAAAAATCCTTTTTGTGAAAATCCGGCACAATACATATTTTGTTGTCGTGGGCAAATTTCTCAGAAGGCTTGGGACCACACTGAGTAGTGACCTCTTGGAAACCGTTAGGCTTGCCCTCGTTGGTATAGCATCTGAACACCTCCTCGAGACTCCGATTCAGCCCAAGCCTGAGAGGGAAGCCACGCTTCAAAATTCCGGACATGTTCCCCCGTACCTTGCGTATATTGGGAACCCACCTGCCATAATAAAAAGATCACCTTCACATTAATTTTAAAATAAACCAAGAACACTCGCACAACATCTACTTTTCTGCTTATGCATTTGTTTATTGACTCCATTATAAGGCACTGGTCTTGTTTAAATTTTATTTTATATTATTGACTAATGTGCAGTTAAATGATGGTTATTTTAAAATGAGAGTAAATGATGAATGATTGTTTTATTTGATCAAAGTATATGCTGTTTATTCTTGGTTACCAAAAATATTTTCCTAACTCCTAGATTAGAGGCCTTAGTTTCTTTTTATTTTTTAGGGTCCACCCCCCTTGGCTTCGCTAGGAAAGCCTAGACGGAGGAGTCGAGTCCCAAGTGACAGCACTTGACTCTGACTTGCCCCCAAGGCCACACCAGCAGCTTGAAGACTTCTGCTGCGTTTTCCCAGGTGTGGAACCAGGCGGCAACAAGCAGCAGAGGTTGTGGCAATTACTGAGCCACTTGTTAAGGTGTTGCGGTTGGTGGATGGGGAAAAATTGGCCATGGGATACATTTATGAAGCTATGGATCAGGCAAAGGAGCAAATAAGGGCAGCATACAAAGATAGAGTAGCCAAGTATGGGCCTATTTGGGAGATCATTGATAGGAGATGGAACAATCAACTCCATCGCCCTATACATGCAGCTGGGTATTTCCTGAACCCGAAGTATCAATATAGAGATGACATTGATGCTGATCCGAGTGGGGAGATAGCGGATGGATTGTATACTTTCCTTGAGCGCATGGTCCCAAGTGAGGCGACCCAATTGGAGATACATCGGCAGATCACTTCTTTCAGAGACGCCACAGGTCTCTTCGCCAAAAGTGTGGCTAAGGCTGCAGTAGAGGAGGGCCAACCAGGTAAACAATTCCATTGTTTTATTAAATTATGTTGTTTAACTTTAAAGTTTAAAGTTTAAATTGTAAAATGTAAATACCTGGATTCTTAATTTCTTAGCCAAATTCACAATCTAATTTGTTGAATTAACTGCCTTGACTCTTCGCCTTTGCCGCACAATGGTGGAGGTCATTTGGTAATCATTGTAAACAATTGCAAAAGTTTGCAATTCGGGTCCTGAGTCAAACCTGCAGTGCTTCTGGGTGTGAGCGCAATTGGTCTTTGTTTGAGCGGATTCACACGAAGAAGAGAAACCGTTTAGAGCAGAAACGGTTAAATGATCTAGTCTTCGTGCAGTACAACCTGCGACTCAGACGCAACCAATTGATGAACAAAAGACCTGATACGGATCCCATTCTGTTAGATGATATAGATCCTACCTCAGATTGGGTAGTGGAGACCGTAGATCCAGAGTTTGGTGATGATCTGGATGTTGAGTTGGAGGACTTGCTGCAGCGTCATATAGATTCAAATCCTCTATTGCCGATGCCATCAGTTCATACAGGTGTGGATCCTGATATTCCAGGCACAGCAGGCACTAGTGGACCAGGACCTCTTACTTATAGGCAACGACGACGTAGGAGTAGGCATTCAGCTAGTATTACTACTGCAGTAGTAGATGATTGTGCGCCTGAGCCTGAGGAGCCTGAGCTTGAGCCAGATGTTGATGCCTTTGCTAGTCCTTCAGCTTCTGGTTCTTTTGGTTCTAGTTCTATTGCTACTCCTAGCCGTAGCAGTGGTGATGAGTTTGATCATTTCGATTGATCAGCAACGATGTATGACAGACACAGTTGACATGTTATGTCGTTGACTATATAACATGTTATTTTTTGGACTCTACTGGCCATTTAGCCTATAGGCCTCATGGATTATGTATTTTGTTCCAGTTCCAGTCTCCTAGATATGTATTGCACTGTACACTTTGTGCCATTTTGATATATTGACTCTTATATGGTATATACATGAGCAGACATTGCATATTTTGTTTCTAATGCTATGGAATCATGAATTAGAATCTTGAAAATGTTGTTTTTCTTTAAAAAAATAAATATTTTATGTATTTTTGAGCAAACCGATTCATTAAATTCAAATCGACCGATTTATGACAGATTCATTACCGATTCCGAGTTGACCCTTGACCGATTCCGAGTCCGATTTTGATTTTTCAAACTTTGGTGCCACATCCTGTTTAGTATCCTCACTAATTTGACCAACCTAAGACCCTTCCCGGATTTCCTCCTGGGTAAAGTCATTCCATAATTTGGACCAACTGGGAAGCTTCTCTCTGCCCACAATACATTTCACAAAGACCTCCCACTTCTTGGTGAATCCCTTCAGGGCTATCCTCACCAACTCAGAATCAGGGATAGCCTCTCCTACTACTGCCAACTCGTCCTTGACTTGTGTAACACGAGTCAAGTAAGAGGCTACACCCTCATCTTTATTCATTTTTATACAGTGTAGCTTGTCTTTTAGCGCCATCTTACAATTCTCATTCTTTGCTTCAAACAACTGATTCAATGTGTCCCACATCTCTTTAGCTATTTTCTTTTCTGCTAAATGTGGAATGAGATGATCTTTAACCCCATTCAGTATGACTCTCTGGGCTCTGGCTTCAAGAGCTTCATGCTCCTCAAGCTCATCTCTATTTGTTGGCTTAGTCATGATACTGTTATCAAATCTCCAAACTCTCAATTCTTTTAACACAACAGTGATTCTTACTTTCCATGGGATATAGTTGGATACTCCATCCAAATTCCAACCTATCCTCATACCTGATACTCATCATGGAAATCACCTATAACCAAAAAACAACTTGAAAGATAACCACAACACTCTTCTGCACTTGCTTGCTTCCTACTTCAGTATGGCTCTGATACCATGAAGAAAATTGACATTAAATATGAAATTGCTCATTCACACATTCTATCAAACACTTTGAAAATCTAGGGTTTTAACTTAGAAATTTTAAAAGTAAAACCACCACTTCAAATGTACTCCAAATACTGAAAAATATGCAAGCACATTGAACACTTGAGATTTTGGTCAAACTTACCCAAGCAAAACCCCTCACTTGGGGAAACCCCTAGAAAAAAATTTCTTAAAGAAGAGTACAGAAATTCAATACACAAAATTTCTCTTTCAACTCTCACAGGAAAAATTTCACATACAGCAAACTAAATCATAATTTTCAGCCAACCTCGAAAATTGTGCCAACCTCGAAATTTATGCCAAACTGCTGTTGTACGGATGTTGTACAGTCTTCCTTGAATTTTGTGCCTGCACGTGCTCTCTTTTACTGTTGTATGGTCTGCATTAAATGCCTGCCAACTACCTTGGGATTCGAGCCCACGCGTGTGGCTGCAATAATGTTGTTGTACGACTGTCTAGAAAAGTGTGTTGCTCCTTGGGATGCGTGTTGCTCCTCTTTCTTGGAAATTGTGCCCTTCTTGCTTGGGTGCTCTTCTTCCTCTTCAAATTTTCTCTTCCTCTCTCTCTTTGATGGTGAGTATTTCATTTGTCCCTTCAACTTCATTTTATACTTTGCTTTTCACTAACTAACCCTAACTACCAAATAAACTACCTAATCAATGGCTAGGATTAGATTAGAAGATCTAGGGTTCACATTAGATGCACTTTTCTCTATAATAAAATAATTAATACATACATCACTTAAGTGACCCACTTTTATAAAGTACAAAAATGCCTTTATTTACATAAAAGTCACTTTATTACATAAATACATAAGGAACAAAACTTTCAGGTCCCCCTCATCAGACTCACACCAAAAACACGAGGGAGGACCTCCAGAGTTATCTTTTTCAACACAACAAGTTTCAAACAACCGCATAAACAAAAGCAAAAAGTGCTAGTGTAAAATCAACATTTTATGACATTACAGGCAAAAGAATCAGCTCCTTTTCACAAATGCAAAACAATAGAATTTGGGGCAGCTACAAACCCATTCACTCTTGCACATGATATTCCATATCTATTTATAAAACTACAATGGGGATGGAAGTACAATCTAGAATCTCCCCTAACCTCCTCTTTTAGACTTTCTAGCTAAGTTGCACTGAAACAGATACGAGAACGGATACAGATACAGCGAGGGAAATGGATACAGCAAATTTTCAAAAAATTCGAATACGATACGGCGAAAAAACAACATATATATATATATATTCAAAAATACCATTAGACATACATAATTCAGATTACCATTCATCAATTAGATTTAGAGGCAGTCATGTTATTTATAACAATTGAATATGTCGATTACACCTCTAGAAGAAGTGTTGGAATTTGTGATTAAACAAAATTTTGGAGGTAAGTTAGTAACTTGATTGAGGTGTATTTGGGTTGGTCCACTGGCTAACTAGACAATCAACTAGGCAAGTGAGGGTTGGTTGACTAACTGACTAGCGCATAAATGGCCTAAATTCACGGGGTTGTTTAACTTTTTTGTGTCGAAGTTCTCCATGGTTCTAGTATCGGACAAACATTCTGGAGATCATTCTCTTGGATGTGTCCGCGACCCAGAGAGAATGGCACTGTCGTAGCCCTTGACCGCGTGTCTTATGTCTCGGATGCTTAGCCTCGTTTAGTCATGTGTTGATTGGACTGTAGGAGGCTAGAGGTCACATTGCGTACTCCATGTGGGGGTACTCCTTAGCCGGAGTGATCTATTCTTGTAGAGTGAGATGACTTGTCTATGTTACAAGGAGATCTTATCTCCTTGTATATTAGACAAAGTCTAATCTAATGTTGAATTTGACAATTGGCTCTAAGAAGTGTCTGGGACTTCTTAGAGTATGGTCAAATCAACATTAGAGCTCTACTGGAAAAAATTTGACCACATCTGAGGAGATATCAACGTGGAGAACTTTTCTATGATGAAGAAATAACCAAGGAATTAAGACAATCCATTGAAGAAGTCCCAAAGAAAGTGGAAGACAAGAAAGAGCGCACAACTACCCTAGCAAAAAGGAGTAAATTGACCCTAGAAGACAAAATGACAAGTTGGCTTGAAAGATCAATAAAAGAAAAATTAAAATTAAAATAAAGTACAAGTCGGCCTCAAGAGTAAAAATCAAGTCAACTGAAGAATATAAATATAAGTGTTCTCACACTTCATTTCACACATTCAAGCAAGTTCGTCTCTCTCAATTGGTGTACACTTCTCAAGGAGGACAAGTGAAGTTCACTATAAGCATAATTTTGGGGTTTCTCTTATTCTCTTGTTCTCTTGGAAGATGTCTACCCTCGCTAGGGTTTCTTGTGGAAGAAAGGCACACTCATGTGCTGGGGCTTAATCTTCATGTTTGGTATTGTTGTTGTATTGGATTAATTTCTTCTGAGAAAAGTTTGTTGGGTTTTGTCCCGTTTGGGTTTCCCAGGATAAATCTTTGTGTCTCTTGTGCATGGTTATTCTTTTAGTGATCCTTATTTTATTTTCCACTGCCAATTAATGATGTTATAATTGTGAAATGAAATGAATTATGAATTAAGTTGAAAGAAATGAAAATTATACTGCTATGTTAAAACTCTAACATTTGAGACCGGATTGGATGATCAAAGTTGACTTTATCGATCATACTTTAAGGGGATTGGTTAGGCACTTGAGTTGACTTTATATTGCACACTATGCTATAACACTATCTCTAGACACATGTGCATTCCCTTGGATATGTTGTTTACTTTTTATGGCTTATACTAATAAAAATGCTTTATAATAACATTAAAATATCACATGTATACCATATGGAGAATTTGCCTATTGGAAGATTATTCGAAATACGTTTTGGTTCATGTAACCGTTCATAATTCAATATGTTATTTTGTAGGGCTGAAACTGACACTGTCTCAATTTTGATACGCAAGTTGTTTTATTACATATGTAAGTCATTGGGGTTTATTTGCAGAAAAGCCGAGCAATTGAAAAAAGACAATAAAACAGTCATTGTAGTTCTACACTAGGCTATGACACTAACACTAGAGTAGACAAGCATTTGATGCAATAAAAGTCCGCAGATTAGTGGTTTTTTCAACCAAAAGTAAGCCCCTATCATTTTTGGAAAAATACAATGAGAAAAAAACCATGAGACAAAAATTCAAATTACCATTCAAAAATTTAAGATTATGGTTTAGATCTTGGTTTATAATATTTGAGGCTTTATATTAAGTTTTGAGGCTTAATTTAGGGCTAGGGTTAGGGTTATATATTTGTTTTTCTCATGTAAAAAAATCACTATTTCTAGCTGGAAACTTGCCTTGTAGCAGCTGAAGCGTTTCAGAAATTAGGAAATGTTTTAGGAAACGACTGAAAACGGCTTGAAAACGACTGGAAACGGCTTGGAAACATTTATGTTTTTTGGATACAGCCTGGAAACGATTCAGGAAACAGCTAGAAACGACTTGGAAATGTCTCAGTTTTTTCGATATAGCTTGGAAACGTTTCAATGTCGTTTCCAAGTCGTATCCCCTCCATTTTAGTTTCTGAAACGGGGAACGACGTATCCCCCCTTGTTCCTAGACATTTCTGGTAACTTAGATTTCTATAAACAACTTTATTAGAACCCCCATACTTAATAAGTACTTATTAAAAAACATACTTGTTATCACAAATCATGTAAGGGGGGATTACTCCTCATTTTTGCCAGAGCAGGCCAGATTTAGTTCAGTCCTTTACAGTGAGCTTCATTGATATATCATGTGAGATGGCTGGATTGAGATCATTTTGAGATCACAACTGGATCAGTTTTGTGGGCTGAGCCATGGAGCAAGGCCCCAGGTCATTTGTAGAGCTCTTTCTGTGATTCCCTGTGTTGGGAACCTAATCATTGGTGTGAGGAATATTATTGTATTATTGCCTTCCCATTCATGTGAGAAGAAGACTAAGAGTCACAATGAATGGAAGGGTCTTTGGGATTCCAAGAGACTACTTGGAAGATGAAACCAAGGGTCATTTCTCATTGTATTTATATGTTCATTGGCTAATGAGAAATAGTGTACGTTCACGTCAATCATCTTTATCTTTGTGGTCCATCTTGTTTGTATTTGGCTATGTGTTAAACCAATTTGTCTATTTTCCCTAGTGGGACACCTAATAGTGGTATCAGAGCATTTTTTAGCCCGTGTCATGTGATCAATTCTGCCGAATTTCAGTCCTGCTAGCTCTGTTGTCTTCATATCTGAGGAATCTCAGGAATCTCAAACCTGAACTCATGTGCATGGTGAACTCCTCGACCTGCGCACTCTACTTTCGAAACCCTAATACCATGCTTGAGTATGTGTGAATTACTGTTTTCTATCCCTACACGAAGTCTAGCATTTTAAACCATATTCATATGTGTATTTTGTCCATGGTGCAACTGAGCTTAGCCTCGAATATAACACATTGCAATGTCTGTGCAGCTAAGCCAATCAAGAGTTGTACATCATGAATGCAACCATGGATCTAGTTCGAAATCGCAGAGCAAGACACCTACGGGTGTTAATTCTTCTTCCCAAAAATTGATCTTTGTTTTAAAGAATGATGTCAATGAGAGACTCGGGATTCATTGTTGCGATTTTTTCCAGTGGATGCTAGAAGGGTGCATTGATGTGGTTTGAGTTCCAAAATGGTTCCATTCTATTGAAGGCATAAAGTTCTCCCACTGCAGAGCAAGCAACTGCAGTTGAGAGAGAGAACTGATACCCAAGCTTCTCTACAGAGCTACGAACTACATGGGTCGTTCTTTAAATAGGTCTTCACCCACTGAGATAAGAAACTTTCGCACAATGTTTTTTTACTACATCCTTTCCTGATTTCAAAGGGTAATGAATTAATTGTAAGATTGTATCACTCTGGTCATAAAGTCTACATACAAACCCCAATAGTCGACCCATGACATTGTTGGAACTTCTAGTTATGAATATTTGATACATAGATCTTGTGTGATCTCCATCCACCTCCCTTTTAGCTTTATGTTGCATACTGTGTGACTACGTGAGCCTATTCTATTTGTGAGATCCCTCGCGCTCGTTCTACAGTCCATGACTATTCTAAAGTGCTCTCACCACCAATTCGTAGTCCCACTTTTACCCAAGCTCAACAACGTGGATCATCTGGACAGCACAACAAAACCCAAGCTCATTAAAAGAATTGGAGGTTGTCTACAACTAGAGGATTGAAGAGACGGGGTCTTATATTATTTTTGCATGTGGCTACAATTCAACCCCGGTGGAATCAGGCGTGATTTTCCATTTCAAGCAGTCCACGCTGTTGGAAAGGAAGCATCAGTTCCTCCCCCAAAAGATTGAGATAGACGTCGGTGGGTTGAGGCCACTTCCATCGAAAAATTCTATTGGTGAGAGTGTAGGTTTCATCTTGCAAATTATCTATTTGAGCCTTCTACGAAGTGTATTGAGCCGTGAGTATTTCAAGGAGAGCAGTCAAGCTACGTTCTGATAAGCATCGATTGATTCCAGCCGTTGAAAACATGTGACTCTCAAGGCTCTTCACACGTGGAGAGGAATTCAGGAGTGCTGCTAGTGGAGCCTCAAAACGAGTTGCCTTTGCGTTGAATGCCTGAGCATTGAGTTAATGCATATTGAAGCATATTGAAGGTTGCGGTTGTGGATTAACTATGTGAAGGCTCTCTCCATTTGATGCACATCCGAGATAGTATACACGCATGTTGACAGTGTGTATTTTTTTTGCAATCAAGTTCGGTATAAATGCATTTTGCTTGAGTTGAAGAGATATACTGTTATTGCTGCATTTCAATCTTTTTTAAGACAATAATTGAATCCCATTGTTGGCTTATTGTTGCATTGGAGCTGCTACGTGGATCCTTCCGAACTACCACATAAACCCTAGTTGTTGCGTTGAAGACTGATAAAATATTATTGTTGCTTTCTGAGTTGAAGTGTTTCAGCTTTAAAGAACTGCATCTGAATGATGGCTCAAAGTGTCATCTGATCTCCAGCGAGGACGTGAATGATAAACAAACTTTTGTGCTGCAAGAGGAAGACAACAAATATTCATTATAGTGGTTGTAGCAGTTGGAGTCAATGCAACATTAATCGCCCGCAAAATGTGAGTATAGTGGGAGCACATCCCATAGCTTTCGCAATGATGAAATCGATTGGTATTCTTCAAAAATAGTTACATTTGTGCTTGTTTCTAGCATCAACAGTGCAGAGTCTATTGTAGCTGCGTTTTTTTATCATATAATCTCTATACCTTTCCGTTGATTAGATTTCATTAAATAGTTACTGTGCTCCATAATCATCTTCTACCTTAGTCATAATTAAAAATTAGCAAGATCATTGCCCTCATGGTGCTATTATTATGGTAGTGGGGCTATAGTGTTTTTGACTGCTTATTTGCAAAGATTGTTAGCACAGAAATCATGAACAAAGAAACTACAGCAGCTTGAGAAAAGTTTTATATAATACCTTCGAGATTGGCAGCCAGCATTCAAACGAGAAACAAAGAAAGAGCCCTTCGAACTATTACAGAATTTGATCTCTAGATTAACTGACAGAGAGGTTGTCCATACTGTAAATGAAGCAAGCTACGGCCATACATCGAAGTTCTGCAAAGGTAAATCATTCATCAATGCAACATTATATAATTTCATGTGTACTTGCAAATTGTTTTATGAGTTGAATTGCATTGTAATTGGGTGCATTCTTGGCTGAGACTAACACCCTTTCATTTTTTGAGTCGAAGTATTGTTGTTGAGTCTTGTTTGTAAAAGGGTGGAATCGCAAGAAATCCTTCTCCATTTGAGTGAATCCTTAAATCACATGTCTTCAATGGCGAGATTAAATGGCTTCGTAGAGTTACTAAACACTCTATTGTTTTCCTTTGTCGACAATACTGTCATGATTGACAAGACCACCCTCACTCACATTCAAGATTGTGTAAAAGATTCACAAGATACACTTGAGTTTTTACAACTTGAGTCACAGCTTCTACGAGAAGAAACACATTCTGAACTTGTTCATGTTCAGAAGAATCCTCTTTATGATTTTGTTCAACAGCCTGCACAGAATGACACCACTTCATAAGCACATAAGCAAATCAATGGCACCCCATCAGAAATGAAAGAAAATGAAGATGAAGACATGCATACAGAGGTTCTACTTGTTCTTTCCAAGCCCATCATTAGACCATGGGAAGAGATCATCCATAACAAGCACAGAATCAGGCTTGCATACGACAAGTGACAGTTCACATTCTTGATTTCTCCAAGCCTATCCAGTTTCAGAGTGTTGGATTCCTCAACAAGAGTTCATCTTCATCCACATCAATTCAGAGTTCGACATACCAACACTACGATCGAGTTGGCCACATGAAAGATCAACGTTTTGATCTTGATCCTTGCAAGCATTGTGGAAAGCACAATCATTCTTTAGACAGATGCTTCATTCTGAAGAAACCTGCAAGAGAGAAGATTCACTATGGGTGGATCGCTTCTTGGCAATGGTCGTCAATAGCCAAGAAGATATTTATGTCATACCGTAGCGTTCGTTCATGAGTATTGACACATCTTGCAATTGACACATTCTCTTCTCCTCACATTGTTCCCGATAGGGGGGAGTGACAGGCCATCAAAAACAAGCAAGCCTATATCAGATCCAGAGCCTTGATCCTGCCAAACTCAAAGATGAAGCTAGATCCAGAGCCAGAGCCATGACTATCCATTTAGTAGAATAATACACCAGATTCTACTAGCCTTTCAAAATATTCCGAGAACCTATGAGCCTTCGAGCCAAGTTCCAGAGTTTGTGGTTAGCCTAAAACAACTCATTTAGTAAAAGACAGACAACTTCTACTAGCTTTTTAGAATATTCCAAGAACTCGGAGCCTTCGAACCAAGTTCCAATGTTTGTGGTTGTTACGTGGTACCAGTACCAGCGCACCTACAGAGGTACCCCAGGGAGAGGGTGTCATTTTTTTTTACCAGGAGGGGTGTTTAGCCAGCTTTTTTTTTAGTAGGGGTTATTATCAGACCCTCTGGTTTCTCCTTTGGAAGTACTATGGCTTAGTAGCATTGTTGACTGCCTCATAAAAGGGCTTGAAGCCTTGAGATTGGTGTCCAGGGCTTCCAGGGATGGATCACTAGATCACATGACCCCAACCTTGATTTATCATTCTAGTGACACATATTCCAGTACTGAGGCATATGTCTCTCCTCCAGGTCACCTCCCACACCCTCCTGGTCCTCCAGTTCACCAGCGCCCTCTCTCCTTGGGATCCTCTTGATGATGACGTCATCCTCCAGGCCAAGCTGCAATGCCTGATTAGGGGGGGGCGTTGAGGGATTTTCACTATTGTTGGAGTTAGATGGGGCATGACGACCCCCCCCCCTTCGCGGTCTGGCCTTCGGAACAGGATGATATACTTATTTTTAGCCATTTTTAACCTTAGGTTAATTTTGCATTTTCATGTGTGAATCTGCATTTTCATGGTAGAATTAGGATTAGAATTAGGTCTGCAATTTTATGACAAAAACCCTAAAAAATTAAAAAAATAATTTTTTTGCAATTTTTTGCATCCCTAAAATTTCGGCCCTTCCTCCTATAAATTCGGCTTGCCCTTTTTGTCCCTAAAAACCCTAGGGCGAAATTGTAGGAGCCCTAAAAATTTTAAAAACTCAAAAATCCTAAAAAAAACCCTAATTTTTGTGATTTTGTACATATTATGTTGATTAAATTTTAGTTTTTTAATTTAGGTCATTTTTACTTTTATTTTTCATAAGAATAAATTTTACAAATCCTAAAAAGCCCTAATTTACTGCTGCAGACCTAAAGTGCCCTAGTGGCCTCCCTCTACCCTCTCTCCTACCTTCGCTCTCCTCTCCCTTGAGCTCGGCCTCCCTTCGCTGCCCCCTTTTTTTCCCACTCTTCTCCTTCATTCATCTCCTTCTCCTCTCCTTTTCCATTTTCCCTTTTTGCCTTTGGTCTCCTTCTCCATCACCCCCGCTGCCCTCTCCACCTCCTTCCATCCTCATCCCATCATTCTTCCATCACTTCCCTTCCTCTTTTTCTCCTCACTGCCCCTTTTGGACAACCTACCCCGTTGCCCTAAAACACCTGCACTTACCCACAGTAAAAGGAACTAAAATTAATATCATTTTGGGGATATTTGATTATAAATTTCTGTACTATTCTTGCACTGTTTCTTGGTCAAAGTTCTAATTGGAGGAAGTCTGATTTTCACCTAAAAGGAAGTCTGAAATTAACTTATCACAGGTCTGAATCTTTCATTACATACAGTAAGCTAAATGATCAATGAATAATGCTATTTCATTTCTGAAAATTGGTGTTGGATGTTCTTATTATGAGCAAGTTCTCTAGCTTTGATTAATATTGCTATAAACTTCTACTGCTACCAAGTAAGTCTGAAAAGTATACAGTGTCTTTAAAATGATAAATTTCTGATGTTAATTTACACAAAGAATTGGTGCATTAAGCTCACTTTCATACAGTAAAAAGGGATCTAAATTTGAATGTCAACTGGTGCTTTTGCAAGATCCAAAAGTGTAATAGTAGTAATCTGACCTAGTAAGAGTAAAAGCCTTATTTCTATCACAAAGCAGATCTGAAATTGACACGCATAGACAGCCTGAAAGTTGGTATTATGAGTGACCTCATACATACAGATCTGAAACATCCATTTTGGTCGATTGAAGTGGTCTCAAACTAATATCTGATTGTTTTTCACGCTAATGCATTGATGTTGATTTACTAGTTACTTGACACCTGTTGGCAATTGTATCTTCATATCTTAACATTTGAATGAGTGTCCCTATTCTTCATTAAATGATCCATGGTTATGACAATTCTGTTAATGTTTGGTTGCCTATTGCTATTGTAGTTGTACTAACTTTGAAATCAATATTACTTATCTACACTACATGCATAAACTTTGATCTAATGAGATATTATTACTTTGTCAATATTCACATGCATAACATCATTGGCCTAAATGACGTTGAATGAGATATTTGGATGCTAGTTATCATATGTGGTTGATGCATAAGTGGTTAAACCTTGCTAAAATATTTCCTTCATACATTGAGTTAGCATTGATAATTATATCCTTGTTTGTTAAATGAGGTATGACATTTACCACTGCCGGTATTTGACGAATGCTTATTTACTTATTTCATGCAATTACATTGACTCCATAAGGCACTAGTCAAAACTAGCAATTGCATAGAGAACATAGTCTTTGTTGTATCAGTGACCTGCAGGACATCATAAGGGTCCTTCCCCTTGGAGGTTCCGACACTCCGAAGAAGTTAGAATCGTGATCGAGGTGACATTGGGTCACAATTCTTATATTTGATTACTGGGAACTAGCCCTGCTAGTTCGCCCGGCAACATTTTTGGCGCCGTTGCCGGGGACGTTTCGGAAATCGAAGTGGTTTATCCGGAAGTCATTTACACCCTTGGCAAAACAGCATTTGGTAAGAACTCAAAGGTGAGTCCTTCTTCCCTATATTTCGGAAATATCAATAAAGGACTAACCCCGCAGGTCTTATCTGGCGACTACACTCTTTTAAGGCGACTCCATTCATCAAGAAGCAATTCAGAACTCGATCACCATTATCTCAGGTGCGTCCTTTCTTTTTGTACTTTGGTGAAATTTGTTGAGCTAACTTGGCGGGTTTCTCCTGGTGACTCCAACTGAAAAAAAATAACAGAAGTACTTTATAAAGACAAGGAAGCCAGATGATATGGCATCTTCTTATGAATTGTGGATGGATATATTGGATTTTTCATACATTTCGGGATATCCACATCCATACATTATTAAAGACGATGGGAAGGCACTTTTTCCATTAGTTCATGAATATAAGTATCATGCAGCAACACATATTTAGGCGTTCATGCAATTTCTCCAAGGAAGCAACATCATACATGAGGATACAAGAATGAAGCTCTTTATACTGTCTCTCAACTTAGAGGACAACTTGGATGTCAGAAAATGGTATGAAGGATTTCCTCATAACAAATTTTCTTCACTCGGGCAGTTGATCGATGCATTCAGTAAGGAATGGGATCGTGATATAGAGGAACATGAAAGAAAGGCCGTGATCAACCACCTATGGGAAGAGACTTTGGGAAACAACCAGAAACAAGAGGGTCCTAGCAAAGAAATCGAAGAAGATATTCCATTTGAATTTAAAGATCTTGATAATCCGACAGATGAAGAAATGGAAATAAGTTTTGCTCCTCTTGATTTGTCAAACTTTCCAGGACGTTCAGATGAGTTACCAGAAATATTTTGGCATGCATTCAAGGGTGATCATGGTAAGGCCTTGCACCACGTTGAATGGTTCATGACATTGGCTACAGAATACAGCATTTAAAAGGAAGAAGACGTTTACATGAGATCTTTTGTCCTTCACCTGGGAGGAAAGGCTCTTGCTTGGTTTGTGGGCCTGGACGAAGGAACAATATCATCCTTTGCACAATTGGTAGAAACATTATGTGGTTACTGGGATCCAGAGCAACGTGACAAATGGATGCCTCATGTCGAGCATGCAAGGAACTTGTTTAGTAAAGATATCCAAAAGAAAAAGATTGAAGAAGTTGTTGTTCAAGACCCAATTGATGATATTTCAAGCACAGTGTCCAGAGACGAAGTTCCTCATGAAGATGAATACAATCGTGAACCTACATATGAAGACCAAGAAATCCTGGTCGAAGAAGTTGAAGAGCTGAACAAAAGGGTGGATTCTCCTTGCCACCACACAACAATTCCTTATGACATCTCGGATCTCTTAGAGCATAGTGACAGAATTGATGAGGACGATGGTTATTGGAAATTTATGGAGCCTCCACTTTACGATTCTTCGATACCTGGTAGTATGGTTTCCAGACTCTATAGTAACGAAGAAGAAGTCAATAAAGTCTTCTGGCCATTCACAGAAGAACCAAAGGCTGATACGGATCAGTTTGAGCCAAAATTCGGTACTGTTTGGGATAAGGAAGTCATCACTACCTCAGACAAGGACATGGAAGACATAATCAATGAAATCCCTGTTGAACAAGATATGATTATTCCATCTCCTCGTGATGTTGATGATGAAGATTGGGTCAACCCCTTTGCCCTTACATTTGATGATGAAATACCCCAAGATGTGGGTCTTCTTACCAGTACAGATAAGTGCCATATGCAGATGTCTTACTATGGTTTGGGGTCCCATGTCTCTGGCAATATCTCCATGGTTTCAACTCAAT